>OY482672.1:128527468-129727468 GCA_960531455.1 Urophora cardui
CTTTTCCTTTTCCTTTTTCTTTTTCTTTTTCTTTTTTTTCTTTTTCTTTGTCTTTTTCTTTTTCTTTGTCTTTTTCTTTTTCTTTTTCTTTTTCTTTTTCTTTTCCTCTTTCATTTTCTTTTTCTTTTTTCCCCTTTTCGCTTTCGATTTTCCTTTCCCTTCTCTTTCGCATCTAAATTTAAAATTTTGTTTGTGATATTTTTTAATTTTCTTTTCCTTTTTCTTTTCCTTTGTCATTTTTTCTTTTCCTTTTCCTTTCTCTTTTTTTCTTTTTCTTTTTTTTCTTTTTCTTTTTCATATTCATTTTCTTTTTATTTTTATTTTCCTTTTTCTTTTTCTTCTTCTTCTTCTACTTCTTTTTATGCATTTTAATTTTAATTTTCCATTTGTTTTTTTTTTTATTTCCCTGACTGAATGCAAATTTTAAATGCAAAAAGCATGCTCCTATTGCTTAAGGACATGCTGCAAATTTGCTTCTGTTCCGTTGTTTTTTTATGTTTTTTGGGTGTTGGTGTTATTGGTGTTGGTAACGGCAACAGCTGTCATTGCATGCACAATAACAAAAGTCCCATTCATGTGCTTTCTTTCTTATTACGATTACGAGGCGTTGGTACGAGTACTTACTTGTTGCTATTGTTGTTGTTGTTGTTGTTTTTGTTGCGCTATTCTTGCATTTACAACTGAATTTTCGTCTTTGTCATATTATTACAAGTGGCTGATCTTTGCCTACAAAAAACGAAAGAAAAATAAAAGCGTGAATAAAAACATTGTTATTGTGTTGGTTGCATGCAAAAAAGTGTAAAATGGCAATGCGGCAAAAAGTAAAAAAAAAACAATTCTTATCACTAGTTTGGATTTTGTGTGTGTGCTGATGATGTGCATATTGGTACGTGCAAAGGCGTAGTCAGTATGCGATCTAAGGGTTTTGGGGCCAGGAAATAATATCGTCGGCCTCCTGCCAGAAACACGAATGTGAAATTTTTTTTAAGTGCGATGTCTGCTCTCTATCGGGTACATATTGATATAATAACAATTAATATTTGTATATATGTAATATGCACGTGTATGTACAGGTTTCCTTGACCAACAGATTCAGATTTCATTCTTCAATGGACATTCCCTGATCCTCGGAACCAATAGAGGTTGCGGTGATGATCATTTCCTTTAATAGAAGATATTTTTGCATACCGGAGGAAGATCCAGAACTATGCTACATTGCTGGAGTGAATTTTATTTGTTATTGTCATGGGAGATTGTTGTAGTTGGGAAGCTCAGCCAACTTATTCCAATCAGAATTATTTTGGTTCATTTTTATCAACACTTCCTTTAATATTATCAACAGTGAAAGTCAGTGACTTTCTTCTTTTCTTCTTTTTTTCTTTTCATCCCACCTATATCTCTTCTGCTTCTTCTTCTTCTTCTTCTTCTTCTTCTTATTCTTCTTCTACATCTGTTATGCTTCTTTTTCCACCCCATTCCCTTCATTTTCAAACATTTTCGTTTTAATTTTCCATCATTTCTTATTGTTACACCCCTTCTTCTTCTTCTTCTTCTTGTTCTTCTTCTCCTTTCTTTTTCTCTTCCTCTTCTTCTTCTTATTCTTCTTTTTCTTCTACTTCCTCATAAGATCTTTTCTCTACTTTTTTGATCCTCCTTATTCTTTTTCTTATCCTTCCTTTGAGGTTATGTTACTTAGGTCTTAAGTTTCAAGGCAATGGATCATCCGTTTGAAACTCCTCCTTGTCCTACGCCCATGATCGATGCGTATGCATAAGAAAATGACTTA
The DNA here is from genome assembly GCA_960531455.1 of Urophora cardui. Taxonomy (NCBI): domain Eukaryota; kingdom Metazoa; phylum Arthropoda; class Insecta; order Diptera; family Tephritidae; genus Urophora; species Urophora cardui. Next base: position 128,529,255 of record OY482672.1, read on the forward strand.
GCGCAATCTAAAATCTACATATTGCTGTTCCAGAGGTGTTGTTGCTGAAAACCCCCCAAAAATTTACAAGTGTAATACTTCAGTAATGCGCAAACAAATAGAAAACAAATAATAACAACTGTAACAACAAGAAATAACCGTAACAAGAACACAAAAGTAAAAAGATAAAAAAGTAACAAATACAGAACGATAACAAGAACACAAAAAATAGATTTGCAACAACAAAAAAAAAAAAAGTAAAAGCAAATATTACTAACAACACCATTGAAAATTCAAATTCCGTTTAGTTGCGCTGTTGCTGCTGTTGTTGCTTCTGTTGCTAGCGTATCTAATGCCTTGAATGCCAAAAGCATACTACAGTTAGTTAGCTGAACTGAGCTGAGCTGAGCGCTCAATGCGGTGGCATCAACAATAGCATAACAAACACACAAAAACAACAGCATTCGGATTGAACAAATCGACCAGTGAGGTTAGTAGTTGAGCAAAAGAGCTTAAAATGCTCAGAAAGACGCTTTAGAAAGGTGATCAAAGGGCGCAAATGAAAAAGAGTTGAAACGAATGTAGACGAACGAAGGTGAAGATGATGATGATGATGATGAAGAAGAAGAAATAGTATCAAGTGAGCAAAAGTTTGCTGCGAAAGATTTACATAAGCTGGAAATACAATCCAATAATGATCAAAATTCGGAACAGATAAGATGGAAGGAAAGAGTTCGCAGGTTTGCATTGAGACCTTGAGCCTTCTGCTCTAAATACATTATATCCCATATACTGCAAAAAATTGTGCGTATAAACACTGAAGAGCGTTGTCCCGGATATCTGTATCTCATTTTAGTGCGATTGGGCATTATTTAGGCTCTACTAATCCCCAACGGCTATTACTTTTGGAAATTGATTAGAGAGCCATACGGGCTTTGCGCCTCTGCAAGTGATCTGATAACACATTGAGTGCATCGCATTGGAAAATGTGCTCGCAGTTTCTTCAGAGAAGGCCACAGTTTCCTGTGAGTATTTCTGCCTCATATGGCCGATTTTCTGGGAAAGTAAACCAAATATTGCAAGCACTGGGGTCTTGCCGGGTTCATGGCATATTATAGTAGCTGTTGAAAATAGTGGCATTCAATTTCAGTCGTTTTAAATTAAATTTTTCGCTCTTTTTATAAAACGTTGTGATTATAAAAAAATTTGATCCGAAGTAGTTCAGTAAACAAAAAGGTAAATATAACATGTTTGTTGCGACTAAATTTAGCCGTTCAAGTTTTATCTATTAGAAAATAAGCTATAATATCAGAACACGTAAAGTTTTTAAAAAAGTTATGTTCCAACTAGCAGTTATGTGAAAAGTAAATGTGCCGCAAAAATCTTATGTAACGTTAGCAGTGCAAAACCAAAAAAGTTTTTTTAACCCTCGAGCACTCGCGCTATGAGCATTTTGCTCAAGCAATTTTTTATTTCGCGAAATTTATATGTTCTATGGATTTGTGGCACTTGATGTGTTGAGTACCTTCGCAAGTGGTTGTGATTCACTCTTTGACGAATATTTCTTTCCATTAGTGCACCATCACAGCTTCAGATGGGATATTGTTTTTTGAGAGCGGCATTTTGCTCATTGCGCGAGAAACGATGTAAGTATTTTATGTTAATCTTTTTTGTTGGAAACCTAGGGTTTAACGCTGATATTTATAATTTTTCCAATATTTTCATTTATATTTGCAAGTACTGTTGAAATGGAACGCAGACGTCATTGTAGTAGGGCCTCTTCACAACTTTCTTCTTGGTTGGAAGAAGTGTTATATGACGAAAGCTTAGACAATGACGAAAATGAATTATTTCAACAAAGTGATGGCGAAACAGAAAAAAGTGATCAAAGCACTACCTCTGAACAATCCGCCGATAGTTTGGAGAAGGAGGACAACATAAGTGAGTATACTAAAAAGCCTGGCCTTTGCGAGCTATGCCTCAGGAGTAAAAATAGGCGTTCAAAACAGAGGATGAACTTTATGTGCAAAATTACTCTGCACGAAACATGTAATATATACGCGCTCATTTTGCTTCGAAGGCAAACTTAATATGAATCATAACGCAGACTGATTTTATAATTTTATTTAGTTATATTTTTTAAAATAAATATTTTTGTTAATGTACTATATGTGAAATGTGAAATAACCAAATTATGTTTTATTCGATTGATTTAATAAAATTTTAAAAGGTGAATTCCTTAAATAAATATGCTATTTCAAAAACAATTAGTTAGTAATATTTCCACAACAAAAAAGGAAATGATTAACAATGTAAATGCATTAAAAAATTACATTACAAGAGCGAGTGAGCAAAATGCTCATGCGCGAGAATCCGTGTTACTCTACGAGGCGCGAGTACTCGAGGGTTAAGACATGTTAAAATACGTTTTAATTTAATTTGTTTATATATTTTCTTAATACTATATGTATATCTCACGTTCCAATTAAAAAAAGTTAAACTTCCAAAGATTTGAAGACATTGTTAGCTTAAATAATATGTAACGTTAGCAGTGATTTTTTAACTATATAATACATATAATAAAATTGTAACAGGTCGATGTCTGTACATTGAACATATTCAAGAAAAACTGATAGGAGATGTCGTTATTGAACCAGCGGAACCCAAATCTACAATTTTTAGAAGTCTATCTGTCTGTCTGTCTGTCTGTCCGTCTGTATGATTGTGCGCGCATCACTCAAAAACTATTGAATAGAATTGCATGAAACTTTCACCACTCTATCACTTAACGCCTAACTTAATATTCAGGACAACTTTCATTTGGATATCTCGTCCAGTTCCCGAGTTATTGACCAAAATGTGGGAAAAATGTGACCAAAAATGTGTTTTTTTTTACCATAACGCCCGCGTCACACAAAAACGACTGCATAGAAATGAATGAAACTTTCAATAATCGTTTTCTGGATGAAAAATGAGAGCTATTGGAAAAGGGGCGTGGCACAACCCATACAAACTTAATATTTCATGCTGAATATCTCTGGAAGTGTTTTCCGTAGGATATCAAAACTTGGAGGGATAGGGATAGGGAGATATCTCCGAAACCAATCGAGATATTGAATTTAATAGAATTACTTATTGCAGCACTCATCAGCACCTTTTATTTGATACCCATATTGTACTAACACATTTTGGATCACCCTTGGTCCACATATTGGTCGATAACTCCAAAACTGGTTGAGCTATAGAAATAAGGGATATCTTAAATCTTAAAGTAGACGTCTATAATAATAATAATAATATAATGGCGCTATTATAACTCTGACTAGTTTCATTCAATTCCATCATTCCAATTTTTAGTGACCCGCGCACAAACATAAGGACAGACAGACAGTCAGACCGACAGACATTTTAAAAACAGTTCATTTGGATTCCTCTGGCTCTTTTTTTATTTTCTGTATATCTGCAATGTACAGAGATCAACGGTTACAATTTTATTATATGTAGAGATACACAGTTTTCGCACGTGTAATGTTAGCAGTGCTTTGTGTAACGTAGGCAGTGCCTTATTTTATGTTAAATTATGTTAAAAAATCCTAAAGATTTTGGTAAAGCGGTATGCCATGACCTTGTGACATCCTTGCTATATAACATGAAGTAAAATTGGGATGATTTCCTCAGCAAGTTCGCAGAAATTAAACCAAACATGATCTGTATCTTGATCTCACTTCCAAATGATGTAACGTTAGCAGTACGTTTCACGCGCTTATAACTTTTACGGTATGGTAGCCATCAGACTAATTTTACTCTTAAAATGAAGGTATAGGTCTACCTGATAGCATAAGTAGCAGAACCTTGGACGTTTCTAACATTTTTGTTATTATTTCGTATAAACTAAATAAAAACTCCATGCGAATGTAACGTTAGCAGTCAGAAAATTGACCATATACACATATTGAAGTTCAACAGGGCGTATGAGTAACATCAAATGTATGTAAACATCTTGTTGTACATGTTTAAGAATACTCGTACATATATTCTTGTGTATGCACATTTGCAATAGAATGAAACCATTTCGAATTATGTTTCCAAACGCAAAACATGGCATAGGAGAAAATCTGATAATTGTGAAATTCAATTAAAGAGACCAAAGACAATTCGCAAGTGTTTTGCTGCATAACTAACCGAGTATGAATTCCTAACTGAGCCTTATCTAAGTTTTTAGTCAATTATACTCACACACACAAAAACACACACCCAAACAGACAAAAATAAACAAAAGCAGTCATTCACAACGAAAGTGACACTTGCACTCTGCTGCACACTCAATGTTTTTGTTTTTGTTGTTGTTATACTGTTTGCATAAATAAGCCAAGAGCCAGAGGCTAGAAGCCAAAAGTCAATTAGAAAAGTGACAACAGCAAGAATAAAATTAAAATTATGAATGAAAGAATAGAGAGCAGAAGAGTAGGCAGAAGAACAACAACAACAAATTGTGCACTCAATTTGCACTTGCACAATAGCAACAACAACAACCACAACAACACAAACAGCAATAAAGAATAACTACAATGGAAGCACGCCACAGCTTAGCATGGCGAATAGAAAGTCAAAGAACAAAATGAGGCAGAGAGAGGGAGGAGTATCGCAAACAATAAAAACAACAATATCAAAATAACAAAAACACTAACAACAATAAGAACAAAAACACTAACAAAAGCAACAAAAACAACGACTGCATTGAAAGAAAAGCAAAGTGCTAAATTCCTACAACACAAATTGTTTGTTGTAATTTAACTATCTGTGTATTTCATGGTTCGGTGCAAACAATTTGTAGAAGCACTTTTGCTGCTCAATAGCTTCTGGTGTGCACAGAAATAGAAGAAAAAGTTGTAATGGAAAAGTTAGTATTTAATCATTTTTTTATGTAGACAACATTTTTAAATGATAAAGGCGATGAAATAAAAAGAGAAAGTATGCAATGAAGGCGAGAATAACTGCGGTAAAGTAGAACGAATGATTAAATATGAAAGAGAAAATTTTTAAAAGTATTTTCCTAGCAGAGGCGGGCGCTTCATACAAGCCGAGAACTTCAAATAGCCGAATTGTTCAAATGCCGTTAATAAGCAAACCAACGAACGGTGTTCGAGCATTGGAAAAGCATTTATTCGGGCTACTCGAAAATCTTAAAAAAAATAGAGAGCTCTAAATCAAAGTCAATGACGGAATGCAATCAGACATTTTGATAATGCAACAAACAAAATTACATAAATGGCTAATGTCTGTGCTTCACACATAGGCTTGGCCAGACAATTTATGCTAGGTCCGCCACTGTTTCTAGAGTAGTAAATAATTTATAAAAACATGTATAGAAAATGAAATTAAAGAAATGAAGAAATCGGTTAAAATAAATTTATACGAAACTTCCATTAACTATTTACTTATGTATGTATTTACGAAATCGCTTTTGGAGTGGCCTAGAATTCAATGAAAATTGCGAGAAACATCAGAAAATAGAGTGAAGGGTTTTGTAAGACTATTTTTTGGTTGCTTGCTTTTCCGACAGGGCAGGAATATGATGTATTGTGCAACGATTTTCCGTCATGCCTTTTCAAGTTTGGTTTGGAGACAAACCGGTTTTGGCTAAGATGAAAAAAGATACTGAAGATGGCGCATATTAGCCGAAACCGGTTTGTCCCCATACCAAACCAAGACAAGTGATGACGGAAAATCGTTCCACAATATATCGTTTTTGTAAGAAGCTTTTTCAAGATAGAAATTCATTTGGAGGCTGAGTAGACCACTGCTAAAGACGTTTGAAAATGGAAACAATCGAATAGATGGAATATTTTTTCTCGATTCGGACTCGAGTTAATAATTTTTTATATGATCACTTTGCGTGAATTTTATTTTACAGCCGATAATCAGGGTTTATCCAAATAGAGGTTATATTAATCCTGTTTTTATACTCAGCTGTACTAGTACACAGAGTATTATAGTTTTAATCACATAACGGTGGATTGTAACAGAGTGAAATAATCGAGATAGATATAGACTTATATATATCAAAATGATGAGGGTGAAAAGAGAAATCGATTGAGCCATGTCCGTCCGTCCGTCCGTCCGTCCGTCCGTCTGTCCGTCCGTCTGTAAACACTCTAACTCGCGCAAAAATTGAGATATTTTGATGAAATTTGAAATGCAGGTTGGTATCGAGACTGGGACGGTTGGTATTGAAAATGGGCGAAATCGGACCATGACCACGCCCACTTTTCCTATATAGAAAAAATCGGAAATTTGGTATCTCAGTCACTAATACAGCTGGAGCGATGAAATTTTATCCACGTGTTGACCTCAGGCCCCTAGGAAGAAATTTGATGACATTTTGGAAAATGGGCGGTGCCACGCCCACTTATTAAGGGTCAAACCTTGCAAGTTTTATATGTCATAACTCAGAAACCGTTGAAGATATATCGATGAAATTTGGTACGCGTGATATACTTACTTAGTCAAATATTTGGACGAAAAATTTCCGAAATCGGTTGAGGGCCACGACCACTTTTATATATGGCTCTTATAAAGTGACCTAATAAAAACATTTTAAGCGATATCTCTGTCAAATATAAAGATATATCATTGAAATTTTATATCAGGAGTCCAACTGCGGACATAAAACGAAAAACACAAAAATTTTGGCAAATGGGCGTGGCACCGCCTCTTTTTATAAACAGGAATATACGAGATTTCTGAGCCCATAACTTGACAAATAATTTATATATAATGACTAAACTTGGTGTGTACACTTTTATTACTTGTGGTAATACATGTTGAAAATTTTAGCGAAATCGGTTGACGACCACGCCCACTTTTATATATGGGTATTATAAAGTGACCTAATAAAAACATTTTAAGCGATATCTTTGCCAAATGTAAAGATAATTCATTGACATTTTGTGGTTTGATTTCTACAATAGACCAGAAACAACAAATAGAAAAATTTTGGAAAATGCGCGTGGCACCGCCTCTTTTTACACAAAGGGATATACGTGATTTCTTAGCCTATAACTCGACAAATAATTGAGATATTATGACGAAACTTGGTTTATACACTTTAATAACATGTGTTAATAGCCACGCAAAAATTTATTGAAATCGGTTTATGACCACGCCTACTTTTTAAGAAAGATATATCTGGAACACTCTTTGGGAATTTGTAACGTGACATCTTTATAACTAGAAGTCAAAAAGGAATGAAATTTTGCACAAAGAATAATATTCATATGCTTAGTTGGATGGCTGATAAAAATGTTGAAAATGGGCGTGGCTACGCCCACTTTATGCAGCACTCGCTTTATATAAAGTACACCGTGTTTCCATCAAACGCAAACAAACTATGAAAACATACAGCTGAGTATCTAATGTTCGATTCCACTCGAACTTAGGCTTCCTTACTTGTTATGTATGTGTTTTCTTTAAAAATGTCAATGTGAAAGAGGAGAGAAATGAATTTCAAGGTAAATTTTTCCCCAATTGGTATTATCTAACGCCAATCAGCTTATTTACTGCGATATCCTTCTTTAGATAATTCTTGCCGATAATACATTGAAGGCTAGATGAAATAGCTAAGAGAAGGCGATCGGCGATATACGAGGTAAACGCTTTTTGTTATCTTGTCACTGTTGTCAACAAGTGTTACTTTGGACCAAGTAGGCCGGCTTTGCGCAAATTGGCTGCTGATAGCATTTTGCACTTAGTAGGCGACTCGGCATATTTAGGTGGATGCTGGGGGATGCAACCAAGTGCAGCATAAGTGTCGAAGAACTGAGGAAGGACTCACTAACACATATGCAAGATTGAGAACGAGAAAGCATGCCAGCAAAAATCTGGTCATCGCCAGTGATGCCGTTTTGATACAATCGTATCAAATGTGCCACTTTTTTAAGCCGAAGATACCTAGATACTTTTTATTTTGCCGTAAAACAAATTTGATACATTTTTAATCCGTATCAAATAATTTTGATACAATTTAATCAAAATCAAAGAATATTAACCGATTCTTTTTCATTTTTAAGATTTTCTTAAAAATTTTAACAACCTGTGAATGCCACGAAAAACATGTATTGCGAAGGTCTTTGAAAATACAAAAAAGGGAAATATTTTATCAAACTTTATAGTAGGCATTACTGCCCATGGAAGGAATGAGCACGACTCACTAAAGCTCGCCACACATGATGGCAGATGCATATATGTAATACTTCTATATTGCTAACAAAAGCTAGTACCGTCGGAAAACATTACAGTACAGATATATTGTCATTAGAGTGAGGCAGGCTTATATACATAAATATTTCGAAAGTGACATAAAAAATTCATGAGCGGATTTAAATTTGAAATTGAATTTAGATTTTGAATTTTGGGGTTTTATACATACATACATATGTACATATGTATGTTTGTTTGTTTTTTTTTTGTTTGTTTGTTTGTTTGTTTATTTTCCAGCCTTTGAATACAATATACTCTTACCGGCTAGACATACAATTGAATTAATAGATAGTCTTACAGCTAAATTAAAAATAAGTAATGGAATATAAGGTATTAGCGATATGTGCGCGAGAAGAATATTCGCAGAAAACTATACAGGCTACCGGCGGGATTTATAAGGTCAACATCATAAGCATTTAAAAACGCGTGATATTTTGTTGTTCCTGAAAATTTGTATACCATAAAACATGTCGAGGGTGTGATGTTTGTGCAACGAAAGAAGAGGAATAAGCTTAATATTACACAGGTGAATTTAGATATGTAATATATGTACATACATAAATTGGGCTTGAAGTCGAATAAACCATCTTTACAATTACATATGTATGTAGATTTCCAAAAGATATACTTTTGGAGCAGCGATGGATAGAAGTGCGTAATCTGCAATCTGGTGTAGATACAAAAAATTTGCGAGTTTGTTCAAAGCATTTCAAGAAAGATGATTACAAGCCATCAAAGGGCGTTTGTAAATATTTATGGCCCAATGCAGTTCCTAAAAGCGAAATGCAATCAACTCTGCTCAGTCAGTTGCCTGCGAGTCTCCCATTGCTATGACTAAGCGACATTCCATTCGAACGTATGTTTCATTTACATTTTCATTTTGTGGATTAGGGGGCATTAGTGATTTAGTTTGAAAATATGGTAGTCTTCACGTGAAGCCATATGCGAAATTAGAACTGTACACTGATGTTTTGGAAAATGAATTCGGCAATTAAATAAAACCAAAGATAGGTAACGGTCTTCTTCTAACTTCTTATAGGCCCTTTTTTAAAGCACAGATGGGCCCCTTCCCTACAAATTAAATCCCCACCTGTAGTGTTCTGATGATTGTTGACATTTTTTATTTTTGTAAATACACACGTACACAACACGTACGCAATACAAACACAAAAACGGTACTAGCATGATTGTATATGTTTTCCGATTTTCTTCACATTGAGAATATAGGCAACTAGCAATATAGAAGTATTACATATATGGGCAGATGGCGTCTTCATGTATGTACATTGCCCGAAATACAAGGAAATCGAGGGTTTTTTTTATAAACAATTTTTTGTTGATACGAAAAAAAAATGGGCGTATCAAATTGTTATACGGGTTAAAAGCTCGAAAACAGCTTTTTTGATTAATTGAAGTGTTTTTTTTTTCAAAAAATTTTCGGTGATACGAAAAAAACCATGAAGGTATCAATTTTTGATACCAAATTTTTTGAGGCTGCGGCAACACTGCTCATCGCTATTACCTGTCAGGCATGACAGAAGGCCTTACCAGTTCATCACTTCTTTCACATTGCGAGTAATGCAGAGTGGAATGAGCTTTTATTATCCATTCCACGTAATGCAAAGTAGAATAGAGCGCGAAAAATGAACTGGAATAAATACCGTTATTTTCAGTGGAAATTTCCATCATGCCTTACATTTTTCGCCTTCTTTCTCTGCTTCCCTGTAAGGTATTCTTTATTTGATTCGCTAGAATCCTGGCGGTATTGCGTGATTTATTCGTTCGGCGGTAATGCAGTGGGCAAGTCCTTCCCTCCAATGACAAGCCCATGCTAATGTCAGGCATTCTGTCAACGAATGTGGAAGCTATTGCTAGGGTTTTTCTGGATTACCCTCTTAATTCCATGGTCATCGAGTTTTTTGATGGGATGTTGTCAAACGGGAGGGTGCCGTTGTGAAAGGACTGTATGATTAATGTGTTCTATTGCTCTTTTCTACTACTACTATAAATACTACCTTAACAAACTACTATTTATTCTCTGCTATTATTAGTACTAAGAATATGTACATATATAGTTTGTAAATAAATCGGTTTGGATGTTTGTTCTAAATCCATTCCTCACTAAAAATCGAATAATTCAATGTAAAATACTTTTTTCGCAAATTTTGCGCTTTATTGAAATCAAGAAATTGTTTAGACGGTTAAGATTATATTAAGAGAAAAAAGGAAAAGCAAGGAGTCCAAAGATAAAGGTATTTCATCTTCTTCTTTTTAGGTGCGTATTTGTATAAAAGAAGCTGTTGGATTCGAATGTTTAATGATTGGTTCGGGGATATGTTTTGACAGACTTATACAACAAAATTTAATCACAAATCTTAATATTATCCTACACTAAAATAATCTAAATCTGACATGTAAATCTCATACTGTCTCTTGTATAATTATTCAAAATAAAAACGCTTTAAAAAATATTACAACTGTCCGCGGCGATTCATGAATGATCTCGAAAACACATGTTCCCTTTGAACCTTTTGGCTGATTTTGTCATCGCAAACCAACAGAGTTTAAAAACTGCAAAAAACATTTGGCGGCACCAGCAGCAAAGCAAGCGGTATAAAAGACAAAAAAGCGAAAAAAGGGGAAGGAGAGTTGCACAATCATTGCAGTTATGAAATTGAAATTCAGTTAAAAGTTTATTTACACAAAGGGACTTGGTTGTCTGACTGTCTGGCTGGCAGAATGCTAGAATGGCTGGCTGGCTGCTTGGTTGGCAGTGGGGTCGAAAAACATTGAGAGACCCCATGCATGCATACATATTTACTTACTGACTTACATACAAATATATTCCACCCTATGTTTATAGCAAAAATAGTGCCAAGGCGGCGCTCTTTCATCTGCGGCATGCAATGTGCAAAAAGCCATGGGAAGCAAACGAAAATGCAAAAAAAAAAAAAACAAAAATAAAAAAAGAAAAAGAAAATACCAACGCGTTGAAATAAAACGACTCGTTGGCCCACTTTACACGGACAAAATCGAAAATACTTTTGAACTGTTATGCACTGATTGCTGACATTTAAGCAACTTTTGAGCAGACAAGAGTTTACATACATAAATACAAATGCACTTGACTGAAAATGTTTAGTAAAACAGTGATGCAACATTTCTTTTTCTGTGTCATAGGTGAGATGGAATGAATGGTAGCACGTGAAATACTCGTACGCCTACACAAAAATTTACTGTCCGTGATGTGGTTCGTGAACCGTTGGACTGATATGCACACTGGGCCATTTGGCTTTATAGGCGCAAAAAAAATAAAATAAATCCGTCATACGCATGATTTATTTTTGGAAAACATTTGGGGTCATTTTTTTTAGAAGCCGCTAGATGTCGCTAAAATTCATTTTTTTCATATCTTCGGTATTTATGGTCCGATACCTAAGTTTGATACACCAATGTCTTTGGAATTGAGAGGGGGGTTTTACTTTGTAATTGTATTAATCCTATGTGCACCAATGGGGTTACTCCCACCCAATTCATAGTTTATACCACCCTAGTGTAACGTTTTTTGCCGGCATGTTAAATGATGTCAAAAGGCATTAATCTTTTGCAAAAGAAGTATTTCGATCGCATAACACAATCAGAAATAAAAAACATTCAACATTCTGAGGAATATACTGAAGTTTTAGCTCGCTGTGGTCTTTTAGGTTGCTTTTACAAAGATTTTGTCTGAGGAGACCTCTAGTGAAATATTATGGTGAATAATTTTCTTGAATATTTAAACCCTCTAGCGAACTTAAAAATACTATTTATGCAAACTCTCTAAAAAGGGGTCAGAATAATCCTCTCGCGAGGGGTGTTTGAGGGCTAAAATGATATAGAAAATTATTCGCTGGTTGGTAAGCACCCCAAAAGCGCACATTGGGTTAATACTTATAATGAGTAGTTATAAATAAAAGTTACAAGAAGCCAGTCTCTATACAAAAATTTAACCATATCATTTTCACTTTAACTTTCACTTGGAAGTTCGTTTTTATCAAATTCGAGCATACAAATTATTACATAAGCGCTGCAGCAAATTTTAGTTTTTCTTATACAAAACTAAAAACAAAAAAACAAGCCTCTATAGTCTTATTTATTTTAAGTCAAGCATTCGCACCAAACTATACCACTGTAACACGGTCCACAGCATCCTTCTGCTTGCTGGTGAAAGTTTTTCACACTGCTTTTTCACTTTTCCTTTTCAAATATAATTTTAAAATGAAATCAAAAGTTACCAAACTACAACGATCAATCATCATCATTCGGCGACAAAAGCCGGCACACTGACTGCACAGCCACAGACAAATCTTCTTCAGTGGCACAGCGGCAACATATTTTTGCAGTCAAGCATTTATTTTCCAACACTGCAAGCAAGGCCGTATTTAGGGGGGGGGGGTTTGGGTGTTTGAACCCCCACGAAATTCTGGTAGATAAATTTTACTTCTATCATATTCAAAGCTATATGTTGAAAACACTAGTTTACAAATAATTAATTTGAGAATATACCAAGAATTTCGGGTATAGGGGAGGGCTGGCATGAACCTGCTGAGGTCAAAACCAGTTTTTTATAGTTAGGGTTTTGAGATAACGTAATTTTGGGTTTTTTTGGTTACAACTTCAATCAAAAATTCTTTTCGCTGAAGTTACAAATACCCGCAAACCGTATCTACTCCGTTCGAAAGCTAATTAAAGTACGCTTCTAACGACATATCACTTATAAATTAAATTATATTAACACTGCGGAATAAAGCAGTTAATCATCGCACATTTTATAAAATTTGAGCATATTTCTATATAACGGCATAAGGTCATTGCATGGCTGAAAATTCATTACTCGGGTTATATTAGTGTCTGAATTATAACATTTTGTGTGTTTTTCGAAAGATCCCATATATGGGATGTGTACGTTGTTATAGATCGATTTCACCTATTTTCAATACTAACTTTTCAAAGTTAACATTTTATTGATTTTTTGCGATTATTGAAAAAATTTTGTTTTTGGATTTTTTCCAAGTGAAACAAAAAGGACGTTTTATGGTCGAAAAACTCGGTTAGGTGACCCAACTACATATGTATATAAAAACCACTTCACAAATCAAAGGACATTAGAGGGAAATATAAAGCTTTCCAAGCACTGTTTGGCAGCATAACACCAACAGTCTCAAAAATAAGCTGTTGCTGTTCTGCGAAAGTTATCATAATTTTTTGAGAACTTTTGAATTTCGATTTCCTTTGAAAATGTCTTAAGTCGAAGCACAGAACAGTCGAATATATTTGTTTGTCTATTCGTGCTGTTGCTTTACTGTGTAATTTCAAACAGATGAGTCGACAGCAAAGCACAGATAAACAGAATATTAGTTTATTTCAATTGTGTTCCCATAAATTAAAAAAACAAAACAATAACAACAGTGCTGTAAAAACTCGAAATTATGTTTGCCCTTTGCTGTGCTGTACAAATTTCCACAATACAGCAACAGTCGACTATAATTTTTTGAAACTTAAGGCTGCGCAGTTACAGTACAGTAGAACTTTTTATTTTTTATACATCTGCTGCGCTGTTTATTTTTTAATTTTCAAATGAAATTCAATGGAAATGAAAAAAAAAGTTGAAAATAATTTCAAACCCTGCTCAAAAGACTAAAATAATGTCATATCTATCAATTTTAAAAATCGGATGTCAAATAACAAAGTTGCAAAAAAAAAAAAACAAGTTAGAGTCTCAACATAAGCTAAAAATTTTGGGGTGGACTTTTAAATCTGAAAACAGCTGGGTAATCTAACCGAGTTTTTCGTCCATAAAATATATATTTTTTTTTTTCACTTGGATAAAATCACCAAAAATAAAGTATTCATCGTGTTTGCAATAGAACAGTCTAATTTTTAAATGAATAAAAGTTTCCTGATTTTTAAAACTTCCTATAAAAACCCTAATTTGAAAATCAAAAGTTTTGTAAAAAAATTTTTCTTCTAAATAGCACTTTAGAAACCAGAATTTGTTTTTATTATTTTCATTTAGTGCACGAAAAAGGTTATATATTTTTCTAAAAAAAAAAAAAAAAAAAAAAAAAAAAAAAATATCCACCATGAACCCCCCCACGAAAAAAATTCCTGGCTACGGCCCTGACTGCAAATGCATATATACACACATACATACACCATAGCACAAAAATCCAAGCCCTCAAAGAGTAGAGCAAACAAAAGACAAACGATAAAAATAAAAGAGAAAGAGTTGGAAAATAAATCGTAACGTTCATTTGGCTGTGGCAAAAGCAAACAAAATGCTAACAAATTGGTAGAACAAATAACGGTCGTAAGTAACATTTTATTATTGGTGGCGGCACACAAGACTAGGGACTTTTCATGGATCTGTAGGTATGTATGTATGAATTGAAACTGAGAGGCGGTAGCGGCAGAATTTTGCGGAATTTTTTATTTACTTTTTTATGTTCAATTTCTCAATTCTCTGTTTTTCTTAAAATAATAATTCACTGCGCACTCTTTTTTATCAATCTATGAATTTTAAGCAACCACTGTTTATCCTTGGATAATTTTTTCTTTACTTTTTTCATTTGCCCACATTACTTCATTGAAAAGGGAAATCGTTTAAGAATAACGAGTGATGAATCAGGTTGTCGGCATGTGCGATTTTTTTTGTGCATTTCTGAAGTTGTTTCTAAGGGATTGTTCCGCCTTTTTGTTGTATTATATTAAAAGCGAGTGCTCTAGTGTTAGGTATGGGGTAGAGCTTTTCCATTTTAGTAGTGTTCTCGGTTCGTTATTGAGATCTCAATGTTTCTAGAGATTCTATTCATTAGAATTACTGCAT
Source organism: Urophora cardui (assembly GCA_960531455.1). Classification (NCBI taxonomy): domain Eukaryota; kingdom Metazoa; phylum Arthropoda; class Insecta; order Diptera; family Tephritidae; genus Urophora; species Urophora cardui. Next base: position 128,544,358 of record OY482672.1, read on the forward strand.
GGCGTAAATACATTTATACAGTGAAGTTATGTTAGGTTGGCCGGATACAGTGATCCTTCACATAGACCACATATGATCCTTAGTGTTACCAACATCATATTGGAGGAGTTGAACTAATCTTGAAATGCAAAACTTCGCAAGTTTTAGTATTTTGTGTATTTTTCGTAGAGTATTTTCCGTATTTATGAATAGTATTTGTTGAACACTAGATTCCACAATAGAGGTGAGTGTACTCTCCCTTGTGGGGTGCCCCTATTTGCCCTACGTGACATCGTCGAAAGGCCCCACCCACCCATCACCGTGCGACAACTCCAAAGATCCTCGATCCAGCGCCGAATAATTTGGTGTATTCCGTTCCATTCCAGCCCCTCCAACAGCGCCGCAGCCGAGACGTTGCTAAAGGCACGCGAAATATCAAGAAAGACACCTATAGCACTCCCTGTAGTGGTGGACTTTTCGATATGTTCTTTTTGTTGTTGTGATTCTTTATGCAGTTTTTCCTCCATCACGACAAGATAAATGCGTTTTATGCCTTCCGCCAGGTACCTCGAACCATGACTGAGGCCGTCTCGCACCTTCCCCCCGGCTCACGTCTTGAGAGGACCTACTCGACCGGACAACATCCCCCGGCGGTCTCCCCCCCCCCCGCAGTCTGCCCTGGCGCAAGCACCAGAAGCAGGCATCGGGGAGGAGAGACCGTGGTCCATTGCCCAGGCAGCAACCTCTTCGAGGTTTCAGCCGAGGATTTTTGTCACCCATTTATACAGTAAAGCATCATTTACAAATATTTCCTAGCTGTAAGTCAGATATAAGTATTTCATAACTTTAATGTAGGCTCCTCCTCTTCTGCAAAAATATAAAAAGGTGGAACTACTATTGAAGCACTGGCCTCAGGACTTGTTGTACTGCTCTAAAATCAACTTTAAAATAATTACATACTTACTTAATATAATATGTATATTATCACCCGGGACCATACTTCAGTTTAGTTTCAGTCACGACTTAAGCTAGTCGACATTCCGTGCTTAGCTAAATTTTTGGTTTCACCAACAAGTGGGACTAAATAGTTTTTGAATGCAGCAACCCTGCAAGCTATTTTGCCAAATAGTGTTTTTTTTTGGCTGTTTTGGTTGCTGTACTTGCTCATTGGTTGTCATATATGCTCTTTAGGTTATTGAACTCGCTCAAGCGAATCAAATTTTTAGTTTAGTTTTAGCCAAGACAAAAGCCTATTCACTTGTGACTAAGTTAAGAACGTGTGATGATACCGAATATGCATATGTATCAAAATTGCGACTAAACTAATTCAAGTATGGTTGGTGAAACCAGGCCTGTATGTAGTATTTGTTCCTCTAATTTTGGCATATATGTATGCGAGGCTGGTTGGTTGGTTGGTTTGAGTGGCGAATCCCATTGACTCCAAATAGCGCCGATGCGCCGTTTTGTTACCACAACTCGTGACTAAAACCACTGAAAAGGGGGAATAATGAACGGTCCGGAAACCGGGGCAGGCCCTACACCTATATCCATCCCATTGAATTTAAATATTTGAGCAGCCCCTCGGGCCTGACATCCTTGAGTTCCGAGAGACTGCCGAAGAAAGGTTTGCCGAGGAACTTCATTCTGCCTTGGCAGTGCGACGGACACTCGCATAGCAGGTGCTCCACTGTCTCCTCCGTTCCAGGAAGGTTGCAGCTGCGGGACAAGGCATGTGAGGCTAGTAGTACATCTTTTAGCCAAAAAATTTTGTTTGCAATTAACCCTTTAAATTTTCAAATATTCAGCGGAAGCTTTATTTTAAGCATACAAAAACTAGTAAACAAATCTGCTTCACACGCTTCCTACATGGCCAGTAGAAAGTCAAAAGCAAACGGTAAACAAATTGTAAATACTATTAACAAAAGCTTGTAAAAACGGCAACGTTTATGCCCTAGAGCTTCGGCGCGACTGCATAGACAAGTACGACAATTGAAAGGATTTGCTTTGTCGCCTTTTACACCATTTCGTTTATGCTATTTTATTACGATTCTACTTGGTAAACTTTCGTACCGAAGTATTGCAATATTGCTTTGGTTGATGTACATACCCTGCAAAAAATACGATCACTCCGGGATACATCCGGGACAACTCGCAAGGGAGCATGCGATTACTACCCATTTGTATCTCTTTATATGGGTTGAAGTGTTCTCTTTTGTTTGAGCATGTCCTATGAAGAGACTAATTGTACCCAGTTTGTACCCGAACGGGTAGCAAAAGCGCACAATTGTACCCGTTTTGTACCCGAACAGGTAGCAAATGCGACACATCCATTTGTGCGACTAATTGTACCCGTTTGATACCCTTTCGGATACAATTCGTCTACAATTAGTATACATATGTACCCGTTCGGGTACAATTGGGAACAATTGTAGACTAATTGTACCCGAAAGAGAGCGCTCCCGGACAAATCTTTTTAGAGACTCGTCGCACACTTTTTTACAGGGTAGTTCTTGTTATTGTAGTTTTGGTTTTTATCTTATTGTTGTTGCTGTTTTTCTGCTGCTGCTATTTTCTGTGCCCCTCTGCTGTAACCCTTTTTTATTTGAAGTGCACTAGAGAGTAAACAATTGTTGTCTATTTTTCATATTTGTTAACGTTTTTTTCCTTCTTTTTTGTGCTTATTTATTTTATTTTTTTTTTTTTTTGCTTTTTTTCTTTTCTTCTATTTTCTATTTATTATTGTTATTTTTTGCTGACAAATGAGTCAACAACAATCAACAATTGTTGTTGTTAACGTTATTGTTTGTTATTTTAGTTGTTGATATTGTTTTTTATTTGGTTTGTTTTTTGTTAGATGTTGTTGTTAGAGCCATCGTTAGGGCTATTTATAACAACAACAATAAGTAAGTTATCTCAATGCAGCCATCTGTTGAGTCAACTGCGCCACACACAGTTTTCCGTTGCCGACTTTGTCTAGCTTGCACTGCTATTTACTTTTACCTGTTCATACACTGAGAAAAAAACTTATATGGAGGGATCAAAGAAACCGCTTCCCTATATTGAACGCCATGTTCTTTGTTTTGAGTAAAATTTCCTAAATCCTGTGAAAAGGATTATAAAATAAAATTGCTTACATGCGTTCATACATCAAAATAAGGAAAAATTTCTTATGCGCCATTCCATTCCCAACGGATTTGATTTCTTTAATTTTGATAATTTGAATTCCCATACAAATCACCATGACAACGAATTTGTTTGAAAGTTTTTTTTACACTTTAGAGAAAATTTACTCAAAATAAAGAAAATTTTGTATTGGAACGCTTTTTCAAATTAAGGAAAAATATGTCTTTGATCGAGCGAAGTTTTTTTTTGAGTGTATGTACGTATATCTGAACTTTAGTGTGTCTGTATATGTTGCTGACAGCAATTTTTAGTTGCATTGCACCTTCGTCGTTTCTTGGGCCTCGAGTTGCTAGTAGTACATACATATTTTCTTGCTGTCAAGTGTGGCAAAGCTGTCATAGCAGTTGGATATTTGTATGTCGAGTTGTTGTTAGTAATTGTGGTATTGTTGTTATTGTTTTTGTATCATGATTGTCAACGCAATTCGAAGATATGTCATCTTGTCTCTTGATTTCTTTTTGTTATATCTAAACGCAGGCAAAATAATATTTTTATGTATAAAATTCCTACGTTTGGATTCTTTCTTTAAATTCTTATTTTATTTTAAAAAATTGAAAATAAAAGAAATCGCATTATTTTAAGGAATCACATGCTTGCTTCGTTTTCTGGCAACACACTGCTATAGCACATGAGCCGGTTCCAAGATTCGTTCCTTAGCTGGTGGACAAAATCAAGGCAAATGTTGAGCGAATTTTTGTAAATGCAAGTGGTTGCTCCCAGCCAGTTGTAGACAATCCATCTTCCATTGGTTCCGTTAAGAAAAAAAATGATCGGAAAAATGTCACAATTTTTTTTGAAAACAAAATGAGGAAGGCATATCTCAAATGAAAGCGGAAGTTTAGGTTATGTTCAGAAACGCAGCATGAAGCGCAACAGCGGCAGTAATTATTATTTTGATGATTGTGATGAGCGACGCTTCATGCAAAATTTACGTTTATGAACGCTCTGCTTGTACTACAAAATCAGGTTGCGCTCCAAACTGAGTTTCTGAACAAAGCCTTAGCTTAGCATTACATCTCGGATCGTAAGAAGGTTTTATTAAATGCCTTCCCGGAAATTATTTGTTCTCAGAGTTTATCTCCATTGCATGAAATACATATTTCCCTGATGTCTCTTGTTCCTTAACCTGAACTGGGAATAAGACGTCAGTAATAATCTCTAATCTTGCTATAATCCGTAATACTGCGGAAATTCTGGACGAAGGAGTGCAGACTAGCTCAGAGGATTCAACTGGAGAATGGTTGAAAGCCCCTTAAGTTCTCTATTCTTAACTCTAACTCTCAAGAAAGGAGGAGTCAAAGCAAACATAGTCGCTTTTTGATAGATTAGGTAAACAGACAACGAACATTGTAATCACCTAGGGACATTTGATCTCACTATTAAATTCAGTTTTAGAAATTTTAAAAGTCATATTTCATACATAAATATATCTTTAGATATTACGTACATAGTCAAATTTTTGTGAACTTGGACTTTTGCACATTTTCTTCGCTTGTTTGCTCTTCTTCTTTTCCTTCTACGAGTAATAAGCTGCTGATCTCCCACAGCTTCCATATACAAGCACTCTGCGTGCATATCAAATATCATTGTCAACAGCACTTTCGACTTTTAGTTTAGTTTTGAATTTTTTTCCAGAGAAAACAACAGAGAAGCGTAAAATAAAAAATAAGAAAACTTTTATTTTTAAATGCGCCATCTCCATTTGCACTTGTCACTAAAAGCTGCTAAAAACTTTGCAACGAGCTTCGGCTAATAGGTTGTGCGTTCAAAGGAAAGTTGAGAAACTAAAACTAGAGAGCAACAAACTAGATAGAGCTCATAAACTGACCAGAGTGTCTACTTGCGGTTGCTGTTAGGGTGAAATGGTCAAGTTAAGAGATAAAGTTGGACATGAGTGCTTGTGTACAATGTTAGAGGTTATAGACGATTTTCGGAAAGCACGTATGGTGGGTAAGTTGGGGCTTGAATTTGCTTTTTTTTTTGCTTATTAAAAAAATGAATTCAAGTCGTTGAGATAATTGGGCAATAAAGAGATAATCATGTTAGCAGGTAACTCAAATAAGGGCATGTGAATTTTGTTTGGAAGCTTTTTCATAGCACAAACGAGCTTAGGGGGTTTTCCGACCACTGTTGAGTATTGACTGCTATTGAAATAATCCAATAAGAGTTTTTTCTCAAGTTTGGATGTTTTGTTGTGAGTTATTTGTTTCCAAACTCCTTAAGCTTAATTTAATTTTTCCTTTGCATGCATATTTTTGTAAAATAATTGCTCAATTCACTTGCCGAAAATTTTTAGTCACAGAAAAGCTGCAAAATGCAACACTGCCGAATTTTTTCTCTGCCATTCTTTATTGCCACACGTCGGCTACGATGACACACCGTCCGCATCACTTTATGTTTTCTTTCTACACAATTCTTTCGCATCGTACACATTTCCTCGAATTTTTTCTTTTGTCTCAGTCAGAGTTTTTAAGACTGCTAATTGACTGTGATTTAATTAAATTTAAAGTTTACTTCAGAAGCATTGCTTTTGCCAACTTTTAAGTGTTTTTGCTTTGCTTCCGAAAATTTTTTAAATTTTAAGTGAAGCATTCAGAGAAAGAAAAGGAAGAAGGCTAATTGAATATTCAATATTTAAATTGAGTTGCATTTATGAATTTAGCTTTTTGGTTTATGTTTGCAGAGCAAGTTCGAGCTTAGAGGTGAGGAGTGAGAAGTAAGAATTCAAGCTACTGAACACCGAATATATACGATATATTGAGTATACCTGGCTTGTTAAGGATTCTACATACATACTTAGTTCTTTTACGAAATATGAAGTAAAAGGATTTCATTAAAGCCTTGGTATTGATTTGCTTACACTTCAAAACTATTTTGCTCCATTGAAAGGTAAGACAGTTGTGACTGGATGAAGGCGCTTCAGCTAAAAAAGTATTTCGAAAGTCGGTAGAAGGCAGCAGAAAAGGGAGATCTCCACTGCATGGGAAAGATCAGGTGGAGAGTGAGTCGGCCTCCCTCTGTGTTTCCAATTGGCGTCAGGCGGCACGAAACAGAAACGAGTGACGCGCCTTGTTGGGCTCAGCCAAAATCATATATACGGTCAATTAAGAAAAGGAAGAGGAAGCAGAAGAACAAGATGAAAAAGAAGAGAGGAAGAATTTTAAATTTATTAAACAGTTTCAATTTGGTAATTCACTACGTTCAGTTTGATTTGTTGAACACCCCTGTTATGGGCCCGTCAGAATGAATACTTTTCCGGCAATCCAGCAACGTTTAACTGACACATACTTCAATTTCATATATTTGTTACGGCAAAGTTGAAGTACTGAATGTGTCGATCGTCATTCAATTACATATAATTCCACTCTGCTGTCAGTTAAACGGATTGCTGGATTGACGGAAAAGTATTCATTCTGACGCCCCTATTAATTATACCTTTCATGAGAATGAAATGGTATTATAACTTAGTGCCAAAAAATTTTTGTCCAAAGTACCAGAAGGAAGCGTGGGGGACCCACCAAAATATATACCGATATGATCACAATCACGAGCTGAGTCGATTAAGCCATGTCCGTCTGTCCGTCGGTCCGTCCGTCCGTCTGTGTGAACGCAAACTAGTCCCTCAGTTTTTGAGATATATGAATGAAATTCGGAATACAGGTATTTTGTTATATGCAGCTGATCATTTGTCGGAACCGGCCGAATCGGACCACTATAACATATAGAAAACAACCGATTATTCAGATATACATGGAATTTTTGGATGTAATTTGTGCATAACTTCCCCATTTAAACAGCTAAGGACATGAAACTTTGAAGAAGACGTGCCCATTTTGGCCCAAACAAGGTTACCGAAAATTGTCAAGATCGGACCACTATAACATATAGTTCCACAACATCCGATTATTCAGATATACACATTTTGGTGTATAACTCCTCCATTTTAACAGCTAACGGCCTGAAATTTTGAAGTATTTGTACCCATATGGACCAAAACGAGATTGCCGAAAATTGTTAAGATCGGACCACTATAACCTATAGCTCCCCTACAACCGATTGTTCAGATATGCACATTTTGGTGTATAACTCCTCCATTTTAACAGCTAACGGTGTGAAATTTTAAAGTATTTGTACACATATGGGCCCAAACGGGATAACCGAAAATTGTTAAGATCGGACCACTATAACATATAGCTCCCATACAACCGATTGTTCAGATATGGACATTTTGGTGTATAACTCCTCCATTTTAACAGCTAACGGCGTGAAATTTTGAAGTATTTGTACCCATATGGGCCCAAACGGGATTACCGAAAATTGTCAAGATCGGACCACTATAACATATAGCTCCCCTACAACCGATTGTTCAGATATGGACATTTTGGGGTATAACTTGTCCATTTTAACAGCTAACGGCGTGAAATTCTTAAGTATTTGTACCCATATGGGCCCAAACGGGATTACCGAAAATTGTCAAGATCGGACCACTATAACATATAGCTCCCATACAACCGATTGTTCAGATATGCACATTTTGGTGTATAACTCCTCCATTTTAACAGCTAACGGTGTGAAATTTTGAAGTATTTGTACCCATATGGGCCCAAACGGGATTACCGAAAATTGTCAAGATCGGACCACTATAACATATAGCTCCCATACAACCGATTGTTCAGATATGCACATTTTGGTGTATAACTCCTCCATTTTAACAGCTAACGGTGTGAAATTTTAAAGTATTTGTACACATATGGGCCCAAACGGGATAACCGAAAATTGTTAAGATCGGACCACTATAACATATAGCTCCCATACAACCGATTGTTCAGATATGGACATTTTGGTGTATAACTCCTCCATTTTAACAGCTAACGGCGTGAAATTTTGAAGTATTTGTACCCATATGGGCCCAAACGGGATTACCGAAAATTGTCAAGATCGGACCACTATAACATATAGCTCCCATACAACCGATTGTTCAGATATGCACATTTTGGTGTATAACTCCTCCATTTTAACAGCTAACGGTGTGAAATTTTGAAGTATTTGTACCCATATGGGCCCAAACGGGATTACCGAAAATTGTCAAGATCGGACCACTATAACATATAGCTCCCATACAACCGATTGTTCAGATATGCACATTTTGGTGTATAACTCCTCCATTTTAACAGCTAACGGTGTGAAATTTTAAAGTATTTGTACACATATAGGCCCAAACGGGATAACCGAAAATTGTTAAGATCGGACCACTATAACATATAGCTCCCATACAACCGATTGTTCAGATATGGACATTTTGGTGTATAACTCCTCCATTTTAACAGCTAACGGCGTGAAATTTTGAAGTATTTGTACCCATATGGGCCCAAACGGGATTACCGAAAATTGTCAAGATCGGACCACTATAACATATAGCTCCCCTACAACCGATTGTTCAGATATGGACATTTTGGGGTATAACTTCTCCATTTTAACAGCTAACGGCGTGAAATTCTTAAGTATTTGTACCCATATGGGCCCAAACGGGATAACCGAAAATTGTTAAGATCGGACCACTATAACATATAGCTCCCATACAACCGATTGTTCAGATATGGACATTTTGGTGTATAACTCCTCCATTTTAACAGCTAACGGCGTGAAATTTTGAAGTGTTTGTACCCATATGGGCCCAAACGGGATTACCGAAAATTGTCAAGATCGGACCACTATAACATATAGCTCCCATACAACCGATTGTTCAGATATGCACATTTTGGGGTATAACTTCTCCATTTTAACAGCTAACGGCGTGAAATTCTTAAGTATTTGTACCCATATGGGCCCAAACGGGGTTACCGAAAATTGTCAAGATCGGACCATTATAACATATAGCTCCCATACAACCGATTGTTCAGATATGGACATTTTGGTGTATAACTCCTCCATATAAATAGCCAAGACACCATTTTTTCTAATAAATCTTTCCATAAATGAACCCACAGAATTAAAATTATAAATTAAACTTAATCCGGCTATGTACATAGGTAATTTTTCATTTCCCCACTCATGAAAGGTATGAAGTCTTCGGTACGGCCGAAGACAGCCGCGCTTTTACTTGTTTTAAATTAATCTTCTTGATTGGATGTTCATGACTTTTAGTATAGCAAATCTTTTCGTGTTGGGGAAGTATCTGCCACTGTGTTAATTTCTATTCCGTGCAGATTTTCTTGATTGGTTTGGTTCTGGTCAGCTGTGTTAAAATCTCACTAAAATTAATAATGACTAATTTTAACGGATTTATCGATTTTAGTGATTATTTTAATTGTCTTACATTAACCTGGCAATTCGTAATCAATTAAATTAAATATTTATAAGAAATAATCATGGTCAATTACCATTAAAAATAATCAAAAATAATCATAAAATAAAATACTTTAACTGCTTAATAATTTTCAATTGTATATTTTTTTTAGTTCTTTAATTTTTTTTAATTGCTTGATAGCGTGATTATTTCATTATTTTCAATATTTGATTACACTGCTCTACAGCCAAAAAATACTCTGAACGCGACCATCCTTTCTATATGTAAAATCGGTCGCTGATTCCGAAAATCGGGTTTATTTTTAATTCTATGGGAAGGTTTTTGAGATATCGGCAATTTACCGTTATTTGGCCAATGGGTCCACTTAATCCTGTATATCTCTTTAACACAGTGAGTCATTTTCCTTGAGGTGACACCAAACGAAAGAAAATTAAATTTCCTTTTCACGGCTCCTATAACATTTTTCTCTAGCTCTTACAGTTTCTGAAATATTGACGATTCAATTTGAATTTTTTCGATTTTTTACGATTTTTTGAAGAAAAAATTTACTTTGTCAGGCAATATCTTTAAAACCAATGTTTTCACCTTCAGTTTTACTCCTTTGCGTCTCCATTCTATTACCAAAAAAATAAGCTAACAACGATGAAAATCCATTGTAAAATGGAAAAGTTATATGCGATCAAGTAAATACAGCCAGGTCGCGCAATGCCTCTGCACGCGTACATTCTATGCATATTGTACTAATACCTACACATCTGCAGTAGCAGCACATTGGCAGCGCAGTAGATACAAGCGCATTTACGGGTATAACATGCATAGAATATACCCGTGCAGAGGCATTGCGCGACTTGGCTGTATTTACTTGATCGCCTATAACTTTTCCATTTTACCATGGATTTTCTTCGTTGATAGCTTACCTTTTTCCAAATAGAATGGAGCTTCACGTAAAAGAGTAAAACCGAAGGTGAAGACATTGGTTTTAAAGATATTGCCTGACAAAGTCAATTTTTTCTTAAAAAAATCGTAAAAAATCGAAAAAATTCAAATTTAATCGTCAATATTTCAGAAACTATACGCGTTAGAGAAAAATTTTATAGGAACAGTGAAAAGGAAATTTAATTTGTGTGACCCTAAGGAAGATAACTCACTTTGTTAAAGAGATATACTGGATTAAGTGGACCCATTGGCCAAATAACGGTAAATTGCCTATATCTCAAAAACCTTCCATTAGAATTCAAAATGAACCTGATTTTCTGAATCAGCGACCGATTTTACATATAGATAGGATAGTCACGTCCAAAGTACAGACAAAAAATTTCATTTTGTGATCCAGTGTTATTTTCAATTATTTTATTATTTTTAATTATTTGATTATTTTAAATTATTTGATTATTTTCAATTATTTGATTATTTTCAATTATTTGATTATTTTCAGTTATTCCTAATTTTTTAATTGCATGACTCATTAATTAGTCGATTAATTATTTTTAATCTTGTCTGGAAATTTTACTTTTAAATTATACGATTATTGTTTATATGATTAATTTTAATTATTATTTCCATACGCCATGGTGTAGTAATTAAAAAATTAGGAATAACTGAAAATAATAAAATATTTGAAAATAATCAAATATTAAAAATAATCAAATAATTGAAAATAATCAAATAATTAAAAATAATCAAATAATTGAAAATAATCAAATATTGAAAATAATCAAATAATTTTATTATTCATGCATTTAAATAACGGAAAATTAATTGAAAATTATCAAATAATCGCGCAATCACCCTATTTAATGGATTAGTTAATTTACTATTTTAATTTAATTTACTTTTAATCGTTACAATGATGAAAGTAATCTTATTTAATCATTAAAGTGTTACAAAAACAAAACATGCTTTAATGAATATTCATTGAAATTGTTAGCCATTAAATAATAGGTCTGTTCTTGTGTATTAAAGTCATAAGGAAATTAGACATCGGAAAAGTTATTCCAAAAAAATTGTTTACCAATTTTTGATTGGGAATTGAATTAAATGCATTCCAAATCCATACCCACAATCACAGATTGATCCATAGATTCAGTAACCAACATCGTTGCTTTTTACCATTATATTGAACGAAGTTTTGTGAAGTGTTAATTTAAATAAATATTAGTTTTTTTACGATTTTGCAAAATTTATATTCACCATCTACATCCATATCACACATATGTATGTACATTAGATAGGGTTGGTCCCCATACGAAAAAAAAAAGTTGTAAAAGTCCGCCTCTAAATTTGAAGCTTATGTTGAGAGGGTTAAGGGACACAAAAAATATTTTTTTTTGATCCCGCGAAATACCGCCGAAATCGTTTTTTTATTGTAACTTTGTTACTTTTCATCCGATTTTTAAAATTGATACGTAATTATTTTCGTATTTTGCAGCTCTAGACTTCCTTCTAATGCTCTTTTGAGCTCTGAAGTCGTTTTCACATAGTTGGGTCAGCTAACTTATTTTTATGTCCATGAATTATCCTTTTTGTTTTGCCAAATGAAAGTGCTTCAAAATTCATGACAATGTTGCCTGTAAAGGGTTTTACTAAATTAATAAACAAAGAAGTTACGTCACTACGAATATTTAACGTAGCTATTATTTAATTTATTTTTTTAAGCAATTCAATATATGTAAAGTTGTAAAAGTCCGACCTTAAATTTGAAGCTTATATTGAGAGGATTAAGGGACAAAAAAAAATTTTTTTTTATCCCGCGAAATTCCGCCGAAATGGTTTTTTTCTTGTAACTTTGTTATTTAACATCCGATTTTTAAAATTGATACGTCATTATTTTCGTATTTCGAAGCTCCACATTTCCTTCTAATGTGCTTTTGAGCTCTGAAGTCAAATAACAAAGTTACAATAAAAAAAACTATTTCGGCGGTATTTCGCGAGATCAAAAAAAAAATAAAATTTTTTTCTTTAATCCTCTCAATATAAGCTTCAAATTTAGGGTCGGACTTTTACAACTTTACATATACTGAATTGCTTCAAAAAAATAGTTAAATACATAATATCTACGTTAAATAACTTCTTTGTGACGTAACTTCTTTGTTTATTAATTTAGTAAAACCGTTTCAAGGCAACATTGTCATGAATTTTGAAGCACTTTCATTTGGCAATACAAAGAGGATAATTCGTGGACATACAGATAAGTTAGCTGACCCAACTATGCGAAAACGACTTCAGAGCTCAAAAGGACATTAGAAGGAAGTGTGGAGCTTCAAAATACGAAACTAATGACGTATCAATTTTAAAAATCAGATGATAAATAACAAAGTTACAAGAAAAAAACAATTTCGGCGGTATTTCGCGGGGTCAAAAAAAAATTTTTTTTGTGTTCCTTAACCCTCTCAACATAAGCTTCAAATTTAGAGGCGGACTTTTACAACATTTTTTTTCGACCCTATCTAATGTACATTGTATATGCGCGAATAAATGCTTCTGTTAGCAAACTTTTAGCACAAAGTACAAAGTAAATTTTCCGCCAACTCAGCAGCGGCATTTGGAAAAGCGCTTAAAAACACATGCTTTCGCAAATTTAAATTACAAAAAAAAAGAAATAAAATAAACAAGTAAAAGCGCGGCTGTCTTCGGCTGTACCGAAGACTTCATACCTTTCATGAGTGGGGAAATGAAAAGTTACCTCTGTATGTACATAGCCGGATTAAGTTTAATTTATAATTTTAATTCTGTGGGTTATTTATGGAAAGATTTATTAGAAAAAATGGTGTCTTGGCTATTTAAATGGAGGAGTTATACACCAAAATGTCCATATCTGAACAATCGGTTGTATGGGAGCTATATGTTATAATGGTCCGATCTTGACAATTTTCGGTAACCCCGTTTGGGCCCATATGGGTACAAATACTTAAAACTTTCACGCCGTTAGCTGTTAAAATGGAGAAGTTATACACCAAAATGTCCATATCTGAACAATCGGTTGTAGGGGAGCTATATGTTATAGTGGTCCGATCTTGACAATTTTCGGTAACCCTATTTGGGCCCATATGGGTACAAATACTTAAAAATTTCATGCCGTTAGCTGTTAAAATGGAGGAGTTATACACCAAAATGTCCATATCTGAACAATCGGTTGTAGGGGAGCTATAGGTTATAGTGGTCCGATCTTAACAATTTTCAGCAATCCCGTTTGGGTCCATATGGGTACAAATACTTCAAAATTTCAGGCCGTTAGCTGTTAAAATGGAGGAGTTATACACCAAAATGTGTATATCTGAATAATCGGATGTTGTGGAACTATATGTTATAGTGGTCCGATCTTGACAATTTTCGGTAACCTTGTTTGGGCCAAAATGGGCACGTCTACTTCAAAGTTTCATGTCCTTAGCTGTTTAAATGGGGAAGTTATGCACAAATTACATCCAAAAATTTCATGTATATCTGAATAATCGGTTTTTTTCTATATGTTATAGTGGTCCGATTCGGCCGGTTCCGACAAATGGTCAGCTGCATATAACAACATACCTGTATTCCGAATTTCATTCAGATATCTCAAAAACTGAGGGACTAGTTTGCGTTCACACAGACGGACGGACGGACAGACGGACAGACGGACATGGCTTAATCGACTCAGCTCGTGATCTGATCATATCGGTATATATTTTGGTGGGTCCCCCACGCTTCCTTCTGGTACTTTCGACAAAAAATTTTTGGCACTAAGTTATAATACCATTTCATTCTCATGAAAGGTATAAAAATAAAAACTTAATTCAAATGGAATCAAAAGGAATCCACTGTCTTTGTACTTTGCAGAGATTTACAACATTAGCGGATAATTAAAATTCATTTGAATCAAATGCACTTGTTTTTGTATTTTAATTTTCTTTTGCATTTTCCACTTTCTACTATTTATTTTCCCATGTTTCCTAACTGTTTGCATGAGTTTTCACTGAGTTTTTGCGCGGCAGTTGTGTAATGCGAATTTAGTTTTTGACGGCAATAAAACGAAAATTGTGAAACGAACAAACGCCGGCTGCGAATTGGGAACACGACAAGGATTTTTTGTGTGTTTAGGGTGGAATTTAAGAGAATATACCCTTATGCTTACTCACAAGTGGCTAGCGATAGACGAAAGCACAGCTGGTTATAAAAATCAAATCAAATTAAAAAAAAAATACGCAACGGACTTTGGCGGCAAAGATTTGCAGTATTCAATGCTTTCGAATGCGTGTGTGTGTGTGTGTATGTGCGCGCTTGAGGCAAGCATGGCATGGCATTGCGTGACACGAAAAGGAAGCGCCGCCAACGGCAACTGAAAAACTTTACTAAGTTCCCTTTACCGCCGCAACGTGTAGCGAATCGACGTCTTATTGCATAAAACTAACGCGACACGCATACAGAAAACGCAAAGGATAAAAGCGCAGAAGCACCCACAAAAAAATTTATGCCTTATTTAAGGCTTATTCCAGAAGGTGATAAGGCTTCTACAAATAATGGCTGAAAATTGTAAGGGACATAAATTGCACGAACAAAGGCTTATAATAAGCCTGATTTTCTTGTGTTGATGTTAGCAGGACACAAGGACTACTTTCTCTCTCTGAGAGGAAACCTTATTCCAAAGGCGTTCGTTTTTAAATGCTTTATAATAAGGCCACAGGAAATAAAGCTTAGATAATTGCTGATAATAAGAATAACAAAAAAGCGTTTTTCGTTTAGCTGCATAACTCCCATTTTTTGCGAATCTTAAGCGTTGCGGCTTATTTAATAATTAAAAATGTTTTCTTCTAGAATTTAAACTTTAATATCCATACAATGAATGAGACAAGCGTGCGCTATTTAACCAACCATTTATTTGCATGCCTGCTCAAAAAATACACTTAATATTTTTTCTAAGCGGCAATCGGCAGTGTGCTCTCTTTGCCCATGTTTGCTCATAAAACCAATTCCCACTCTCTCTATTTGAGATATGAGTGCATAACAGAAAATTAAGTATTAAAAATGTTTGGAGCAGAGCGAAGGAGCGCATAATAGCAAGATCCGCTGCCAACGCATTCCATTTTGACAGCTTAGGCTTATGGCTCTTTTTGCAGAGGATATCTATACAGATGCGGATAAATGGAGAATGACAATAATGACGGATTAAAGGCGCGGACTGAAAAAAGAACTGTTTTGGGGAAATTTGCTATTCAAAGACAGCGGCGATACAGCGAGATATGGTAAGTGTACAGTTTGCAAATTTGGGAAAAACTTTTAAAAGTCAATCTACTAAATATTCAGAATCAAATAACCAGAGGTCTTCGAGAACGATTTTCTTGAGTTGTTGTTATTGTTGTAACAAGAAAAGCACTTCCCAGCAGTCCCAGCAGTGCCCAGAAGTGCAGACGAAGTGACAGTCGGATATAAGTGCATTCCAGTAGAGGATAGGATATAGAATGTTATTCTAAATATAAAAATTTAAAGTTTTCAAAGCCACTCGGTAATTTTTGGGTTAAAATTATGATATTTTTCGGATCCAATATGCGTTAAACCTCCCAAATGGGTCCTTTAATTGTCTAATATTTATGCCGAATAAGAAAACTTAAAATTTGGAAAAAATGTTTTAAGAAAATTTTTATGATTTTGGGACAATTTTGTGAATATTGGTAAACCAAACTCTTCTGATTTAGGCTAAAATTATCCAAAAATTACATACATTTAAACTAGTGGTCCCTAAATTGTGTATATATAAAAATTGGTATAAATCTGGAAATATTCCTGAAATTGTCCCAAAATTATCACGGAGTGAACACGACGAGGTTTCTAAATTTTATATATCAAGGTTTTAAACTTAGAATACATTTTGAAGTAAAATTTGGGACAAATTTGCGACAAATTTGTAACATTTTTGTAACAAATTTTAGGACAAATTTGAAAAAGTTTTAGGACAATTTCGAAACACTTTTGAAACAATCTTCGCATAAATAAGCGACAATTTTTTCACTGTCGTAATAATAAACCACCTTCAGCTGGGCTAAAAGTTCGCTTTAATTACCCAATTTTGTGACTATTTTGGCCAATTTTGGGACAATTTTGAAACCATTTCGGGAGAATTTTTTCAAAATTTTGAAATAAATTAGGAACAATTTTCTTAGCGTCGTGATAATAAACTCTCTTCAGCTGGGCTAAATGGTTACGCAAAAGTACCCAAACTAATCCCGACATATGTAACTCCGCAGAATTGGGATTATCGAAAGGTCTTCTTAGAAATTGATTCTGTAAATACCCTCTAAAAGAGAATGTACATACATCGAACTATATTTTCTTCTGATACAGTCCAACAGCATGTCAGTACTTGTGTGTGTGTTTGTACAGCATTACCCTCACGGAAAAAAAAAGTTAGTTGCAAAAATAAATATATTAAAAAGTGATTTATATTCAACTAATTTTAAAGTAGCTTTAAACAAATGCAGCGCGGGACAGTTTCTTGTATATGTACATATTTATATGTAAACACATGTTTTCAGATCTAAGTATGCCAAGATTGTTTTTTCCTTTTTTTGGTTACCGTTTTTCAGCTTCACTTCCCATTAAACACTGAAAACGAAATTCTCAAACGGAGAAAATATTGTTTCATATTTATCATTTCAAAATTAACATAAATTCAATTGTTTCTCAAATATTGTTTATCAACTTGTGAACAATTTGCGAAATTTGAGGAAAATTTGTTTCGCATTTTTACCATTTCTTGAATTTCGACATCAAATGCAGGATTAAGTTATTTATATTAAATCACAAGTAAAGTAGTTGAAAAGAAACTCAAGATAAAGTTATTTATTTTAAACTACTAGTAAAGTAGTTGAAAACAAATGCAGGATAGGGCAATTGACTGCTTGCTATGACATCGCCGTGTTAAAAAAGTCAGTTCATTGCAAAGGAAAAAGTCACATTTTCAATTAGTTGTTATTGAAAATAAAGTAGTTTATAAAGTGATTTAAAATTAATTAAATTTCCTACAGGGTATCCACTCAGCTTGCAAATAGAATGAATAGACGAATGAATTGTGACATACTTTGAAGGCATTTACTGCCTGTGCTTGTGAATATAAATCATTTGCGTTTAAAGCAATTTGTAAATGTCGCGGCGTGGTTCGTCATTTTGGCACACGCCTTCTTTGCTTACCCCTTACCACCCTAACTACGTTCCTTTCCACGCTCTATACTCGTAATGCTTTAATTTCGCCGGTGCTCTCATTCGTTCATTGACAACAAGAAATTTCGCTGCAATTTTCCATGTAATTTTTGTGTTGGGCATACGCATGTACTTTTTTGTTGTTGTTGCTGCTGTTGTAAAGCGATTACACTGCTTGATAACGGTTGTTTTAAACATTTTTATACTCAGCTGTACTAGTACACAGAGTATTATAGTTTTGATTTCCTAACGGTGGATTGTAACAGAACGAAATAATCGAGATAGATATAGACTTATATATCAAAATGATCAGGGTGAAAAGAGAAATCGATTGAGCCATGTCCGTCCGTCCGTCTGTCCGTCCGTCTGTCCGTCTGTGAGCACGATAACTCGCGCAAAAATTGAGATATTTTGATGAAATTTGAAATGTAAGTTGGTATCAAGACAGGAACGGATGGTATTGAAAATGGGCGAAATCGGACCATGACCACGCCCACCTCCCCTATATGGTAAAAATCGGAAATTTTGTATCTCAGTCACTAATAGAGCTAGAGTGATAAAATTTTACACACGTATTGAGCTCAGGCCCTTATGAAGAAATATGGTGAAATTTTGGAAAATGGGCGGTGCCACGCCCACTTATTAAGGGGCAAACATTGAAAGTTTTATGAGTCATAACTCAGAAACCGTTGAAGATATATCGATGAAATTTGGTAGGCGTGATATACTTACTTAGGCAAATGTTTGGACGAAAAATTGCCAAAATCGGTTGACGACCACGCCCACTTTTATATATGGGTATTATAAAGTGAAGCATTTTAAGCGATATCTCTGTCAAATATAAAGATATATCATTGAAATTTTATGGAAGGTGTCCAACTATGGACGTAAAACAAAAAATACAAAAATTTTGGAAAATGGGCGTGGCACCGCCTACTTTTAGAAGCAGGAATATACGAGATTTCTGAGCCCATAACTCGACAAATAATCGATATATTATGACGAAACTTGGTCTATACACTTTCACTACTTGTAGTAATACATGTTCAAAATTTTAGCGAAATCGGTTGACGACCACGCCCACTTTTATATATGGGTATCATAAAGTGGCCTAATAAAAGCATTTTAAGCGATATCTTTGTCAAATATAGAGATAATTCATTGAAATTTTGTGGCATGAGTTCTACAATAGATCGGAACCAAAAAATAGTAAAATTTCGGAAAATGGGCGTGGCACCGCCTCTTTTCAGACAAAGGAATCAACGAGATTTCGGGGCCCATAACTCGACAAATAATTGAGATATTATGACGAAACTTGGTTTATACACTTTTATAACTTGTGTTAATAGACACGCAAAAATTTATTGAAATCGGTTTATGACCACGCCTACTTTTTAACAAAGATATTTGTGGAACACCCTTTGGGAATTTGTAACAAGACTTCTTTGTAACTAGAAGTCATAAAGGAATGAAATTTTGCACAAAGAATAATATTCATATGCTTAGTTGGATGACTGATAAAAATGTTGAAAATGGGCGTGGCTACGCCCACTTTATGCGGCACTCGCTTTATATAAAATACACCCTATATCAGTGGCGGATTAACAATCTGGTGGGCCCTGGTGCGAAATTTTTTTGGGGGCCCTTTTCCATATAAATATTTTGCGATTAGAATACACTCATGTTACTTGAAAGTGTTAACTGTTTTGAATTCTCTCATTTCTGAAAAAAGCCTCAGTGAAGATAACAAAGCATCGGCAAAAGGTTTGATAGCCAAATTGTGCCAATTTAAAAATATTTTAATGCTTGTCTTGTGGAAAGTGTTTTCACTAAATTTAACTTTGTAATTTTAGCTTTACAAAAACCAAATCTAACTCTTTCGACGATCACAAAACTATATGCTTCAATAGTTTCAGATCTTGAAAACAAGGATCACAACAAAATTTTCGATGAAGCCTCGACAATTTTCGACAATATTCCTTCTGATTTTCAAGCAGATTTTATTCAGTCTCGTTCAGCAGCGCAAGCACTTGTTCCAGAAGATGAGAAAGAAAATTTTAAAAAATCGTTATTCGAACCTGTTATCGATGCTCTGTTATCAAATTTGAAAAAACGTGCTGATATTTATAATGATTTGGAAGACTTTTTCTCATTTTTAATAAATTTAAATTCAATGAGTGACGAAGACATTGCTGTATCATGTAAAAAATAGTCGAAAAGTATCCAAATGATCTCAATGAAGTTCAGCTAACTGATGAATGTCAATTTGCCAAAAATTACTTTACTTTTGATAACTTAACTCATGAATCGATGTACAAAACAATGTTCGATGATCATCTTTGTGAAACTTTCCCGAATTTAGACATTTTATTACGCATTTATTTTTGCATGTTTGTCACTAATGTTACAGATGAAAGATCATTTTCAAAATTGAAATTGATAAAAAATTGTTTGCGTAACACTATGGGAGATGATCGTTTGAACAGTCTATCAGTTCTTTCCATTGAAAAAAACTTGTTGGATGAATTAAACTTTGATGAAATTATTGATAAGTTCGTAACACTCAAGTGCAGAAAAGTTGTGGTTTAATTTTGTTGGGCAAATAAATAAAAATCTATCATATTATCATATGAATATTTTTTTTCATGGGCCCCCTTGATTCCGGGTCCTGGGGCAATGGTCCCAAAATTTGTTCGATAATCCGCCACTGCCCTATATCGAACAAACGCAAACAAACAATGAAAGCATACAGCTGAGTATCTAATGTTCGATTCCACTCGAACTTAGGCTTCCTTACTTGTTTTTATTGTTATTGTTTTTGGTTTGTTGCTTTGTTTGCTGTTGGCAGTCAGATTACGTTTAAACAGTCAGCTGTCGTGAGATTTCGTAACGCTGTTGTTGTTGTTGTTGTTATTGATTGTCTGCGAAACATGCCAGGTAACAAGAAAAATGGTGCGGAGAAAAAGCTAAAGCAATACTTTTTTTATATGACATTAAAATTGACAGGCAACAACAAAAACGATTTTTAGCGAGTTTCTACGGAGGTATGTATGTATGTATGTGTATATGTATGCATGTGTGTATGTATGTATGTATGTATGTATGCATTGATGTGCAACGGTAAAAATGTGCTGTCTTGGTTACGGTAGTTGAATATTGAACCAGCAAACGATGATGTTTAATGAGAAGTTAAAGAAAAGTTTATGTTGAATGTACATATCTAAGTACATATATATGAATGTATGCATAAATACTAGGGTGGTCCCCAAAATCAAATTAGCGTTTTTCTTCAGCCTCACCACCTCCATCGGTAACAGCACAATCAGAGATATCACATATACATTTTGGTTTCAATTGGAGACGGTTAACAGGTGTCGCATAGGGGTCACATATATTAAGCTGAATTTATATATTTGGCAATCATGATATAGTCCCCTCGATATAGCTGTATTTTTCTCGCTAGATGGCGCTGGAACCGCTATATTCGCAAAATTCGAATTTATGATTCGATTCTGTTCGTTTTTGGTACTTATGTTTGTTATACGTATAATCTTAAACTCTGCTCAAAAATTGAACCCACTAGATGGCGCTGGAGTCGAGATGTTCAGAAAATCCCTATTTATGGTCAGTTTTTGTTAATTTTTATCACGTATGTTTGCTATGTAATGAAGAACTCGGTTACAAAAAATGACAAGTTTAAACAATATTTAATTCCGATATCTCCACCCTTTCCCTAGACATAGGCCAATTTATGGACCAAGATGACCACGAAATGTTTTTGAGCATTATTGGTATCAAATCAAAGGTTTAAATCAGAGCTTCAATAGAAAGTTCATTCGATTCCAACTTCCAAGTAAGTTCTCCAGTTAGAGGCTAAGGGCCGGTTTCACGATCTCCAGTTAATTTAGTCGGTGGTTAGTTTGACGTAAATTGAATAGCGAGCTGTCAAATAAATTGCTTAACTGGGCAAAAAACCCCTGGTTAAGTGTTTAACCGAAGATGGTGAAACCGGCCCTAAAACGTGGACCAGGGTGCCCTCAAAATATTTTTGAGCAATATTGTGATCAAATTAAAGAAGCCGGTTTCCATATATAGTTCATACTATGTATGTGAATATCTCAATCGGTTGCCGAGATATCTGAACCGTTCAAACGATATAAACCGATATGCGAACCCGGATGGCCACCAAATGTTGTTGATAGTGAACGGTAGAGGAGGAGAGAGTAAGAGAGTGGTATAAAGGAAGGAAAGATAGATGGAACGGGAGATGGAGAGTTGTAGGAAGATTGATAGGCAGTGGCATGACGGGTATTTGCCAGTATATATGTACATAAAAGCTCATCGTGTAAATCGCTTTTGTGATTACCGCTTGCATATGCTAATTCTAAAGTTAAAATTATATAGATCAAAACAAGTGTTGTAATTGGAATGTTAACTTATTTTGTAAGCTAAATAAGTAGCGCTTAATTGAAGAATAGGAAGAACTGACTTAATTACAGCAATGCAATATAAATTCATTACGATGTTGTTGTTGCAAATAGCGGCATATTGCGTTCAAATGCACTTCAAGTATACGCACTGCACGCACTGCAATCTTGCTTAAACATACATACATACACGCGCTCGTACATAAAAAAGCGTGCATATCATACAAAATATTAAAAAACTTTTGCTGTTGATGCGCTTTTTGAAAACCTACATACATTCCATTGCACATTGACTATGTTCTCCTTTTTACCAATTTTATCTTTTTTTTTTGCGCGCCATAGGCTGCCCTTGCCACAATTTTTGTGGGTTAACATCGGCTTCAACTCAATGGCAGCGGCTGCATGAGATCGCTCATTGCATTCTGGAAACTATTCAAGCCAAAAAAGTTTTTGTATCACTGTGTGTGTGGATGAAAGAAAAAATTGTACCAAAACAGCAGAAATATGCTCATCCTGCAGTGTTTGCATTTGAGGTTAACATTGTGTAACTACTTACTACATACATACATACCAGTGGCGGACCCAGCATAAATTGTCTGGGCAAGCCTATGTGTGAAGCATAACCATTAGTCATTTATGTAATTTTCTTTGCTGTATTATCTAGAAGTCTGATTGCGTTCCGTTATTGAATTTGATTTAGAGCTCTCGCTTTTTTTAACATTCTCGAGTAGCACGAATAAATGCTTTTCAAATTCTCGAACACTCCTTTGTTTGCTTATTACCCGTATGTTTGTACGGGCATTCGAACAATTCGGGTATTTGAAGTTTGTGTTTTCTCGTTTATTTTTTTTTTTTGTTGTCTTCATATGTATTTTTTTATCTTTGTTTTCCTGATACACATTTTTTTGTTTGTACAATCAGAGAAAAGGAATTAAAAATAAAATTTTTATTTTTATAATGCCCGATTTAAACCAAGTCATTTTTATTTTAAAAATGAAAAATTTTTAAATTACAAATTGAATTTTTGAAATTAAAATATATTTAGGATTCAAAAAGAAACATGTTTAAATTAAAAATGAAAATTAATGGAATAAAAACGAAAGTTTTTGATTCAAAATCTCATAGCGCTTAAAATAAAAATAAATATTTTTAAACTTAAGATATTTTTTTTTTGATAGATATAAAAACGTGTTTAAAAATAATGTAAATACAATACATTTTTAAATTTAAAAATCTTCATTTTTATTTTAAGCACTATGAGATTTTGAACCAAAAACTTTCGCTTTTATTCCATTAATTTTAATTTTTAATTTAAAAATTTTTATTTTTAAATCCTAAACACCTTTAATTTAAAAAATTTTATTTTTTAAATAAAAATGACAGTTTAAAACGTGCACTATAAAAATAAAAATTTGAACAACGGGCTTCAAACAAACACGATCTGTTCGAATTGCTCGATACCCGGGTATCTAGAGCTCTACTTTGATTATATTCGGTTTGCATATTTGGTTTGTTGTTTATATTGAAACATATGGAACTGAATGTATTGCATTAAATCGAGAAAATGAGGATGATAAAGAATTTTTAAGTTTTTATATACAATGAATATTATGAAGATATGTAGGTACATATGTTTTTGACTTTTGGTATTTTAGCTGTAGCTACTTTTGGTCAGCATATCAACAAGCCTGGCTAAGTCGAAAGTAAATTCAAGTTTTTTACCATCAGAATTATCTACAAAAGCAGAGGAGAAATTATTAGAATAAATTGGGAAGAACTCAATTGAATTGATTGAAGACGCCAAACTTATAGGGAAATCTCACACGAAAGCGCAGAGGTATTTTTAGTTTCCTTATACCGACGGAAATTTTAGTAGTAGCCACTTGCTACACTTTGCTTATTATCTAATATCTAAAAAAATGTGTGCTTTAGTGTTTGAAAAACTGAGGTACATTTACCAAAAGTCGTGAAATTTTATTTGATTTTGATTTCCGTCGCTTTTTAAAATTATCTTGATATTTTGCCAATAGTCGCCAAATATCACAATCAACGCTTTTATAATCTCCCTCACGGAAAAAAAAAAGTTAGTTGCAAAAATAAATATATTAAAAAGTGATTTATATTCAACTAATTTTAAAGTAGCTTTAAACAAATGCAGCGCGGGACAGTTTCTTGTATATGTACATATTTATATGTAAACACATGTTTTCAGATCTAAGTATGCCAAGATTGTTTTTTCCTTTTTTTTGGTTACCGTTTTTCAGCTTCACTTCCCATTAAACACTGAAAACGAAATTCTCAAACGGAGAAAATATTGTTTCATATAATATAAAAATTATATATATAAAAAATATATATAAAAATTATATATAATAATATAATTATATATATAAAATTATCATAAATTCAATTGTTTCTCAAATATTGTTTATCAACTTGAGAACAATTTGCGAAATTTGAGGAAAATTTGTTTCGCATTTTTACCATTTCTTGAATTTTGACATCAAATGCAGGATTAAGTTATTTATATTAAACTACAAGTAAAGTAGTTGAAAAGAAACTCAAGATAAAGTTATTTATTTTAAACTACTAGTAAAGTAGTTGAAAACAAATGCAGGATAGGGCAATTGACTGCTTGCTATGACATCGCCGTGTTAAAAAAGTCAGTTCATTGCAAAGGAAAAAGTCACATTTTCAATTAGTTGTTATTGAAAATAAAGTAGTTTATAAAGTGATTTAAAATTAATTAAATTTCCTACAGGGCTGGTATTTGATACATGCACATCTAAGAAATTACGTGCACATGTACATGCACATGTAAGAAATTACGTGCATAAGTATGTATGTACATGCAAACGAAAATCAAATCAAATATGCATATGGCTGTGAATACTGAATGCCGAAGCCAGCTTCACATTCGCATACAAATTTAATGTGAAAAATAAAAAAAGTGCTTTGCTAGTTTTTTTTTTCAATTTAAGTCTGAAAATAAGCAATTGATTTCTCCTTAGAGAAAGCGAGAAAACAAGCTATGTTATTCTGTTTTGAAAGCCAGGTAAAAGCCAATGTGTGGAAACGTTAAGGCATGCTAACTGTGCTGTGATTGGCTGTGCAAACAAAATACACATTGTGAGGTCAAAGAACGTAAATCTATTTACGTTCTTTGGTGAGGTGGATTGGTGGTGTATTTGCGCTATTTTCTTAGAATACTTTTAGGCACCGTATGTTACAGTGGCGGCTATATTATTGAGAACTTAAATAGTAAACACATTTAAAACGTAAAATAACCAGATTTTAAAGAAATTCGTAAAATGAAATGAACGAAAGTATGTACGCAAGCCGGGCTTCTCGGCTTGTATGAAGGGCCCGCCTCTGATACATACATATGATTGAATTCATGCTTACGCCGCTTATACACTGTACATATATACATACATACAAACCTAACAAGCTGTGGTTTTTTGGTTTTCAAAATTCGTCTCGTTTAGTGTTGAAAATGAGGATGAGCTCGCTTATATGTACATTTGTACAAGCTCATAACTGCAAATATGAAATGTATACGTACATCCATCCATACGTACTTATGGGTGTATGCATGTGACCTTGTTGCCCCACAATGTCGAAAAGAAAATATTTTTCTACTTAATTGGAATATGACTAACTGTGTGTTCTTAACATTACCGAAAGTTCTTATACAGCTAATTTTTAATTAAAATATTCTATGTGTGTTTGAAAAGGTGAAAGTTGGATGAATACATAGAAGTTCTTTGTTTAAAATGGTAACCAACTTTTCTCAAAGCATAATGAAATAACAACTAATTATTGAGCCATTGCTCAGCCACTCAGCTTATTTATAAATGGATAAATTTTTTTTGTATATAAAGTCGCGTACTAAATGAAGTTGCTCATACGTCATGTAGTACCTACAAAGTAAACAATCAAAGTAGCTATCGAGGCAGGTGCCATACTGCATCTGGTTAAGAGGAATAGACAGAGGAATGAAAGGGGGAAAACGATTATAATAGAGAAATAATAAAGTAGAAGAAAACAAAAGGAAAAGAGGAAGAAGAAAATAATAAGAAAAGGAAAAAAAGAAGAAGAGAACGAAGAAGAAGATAAGACGAAAAAGAAGAAAAAGGAGAGGTTCAAGACGAAGAAGAAGCTGAAGTAGAAGTAGAAGAAGAACAAGAAGCAGAAGTAGAATAAGAGGAAGAGGAAGAAGAAGAAAAAAATAAAAGATGAAGAACCAGAAGGAAAAGAACAAATGAATAAGAAAAAGGAGAAAAGAAGAAGAGGAAGAGGAAAAAGAAGGGGAAGAAGAAAATAAAAAGGTGAAAAGAAGAAGAAAAGCAAAAAGAAGAAGATAAGAAGAAGAATAGGAATAACAATAAAAAAGTAAGAAGAAGAAGTAGAAGAGAAAAAAGTGAAGAAAAGAAGAAAAAAAATAACATAAAAAAAAATAAAATAAAAGTAGAAGAACCAGAAGGAAAAGAAGAAGAAAGAGAAAAGGAAACAAATTTTTAAGTATTAAAGATGAAGAAAAAGAAGAAAAAACGTAGAAAGGGTAGTAGAAAAAAAAGAAGCAGAGGCAGAAGGAATGAAAGAAAAAGAAGAAGAAAAAGAGGAATAAGTGTTATGGATTGAGAAGAAGAACAAGAAGTTGAAAAAGAAGAAGGCGCAGAAGCTGAAGCAAAAGAAGAAGAACAAAAATAAAAGTAAAAAAGGCAAAAGAGAAAGAAAAAGAAGAATTAAGTGTAAGAAGAGTAATAGAGGAAAATGTAGAATGAGACAAAAAAGATTTCAAAGAAGAAGAAGGAAAAAGTAGAACAAAATGATGAAGAAAAAGTAGAATTAGTAAAAAAGACTGAAATGAGAAGAGAAAATAAGCTAGGGGTAAATGGAGACTAAGCAGAAGGACAAAATTGAAAAAAATGTGTACTACTTAACAGGAAAAAATAAAATTAAAAGGTGAGTAGAACAATGTTAATGGAGAAGAAGAAAAGAAAAAAATAAGAAAAAAATGGAGAGGAAGAAGAGAAATATAGAAAGTACGAAGTAGAAAGGGATGGGAAAAGGGCCAGAAGAATGAGGAATTTCTACCGGAATAAGTAGATAGAAAATTCTCCAAGAAACAAAGAAGAAGCAGCCAAAATAAAAAAAGGAGTACACTCATAAGCGAAGAAGCAATTGACAAGCATTCCAAACAAATGTAATTACGAAAATCCAATGCTGCATTGATGTACTGAATCCTTGGCTAGGCAACATCAAAACCGCCATCACAACCAACAACAAAAACAACAATAATTTAATTTAAATTATAGCTTATTCGCCTTTCTTATACGTTTCGTTTTACAGTTCGTGGCGTATTTGCCCTTCAATTGCATTCGATTGCTGGAAATGCTCAATGCGAAAGCCATCTTTTCCAGCTGCACCGTTGACGTGGCAATTAAAAATCGTTTGCTTTTGTTGTTGGCGTTATACAAATGCGAGACTTTTCAACGTTTACTTTTCCAACGTTTCCAATTTAACTTAGCAATTTGAACTTGCACTTGCAGGCAATTTTTTTTGGTTTTTTTTTTTGGAAATTTTTGCGAATTTTTACGCACTCAGCGGCGCTTGCATTTGTGTAAGTTTGCTGCGTATATAAATATGTTTGTATCGATTTACTTAACTTTATTTGTGCTTATGTATATATTCGAGAAAGTTTGTCAATTTTTCATTGTTTGAGGTGATTAAAATTGTTTGTTTGTTTGTTTTGCTGCTTTTGGCAGATGTAAATAATGCCGAGTTTACCGGAAAACTTTTGCCAAAGCACACAAAAACAGGAAGAACAAAAACAACAAAACAGAAGCAGAAACAAAAACAATAAAAAATTTAAACCACTGACGCAAAAGTTGTTTACTTATTGCTTAAAAGCAATTTATACTCTTACTGGAATGCCAGAAAATGTGTGAGCGATCATATTTGAAGTTAATTGAACTTGCTTAATAATGGAGCTGAGATTGATATGATATATAAATATGTATGTGTTTATGTAAAGTTTTGAGAAAACTTTGGAGCAGGATCCACCTATACAAGTTGGCTCTTTAGATCAGCTGACTTCTTCTTCTTCTTCAACAGCTATCCAATTTCTCTACTTCTGCATATTCTATACATACATTCGTGTTTACTATTGGTCAAGTTCTTCGTTCTCTGAGTTTCTCCATCATTCGCTCGTGAGCTGAATGTCATTTTGACATTCCGTTCAGTGATGCCAGATAATCTCCGCTGAAATTCCCACAGAAATTGGAAAAAAATCCCTAATTTCCCACATTTTAAATACAAAAATCCCACAAAATTCCCACCGAATTTAAAGGGTTTATTTCAGTAATATAAGAATATATAACAGGCAAATACAGCTTTTTAATAGCTAAAAGTATCAGTTGTACAAATTACAGTGAAACCTCCCTTGGGCGGACACTCACCGTCGGGCAAATTTTGTCCGCTCAAGAGAGGTGTCCGCTTAAGGGAGTGGGTTGCTATTTTAGAAATTTTTTGGACTTTTTTTTGGATTTATTTGTT
The DNA here is from genome assembly GCA_960531455.1 of Urophora cardui. Classification (NCBI taxonomy): domain Eukaryota; kingdom Metazoa; phylum Arthropoda; class Insecta; order Diptera; family Tephritidae; genus Urophora; species Urophora cardui. The sequence continues at coordinate 128,572,981 of OY482672.1, forward strand.
CATATTTCACTGAAAAAACAAGGATTCTTATGTCTTCAAAATTTCACTTAAATACATATGCATATGTATGTATGTATATACATAAAGTATTAACATACATATTACATTTCAATTAGTTACGTTGCTGAGAACTAGAAATGTTGGGATATCTCTTAAATTATTTAAAAAATAGCGAAATTGTCGATTGACGAGGGGTTTTTTGCTTATTTAAAATAAAATTGTTTTGCAGATGGCTTTTAAATTTCTGCAACAATTCGAATGCAATAAGGTCTTCCGTGAAAAATCTTTTCAAATTTCAAACTGCAGTCAAAGCCATTTCGTTCGAGGAGATTGCATTACCTAATACTTTCAGTATCGGTACTATCATCTCCAATGGTTTCGACGTTTTCGTCAGTTAGAACATCTAACTGGAAATATGTGCTCTCGGTGAATGTATTTTTATCTATTCCGATAAAATCATGCGGACATTTATTTTAGTCGGTGATACCCCTTTCTTCGTAGCGCTTTTTAGCTAACGAACATTCCGCGAACTTTTTTTGTATTACTATACATACCTACTTATATTTTGTCCGCTTAAGAGGAGTTCGTGTCCGCCTAACAGAGGTTTTTATGTGATTCGTTATGAAAAAAAATCAAAGTGTCCGTTGAAGAGAGGTTCGTGTCCGTTTAATAGAAGTTTTTTGTTCAATTCAATAGTAAATAACTGTCCGCGTCCGGCAAGAGAGTGTCCGCCTAAGAGAGGGCAATTTGTTCTAAAAAATGAACCTAAACCTTGGTGTATGAAAAAATGTCCGCTCAAGGGAGGTGTCCGGCTATGAGAGGTGTCCGTTAGGAGAGGTTTCTCTGTATTTGCATTGTGCAAGTGGATATGATTTTTGTTGATTTTAAAGTTGAAGCAATTGATATTTTTGGATTGAAAGGCAAGTCTTACTTTACTTACACTATTTAACATATCACTAAATAGTTTGTTTCGCTTTTTACATTTAACATCCATTACAATTAAAAATATTCTTTCTGATTTAGCGTTTGAATGGGGTAACGTGAGTACAATTTCAACCAATTGCTTAAGATTATGAAAAAAAAATCGTCATTATAGTTTTACAATTTATTATTTTACTCCACAATACATCAACAGGTAATTTTCTTAAATTTCTTAATTATTTTATTTTTTTTTTTAATTTTCTTAATTCTTAATTTTCTTAAATCGCCTTTAGTGTTTCTGTTAAAACTTTACAAATACTTTTGTATTCCGATTCTGTGAGATCAGGATTAAGATTTAATTTTTTAGTTAGAGCAAGAAGTCATACTCGTACACGATGGTTTTTAGAGAAATCAAAAACAATATCGGGATCTAGGAACTGCAATTCTTCGAAAACATCGTCAAATGGAAAACGTGATATTATGTGAAAGGTAGAAGCTTCGTAAAAGCGCAAACACTTTTTTTTTGAATACAATCCTTTCCTCCAAATTTAAATTTGACAAAATATCTTCGCATTCATAACCAACGTAAACGTTATGCACGTCAAGTAAATATGGAGTTGGGTGGGGTTTTAGGAAATTTCTTGCAATTTTCAACATTTCGGCTTAGGAACAATACGCGAAATTCATTAAAAAAGTTAAGAACATACTTCAAAAATCTATTTTAAGTTATACATAATATAAATTATACATATCCCTTTTTTTATATGGACGACAACAAAATGTCCCTTTTTTCCCTCTTTAAAAAATTTGCAGTGAAATATCCCTCAAAAAGGGAAATTTCCCTCAATCTGGCACCACTGATTCCGTTCAACATTCAGATCAACGGCATGTTTGTGTGTATGTATCATGGACCCACCGGCTGAATTGGCATTGCTTTGGAGTTTTATCTTACAACGACTTAAGAATTCCACAGTAAGAATATTTTAAACAATGCGTGTAATGAAGTAACTAGTAGTAGCGTGTATAAAATAAGGAAAATGAAAAGAAGGAATACGAGAGGCAAATGTAGAAACAAAGGATGGTTTGTGCACTCAAAAAAAAAATTTCTCTCGATCAAAGACATAATTTTCCTTATTTTGAACACGCGTCCCAATACAAAATTTTCTTTGTTTTGTGTAAATTTTCTCAAAAATGTGGAAAAAACATAAAAAAACATTCAAACAAATTCGTTGCCATGGGAATTTGCATGGGAATTTAATTTCTCAAAATTAAAGAAATCAAGTCTTCAAAACAAGGAAAGTTGGGAATGGAATGGCGCTTAAAGAATTTTTCATTATTTTAATGTATGAATTTTTTCAAAACAAGTATATGAAACCATGGTAACGCATGTAACAACAATATTTTATAAACCTTTTAACATGTTTTAAGGAAAATTTACTCAAAACAAAGAAATTAGTGTTCAAAATAGGTAAACAATTTCTTTGACCCCTCCATATATTTTTTTTCTCTCAGTGTGAAGAATTTCTATAAGATGAAGAAGGCGGAGAAGAAGAAAGAAGAAGGCCCAGCGAAATTATCCCAATTGGGTAATGTCACTCTTCCAGAAAAGCTTAAAAGAAACCTTATCTCAAATGGGGGAAAGACATAATCCCAAGTAAACAAGCTTATGTCACCCTTTAAGTGGCGTAATTCTACATTTAAAATTTGGGATTATGCAACTTGGAGTTATGCCAGTGTACTTCTTCTCTTAGTTGGCGCGTAATTGTCTAGACCAATGATGGCCATCCCATAGGCACGCGTGCCAATTTTTTCTCTTCTGCTTTCACACGTACACAAGATAAGCTTCACTGCTAACGCACACATATAAGCATTTTGTATTAACCAGTGATGCCGACACTACGGTTTTGTTGTGATCGTGCTCATTCGACGCGCTACTTTCAAGTAATCAGGTTGCTGCGAAAAATGTTTAACGTAAATTGGGAAAAAGGTTTCTTAGTTATTAGCAATAGGGAAAAGGGGGCAAAATGTTTGGTGTGTCATAGTGATATCGCCCAGGCGACCAAATTTTTTGTCGGACGCTATTATAGGACAATTCATGCCAGGGATTATGATGGCGTATTAAATATGGAGAGAGAAAGCTTGGTTTTGCGATTAAAAGGAGCGTTGAAAGCAGAACTTCCCAATACGATTTATAAACCAAATTGGAGCAAACAAGTTAAAACAGCCTCTTACATGATTGCCTTAGCTCTTGCGAATATTCGATTATCGCTTAAGCGAAATATTTATCCATTTTATTATTATTTTTTTTATTCTTACTTAAGTTAAGTAATTATCTGAGTTCCCGAATATTGAGTTAATGAGATATGTGTACATAGTACATACCGAGCCGAATTTTCGAGTATATCCTTAGCGATGATTTTATTAATTTTTTTTATAATCACGGAAACCATAACCATATATGTATACAATTTATATAAAATAGTAAGAAAAGGATGAATAAACTTTTCACTACTTATTATTTAATTTTAAATCATATTTTAATAGATATGTGTGTGAAGCCGTTTAGCATTACGGTCAAAAAATTTACTTATCGCACTATTTGCATTATAAATAGTCCCTTCCAGGATCCACCAATACATGTCGGCTCTTCAGATCAGCTGACTTCTTCTTTTTCTTCAACAGCTATCCAATTTCTCTGCTTCTGCATATTCTATACATACATTCGTGTTTACTATTGGTCAAATTCTTCGTTCTCTGAGTTTCTCCATTATTCGCTCGTGAGCTGAATGTCAAATTATTTCGTTCTCCTTTCAGTTTTGACATTCCGTTTGACATTCAGCTCACGGCATGTTTATGTGTATGTACCATGGACCGACCTGGTAATTGGATCATGGTCCCTTCTACTTAAAATTCCCTTTTCCGCATAAATTGGAAATGTTGGCAACATTGTTTTGACGAGACGCGTGAGCGACTTATTCTCCTCATTCTCTCATCGCTTCATAAAATAGAAATGTTTGAATGTGATAGTTTTGGCCATCTATGGTCTAGACGATTCTGGCCGAGTCCAATAAAGCACCAATTGTGTCTGTTGCGGCTCCACGTGGCGTCTGTTTCCCAACGCAGTGGAGCTCTCATCTAGGCATGGGTAACACTGCGCTGCGCCACGCAATTGCGCTGGCGCCAACCCTGGTGTTATTGCGCTAACTCCGATTTGGAAAATGCGCCAACTCAATATAGCCCCAACTCAATGTAGCGCCAACTCAGTATAGCGCCAACACAGTAGAGCGTCAACTCAATGTTGCGCTATTGCAATATAACACTGACTCAATTTCGTGCGCTAACACCAGCACCAATATAGCGCTAGTGTAAAATGGCACCACCACAAAGTCAATACATAACAGCACAGCGTATATGACACCGTCACAATTATATATGCTACCACCAATACCCAACCATCGCTAATACGAAAGGGTACTGAAAGGGTACTTTCACAAAGAAAGAAGACAAAATTGACATTATCTTTGAATAGAAGAGAAAAATATAATACAAAATAAATAAAATAAAATATTTATTAGCATATGGTATATTTTTGTTACGCATGGTAAATGGTAAGGGGAAATTTCGATATAATGCGCCCGGACCTGGAATCTTTCTTTTTAATAGGGTATTCCATAATGAAGATGCAGCAAAACGAGATGCCAGCATATTTTCACAAATATGCGCAAATGATTTTAAAATTAAATTTAATTGTGGCACAATTATTGTGCCCGCGTGTATGTAAGCAGAATTGCGCCAAAAGAAATAAAATGGGGATAGTAGACAGTAAGAAGCGAACAAGTGTTATTTGTCGATTATTCCATGGCAATTGCGCTAAAGATGTTATTGCGCCAGAACCGTGCGCGGCGCCACGGTTGGCGCTGGTGTTATTGTATCAGCGCCAAAAAAATTGCGCCATTACCCATGGCTACTCTCATCTGCTTTTAGCGGATTTCGATAGAAATACTTTCTGGGCCAGAGCACCTTCATTCATTATATCGGCATGACCTGTCCGACACAGTCGCTGATGTTTTATTCGCTGAACAATATCGATGTCTGCGTAAAGCTCGTATCTCCATCGATACTCGCCCTCGCTAACGCGTAAAGGTCCCAATAAATCTTCCGAAGAACTTCTCTATCGAGTATCCCAAGTGACATCTCATCTGATTTTGATATTGTCCATGCTTCTGCGCCGTACATGAGGACTGAAATGATGAGTGTGATTTTTGTTCATCGAGGGAGGACTTTACTTTCCAATTGCCTACTTAGTCCAAGGTGGCATTTATTGGGAAGAGTGATTCTTCGTTGGATTTCAGTATTGACATTATTTTTGCTGCAATGAAGCGAAAACTTCGGGATTTCATTCCAAACCGCATGCTTTTTTCATATGGTCGTTATTATACGCTTGTTAGGTATTCAGCATGAATTGTAGCAGTATTGTAGTGCTAAATATACAGCTGCCTGCCACATAATTTTATTATGTATTTCATTAGTACACATTTTTCTGTTTCGGCTTACACTGTTTAACTCCAACTTTAGTCAGTGAAGAAATGATTTTGTACGTACTTTAGGAGTACCTGCGGTATATCTAACAAAAGCAAGTATCCTGCATGAAAAAAAACAATCGCATCACCTCACAAATGGGCCTAGTGCGCTTTTATGAATAAACAATAATTGGGCTTGTGCGTGTGTATGCGTTTTAATGTCGATTGATGTTCCTAATGGCATTCACACTTTACCTCAATAACGCGCAGCGCCACACACAAAAAAAAAACACACTAAAAGTTTGCACTTGATTCAAGTTTAGTTTCTTTAGTTTTTGTTTCAAGAAGTTCTTTCTGTTGTTAGTGTTTTTTCCCGTTGCTTTTATTGTTTCTTCTTGTTTTTGTTATTTTTTCCTTCTTTTTATTGTTTTTTCTTGTTTTTGTTATTTTTTTCTTGTTTTTATTGTTTTTTCTTGTTCTTATTATTACTTCATTGTTTCATTGTTATTTCCGTTGTTTTTGTTGTTGTTTCCGCTTGTTTTATTATTGTTTGCTTGTTATTGTTTTTGTTAGTTTGGCGGTTTTGCTACGTTTAATTTGCAACTTACATCACCTTTTCTTTGTTTCTTTTTTTTTAAAGCTTTTAACATGTATCGAACACCACACTGAACACTTATTTGTTGTATTTGTAGCAAAAGCACTCACCTAAATTCGAGTAAATATGTGTGGCTGCGTCTCTTTACAACGCTCTATATGTGTGTATGTGTTTGTGTGTTTGTGTAAGTGTGTAAGTGATTGTTGTTGGTTTGTTGTTAATGATGTGACAGTCATTGCACGTGTGAACTTCTTATGGTGACACACATTTCTTAGCTTTCATCAACGTCACTTCTTGCGCTTGTGCTTATTTTTATTTTTGTGCTTCTTTTGCTTTTTTCTTCTTCTTGTTCTGCTGCTGACAGTCACTATTTACACACATACCTATTATGTATGCACAAGAAGAAGTCGAATTATAGTCAAGTAAAAATAATAACTAAATAAGTGCGAACGCATTTTACCACACAAATGAGTAAAAAAAATAAGAAAAATAGAAGAAAAAATCATAGAAGCTGTTTCCTAAAAAACAATTCTTGTACATAATCTCAGGTTGTTGAAAGTGAGGAAGCGAGGAGGCTGATGCTCAAGAACCTACTGCAAGTATATATGAGGTTTTTCACTAATGAGTAAGAAATATATATATGTACGAGTATATGCAAGATATGTATGTAGTCACGTGCGCACTAAAATAACGTGACAAACTATGTCCATGCTATGTAGGTATGTATGTTATGTATGCAGGGATTGCAAATAATCGTAATTTTTTAAATTTTGACTAAAAAAATCATACTGAAGGAGAAATGCTAAACGCAAAAGAAGTACATAGATATAATTACCGTAACACAGGCTACCTCTAGGTGCATTAACGTTTATTTTTTCGATTTTTATTCTCCGAGCAGAAAAATAAAACTCAGAAAATAACTTTTATTTTCTGGTCGAAAAATAAAACTCAAAAAATAACTTATTTTCTTAGGGAAAAATAAAACTCAAAAAATAACTTTTATTTTCTGATCGAAAAATAACTTTTATTCTCTGAGGGAAAAATAAAACTCAAAAAATAACTTTTATTTTCTGAGGGAAAAATAAAACAAAAAATAACTTTTATTTTCTGATCGAAAAATAAAACTCAAAAAATAATTTTTATTTTCTGATCGAAAAATAAAACTCAAAAAATAACTTATTTTCTAAGCGAAAAATTCAACTCAAAAAATAACTTTTATTTTCTGATCAAAAAATAAAACTCAAGAAAAAACTTTTATTTTCTGAGCAAAAAATAAAACTCAGAAAACAATCGTTAAAAATCAACTTTTTGGATATCACTCATAACCGTTACGGTGCCTGTATGTATGTTATTGGTGCGACATGGCGTATGAGTAATGAACTACTCGATGGGTCTGTTTCTGATGACGCTGTGGCGTTTAGGTAGTACAAACTTATGTATGTAGTAAATATATAGCTGCTGGCGCGGTTGTTATTTAAAGGTAAAGATAAAAGTAAGAAAAGTGTAAAAATATGTGAATAAAACTGTACAGATACACACATATATGTATACATACATACCCAATAAACACAGACGCGAGGATGATATCGCGGCGAATTCGAGGCGAGTTCGAGAAAGCATATTTTCGCGAACGTAATTTTTCGGACTCGCCTCGAGTTCGTGGCAAGTTCGAGAAAATCAATTTTCGCGATATCATTTTTTTCTATTTTTTTAAGTTGTTTTGCACTAAAAAATCATTATAGTTCTGAAATTTTACATGAGTTCAGGTAAACTCGGATTTAACCCATTGCTAGTAAACCAAACTCTGAACTATTAATTTTTCGAAACGCCATTTATAAAAAATCTCGAATCGCCAACGATCAGAGAAATTAAAAATTCTCGAATCGCTAATGATAAAAAATTCGAATCGCCAGCGATCCGAGAATGAACAAATTCTCGAATCGCTAGTGATAGGTGACATGCCTACGAATTCGGATTCGCCGATCTATCGCCGCGAACTATTGCCGCGATAATATAATCAGAGAAAGCGAATCCGACGCGAATTCGAGGCGAATCCGTTGTGTTTATTGGGTATATATAAGTATTAATATGAACAAGTATACATAATGGCGCTGGCAAAGCGTCAAACAAATTTGTAACAAAAATAATGTCAACAAGCCAACAACTAAAGTGGCGGTTGCTTTGCGTTTGCTTTTCTTTTATTGCTATTCTAGTGAGCAATCAGTCACCAGAAACAAAAACACATATAGAAAATGTAAAGAATATAAATAGTAAATAGTAATAGTAAAAAGGTGATGCCTTGATTTTCTTTTGGCTTCTTGTTAATAAAAAGGCAATGCGAAAAACCAAAACAAAGTTGACAATTGGGTGGTGGCGCACTATAATAATGCAATCAATTATTCTAAATGTAATTTATCCGCATCGACAAACGCTAAACCAATCTATGAACAAATTGATTCGATTTTTGCTACTTCTTTGTGCTTAATGTATTTTAAAAGTTGTTTTGTGGCGAGATGTCACACGAGAAGAGGGAGAAGGACGACAGGAATGAGATGAGTGATGAGAGAAAATAGATTGCAGTGTGAGAGCTGGGATTTACTATATCGCATACCGAATTCCTTACACAGTAAGCCTCCTCAAACCACCCAGATTTTTATCATTGTTAGTTTCTGTTGTAGAAGTGGCACTAGCATTTAATTGTGTGTGTACAAAAAGACGAAAGTAACTCGCAAATAAGTAAATATTAAAATAGAAATAGTTTGCATTTGTTGTTTGTTTGATTGAATCCATATATGGAATTAAAACAAGAAAAATATGTATGTTCTCTCGCTTTCAAAACTTTGGCTAAGCATTTAATGGATTTCATCATCATCACACGGAAAGAACTTTTTACTAGAATCATTGCCGAGACAAGAAAAATTAGACTTGATTTTGAACTTAGAAAATAATTTCTTAATATCAAGAAAATCCAAGAAAATTGGATTTTAAATAAATAAATAAACATTTTCTTTCTTCAAGTAAAATTGGATTTTAAATAAATAAGAAATAATTTACTTACGGTAAATGTTTTTTTCTTATTTTTAGAAATAAATAATTAAGAAATAATTTTTTTATTGCAAGTAAAACTTTTTTTATACGAGCTTAAGTAAATAAGAAAATATTAAATATTAAATCAAGTAAAAATTTTCTAAAAATATTAAAAACGTAAAAAATAAGGAAAATTAAAACTAATCATGAGGGATTATAAAACCATAATTAGTCAACTAGTACTTATTATTCTAGGGCTTGTTCACTGAAATTACAACATTTCAATTAATATAAATGAAGATGCAAATAGTGAACTCCTTATACCAAATGCTTCACTAAAAATCTGAGAATTGCAGAAATATTCAGAAATATGCAAGGCGGATGGCAAATGAAAAAAAAAATACGTGTTATTTTGGAAATGCAAATTCAGCAAGAAATATTTTACTTCGTTCAAGAAAACGTTTTCTTATTTTTTTTATTTTTTTTTTGCTGTAGTTTGCTGATATGTTCAAAGAACTTTGGCATTCAAATTGAGCAAGAAATATTTTACTTCGCTCAAGAAAACGTTTTCTTATTTATTTAAAATTTTTTTTTTGCTGTAGTTTGTTGTTCCAATTCATAGAAACACAATTTTCTTAAATTCTTCCTGATATTAGCAAAACGATTTTCTTCATTTAAGTAAATTTAAGAAAAGATGTTCTTATTTATTTAAACATTTTTTTTCAACACTTTTTTTCTATAGATTTTGTTAGTGTTCTTGAATAAGAAAATAATTGTCTCATTTTTGGAAAACTCAATTTCTTAATTCCAGTAATAATTAAGTCAATTTTTCTTATTTCCCTAAAAATTTTCTAAATTGATTTCAAGAAAGCATTTTATTGATTCAAGTATGCAAATTTCTGTCCGTGCATACACACACACATGCGCATTACTCATACGCCCTGTAGCACATTGACTCTAGCGCTTTGTTTCCTCTTTTTCTTTTCACTTTTGCTATTGAAAATCTTCTTCTTTATAAACTAAATTTCGGTTGAAATCAGCTTTTTTGGGCTTTAGATATACATAAGGTCAAACACTTACATATTTATACATACACACCTACAGCAATCACTTTTATAGATTGGGGCATCCATTTGTTGAATAACAAAAACACCTAAAATCGTGATAAATTTTCAAAGAAGTTAAAACATTTGAGGTGCACTCGTGTCTAGTGATGAGTCTTAAAAGTTTGCCATAAGCTTTTCTAAGTACGTGTGTAGTGTAAGTTGTACAATTTCTAGCTTAAACATGTCGAGCCGTATGCGCCGGAAAGATGTAAAGGCCATGATTTCCGATTTTCACTTTTTTGTAGAAATGGCTTACTTGTCATCACCCACACCTTCTCCAGAAATTTTATGTCTGAAAAATGTACCGTTATGAAAAGCAATTTTGATGTAAGTACATAAGTTCAGTTTGTTTACTTTTTTTGTGAGTACGAAGTGGCTTTTACATCTTTTTTGATTTTCAAATTATTGAAGACTAGTGACAAATAAACAAATTTAACGGGGTTTTGTTGGAATTTAACCAAGGGTTTTATCACTTTGAAGACTTCTACTTTGTATTTTATTACATATCGATGACCAATATGGTTTTCTTGAGCGGCATATTGCACTTTATTGCTCCATAATTTTGGAATAAAGTTCTAACGATTTCACGATAGTTAGGTCCCTTTTGTTGCTGCTTAGAGCAGTTTTAAACAAACTGGTTGTGTATTTCTAAAATTTCTCCAAAATTAATTTCTTGAATCTCGATAATTTCCCTGCAAACGTAGATGCTGAAAGCAGGGATGGAAAATAATTGTTATTTTTCAAATTTCAACTCAAAAAGTCAAAGGGAAAGGTTTAATATTTTTAACATTTATATATACCATTGTGATGCTCGTGGGCCACAGATGGTCAATCCGATGTGATTTTTATTTTTTTGACTTTTGTCGAAAAAATCAAAAAATAACTATTAAACTTTGACTTTTATTTTATACGTTAGAAAATAACGATTAAATTTTTATTTTTTACGTCAAAAATAAAAATCAAAATGGCGTAGATCAATGAATATTGGCATCTGGGTCATATTTGGTATATAGGTCGATGCGTATACGAATACAGAAGCGAATGCGAATACCGAATATCGAATACGAATACCGAGTACCGAGAACCGAATATGCGTACGAATATGCATATGAATATGTATGAATATGAGTATGAAAAGTGTGTGAAGGGGAATACGGATACCAGTATGAACACGTACATATACCGAATACCGACTACGAATACTGCATATCGAAACGAATACGTATAGCGAATTCGAGTCCCCCAATCGCTACGGTGGCTAATACAATTTTTTATGCACTTATGTATGTCATGCAATGTCTTGTATATACGGTTTTTTCTACATTTTTACCGACATCTCAGAAACAGGGTCTGCCACAAAAAAATGGATATGCTATTCGGGATCAGCGTTAAATTTCGTTTTAGAAAAGTATAGCTTTATATTTTTGGTGGTTAAAGTTGATTAAAAATTGTCGAAAAGCAAAAAAAAAAAAAGAAATCGAAATAAAGAAATGAAAGTAAAAAAAATTTAAAAAACCTTCTCCTGAACATTTTTGAATTTGGCCTTTACATCTTTCCGGCGCATACGGCTCGATGTATTCGGCACCAGTAATAAGTATAGCGCCTAAAAGTATGCTGTGTAGGCAAGTCAAGTACAGACAGTAGGCATGCATAACGTTAAAATTAATGGGTAGTCAGTTGAGCGGCACGTGCAGGCTCAAAAATGTAGTAAGTATGGATACATATATACTTAAATACACATATGTACGAAAATATAGATATTTTACTATGCATTTCATATGCACGCATTTAAATTTGTTGTATATATGTATGTACATATGCATGTAAATATGTATACATATATGTACATATGTAAATACATACCAACTACGTACAAATTCTATTTGTGTAAGAATTTGGGTACTGATGTCTGTATCTATGATACTGCACATTGGGAGCACATGTAAATACTATGTATATTATATAAACTACATGCAAATTTTGTGTTGTGCATATTTGAGTGCTGCACGTTTACGTTAAACTCCCTTAACAGTCTCTCGATACTCAGCTGTGAATATAGTAAAGAGTACATATTGCCATTTTATTCACATAACAGTATGACAGTACAATATTATAACAGTGTAGCAGTATAACTGTAACACAGTTTGACAGTATAACACTATAATACTACACCAGTAAAACAGTATACCAGTATAACATTATAACAGTGTAACAGTATAACATTATAATAGTATAACATAATTATAGTATAACATAATAACAGTGTACCAGTATAATAGTACAACAGTATAACAATACAACAGTATAACAGTAAAGGTGTACCAATATAACGGTGCAACAGTATGGCAGTATAACAATATAACAGTACAACAGTATACCAGTATAACAGTTAATAGTATAACAGTATAACATTATAACAGTAAAACAGTGCACCAGTATAATGGTACAATAGTATGACAATAAATCAGTATAACAGTACGATAGTATACCAGTATAACAGTATAAAAGTTATAAGTATAACAATATAATAGCATAACAGTGTAACAGTTAAGGGTATAACAGTAAAACAGTATAAGAGTAAAATAGTATAACAGTAGCACAGTATACCAGTTAGTAGTATAATAGTAGAACAGTATACCAGTTAATAGCATAACAGTATAATATTATAACAGAATAACAGCATAACAGTGTAACAGTTAAGGGTATAACAGTAAAATAGTATAAGAGTAAAATATGTAGTATAACAGTAGAATACTTCAATAGTGCAATAGTAGTACCTAGAACAGTACAAAAGTTAACCTTAAGCAACTGGGTCTGCACATTTTCATCCAGTTGATTGGCTTTGGAATTCACAGCTATCAAATGCTCGATTTTAAAAAAGTGCAGAGTTGCTTCCCTTAGTATTGCATGGCTGCACTATGAATTTGAGTTTGTTTATAGTTGTTGTTAGTACTTTCCCAGTAGTATATACATATGTACATTAGGGTGGGGCGATTTGTATGGAGAGAAATTAATTGATACCGCTCTATCGAAATTCGGATTCCTCTCATTTTTCTGAGTAGAAAACTCCTCCACGACATTTGTCTAAAATAAATTTTGATGTTCCGGAATTTTGTTTTTATGAACCGAGACGAACTTTTGAAAATAAAAATTGGGCAAAAATCGACAAAAAAATATCCAGGCCAATATGCACATCGAATTGAAGCAGAATTTTATGCTGAATCCAGATATGAAATCGAAACTAAAATCGGATGATCCGTTTTCGAGATATAGCGTGATTTCCGGTTATGGAGGCTGATGCCCAAAATCGCATATTTTCGCGATTATCTCTTGTTGCGTACAATACATCTTAATTTTTGTTGCAAACTTTTTAAAGATAAGTCAATACAATATATGAACAGTATTTTAAAATATTAATTTATCTTCCGGTATGGGAAAACTAGAATGCACTCTTTTTTCCTTGGCCCAAAAGCGCGGTATGGGTTCTCTATGTTATAGTTATCCGATACCTATGAATTTCGCCGATAGCGCTTTGTGTGCAAGAAATGCTCTAAATACAAAATTTCAGAATTTTAGCCGCAAAAATTGAGGAGTTATAACCCAAAACGTAGACTTATGCTTCTGAAATTTGTTTTTTGTTTCCAATAGTACGCTATGGCGTATGAGTAACCTTGAGATTTTTTTAGAGTTGAGTAAAATAAAAACAAAGTACATAGTTGTAAATATGACAATATTATTAAGCAGCAAGAAATATCTGCATTTGTGTTTGTAAATTTAGTGGCTTACAAAAACAGCACAACATCAATTACACTACCCGACAAAATTTCAAAAATTTTCATATCCTCTACATTTTATGCATGATTCCTATGTAGAATTTTCTGATGATTCCAAATATGTAATCAGATGGTTCGAAAGTAGAACAGTTTTCGAGATATTTTGAAATTTCAGTTTTTGAGATAAGAAAAAAAAGTAGGATTACTAATCTTCCAATATCTCCGCCACTAAGGCCCCGATTTTTATCGTGTTTACTTCCGTCTGAGGGGATGAAATACCCTTTCAAACAAAGCTAAATTTATTAAAATCGACCTAAAAGTGACGGAGTTATGGCGAACAAAAAAAAAATTTTATGAAAATTTTCAGTTTTTTTTTTCGAAATTCAACTTCCTTTTTGTAATTTTTTTTTATGAAATATTCAATATCCTCCTGGTTTCTCACTTTGAGTCAATAGCCAATTTCTTAGTGAACATTTTGGCATATTCCGGATTAAAATCAGTAGAAAAGTTACAAAGTTATAAGAGATTAAGTGAACGAACCTATGTTTAGATTTTCATTGAACTTATAGATCTTGCAAATCTTGAACCACTATTGTAATATGAAGATGTTTTTATGAATAAATTGGAAAGCTTTGCTTATGCCGTCAATATTTTGTGCGACATTTAAAGAGATTAGTGTTTTTTTTTTGTTAAAAAAAAGAAAGCAATGAGTAATAACGTGCGTACATATAAGTGCAAAAACCCACCAAATAAGTTCTGTTTTGTGTGTGGAAGGTATATTTTCACATTGGCTAGAAATTTTACTGAAAGTCTGCAAACTACTTTTCGCTTATATTTTAATATTGTTCCGCAAAACCTTTGCGAACCATGGACACCGAATGTTTTGTGTAATACTTGCAGAACAAGCTTAAGTGCTTGGAAGTCTGGTGTAAAGTAAGTACGAGTTTCCGGTGTTATTTTTTTAAATTTATTTACATATTTATTTGATTCACGGTAGTCAACATTTACCATTTTCCGTTCCGGCAATATGGCGTCGACCAATGTGTCACGAAGTTGATTGCTATTTTTGCTTAACCAAAGTAAACCAAATCGGACGTCATCGCAGCGTTGATTATGCCAACGTGCATTGTTTTACTAATCCCGCATTCCCCAGACGTTTCTTACCCTGCTTGGCCAGATGAACAAGAGGAGCATGAATCAAGTGAAATTGATGAAACTGATCGTGAAGAAGATATATTTAATAAGCCGCTTACGCAAATAGAACTGAATGACTGGATCAGAGATTTAGGATTGACAAAGGAGAAATCGGAGCTGTTGGCATCAAGGATGAAAGAACGCGGATTTGTGACTTCCGATGTTAAAGTGACATACTACAGACGTCGTCACAAACGTTTTGAGAAATATTACTCGAAGGAAGATAATATTTGCTATTGCAATGACATAAATAGTTTGTTCAAGGAGTTTGGAGACCCGTATGAGCCTAGTGAAGGGCGCCTATGCATCGATAGCAGTAAGCTGAGTTTAAAGGCTGTGTTGTTGCACCAGTGTAACAAAAAACCATCAATTCCAGTGGCGCATGCAGTTGGTATGAAAGAATCATATCAATCTATGTCCAAAATCCTTGACCTTATCAAATATGAGCAACATGGGTGGAAGATTTGTTCCGATCTTAAAGTCGTTGCGTTACTAACTGGTTTGCAGCAGGGCTATACGAAGTACTGCTGCTTTTTGTGCAAGTGGGACAGTCGGGCGCGTACGGATCATTACTCTAAAAAATGCTGGCCAGATAGAATAGGATTTACGGTTGGACAGGATAATATTAAATTTAAGCCACTAGTGGAGAAACATAAAATTATACTACCTCCTTTACATATAAAACTCGGTCTTTTCAAAAATTTCGTAAAGGCTTTGCAGAAAAATGGCAATAATCGCGCAATTGATCATCTGAAGACAACGTTTCCACATTTATCAGATGCCAAAATAAAAGAAGGTGTGTTTGTGGGTCCGCAAATTAGAAAACTTTTTAAAGACGCCAGTTTTCATTCAGCTCTATCGGTGGACGAGTCTAAGGCATGGACTTCTTTTTGTGCAGTTTGTACGAACTTTCTAGGCAACATTAGAAGCCCAAATTACAAAAATTTGATCGATGATTTGCTAACAAACTATGAGAAAATAGGTATAGGTTAACCTTCACTTAATCTTTTCATTGAGTTATTCAGTTATCATATTTCTTCCCAGGCGTAAATATGTCGTTAAAAATTCGTTTCATCCATTCCCATTTGGACTTCTTCCCAGACAACCTGGGTGATGAAAGCGATGAGCACGGTGAGCGTTTCCACCAAGAAATAAAAGAAATGGAATCGCGATACCAAGGACATTGGAAGGAAGCTATGATGGGCGATTTTTGCTGGTTCCTTCTTCGAGAAGAACAAAATGTACCAAAACGGCGAAAACTATCAACATTTAAACACTTTTGATATACTTGAACATAAAAAAAAACTGTTAAGTACAAGATTGTGCAAAAAAATAAACATAAGTTCCTTCACTTAATCTCTTATAACTTTGTAACTTTTCTACTGATTTTAATCCGGAATATGCCAAAATGTTCACTAAGAAATGGGCTATTGACTCAAAGTGAGAAACCAGGAGGATATTGAATATTTCATAAAATTTTTTTTTTGTTCGCCATAACTCCGTCACTTTAAGGTCGATTTTAATAAATTTAGCTTTGTTTGAAAGGGTATTTCATCCCCTCAAAACGGAAGTAAACACGATAAAAATCGGGGCCTTAGTGGCGGAGATATTGGAAGATTAGTAATCCTACTTTTTTTTCTTATCTCAAAAACTGAAATTTCAAAATATCTCGAAAACTGTTCTACTTGCGAACCATCTGATTACATATTTGGAATCAGCAGAAAATTCTACATTGGAATCATGTATAAAATATAGAGGATATTTTTTTTGTCGGGTAGTGTTACAGCACTTAACAATATGTACATTCCCAGCAAAAAATCTTTGCCTTATTTAAGAATTATTACAGAAGATGTAAAGGCTTACGAAATAAGGCCTGAAAATTTTAAGGGAAGCTAAGTTGTATGGGCAAATGCTTAAAATAAGGCTGACTTTCCTGTGTTCATCAGGCCATAATACTCTCTCTCTCTCTCTCTCTCTCTCTGAGAGCACACCTTATTGATAAGGCTTATCCGCATGCGAACATATATATATATATATATACTTAATTGCATGCCAGTTGAAAATGGACTGATACGCAATTTTTACGCTCGTCACACATTGCACTTTGCTCATAAAAACTCGATTGTCTTTCTCTCTCT
This sequence comes from Urophora cardui, assembly GCA_960531455.1. NCBI lineage: Eukaryota > Metazoa > Arthropoda > Insecta > Diptera > Tephritidae > Urophora > Urophora cardui. Next base: position 128,590,255 of record OY482672.1, read on the forward strand.
TTGGGATATGTTAAAATAAAATATTAAAATGCTTGGAGCAGAGAGAATGAGTGCAGCAAGCAGCGCCGCCAGCGTATTCCAGTTTAACAACTTAGCTTCAGCTTAAGCTTATGCGTCTGTTTGCTGAGATGGTATATACCGACATACATACTGCACTGAATAAATTCAGCTAAAATATTCGTGCTCCACTCGGTTGCAATGCATAAAATTGAATTATTGCGCAAATTGTGTAAGATGGCATTTTCACTTAAAAAATTTGTTTGGAAATTGGCAATTTATACCTGCAAAAGTCTTTGATTAATTGGAAAAGTTTAGGCGTTTGCGTTTGTTTTTTTTTTTCGTCTATAAACTTCAGACGCAAAAGTTGGCGCGAATAAATTAAAGGGCGCATTTTTATTAATAAAGTTATAATTATCTACATAATTGGGTCGTTTAAGGCTTTTTTCTATAAAACTTTTTTATTTCATTTTCAGAAACGGTGATTTAACTAAATGCCAAGAAAAGTTTCGTGCTTATTTGTAAAGATGTAGACTGTGTGCCTATTTTTAAAGAAGCCTCATGATGTCGCCCGTTTTATGCAATAGTGATTTAACTCGAAATTTTCGATTTCTGGGATTTTGCCATATATTTCAATAACTGGGTCGTGCCTTTGAGTCTAGCCTTATAAAATACTCAAAAGGATAAAAATGGCGGAAATAAAAGTGATTTTGTAGTTAGCCGTAGAAGGAAACTATTTGAAATTATAAAAGTTTATTTGCGTTTTCCCAAAAAAAAATTTTTTTGAGTTAAATCCCTATTGCATAAAACGTGCGATGTGCTTGTTATTTTTTTCCATATAAATGAACTTACCATAAATTGCCAGGATTATACACAAATTATTTTCAAATTTAATCTGAAATAAAAGCAAAATAAAAAATATGAGTAAAAATCTGATATTTTTTTTTGTAATATGTAAATTATACTCAAGTTTTAAATTGGGTTATATGCGATTTTAAGATGATTTTACAATAGTTTTTCTCCGTGTGCGTTACTCAGTCTATTCCGGGGGATCCTTGCATATGTTTTAAATTGTAAATAGTATTTTTTTTTACTTCGTTATAAACGAATGGCAGCAACCTTAACCAAATAAAGTTTGAAAAATGAAAAATAAAATTTAAACACTTTCAATACGCTAAATAAAAATATATTCACTTCCTAGTTAATTGCTACATAAGTTAACGTAACTGCTACCATATGTGAGTCAGCAAAGCCAATCTCTTCCTATCCACTTGAGCGCGTTATAAAGTATGTAGATTTTACTTTTATATTTATTACATTATGCAAATATGCGAAGAGTACATAAGTGAAATTGCATTTAAAGTGCAACATTATTTGAACTTAAGTGATTGGCGACTTTATCTATGGCGAATTGCGCGCGCTTAGCTAACGCCATGGCATACGAGTAACATAAATAAAGGTGTTAACGCGCAGATAAGTTGGTATTAAAGTGGAAGTGGATAACGTAATTCACTAAATTCAATTTTATTAAGGTACGAGTGTCTGTATTTAGAATACGTAACAAAGAGGAAGGGAGAATGGTCTAGTAGTGTTCGAATCAAATCTTTATATATATCTTTATATATATTACGCTAAGCGATTTTTTGTAAATACCATAACTTTTACACCGTTATACCGATTTTTGAAAATGTGGTGTCAGATGAAAGGGCTTGACCTGTAGATGTACAGGAAGGTTTAATTTCTTTGAAAAGGGTTGCCAGCTTTTCGAAAATTTAATTTTCCTGTATAGTTTGTTTGATTTTAAAATTTTTGGTACCATATGAAAAGGCTTGACCTGATATTGAGTAATTTAATAAAAATTTTACAAAAAGGGTTGCCACCTGTTCAAAAATTCAGTTTTACGCTATAGTTTGTTTGATTTTTAAATTTGAGGTGTCATATGAAAGGACTTGGCATGGAAATGAGTAATTTATTAAAATTTTTACAAAAAGGGTACCACCTGTTCAAAAATCCATTTCTGTGCTACAGTATCACATTTTTAAATTTGAAGTGTCATGCAAGGCCTAGCACTGAGGATGGGCAATAACAGTAAAGGGAAGAGGAAAAAGGAAAATGGACGGATATGGCGAAGGAAAGGAAGCGAAATAGGAAAGAATACGGAAAATCTTTGTATAAAAAATCTAGGTCCACAGAAAATAAATATAACCAGTAACTATGAAGGTATGTATATCAAAAAATTTTCAAATGTGGCAATAAGTGGTCTTTCACCCTCAAATTGTCTCACAGTGTAATTGAAAGCCACAGCATCGCGTGGCCGGGCTTACTAGTAACAACTTATTTACACATTACACATTATGGAAGGTAAGACCTGAAAAAGAGATTCGTTTTTCAATCGTTTTTGTATTGGTAGGTAACCAAACCTAATGCTTATGGTCTTAGCAATTAAAAACAGTACCTGGATGACCGAGCTTATCTCGGGCTGCCATTTTTTCGCAGGTCCTCGCAAGCGTAATAAAAAGTTAAAATTAAAAAAATTAGTGGAAAAATTATACTTTTCAGAAGTTTGCACCCGAGACCCCTTGTATATTCGATTTCATCAAAATTGTTGAAGCCATTTGTGAGATCCAGAACTAAAGTAAATCCGCCTCGCTTGGCCGTGATACCTTTACCTCTTCATGTCCTTCTCCCTCTACTTTTCTTTTTCCTTTCTCTTTCATCTACGTTTCCATTTTCTTTTCCTTTTCCTTTTCCCTTTTCTTTCCCTATCGCTCTCCCTAACCCCTCCTTTTCTCTCACCCTCCTCTTCGTTCTCCCTTCCCCTCACACAATCTCTCTCTCACCCCTCCCTCTCCCATTCCATTTTGGTTTCCTCCCCCTTCTCCCTTTCCCACCCTTTTCTATTCCCATTCCATTCCATTCCATTCGACTTTCTTTTTCCTTTTCATGTTCCCTTTACTTAGGCAACCAGGTTGAGCATTACATCGAAGAGATATCTATATTAAAGATATGATTCTCAATTTTCGGAGTCATCTATGTTCAAGTCCCCGTTTGATTCCAGTATCGCTCAAAAACATTCGAGGGTCAACCGGGTCCACGTTTTGACCCATATCCGGAGACCCGGCCCAGGCATTACAATTAAAATAGTTCTATGTCGAAGTCCTCATCAAGGCCTTTCATTCGATACCAATGGCGCTCAGAAACATTCGAGGGTCAACCGGGTCCACGTTTAGACCCATATCTGGAGACCCGGCCTAGGCATCACAAATAAAAGAGTTCTGTGTTGAAGTCGCCATCAAGACTTTTCATTCATAATGATTATGTCGGTTTTGTTTTAATTTTTTTTTTAGCTTTCTTTCATGGATGTTTTTTTACAGCAAAGTACTACGAATATTTCTTAATTTTTTGCACTTTTCATAAACTTTTTTTTTTAATTTATGAAAACAAAGCTCAACATTTCTCACCAATTCAGCAAAATCGATACACCCTTTTTTAACAGCCAACCATCCTTGTTGTACTTATAAGTTTAATATTTCTGTCTTTTCATTCTTTTCTTCTTTAATAAGTATTTCCATTTTTATTTTTAGCATGAACATCATCTTGTTAATACTTCCTTCATTTGCATACATTTTGGGCAAAATAAGTGCTATTATAATATTAAAAGCTTTCCTTGCCATTTCTTCTTTCTTCACAAACATCCTTCCATGCACTATGTCCTAGTAGCTATTCTCTGTGTTTATGCAACTTATGCTGTATAGCTTTCGTTCGTGCATTTGCATGCGGCTGTGAAAAACTGCGGTAATTCTCAGCCGTCTTATGCATTGTTCGAGCTATATAGCATGAAGGAGCAAATCGTACTCGGGATTTTTCACAACGAAAAGGAGGTTGGCACTCTCGCCCAACCTTGGAGCCGCAATCACGCTCCTCCCCACCTGAATACATTCAAGGGTTGTAAATATGGTATGTATGTGCATATATACATCCAATATATGCACATATGTACATACACACGTACATATGTACACACTCGCATAAAAGATGCTACACCTCCCCGTAGCCACCCCCACACTACCCAACAAAAGATGCTACATCTCCCCGTAGCCAAACCCAATCCAATTCTCTCCAAAAAAGCAACTCGCCTTCCCCTCTCCCATCAAAGCTTAAACATGGTCCTTCGAGCCGGATAACCGGCTCCTCATGGGATAACTACTAGATGATTAAGCCGTCTAGGGGGGCGAGTATGTTTATGCAACTTATGCTGTATAGCTTTCGTTCGTGCATTTGCATGCGGCTGTGAAAAACTGCGGTAATTCTCAGCCGTCTTATGCATTGTTCGAGCTATATAGCATGAAGGAGCAAATCGTACTCGGGATTTTTCACAACGAAAAGGAGGTTGGCACTCTCGCCCAACCTTGGAGCCGCAATCACGCTCCTCCCCACCTGAATACATTCAAGGGTTGTAAATATGGTATGTATGTGCATATATACATCCAATATATGCACATATGTACATACACACGTACATATGTACACACTCGCATAAAAGATGCTACACCTCCCCGTAGCCACCCCCACACTACCCAACAAAAGATGCTACATCTCCCCGTAGCCAAACCCAATCCAATTCTCTCCAAAAAAGCAACTCGCCTTCCCCTCTCCCATCAAAGCTTAAACATGGTCCTTCGAGCCGGATAACCGGCTCCTCATGGGATAACTACTAGATGATTAAGCCGTCTAGGGGGGCGAGTATGTTTATGCAACTTATGCTGTATAGCTTTCGTTCGTGCATTTGCATGCGGCTGTGAAAAACTGCGGTAATTCTCAGCCGTCTTATGCATTGTTCGAGCTATATAGCATGAAGGAGCAAATCGTACTCGGGATTTTTCACAACGAAAAGGAGGTTGGCACTCTCGCCCAACCTTGGAGCCGCAATCACGCTCCTCCCCACCTGAATACATTCAAGGGTTGTAAATATGGTATGTATGTGCATATATACATCCAATATATGCACATATGTACATACACACGTACATATGTACACACTCGCATAAAAGATGCTACACCTCCCCGTAGCCACCCCCACACTACCCAACAAAAGATGCTACATCTCCCCGTAGCCAAACCCAATCCAATTCCCTCCAAAAAAGCAACTCGCCTTCCCCTCTCCCATCAAAGCTTAAACACTCTGTTTTTCTGCGCCTTATTGGCTACCAGCTGTTCTGTTGTACTAACTCTCGAAAGGCTGACGAAGCACAAAGATGGCTTGTTATCTTCTGCATGCATATACATATGTACAGAGACTTTCTATTTGCTCACTACTTGACTTGTCTATGTCTGCCACAAGCCACTAGCGCAAGTGTGGTTGCTGGCAAATGTTGTGGTTAGCCAGTTTAGCCACTTAGTCGGCTGTGCATTCTTTAATGTGATTTCCGATATATACATTAGACTGACCACAAATGCAAAAGTGCTGATTTTTTTTGCTCCCCGTGCATTTTTTGATAGCTTGAAAATAGAAAATAAGATCTGCATAAAAATCTGACCATCGGTAGTGGGAAATAGCCACGCGCATTTGAACTAAAGTTCAAAAATTGACCTAAAAATTATGCATTGCTTTAGAGACCAATATCTCCTTAAACAATGATTTTTGGAGAAATAATGTGATAATCATTTTTATACTAAATGAAACTGGGAACATATTCTCCATATGACGTTTATACCTACCGTTATCCTTTCAGGACATATTGAGTCCTTAAAGTGAAATTTAACTTTTTTTGTTTGTTAAAAACGCAAAAATAAATATTTAGAAAATAGAGAATTGTATAAACTATACATCATTTAATAGGTTATTTAAAGTAGTTTTATACATCACAAATTTTTTTTGATTTACATGCACTATTATAGTCAAGAAAATGATTTAAAATAAGCAAATCGCATTTTTTCAAACTTTTTTTTTTACTAAACTGAAAATATCGTAGTAGGCTTTGCAATAAAAAAAAAAATGTGGTATAGTTTCATATTTCAGCTCATTCGATAGTTTGTTGAACTTTCTTTAAAGTGAACTTGTAGCGGTAGTGCTCATATGTGTGTTATATTCAGTTCAAAAAAGTTTTTTTCAAATTTTTTTAAAACTATTATTGTAATGGCATTAAGATCCAGATGCATTCGCCTAATTGGTAATTATTTAATAACATCTTACGAGCTAAGTGCTATTTAAGGCTTTTCTATTGTATAATGTAAGAGTATTTTTTTAAACACAGGCTTGAAAAAAAACTTTGAATGGAAATATGCTTCCAAGCAGAAGAAATGTGTTAAGCTATTTATTTTATTTGATTCGTGATGAACATTAAACGGCAAAGGAAAGCATTCCTATTTTGTCCAATTGATTGATTGAGGTCTACACGAAATTCGGAATTCCGACCAAAAGAAAAGACGGAATAGAGAAAATGATTAAAAGGCATTTAAATCAATACAACAAAATTATTAAATTGAAATGTGGTAAGGCAAAAAAAACATTTTACTGACTCTCTGGACGTGTTATTTGACATATCTCATGCAAATGCCATTAAAACATTGCAAAAGAATAAAAATACGAAAGCCATAAACTTTTTAAACGAACATCGCGTATCAATAAAAGCTGTGCGCTCAAAATTGGCTTTAGAAATTGAAGTACAGTATTTTTATTCTTTTGCAATGTTTTAATGGCATTTGCATGAGATATGTCAAATAACACGTCCAGAGAGTCAGTAAAATGTTTTTTTGCCTTACCACATTTCAATTTAATAATTTTGTTGTATTGATTTAAATGCCTTTTAATCATTTTCTCTATTCCGTCTTTTCTTTTGGTCGGAATTCCGAATTTCGTGTAGACCTCAATCAATCTATTGAACAAAATAGGAATGCTTTCCTTTGCCGTTAAATGTTCATCACGAATCAAATAAAATAAATAGCTTATCACATTTATTCTGCTTGGAAGCATATTTCCATTCAAAGTTTTTTTTTCAAGCCTGTGTTTAAAAAAGATACTCTTACATTATATAATAGAAAAGCCTTACATAGCACTTAGCTCGTAAGATGTTATTAAATAATTACCAAAATTTGAAAAAAACTTTTTTGAACTGAATATAACACACTTATGAGCACTACCGCTACAAGTTCACTTTAAAGAAAGTTCAACAAACTATTGAATGAGCTGAAATATGAAACTATACCACATTTTTTTTTTATTGCAAAGCCTACTACGATATTTTCAGTTTAGTAAAAAAAAAAGTTTGAAAAAATGCGACTTGCTTATTTTAAATCATTTTCTTGACTATAATAGTGCATGTAAATCAAAAAAAATTTATGATGTGTAAAACTACTTTAAATAACCTATTAAATGATGTATAGTTTATACAATTCTCTATTTTTTAAATATTTATTTTTGTGTTTTTAACAAACAAAAAAATTTAAATTTCACTTTAAGGACTCAATATGTCCTGAAAGGATAACGGTAGGTATAACTATCATATGGAGAATATGTTCCCAGTTTCATTTAATATAAAAATGATTATTACATTATTTCTCCAAAAATCATTGTTTAAAGAGATATTGGTCTCTAAAGCAATGCATAATTTTTAGGTCAATTTTTGAACTTTAGTTCAAATGCGCGTGGCTATTTCCCACTACCGATGGTCAGATTTTTATGCAGATCTTATTTTCTATTGTCAAGCTATCAGAAAATGCGCGGGGAGCGAAAAAATTCAATACTTTTGGAAATCCCATATGTTTTGTAGTCAGTCTAATATACATGCATATATACATATTTACATATATAAAAAAATATATATGTATGTATGTATAGCTGTATGTGCTCTGTGCTCTGTAATTTTCGTTTTTATTTCTTATAAAAAAATATTAAAAAAATAAATTTTTAAATTTTGTCTTTTGCATGTTGGCGTTTTTTTTCTTCCACACATTTTTGCCAGTAAGTGATTTGCATTGGCATAAAGTGCTTTTTCTTGTTATGCCTTTTGCATATATTTCAGTATTTGCGCTTACACGGATTTCCACAGAATTTATTATGTTTAACTCTGCTTAGTGCATTCATTTAAAACAGAATCAGAATTTGTCACGCTTTTGTCTGTAAATGCAAAATTTGTTAGCTAGAAACTTTATGAGAACTCACTCATGTATTCTCTGGACACTCTGCAGGAATGAGCAATTATGGGAAAATTAAAATCTGAGTGAGGAATGAGCGAGGCCTCATAACTTGGCGATGAGGCAGTCAAACGTCTGTAGTGTGTAGTATGAAGAAATTTAAAAAAAGTCTTAAGATTCAAAAAAAAAAAAAAACAAAAAAATTCTTTTCGGTAAATGACAGTTCTTTATCATGGCGTTCATTTAGGCTTATTAAATTTTTTATAAATTTACCCCAAATTTGAAATTAATGCTAGATTTACATATGTGCTAATTTCTGCAACCACCAATTTTTTTTTGTAATTGATTCATTTTTGCATATTGAATTTTCGATCCGCTGAGGGGGGATCCAGCTTCACGTATTCTAATTTATGCATTATTGACTGATTTTCTGCGCAGCGTCATCACCCACACGCTCACACGCATTACAGCGCGAGAAGAGGAAACCTACGGCGGCTCATACGCAGCGTGAGCGGCTCATCCCAACCTCACTCATTCAAAATGAATGAAGAAACAAACAAAACTCTCACTCTGTGTTCTAGATGAGTGTGAAACGCAAACAGCTACTCATCAGCACGCCATGATGATGAGATTCTTCACTCACTCACAAATACTCTGAGTTTCTTCCTACCCAGCCCTCTACTAAACCTTCGAGCTGAGATTCATGCCACTGAAATGCACGATATACACTAATTACTAAAAGAGGATTTAAAAGAGCATTTTGATAACTTTATCTGAATGTCTCAGAATCGGTAAATGGACATTGGGACCATAAATCGTCCATTAGTTTAAGTTGGTTATATTAGCTGGCACACAGACTATACCGCTGTGGCCGCTGTGGTGCAGTGGGTAGAGTGCTCGCCTGCTATGCCAGAGGTCTCGGGTTCAAACCACGGTCCGAGCAAACCAAAAAAAAATTTTTTTCTAATTAGTAAAAATTCAATTATTGGATGTTTTAAAAGCAGCGGTCACCTCTCAGCAGTGGGCGGCATACCCTCCGAGTGTATTTCTGCCATGAAAAGCTTCTCACAAAAAATGCATTCGCCGTTCGGAGCCGGCATAAAACTGTAGGTCCAGCCAATTAGTAGGAAAAACAAAAAGGAGCACACCTCGAACTGGGAGAGAAGCTCGGCCATAAAACTCGTCAGAGTTATATCAGCGCCATTGTATTATATTATTATTATTACACAGACTATACGCAGTTTACCGAAATACTTTCCTTTGGTAAAAACTATCCTGTTTGGTAACTGATTCATCAGTTCCGTCTGCTCCTAGCTGTCAAAGTAGTAGTAACCTGAAAAACGCACACCTATCGTCACTGAACACAGAGCTAGTACACATTCCTTCTTTCTTTGTTATAATAGTCTGCAAGATACTCCCCGAAGATTTTGGCCCTTCGGGTACTAATCCCTTCTGACACTAGTCCGACTGTCGTGCGAATTTAGTCGCTTCTTATGGCAGGCATTCATTACCACGGATATATGCAAGGCCCTCTACTACATATAGAACCTTTAAAGCCTACACTCAAGTTACCTCCTGAGGCATTTAACTTAGTTGCTGTCGTAAACGCTATGCTCCTGGCCAATGTGTACCTGTCTACGTATCTCACGCAAGGAATAGTACGAGTATAAAATGCCGAAGTAGAAGTGGTTCTCAAAGCCTTCAGTTTCGTTTATCATAGATAAGATACACACTCTTTCTTCCAACTTCCTCTACCGTCTATAAAATAAGGTCTTTACAAAATAAGTAGGACTGACTGAACTATTGCCTTGTGTGAACATCAATGCGAAAGCAACACGTCATCAACCAGAAGCTTTTTATGTCCACTAATCAAAACTGAACAAAGGGGAAGACAAATTATTTATGAATGCAAAAGAAAAATACTCATTTAGTTAACATTGGACGGAATGTCCTAAACATGCGTTTGTTAGTATACAAGAGTTCTTTTGTGTGTTTATATGAATTTTTCAAATTCATCAACATTTCCGAATTTTCCTTGATTTTCATCACAAACTTGAATAAAGAAATATTGTCAAAAAAATATATTTTTTCTGTTCACTTTACTTCACTTTGCTTTCTTTTGCTTTTATTGGTGTCTTCAGCGCAGCAACAGTGCTGGCATGGACATTGAACAACAACAACAACAAAAAAATACTTTAATAAAACCATTCAATAACATCTTCAATATTGAATGAACACAATCATCATTATTAATATTATCATAATATCAATAAGACCTCAAGAAATTTCACTAACCACAATACGCATTTCGCTCTACCTACCGCCACGTCCCGAGCTGCGCTTGCCCTTCTACACATTATTAGCTTTAACTCTTTTGTTGTTGGTAAAGTTTGCTTTGCTTTGCTGAGTTGAGTTTAGCAACAAAACGAAGCCAATCTTTATGTAATGTAACTTCTTCTTCTCTTTCTTCTTCTTCTTCTTCTTCTTCTTCTTCTTCTTCTTCTTCTTCTACTTCTTCTTCTTCCTCCTCTCCTCCATCTTCATCTTTTTCTTGTTCTTCTTCTTCTTGGCAATCAATTCTATTGGATTTCAATAAGTAGATATTTATTTACAAAATTTGCAATTTATTGTAGTTTTTGTTGTTGCTGTTACATACATATATTGTTATTGTTGTTTTTTTTTCTTGTATTTATTGTTTGTTGCAGAGCAGCAATTTCCAAATCAAACCATGGCCTATGGTTTTTGGCCCATAAAGCACTGTCCATGGTCAATGGTTTTTGGCCTATAAAACACTCTCCATGGTCAATGGTTTTTGGCCTAGTCAATGGTATGGTTTTGGCCCATAAAGCACTGTCCATGGTTTTGGCCTATAAAGCAGTCAATGGTTTTTGGCCTATAAAGTCAATGGTTTTTGGCCTATAAAGCACTGTCCATGGTCAATGGTTTTGGCCTATAAAGCAGTCAATGGTTTTTGGCCTATAAAGCACTGTCATGGTCAATGGCTTTGGCCTATAAAGCACTGTCCATGAAAGCACTGTCCATGGAAGCACTGTCCACGCATGGTCAATGGTTTTTGGCCTATAAAGCACTGTCCATGAAAGCACTGTCCATGGTCAATGGTTTTGGCCTATAAAGCAGTCAATGGTTTTTGGCCTATAAAGCACTGTCCATGTTGGCCTATAAAGCAGTCAATGGTTTTTGGCCTATAAAGCACTGTCCATGGTCAATGGCTTTGGCCTATAAAGCACTGTCCATGAAAGCACTGTCCATGGAAGCACTGTCCACGCATGGTCAATGGTTTTTGGCCTATAAAGCACTGTCCATGAAAGCACTGTCCATGGTCAATGGTTTTGGCCTATAAAGCAGTCAATGGTTTTTGGCCTATAAAGCACTGTGCATGAAAATGGTCAATGGTTTTTGGCCTATAAAGCACTGTCCATGAAAGCCTATAAAGCAGTCAATGGTTTTTGGCCTATAAAGCACTGTCCATGGTCAATGGTTTTGGCCTATAAAGCAGTCAATGGCTTTGGCCTATAAAGCACTGTCCATGGTCAATGGCTTTGGCCTATAAAGCACTGTCCATGGTCAATGGTTTTTGGCCTATAAAGCACTGTCCATGAAAGCACTGTCCATGGTCAATGGTTTTGGCCTATAAAGCAGTCAATGGTTTTTGGCCTATAAAGCACTGTCCATGGTCAATGGCTTTGGCCTATAAAGCACTGTCCATGGTCAATGGCTTTGGCCTATAAAGCACTGTCCATGAAAGCACTGTCCACGCATGGTCAATGGTTTTTGGCCTATAAAGCACTGTCCATGAAAGCACTGTCCATGGTCAATGGTTTTGGCCTATAAAGCACTGTCCATGGTCAATGGTTTTGGCCTATAAAGCAGTCAATGGTTTTTGCTTTGGCCTATAAAGCACTGTCCATGAAAGCACTGTCCACGCATGGTCAATGGTTTTTGGCCTATAAAGCACTGTCCATGAAACATGGTCAATGGTTTTGGCCTATAAAGCAGTCAATGGTTTTTGGCCTATAAAGCACTGTCCATGGTCAATGGCTTTGGCCTATAAAGCACTGTCCATGGTCAATGGCTTTGGCCTATAAAGCACTGTCCATGGTAATGGTTTTGGCCTATAAAGCAGTCAATGGTTTTTGGCCTATAAAGCACTGTCCATGAAAGCACTGTCCACGCATGGTCAATGGTTTTTGGCCTATAAAGCACTGTCCATGAAAGCACTGTCCAAGTCAATGGTTTTGGCCTATAAAGCACTGTCCATGAAAGCACTGTCCACGCATGGTCAATGGTTTTTGGCCTATAAAGCACTGTCCATGAAAGCACTGTCCATGGTCAATGGTTTTGGCCTATAAAGCACTGTCCATGAAAGCACTGTCCACGCATGGTCAATGGTTTTTGGCCTATAAAGCACTGTCCATGAAAGCACTGTCCATGGTCAATGGTTTTGGCCTATAAAGCACTGTCCATGGTCAATGGTTTTTGGCCTATAAAGCACTGTCCATGGTCAATGGCTTTGGCCTATAAAGCACTGTCCATGAAAGCACTGTCCACGCATGGTCAATGGTTTTTGGCCTATAAAGCACTGTCCATGAAAGCACTGTCCACGCATGGTCAATGGTTTTTGGCCTATAAAGCACTGTCCATGAAAGCACTGTCCATGGTCAATGGTTTTGGCCTATAAAGCACTGTCCATGAAAGCACTGTCCACGCATGGTCAATGGTTTTTGGCCTATAAAGCACTGTCCATGAAAGCACTGTCCATGGTCAATGGTTTTGGCCTATAAAGCACTGTCCATGGTCAATGGTTTTTGGCCTATAAAGCACTGTCCATGGTCAATGGCTTTGGCCTATAAAGCACTGTCCATGGTCAATGGCTTTGGCCTATAAAGCACTGTCCATGGTCAATGGTTTTGGCCTATAAAGCACTGTCCATGGTCAATGGTTTTGGCCTATAAAGCACTGTCCATGAAAGCACTGTCCACGCATGGTCAATGGTTTTTGGCCTATAAAGCACTGTCCATGAAAGCACTGTCCATGGTCAATGGTTTTGGCCTATAAAGCACTGTCCATGAAAGCACTGTCCACGCATGGTCAATGGTTTTTGGCCTATAAAGCACTGTCCATGAAAGCACTGTCCATGGTCAATGGTTTTGGCCTATAAAGCACTGTCCATGAAAGCACTGTCCACGCATGGTCAATGGTTTTTGGCCTATAAAGCACTGTCCATGAAAGCACTGTCCACGCATGGTCAATGGTTTTTGGCCTATAAAGCACTGTCCATGAAAGCACTGTCCATGGTCAATGGTTTTGGCCTATAAAGCACTGTCCATGGTCAATGGTTTTTGGCCTATAAAGCACTGTCCATGGTCAATGGCTTTGGCCTATAAAATGGTTTTGGCCTATAAAGCACTGTCCATGAAAGCACTGTCCACGCATGGTCAATGGTTTTTGGCCTATAAAGCACTGTCCATGAAAGCACTGTCCATGCCATGGTCAATGGTTTTGGCCTATAAAGCACTGTCCATGAAAGCACTGTCCACGCATGGTCAATGGTTTTTGGCCTATAAAGCACTGTCCATGAAAGCACTGTCCACGCATGGTCAATGGTTTTTGGCCTATAAAGCACTGTCCATGAAAGCACTGTCCATGGTCAATGGTTTTGGCCTATAAAGCACTGTCCATGGTCAATGGTTTTTGGCCTATAAAGCACTGTCCATGGTCAATGGCTTTGGCCTATAAAGCACTGTCCATGGTCAATGGTTTTGGCCTATAAAGCACTGTCCATGGTCAATGGTTTTGGCCTATAAAGCACTGTCCATGAAAGCACTGTCCACGCATGGTCAATGGTTTTTGGCCTATAAAGCACTGTCCATGAAAGCACTTGAATGGTTTTGGCCTATAAAGCACTGTCCATGAAAGCACTGTCCACGCATGGTCAATGGTTTTTGGCCTATAAAGCACTGTCCATGAAAGCACTGTCCATGGTCAATGGTTTTGGCCTATAAAGCACTGTCCATGAAAGCACTGTCCACGCATGGTCAATGGTTTTTGGCCTATAAAGCACTGTCCATGAAAGCACTGTCCACGCATGGTCAATGGTTTTTGGCCTATAAAGCACTGTCCATGAAAGCACTGTCCATGGTCAATGGTTTTGGCCTATAAAGCACTGTCCATGAAAGCACTGTCCACGCATGGTCAATGGTTTTTGGCCTATAAAGCACTGTCCATGAAAGCACTGTCCATGGTCAATGGTTTTGGCCTATAAAGCACTGTCCATGAAAGCACTGTCCACGCATGGTCAATGGTTTTTGGCCTATAAAGCACTGTCCATGAAAGCACTGTCCACGCATGGTCAATGGTTTTTGGCCTATAAAGCACTGTCCATGAAAGCACTGTCCATGGTCAATGGTTTTGGCCTATAAAGCACTGTCCATGAAAGCACTGTCCACGCATGGTCAATGGTTTTTGGCCTATAAAGCACTGTCCATGGTCAATGGTTTTGGCCTATAAAGCACTGTCCATGAAAGCACTGTCCACGCATGGTCAATGGTTTTTGGCCTATAAAGCACTGTCCATGAAAGCACTGTCCATGGTCAATGGTTTTGGCCTATAAAGCACTGTCCATGAAAGCACTGTCCACGCATGGTCAATGGTTTTTGGCCTATAAAGCACTGTCCATGAAAGCACTGTCCATGGTCAATGGTTTTGGCCTATAAAGCACTGTCCATGAAAGCACTGTCCACGCATGGTCAATGGTTTTTGGCCTATAAAGCACTGTCCATGGTTTTGGCCTATAAAGCAGTCAATGGTTTTTGGCCTATAAAGCACTGTCCATGGTCAATGGCTTTGGCCTATAAAGCACTGTCCATGGTAATGGTTTTGGCCTATAAAGCAGTCAATGGTTTTTGGCCTATAAAGCACTGTCCATGGTCAATGGCTTTGGCCTATAAAGCACTGTCCATGGTAATGGTTTTGGCCTATAAAGCAGTCAATGGTTTTTGGCCTATAAAGCACTGTCCACGCATCATGGTCAATGGTTTTGGCCTATAAAGCAGTCAATGGTTTTTGGCCTATAAAGCACTGTCCATGGTCAATGGCTTTGGCCTATAAAGCACTGTCCATGGTAATGGTTTTGGCCTATAAAGCACTGTCCATGGTAATGGTTTTGGCCTATAAAGCAGTCAATGGTTTTTGGCCTATAAAGCACTGTCCACGCATGGTCAATGGTTTTTGGCCTATAAAGCACTGTCCATGAAAGCACTGTCCATGGTCAATGGTTTTGGCCTATAAAGCAGTCAATGGTTTTTGGCCTATAAAGCACTGTCCACGCATGGTCAATGGTTTTTGGCCTATAAAGCACTGTCCATGAAAGCACTGTCCATGGTCAATGGTTTTGGCCTATAAAGCAGTCAATGGTTTTTGGCCTATAAAGCACTGTCCATGAAAGCACTGTCCATGGTCAATGGTTTTGGCCTATAAAGCAGTCAATGGTTTTTGGCCTATAAAGCACTGTCCACGCATGGTCAATGGTTTTTGGCCTATAAAGCACTGTCCATGAAAGCACTGTCCATGGTCAATGGTTTTGGCCTATAAAGCAGTCAATGGTTTTTGGCCTATAAAGCACTGTCCATGGTAATGGTTTTGGCCTATAAAGCACTGTCCATGAAAGCACTGTCCATGGTCAATGGTTTTGGCCTATAAAGCAGTCAATGGTTTTTGGCCTATAAAGCACTGTCCACGCATGGTCAATGGTTTTTGGCCTATAAAGCACTGTCCATGAAAGCACTGTCCATGGTCAATGGTTTTGGCCTATAAAGCAGTCAATGGTTTTTGGCCTATAAAGCACTGTCCATGAAAGCACTGTCCATGGTCAATGGTTTTGGCCTATAAAGCAGTCAATGGTTTTTGGCCTATAAAGCACTGTCCACGCATGGTCAATGGTTTTTGGCCTATAAAGCACTGTCCATGAAAGCACTGTCCATGGTCAATGGTTTTGGCCTATAAAGCAGTCAATGGTTTTTGGCCTATAAAGCACTGTCCACGCATGGTCAATGGTTTTTGGCCTATAAAGCACTGTCCATGAAAGCACTGCATGGTCAATGGCTTTGGCCTATAAAGCACTGTCCATGGTAATGGTTTTGGCCTATAAAGCAGTCAATGGTTTTTGGCCTATAAAGCACTGTCCACGCATCATGGTCAATGGTTTTGGCCTATAAAGCAGTCAATGGTTTTTGGCCTATAAAGCACTGTCCATGGTCAATGGCTTTGGCCTATAAAGCACTGTCCATGGTAATGGTTTTGGCCTATAAAGCACTGTCCATGAAAGCACTGTCCATGGTCAATGGTTTTGGCCTATAAAGCAGTCAATGGTTTTTGGCCTATAAAGCACTGTCCATGAAAGCACTGTCCATGGTCAATGGTTTTGGCCTATAAAGCAGTCAATGGTTTTTGGCCTATAAAGCACTGTCCATGAAAGCACTGTCCATGGTCAATGGTTTTGGCCTATAAAGCAGTCAATGGTTTTTGGCCTATAAAGCACTGTCCACGCATGGTCAATGGTTTTTGGCCTATAAAGCACTGTCCATGAAAGCACTGTCCATGGTCAATGGTTTTGGCCTATAAAGCAGTCAATGGTTTTTGGCCTATAAAGCACTGTCCATGGTAATGGTTTTGGCCTATAAAGCACTGTCCATGAAAGCACTGTCCATGGTCAATGGTTTTGGCCTATAAAGCAGTCAATGGTTTTTGGCCTATAAAGCACTGTCCACGCATGGTCAATGGTTTTTGGCCTATAAAGCACTGTCCATGAAAGCACTGTCCATGGTCAATGGTTTTGGCCTATAAAGCAGTCAATGGTTTTTGGCCTATAAAGCACTGTCCATGAAAGCACTGTCCATGGTCAATGGTTTTGGCCTATAAAGCAGTCAATGGTTTTTGGCCTATAAAGCACTGTCCACGCATGGTCAATGGTTTTTGGCCTATAAAGCACTGTCCATGAAAGCACTGTCCATGGTCAATGGTTTTGGCCTATAAAGCAGTCAATGGTTTTTGGCCTATAAAGCACTGTCCACGCATGGTCAATGGTTTTTGGCCTATAAAGCACTGTCCATGAAAGCACTGTCCATGGTCAATGGTTTTGGCCTATAAAGCAGTCAATGGTTTTTGGCCTATAAAGCACTGTCCATGGTCAATGGCTTTGGCCTATAAAGCACTGTCCATGGTAATGGTTTTGGCCTATAAAGCAGTCAATGGTTTTTGGCCTATAAAGCACTGTCCACGCATCATGGTCAATGGTTTTGGCCTATAAAGCAGTCAATGGTTTTTGGCCTATAAAGCACTGTCCATGGTCAATGGCTTTGGCCTATAAAGCACTGTCCATGGTAATGGTTTTGGCCTATAAAGCACTGTCCATGGTAATGGTTTTGGCCTATAAAGCAGTCAATGGTTTTTGGCCTATAAAGCACTGTCCACGCATGGTCAATGGTTTTTGGCCTATAAAGCACTGTCCATGAAAGCACTGTCCATGGTCAATGGTTTTGGCCTATAAAGCAGTCAATGGTTTTTGGCCTATAAAGCACTGTCCACGCATGGTCAATGGTTTTTGGCCTATAAAGCACTGTCCATGAAAGCACTGTCCATGGTCAATGGTTTTGGCCTATAAAGCAGTCAATGGTTTTTGGCCTATAAAGCACTGTCCATGAAAGCACTGTCCATGCATGGTCAATGGTTTTGGCCTATAAAGCAGTCAATGGTTTTTGGCCTATAAAGCACTGTCCACGCATGGTCAATGGTTTTTGGCCTATAAAGCACTGTCCATGAAAGCACTGTCCATGGTCAATGGTTTTGGCCTATAAAGCAGTCAATGGTTTTTGGCCTATAAAGCACTGTCCATGGTAATGGTTTTGGCCTATAAAGCACTGTCCATGAAAGCACTGTCCATGGTCAATGGTTTTGGCCTATAAAGCAGTCAATGGTTTTTGGCCTATAAAGCACTGTCCACGCATGGTCAATGGTTTTTGGCCTATAAAGCACTGTCCATGAAAGCACTGTCCATGGTCAATGGTTTTGGCCTATAAAGCAGTCAATGGTTTTTGGCCTATAAAGCACTGTCCATGAAAGCACTGTCCATGGTCAATGGTTTTGGCCTATAAAGCAGTCAATGGTTTTTGGCCTATAAAGCACTGTCCACGCATGGTCAATGGTTTTTGGCCTATAAAGCACTGTCCATGAAAGCACTGTCCATGGTCAATGGTTTTGGCCTATAAAGCAGTCAATGGTTTTTGGCCTATAAAGCACTGTCCACGCATGGTCAATGGTTTTTGGCCTATAAAGCACTGTCCATGAAAGCACTGTCCATGGTCAATGGTTTTGGCCTATAAAGCAGTCAATGGTTTTTGGCCTATAAAGCACTGTCCATGGTCAATGGCTTTGGCCTATAAAGCACTGTCCATGGTAATGGTTTTGGCCTATAAAGCAGTCAATGGTTTTTGGCCTATAAAGCACTGTCCACGCATGGTCAATGGTTTTTGGCCTATAAAGCACTGTCCATGAAAGCACACAAAACAAACATTTGCCCCTAAGTTTTCATGAGCAGCAAAGATTAAAGTACCTTATACATATGTATATCGAGCCCCAATCCCCATAAATGTGTATCCAACAAAAACTAAATTTTACGGGACTCAGTTTTTTTAATTTGTTTTGTATACAGTTTGTATGTAGCCCTGAAACTTACATATATATTTAGTCTCTTACTTCGAAACTGCATATTTCACAGCTATGAAATTTTTGGGAGTTGATGCATGTTATAATAAATTGTTGATTTTCATAAAATAGCTGAAATCTATAATTTCGTTGGATACACTTTTATGGCAGTTAGGACTCGATATATGTATATACATATTGTCAACTTTTACACCAATATTTTGGAGATGTGCATGGAAATTTCAGCACCGTCGCGGTTCTTGCAATGATACTGCAAAGGAGACCTTCAACTGCCTTATACCTGTAAAAATAAAGCAAAATTTACCCTCAGCTATTTTATTGGTCAATGGTTTTGGCCTATAAAGCAGTCAATGGTTTTTGGCCTATAAAGCACTGTCCATGGTCAATGGCTTTGGCCTATAAAGCACTGTCCATGGTCAATGGCTTTGGCCTATAAAGCACTGTCCATGGTAATGGTTTTGGCCTATAAAGCAGTCAATGGTTTTTGGCCTATAAAGCACTGTCCACGCATGGTCAATGGTTTTTGGCCTATAAAGCACTGTCCATGAAAGCACTGTCCATGGTCAATGGTTTTGGCCTATAAAGCAGTCAATGGTTTTTGGCCTATAAAGCACTGTCCATGGTCAATGGCTTTGGCCTATAAAGCACTGTCCATGGTAATGGTTTTGGCCTATAAAGCAGTCAATGGTTTTTGGCCTATAAAGCACTGTCCACGCATGGTCAATGGTTTTTGGCCTATAAAGCACTGTCCATGAAAGCACTGTCCATGGTCAATGGTTTTGGCCTATAAAGCAGTCAATGGTTTTTGGCCTATAAAGCACTGTCCATGGTCAATGGCTTTGGCCTATAAAGCACTGTCCATGGTAATGGTTTTGGCCTATAAAGCAGTCAATGGTTTTTGGCCTATAAAGCACTGTCCACGCATGGTCAATGGTTTTTGGCCTATAAAGCACTGTCCATGAAAGCACTGTCCATGGTCAATGGTTTTGGCCTATAAAGCAGTCAATGGTTTTTGGCCTATAAAGCACTGTCCATGGTCAATGGCTTTGGCCTATAAAGCACTGTCCATGGTCAATGGCTTTGGCCTATAAAGCACTGTCCATGGTAATGGTTTTGGCCTATAAAGCAGTCAATGGTTTTTGGCCTATAAAGCACTGTCCATGGTCAATGGCTTTGGCCTATAAAGCACTGTCCATGAAAGCACTGTCCACGCATGGTAAAGCACTGTCCACGCATGGTCAATGGTTTCATGGTCAATGGTTTTGGCCTATAAAGCACTGTCCATGAAAGCACTGTCCATGGTCAATGGTTTTGGCCTATAAAGCACTGTCCATGGTCAATGGTTTTGGCCTATAAAGCAGTCAATGGTTTTTGGCCTATAAAGCACTGTCCATGGTCAATGGCTTTGGCCTATAAAGCACTGTCCATGCATGGTCAATGGCTTTGGCCTATAAAGCACTGTCCATGGTCAATGGTTTTTGGCCTATAAAGCACTGTCCATGAAAGCACTGTCCATGGTCAATGGTTTTGGCCTATAAAGCAGTCAATGGTTTTTGGCCTATAAAGCACTGTCCATGGTCAATGGCTTTGGCCTATAAAGCAAATGGTTTTTGGCCTATAAAGCACTGTCCATGAAAGCACTGTCCATGGTCAATGGTTTTTGGCCTATAAAGCACTGTCCATGGTCAATGGCTTTGGCCTATAAAGCACTGTCCATGCATGGTCAATGGCTTTGGCCTATAAAGCACTGTCCACGCATGGTCAATGGTTTTTGGCCTATAAAGCACTGTCCATGAAAGCACTGTCCATGGTCAATGGTTTTGGCCTATAAAGCAGTCAATGGTTTTTGGCCTATAAAGCACTGTCCATGGTCAATGGCTTTGGCCTATAAAGCACTGTCCATGGTAATGGTTTTGGCCTATAAAGCAGTCAATGGTTTTTGGCCTATAAAGCACTGTCCACGCATGGTCAATGGTTTTTGGCCTATAAAGCACTGTCCATGAAAGCACTGTCCATGGTCAATGGTTTTGGCCTATAAAGCAGTCAATGGTTTTTGGCCTATAAAGCACTGTCCATGGTCAATGGCTTTGGCCTATAAAGCACTGTCCATGGTCAATGGCTTTGGCCTATAAAGCACTGTCCATGGTAATGGTTTTGGCCTATAAAGCAGTCAATGGTTTTTGGCCTATAAAGCACTGTCCATGGTCAATGGCTTTGGCCTATAAAGCACTGTCCATGAAAGCACTGTCCACGCATGGTAAAGCACTGTCCACGCATGGTCAATGGTTTCATGGTCAATGGTTTTGGCCTATAAAGCACTGTCCATGAAAGCACTGTCCATGGTCAATGGTTTTGGCCTATAAAGCACTGTCATGGTCAATGGTTTTGGCCTATAAAGCAGTCAATGGTTTTTGGCCTATAAAGCACTGTCCATGGTCAATGGCTTTGGCCTATAAAGCACTGTCCATGGTCAATGGCTTTGGCCTATAAAGCACTGTCCATGGTCAATGGCTTTGGCCTATAAAGCACTGTCCATGGTCAATGGTTTTTGGCCTATAAAGCACTGTCCATGAAAGCACTGTCCATGGTCAATGGTTTTGGCCTATAAAGCAGTCAATGGTTTTTGGCCTATAAAGCACTGTCCATGGTCAATGGCTTTGGCCTATAAAGCAAATGGTTTTTGGCCTATAAAGCACTGTCCATGAAAGCACTGTCCATGGTCAATGGTTTTTGGCCTATAAAGCACTGTCCATGGTCAATGGCTTTGGCCTATAAAGCACTGTCCATGGTAATGGTTTTGGCCTATAAAGCAGTCAATGGTTTTTGGCCTATAAAGCACTGTCCACGCATGGTCAATGGTTTTTGGCCTATAAAGCACTGTCCATGAAAGCACTGTCCATGGTCAATGGTTTTGGCCTATAAAGCAGTCAATGGTTTTTGGCCTATAAAGCACTGTCCATGTTTGGCCTATAAAGCACTGTCCATGGTCAATGGCTTTGGCCTATAAAGCACTGTCCATGGTAATGGTTTTGGCCTATAAAGCAGTCAATGGTTTTTGGCCTATAAAGCACTGTCCATGGTCAATGGCTTTGGCCTATAAAGCACTGTCCATGAAAGCACTGTCCACGCATGGTCAATGGTTTTTGTCCTATTCCATGGTCAATGGTTTTTGGCCTATAAAGCACTGTCCATGGTCAATGGTTTTTGGCCTATAAAGCACTGTCCATGGTCAATGGTTCCATGTCAATGGTTTTTGGCCTATTCCATGGTCAATGGTTTTTGGCCTATAAAGCACTGTCCATGGTCAATGGTTTTTGGCCTATAAAGACCATGGTCAATGGTTCCATGTCAATGGTTTTTGGCCTATTCCATGGTCAATGGTTTTTGGCCTATAAAGCACTGTCCATGGTCAATGGTTTTTGGCCTATAAAGCACTGTCCATGCATGGTCAATGGTTTTTGGCCTATAAAGCACTGTCCATGAAAGCACTGTCCATGCACTGTCCATGTCAATGGTTTTTGGCCTATTCCATGGTCAATGGTTTTTGGTTTATTGACCATGGCTTTGGCCTATAAAGCACTGTCCATGGTCAATGGCTTTGGCCTATAAAGCACTGTCCATGGTAATGGTTTTGGCCTATAAAGCAGTCAATGGTTTTTGGCCTATAAAGCACTGTCCATGGTCAATGGCTTTGGCCTATAAAGCACTGTCCATGAAAGCACTGTCCATGCATGGTCAATGGTTTTTGGCCTATAAAGCACTGTCCATGAAAGCACTGTCCATGCACTGTCCATGTCAATGGTTTTTGGCCTATTCCATGGTCAATGGTTTTTGGCCTATAAAGCACTGTCCAAGGTCAAATGGCTTTGGCCTATAAAGCACTGTCCATGGTCAATGGTTTTTGGCCTATAAAGCACTGTCCATGGTCAATGGTTCCATGTCAATGGTTTTTGGCCTATTCCATGGTCAATGGTTTTTGGCCTATAAAGCACTGTCCATGGTCAATGGTTTTTGGCCTATAAAGACCATGGTCAATGGTTCCATGTCAATGGTTTTTGGCCTATTCCATGGTCAATGGTTTTTGGCCTATAAAGCACTGTCCATGGTCAATGGTTTTTGGCCTATAAAGCACTGTCCATGCATGGTCAATGGTTTTTGGCCTATAAAGCACTGTCCATGAAAGCACTGTCCATGCACTGTCCATGTCAATGGTTTTTGGCCTATTCCATGGTCAATGGTTTTTGGCCTATAAAGCACTGTCCAAGGTCAAATGGCTTTGGCCTATAAAGCACTGTCCATGGTCAATGGTTTTTGGCCTATAAAGCACTGTCCATGGTCAATGGTTCCATGTCAATGGTTTTTGGCCTATTCCATGGTCAATGGTTTTTGGCCTATAAAGCACTGTCCATGGTCAATGGTTTTTGGCCTATAAAGACCATGGTCAATGGTTCCATGTCAATGGTTTTTGGCCTATTCCATGGTCAATGGTTTTTGGCCTATAAAGCACTGTCCATGGTCAATGGTTTTTGGCCTATAAAGCACTGTCCATGCATGGTCAATGGTTTTTGGCCTATAAAGCACTGTCCATGAAAGCACTGTCCATGCACTGTCCATGTCAATGGTTTTTGGCCTATTCCATGGTCAATGGTTTTTGGCCTATAAAGCACTGTCCATGGTCAATGGTTTTTGGCCTATAAAGCACTGTCCATGGTCAATGGTTCCATGTCAATGGTTTTTGGCCTATTCCATGGTCAATGGTTTTTGGCCTATAAAGCACTGTCCATGGTCAATGGTTTTTGGCCTATAAAGCACTGTCCATGCATGGTCAATGGTTTTTGGCCTATAAAGCACTGTCCATGGTCAATGGCTTTGGCCTATAAAGCACTGTCCATGGTCAATGGCTTTGGCCTATAAAGCACTGTCCATGGTAATGGTTTTGGCCTATAAAGCAGTCAATGGTTTTTGGCCTATAAAGCACTGTCCATGGTCAATGGCTTTGGCCTATAAAGCACTGTCCATGAAAGCACTGTCCATGCATGGTCAATGGTTTTTGGCCTATAAAGCACTGTCCATGAAAGCACTGTCCATGCACTGTCCATGTCAATGGTTTTTGGCCTATTCCATGGTCAATGGTTTTTGGCCTATAAAGCACTGTCCATGGTCAATGGCTTTGGCCTATAAAGCACTGTCCATGGTCAATGGTTTTTGGCCTATAAAGCACTGTCCATGGTCAATGGTTCCATGTCAATGGTTTTTGGCCTATTCCATGGTCAATGGTTTTTGGCCTATAAAGCACTGTCCATGGTCAATGGTTTTTGGCCTATAAAGCACTGTCCATGGTCAATGGTTCCATGTCAATGGTTTTTGGCCTATTCCATGGTCAATGGTTTTTGGCCTATAAAGCACTGTCCATGGTCAATGGTTTTTGGCCTATAAAGCACTGTCCATGCATGGTCAATGGTTTTTGGCCTATAAAGCACTGTCCATGAAAGCACTGTCCATGCACTGTCCATGTCAATGGTTTTTGGCCTATTCCATGGTCAATGGTTTTTGGCCTATAAAGCACTGTCCATGGTCAATGGTTTTTGGCCTATAAAGCACTGTCCATGGTCAATGGTTCCATGTCAATGGTTTTTGGCCTATTCCATGGTCAATGGTTTTTGGCCTATAAAGCACTGTCCATGGTCAATGGTTTTTGGCCTATAAAGCACTGTCCATGCATGGTCAATGGTTTTTGGCCTATAAAGCACTGTCCATGAAAGCACTGTCCATGCACTGTCCATGTCAATGGTTTTTGGCCTATTCCATGGTCAATGGTTTTTGGCCTATAAAGCACTGTCCATGGTCAATGGTTTTTGGCCTATAAAGCACTGTCCATGGTCAATGGTTCCATGTCAATGGTTTTTGGCCTATTCCATGGTCAATGGTTTTTGGCCTATAAAGCACTGTCACGGTCAATGGCTTTGGCCTATAAAGCACTGTCCATGGTAATGGTTTTGGCCTATAAAGCAGTCAATGGTTTTTGGCCTATAAAGCACTGTCCACGCATGGTCAATGGTTTTTGGCCTATAAAGCACTGTCCATGAAAGCACTGTCCATGGTCAATGGTTTTGGCCTATAAAGCAGTCAATGGTTTTTGGCCTATAAAGCACTGTCCATGGTCAATGGCTTTGGCCTATAAAGCACTGTCCATGGTCAATGGCTTTGGCCTATAAAGCACTGTCCATGGTCAATGGTTTTGGCCTATAAAGCAGTCAATGGTTTTTGGCCTATAAAGCACTGTCCATGGTCAATGGCTTTGGCCTATAAAGCACTGTCCATGGTCAATGGCTTTGGCCTATAAAGCACTGTCCATGGTAATGGTTTTGGCCTATAAAGCAGTCAATGGTTTTTGGCCTATAAAGCACTGTCCATGGTCAATGGTTTTGGCCTATAAAGCACTGTCCATGAAAGCACTGTCCACGCATGGTCAATGGTTTTGGCCTATAAAGCAGTCAATGGTTTTTGGCCTATAAAGCACTGTCCATGGTCAATGGCTTTGGCCTATAAAGCAAATGGTTTTTGGCCTATAAAGCACTGTCCATGAAAGCACTGTCCATGGTCAATGGTTTTTGGCCTATAAAGCACTGTCCATGAAAGCCATGGTCAATGGTTTTTGGCCTATTCCATGGTCAATGGTTTTTGGCCTATAAATCACTGTCCATGGACAGTGCTTTATAGGCCAAAAACCATTGACCATGGAATAGGCCAAAAACCATTGACCATGGAATAGGCCAAAAACCATTGACCATGGACAGTGCTTTATAGGCCAAAAACCATTGACCATGGACAGTGCTTTATAGGCCAAAAACCATTGACCATGGAATAGGCCAAAAACCATTGACATGGACAATGCTTTATAGGCCAAAAACTATTGACCATGGACAGTGCTTTATAGGCCAAAAACCATTGACCATGCATGGACAGTGCTTTCATGGACAGTGCTTTATAGGCCAAAAACCATTGACCATGGACAGTGCTTTATAGGCCAAAAACTATTGACCATGGACAGTGCTTTATAGGCCAAAAACCATTGACCATGGAATAGGCCAAAAACCATTGACATGGACAGTGCTTTATAGGCCAAAAACTATTGACCATGGACAGTGCTTTATAGGCCAAAAACCATTGACCATGGAATAGGCCAAAAACCATTGACATGGACAGTGCTTTATAGGCCAAAAACCATTGACCATGGAATAGGCCAAAAACCATTGACATGGACAGTGCTTTATAGGCCAAAACCATTGACCATGGACAGTGCTTTATAGGCCAAAAACCATTGACCATGGACAGTGCTTTATAGGCCAAAAACCATTGACCATGGACAGTGCTTTATAGGCCAAAAACCATTGACCATGGAATAGGCCAAAAACCATTGACATGGACAGTGCTTTATAGGCCAAAAACTATTGACCATGGACAGTGCTTTATAGGCCAAAAACCATTGACCATGGAATAGGCCAAAAACCATTGACATGGACAGTGCTTTATAGGCCAAAAACCATTGACCATGGAATAGGCCAAAAACCATTGACATGGACAGTGCTTTATAGGCCAAAACCATTGACCATGGACAGTGCTTTATAGGCCAAAAACCATTGACCATGGACAGTGCTTTATAGGCCAAAAACCATTGACCATCTTTATAGGCCAAAAACCATTGACCATGGAATAGGCCAAAAACCATTGACATGGACAGTGCTTTATAGGCCAAAAACTATTGACCATGGACAGTGCTTTATAGGCCAAAAACCATTGACCATGGAATAGGCCAAAAACCATTGACATGGACAGTGCTTTATAGGCCAAAACCATTGACCATGGACAGTGCTTTATAGGCCAAAAACCATTGACCATGGAATAGGCCAAAAACCATTGACATGGACAGTGCTTTATAGGCCAAAACCATTGACCATGGACAGTGCTTTATAGGCCAAAAACCATTGACCATGGACAGTGCTTTATAGGCCAAAAACCATTGACCATGGACAGTGCTTTATAGGCCAAAAACCATTGACCATGGAATAGGCCAAAAACCATTGACATGGA
Organism: Urophora cardui; assembly: GCA_960531455.1. NCBI lineage: Eukaryota > Metazoa > Arthropoda > Insecta > Diptera > Tephritidae > Urophora > Urophora cardui. The sequence goes on from OY482672.1 coordinate 128,617,216, forward strand.
CAGTGCTTTATAGGCCAAAAACTATTGACCATGGACAGTGCTTTATAGGCCAAAAACCATTGACCATGCATGGACAGTGCTTTCATGGACAGTGCTTTATAGGCCAAAAACCATTGACCATGGACAGTGCTTTATAGGCCAAAAACCATTGACCATGCATGGACAGTGCTTTATAGGCCAAAAACCATTGACCACATGGACAGTGCTTTATGGACAGTGCTTTATAGGCCAAAAACCATTGACTGCTTTATAGGCCAAAACCATTGACCATGGACAGTGCTTTCATGGACAGTGCTTTATAAGCCAAAAACCATTGACTAGGCCAAAAACCATTGACCATGGAGAGTGCTTTATAGGCCAAAACCATTGACAGCATAGTCGTATAATTGACTAGGCCAAAACCATTGACACCATGGACAGTGCTTTATAGGCCAAAAACCATTGACTGCTTTATAGGCCAAAACATGGACAGTGCTTTCATGGACAGTGCTTTATAGGCCAAAAACCATTGACCATGGACAGTGCTTTATAAGCCAAAAACCATTTGCTTTATAGGCCAAAAACCATTGATCTTTATGGTCTTTATGGGCCAAAAACCATAGGCCATGACTGCATTGACTGCTTTATAGGCCAAAACCATTGACCATGGACAGTGCTTTGATGGACAGTGCTTTATAGGCCAAAAACCATTGACCATGTTGGACAGTGCTTTATGGGCCAAACCCCATTGACCATCATGGTCATGATTAATAATCATAAATAACTAAAAAATGACTATATTATGTTTTTGAGTAGTTTTTGACCATTTTATTAAATTAATCATGATGATCAAACTACAACTATGTATTTACTAGCTGTACCCGGCCAAGCTTTGCTTTGGCCCACTTCCTATTATAGGCACTTGAAGCGAAAAACGGCACACTTTAAAATAAGTTTGAAGTACCTAGAAAACGAAATTACCTGGGGCTGCAGAGCTCAGAAAAAGTCAGATAAGTTTAAAAAAAGTGAAGGAAAAAGTTGATATTTTCAAAAATTTACCCTCTTCATGTTCTTATCCAATTTTTCTTCGTATTAGTCTCCAACTCCCTTTTCCTCTACTGTTCCCTTTCTCTTTCCCTTTCCATTTATCTTTCCTTTCATTTCCGTTTCCTTTTTCTTTTTCCGTCACATTTCCGCTTCCCTTTCTCTACCGCTCTCTCTTACTTCTCCTTTTCTCTCTTTCTTCACCTTTTCTCTCTTTGTTCTTTTCATTTCCCCCTCTTATTCCTTCTGTAATTCCCTGTCTTTAAATAGAACGCTGACTGAGTTTAACTATTTCTCAAATTTCCTAGACCTGGATATTTCTGATCCAATAAAGACTGTTTTAGAATTGAATTCATATTTTGCTCGAAATTAAGTTCATTATCAATTGTATTATTTAATATGTTCATATATTATATATATTAACCTGTATGGCTTTACTTAATTTCTACACCTTATACATAATTGATTACATTCTATTCTAACTTTGCTGATATGTCTGTGAAAACATGCTAAGTCTGTTGTAGACATAAATAAATAAATAAATAAATAAAATATCTCTATATAGCAGACCCGGTAAACGCCTTTCATTCTATATCAGTATTGCTCAGCAGCATCCCGGGGACTTGACCTAGGGACAATAATGGGTACGGTAGCTGGGGACTTGACAAAGAAATCATAATGGGTATGGCTCTATATGAGAGTCCTGCTCAAAACCTTTCATTTGGTACCAATATCACTAAGAAATATACCGGTGTTATCTGGGTCCACATATTGACCCACATCTTGGCATCCCATCTAGGAATTGTCATCCACCATTATTTAATAACAATATCGCTGCGAAATTATCCGGTGCCATCAGAATCCACATTTTGACCCACATCTGGGGACCTGACCTAGGAGTCATAATGAGTTCATCTCTATGTAAAAGCCCTGTTCAACACCTTTAATTTGGTACCAATATCCCTAAGAAATATCCCGGTGTTATTTGAGTCCACATATTGACCCACATCTTGAGATCCCACCTCGGAATCGTCATGAGCCATTATTTAATAACAATATCGCTGATAAGTTTTCCGGGGCCATCCGCGTCCACGTTTTGACCCACATAAGCTAGGAATCATAATGAGTTCATCCCTATGTAAAATCCTGCCTTTCAGTTGACACCAGTATCGTTGAGAAATTTTCCGGGGCCATCCGAGTCCACGTTTTGACCCACATCTAGGTACCTGACCTAGGAATCATAATGAGTTCGTCTCTGTGTAAAGGCCCAGCTCAGCACTTTTAATTTGGTACCAATATGCCTGAGAAATATCCCGGTGTCATCCGTGCCCGCGTGTTCACCCACACCTTGGAACCCGACGTAGGAATCGTAATGAGTTCATTTCTATCTAAAATCCCTGCTAAACACGCGTAATTAGATGCCAATATCGCTGAGAAATTTTCCGGGGTCATCCGCGTCCACGTTTTGACCCATATTTGGGGACCCGTCATAGGTATCACAAATAAAATAGTTCTATGTTGAAGTCCTCATCAAGACCTTTGATTTGATACCAATATCGCTCAAAAACATCCGAGGGTCATCCGGGTCTACGTTGTGACCTATATCTGGAGGTCCGGGCTAGATATCACAATTAAAATAGTTCTGTGTTGAAGTTCTCATCAAGACCTTTTATTTGGTACCAATATCGCTCAGAAACATTGGAGGGTTATCCGGGTCCACGTTTTGACCCATATCTGGACACCCGACCTAGGAATCACAATGAGTGCTATTCTGTCTGAATTCTCTGCTCAATACCTTTCATTTGGTACCAATATCGTCGAAAAATATTCAGAGGAAAGCCGGATCCACGTTTTGACCTTTTGACCTCTATATAAGGAACCGACTTCCGGATTTGAAAAAAATATGCATATAAACCATCTAGGGCAAGGTACTCAGATGGTGTGTAAATTTGGTGAAAATCCCTCTACGCGTTTGGGCGAAAGCCGGCGACAAAGAAATGGGCTTGATTTTTATATATGTATATATAGATATAGATTAGCATTCTGTTTTGTTTGCTGCTTAAATTTATTTGTTTGTATATTTTTGTATATTAATTTGCAATTATGTATGTATTTAAACTTGTATTGTCAGTTCCGATATTAAAATTTTTCATTTTGCATATAAAATTAATTATTCCAAACCAATTTGCTATTTGATTGGTAATACTTATATGCATATACATACAATGTATGGTATGTATGTATATATATACATAAGTATATACATATGTATGTACATAAAATTTATTAAATATCCGTAACAAAAGTTCGTTAATCGTATACAAACAAATTTGTAGCTTTTGTGCTCTGGCTCTGTGCTTAGCGCTACTCCTCTTGCTACGTTCCCTTTGCTCTTACACGTCCGTTGTACTCCGTCTCATCGATTTAATTAGTTATTAATCCATTTCATTTAAAATGACAATTTGTTTGCAGTTAGTGAATTGGCAAAATATTCATTTAAAACAAATATAGCACGTACATAAATTGTACAAATCGGTTTGCCATGCAAATTAATTGTGAAATTCTTTTTCGAGAAAAATTGCAAATAAAAACAAAGTTTACTTTAGCTTAGTTGTTCTTAGTCTGCCTGCCATTTGCTGATTGATTTTCATTTTAATGAAAATAATTTATGCAATTTAAAAACCCTTTCTAAGTTCGAAACTATATCCTTTTGTCACATTGTCCTTTTACAAAAGCTGTTTTCCAATGCAATTTTCAAACAATTATTTTATTATTATTCGACATTCAATCAAATGTCTGCAAACTTCCTCAATTAGTCCGTTCATTGAACTGCATAAATGCAAATTAAAAATACATATTTAACCCAGCCCAGCTAAAATGGCTTACAAATGCAACACTGCTACGGCGAGTTAAGTTGTATGCACATCAAAAGTTAAGGGAAATCATGTGCATTTACTCGCTCACTATGTTCACGTTACTCGTCCCCATAAGCACTCGTATATGTATGTATATGTAATCATTTGCATTTGGAGGGATTGCTAAAAGTTCTGTAAAGCGATATTATTTCACTTGTGCTTTTAATGATGAGAAAGGGAGAGAGTGCTTGCATACTACGAATGCATCACTACTTCTATTTTTTCTCGAGTGCATTTATAATATTATATGTATGAACGTTGGCAAACTAGTGATGGTTATTAGTTCATTCTCAGTTCGATATTAATATTGAATAGATAAAGGTATTCGCTCTCTCCGAGATGTTCGAGACCAAACGAGTTTTCAGAAAAAAATTACCCCTTTCGTGTGATTTCTTCAACTTGATGCTGGAAAAGAAAATTCGAGCTGCAGAATTTAATCGCATAGTAAGCCTTTGGCATCACAAGAGTGTGCAACTGATGGCGTAAGCCAATGATATTGTATGTTCTGCCTTCTCCAAGCTGTATAAAGAGGCTACGAAAATAGGTTTGGCGATTCACGAAGATTACACGACTTCCGACTTTCTGTCACCACACAAAGAAGCAGCGCGTCTTGCCAGCCACGTCACTGTTGACAGCTACAAACTTGAAACCGTTAAGGAAATCGTCTATTTGGGAACCAGTATTAACACCAAAAATAATTTCAACACGGAAATTAAACGAAGAATCACTCTTGCCAATAAGTGCTAGTTTGGACTAAGTAGCCAATTGAAAAGTAAAGTCCACATGTACGGCGTAGAAGCATCGACATTAAGGTGGAGTGAAATCATATGGAGATTTTTTTGTTGTTCTTTTTTTGAACATACCAGCAATGAAAAGTTGCCTTTATACGAGTTAATGAACCCCACAAAATTTTATCGCGATAGGATGACGTTTTGAACTGCCCCCAGCCCCCCAAAGTTGAAAGCAATAAGCATGATCTGGTACAAATATGAAATTTTGAAAATTATAAAATCAAAAAACTAAGTATAAGGATTGATAAAGATGGCTAAGCTGAGTATTAAAGTGATTTTTTTTTTTTGGAAACAACAACAACAAAAGTTATTAAAGGTCAAAGTTTATATTATTCATTTTTAAATTGCAATTACTTAAAAAATACTGAACCGATTTCTTTTGCTGGTCGAATCGAACATTCATAGGTTCCCTTTTAAATGGCTGCATTGCTTAATACGAATCCGATAATATTTACTCATTTACTCATCAATGCAAACGTAAGCTACGTTCGACAAATGAGATAACATCAGATTATTGGCTGCAGTGACCGCAGTTACTCGTATTACATTTTGTTGTTATCATTCCATACTCGTAGTAACCCTGCAGGGAACTCAACAACTAGCAGTGGCGGACCTAGCATAAATTGCCTGGGCAAGCCTATGTGTGAAGCATAACCATTAGCCATTTATGTAATTTCCTTTGCTTATTTAAAAGTCTGATTGCGTTCCGTCATTGACTTTGATTTAGAGCTCTCGATTTCTTTTTAACATTTTCGAGTAGCCCGAATAAATGCTTTTCAATGCTCGAACGCTCGTTTGTTTGTTTATTACGCGTATGTTTGTACGGGCATTTAAACAATTCGAGTATTTGAAGATCGTTTTTTCTCGTTTATTTTTTTTTTGTTTTTTTCATATGTATTTTTTATTTTTGTTTTCCTGATACACATTTTTTTGTTTGTATACTCAGAGAAAAGGAATCAAAAATAAAATTTTTATTTTTATAATGCACGTTTTAAACCAAGTCATTTTTATTTTATAAATGAAAATTTTTAAATTAAAAATTAAATTTTTTTAATTAAAATGTATTTAGGATTTAAAAAGAAACATATTTAAATTAAAAATTAAAATTAATGGAATAAAAACGAAAGTTTTTCCTTCAAAATCTCATAGTGCTTAAAATAAAAATAAACGATTTTAAATTAAAATTGTTTTTTCTTGATTTTGCAATTTTACTCTGAATATTTTTAAAATAAAAAAATTCGTATTTACATAATTCTTAAATATAACAAGTAAGGAAGCCTAAGTTCGAGTGGAATCGAACATTAGATACTCATCTGTATGCTTTCATTGTTTGTTTGCGTTTGTTCGATATAGGGTGTATTTTAAATGACACGAGTGCTGCATAAACAGGGCGCAGCCACGCCCATTTTCAAAATTTGTATCAATCATCCAAATAAGCATATAAATATTATTGTTAGTGCAAAATAACTTTTAGTTACAAAGACTTCACGTTACAAATTCCAAAAGGGTGTTCCAGAAATCTCTTTGTTAAAAAGTAGGCGTGGTCATAAACCGATTTCAATAAATTTTTGCGTGTCTATTAACACATGTTATAAAAGTGTATAAACCAAGTTTCGTCATAATATCTCAGTTATTTGTCGAGTAATAGGCACGTAGATTCCTTTGTATAAAAAGAGGCGGTGCCACGCCCATTTTCCAAACTTTTTTTTATTTTTTGTTTCCGGTCTATTGTAGAACTCATGTCACAAAATTTCAGTGATAGATCTTTATATTTGACAGAGATATCGCTTAAAAAGTTTTTATTAGGTCACTTTATAATACCCATATATAAAAGTGGGCGTGGTCGTCAACCGATTTTGGTAATCTTTCGTCCACACATTTGGCTAAGTAAATATATCACGCGTACCAAATTTCATCGATATATCTTTAACGGTTTCTGAGTTATGGCTTATAAAACTTTCAATATTTGCCCCTTAATAAGTGGGCGTGGCACCGCCCATTTTCCAAAATTTTTATATTTTTGGTTTTTGTGTCCCTAGTTGGACTCCTGCCACAAAATTTTAGTGATAGATCTTTATATTTGACAGAGATATCGCTTAAAATGTTTTTATTAGGCCCCTTTATAGTTCTCATATATAAAAGTGGGCGTGGTCGTCAACCGATTTTGATAATTTTTCGCCAAAACATTTGTCTAAGTAAGCACATTACGCGTACCAAATTTCATCAATATATCTTCAACGGTTTCTGAGTTATGACATATAAAACTTTCAATGTTTGCCCCTTAATAAGTGGGCGTGGCACCGCCCATTTTCCAAAATATTTGTACTTTTTGTTTTATGTCCGTAGTTGGACTCCTGCCACAAAACTTCAGTGACAGATCTTTTTATTTGACAGAGATATCGCTTAAAATGTTTTTATTAGGCCCCTTTATAGTTCCCATATATAAAAGTGGGCGTGGCCGTCAACCGATTTTGATAATTTTTCGCCAAAACATTTGTCTAAGTAAGCACATTACGCGTACCAAATTCCATCGATATATCTTCAACGGTTTCTGAGTTATGACATATAAAACTTTCAATGTTTGACCCTTAATAAGTGGGCGTGGCACCGCCCATTTTCCAAAACTTCATCAAATTTCTTCATAAGGGCCTGAGCTCAATACGTGGGTAAAATTTTGTCACTCTAGCTATATTAGTGGCTGAGATACCAGATTTCCGATTTTTTCTATATAGGAAAAGTGGGCGTGGTCATGGTCCGATTTCGCCCATTTTCAATACCAACCGTCCCAGTCTCGATACCAACTTGCATTTCAAATTTCATCAAAATATCTCAATTTTTACGCGAGTTATCCTGCGTACGGACGGACGGACGGACGGACGGACGGACGGACATGGCTCAATCGATTTCTCTTTTCACCCTGATCATTTTGATATATATAAATCCATATCTATCTCGATTATTTCATTATGTTACAATCCACCGTTATGAAATCAAAATTATAATACTCTGTGTACTAGTACAGCTGAGTATAAAAACGTGCGCTAGGGAAATCTTACATGAAAGCGCAGAGGTATTTTTAGTTTCCTTATACCGACGGAAATTTCAGCAGTAGCACTTGTATTTGCTTATTGCCTAAAAAATGGGTGCTTTAGTGCTTGAAAAACTGAGGTCCAATTTGATTTCCACCGCTTTTTAAAATTATCTTGATATTGTGCCAATAGTCGCCAAAAATCACAATCAACCCTTTGATAATCTGGTATTTGATATTTATGTTTGCATGCACATGCAGATGTAAGAAATTATGCAAACGAAAATCAAATCAAATATGCATATGGCTGTAAATACTGAACTTTTGAATGCCGAAGCCAGCTTCATATTCGCATACCAATTTGATGTGAAAAATAAACAAGTAAGGAAGCCTAAGTTCGAGTGGAATCGAACATTAGATACTCAGCTGTATGCTTTCATTGTTTGTTTGCGTTTGATGGAAACACGGTGTAGGTACTTTATATAAAGCAAGTGCTGCATAAAGTGGGCGTAGCCGCGCCCATTTTCAAAATTTTTATCAGTCATCCAACTAAGCATATGAATATTATTCTTTGTGAAAAATTTCATTCCTTTATGACTTCTAGTTACAAAGATGTCACTTTACAAATTCTCAAAGGGTTTTCCAGAAATATCTTTGTTAAAAAGTAGGCGTGGTCATAAACCGATCTCAATAAATTTCTGCGTGTCTATTAACACAAGTTATAAAAGTATATAAACCAAGTTTCGTCATAATATCTCAATTATTTGTCGAGTTATGGGCTCCGAAATCTCGTAGATTCCTTTGTCTAAAAAGAGGCAGTGCCACGCCCGTTTTCCAAAATTTTTCTACTTTTTGTTTCCGGTCTATTGTAGAACTCATGCCACAAAATTTCAATGAATAATCTTTATATTTGACAAAGATATCGCTTAAAATGTTTCTATTAGGTCACTTTATGATACCCATATATAAAAGTGGGCGTGGTCGTCAACCGATTTCGCTAAAATTTTGAACATGTATTACCACAAGTAATAAAAGTCTACAAACCAAGCTTTGTCATAATATCTCAATTATTTGTCGAGTTATAGGCTAAGAAATCTCGTATATTCCTGCTTCTAAAAGAAGGCGGTGCCACGCCCATTTTCCAAAATTTTTACGGGTTTTGTCTTATGTTCATAGTTAGACTCCTGCCATAAAATTTTAATGATATATCTTTATATTTGACAGAGATATCGCTTAAAATGTTTTTATTAGGTCACTTTATAATACCCATATATAAAAGTGGGCGTGGCCGTCAACCGATTTTGACAATTTTTCGTCCAAATATTTGCCTAAGTAAGTATATCACGCGTACCAAATTTCATCGATATATCTTATACAGTTTCTGAGTTATGGCTCATAAAGCTTTCAATGTTTGCTCCTTAATAAGTGGGCGTGGCACCGCCCATTTTCCAAAATTCTATCAAATTTCTTCTTAGGGGCCTGAGCTTAACATGTGGGTAAAATTTCATCACTCTAGCTATATTAGTGGCTGAGATACCAAATTTCCGATTTTTTCTATATGGGAAAAGTGGGCGTGGTCATGGTCCGATTTCGCCCATTTTCAATACCAACCGTCCCAGTCTCGATACCAACTTGCATTTCAAATTTCATCAAAATATCTCAATTTTTGCGCGAGTTAGAATGTTTACAGACGGACGGACGGACAGACGGACAGACGGACGGACGGACGGACGGACGGACGGACGGACGGACAGACGGACGGACATGGCTCAATCGATTTCTCTTTTCACCCTGATCATTTTGATATATATAAGTCTATATCTATCTCGATTATTTCATTCTGTTACAATCCACCGTTATGTGATTAAAACTATAATACTCTGTGTACTAGTACAGCTGAGTATAAAAAAGTGCTTTGCTAGTTTTTTTTATACTCAGCTGTACTAGTACACAGAGTATTATAGTTTTAATCACATAACGGTGGATTGTAACAGAATGAAATAATCGAGATAGATATAGACTTATATATATCAAAATGATCAGGGTGAAAAGAGAAATCGATTGAGCCATGTCCGTCCGTCCGTCCGTCCGTCCGTCCGTCCGTCCGTCCGTCCGTCCGTCTGTAAACACTCTAACTCGCGCAAAAATTGATATATTTTGATGAAATTTGAAATGCAAGTTGGTATCGAGACTGGGACGGTTGGTATTGAAAATGGGCGAAATCGGACCATGACCACGCCCACTTTTCCTATATAGAAAAAATCGGAAATTTGGTATCTCAGCCACTAATAGCTAGAGCGATGAAATTTTACCCACATGTTGAGCTCATGCTCCTATGAAGAAATTTGGTGAAATTTTAGAAAATGGGCGGTGCCACGCCCACTTATTAAGGGTCAAACATTGAGGGTTTTATAAGCCATAACTCAGAAACCATTGAAGATATATCGATGAAATTTGGTACGCGTGATATACTTACTTAGGCAAATGTTTGGACGAAAAATTGTTAAAATCGGTTGACGGCCACGCCCACTTTTATATATGGGTCTTAAAAAGTGACCTAATAAAAACATTTTAAGCGATATCTCTGTAAAATATAAAGATCTATCACTGAAATTTTGTGGCATGAGTCCAACTATGGACATAAAACAAAAAACACAAAAATTTTGGAAAACGGGCGGTGCCACGCCCACTTATTAAGGGGCAAATATTGAAAGTTTTATGAGTCATAACTCAGAAACCATTGAAGATATATCAATGAAATTTAGTACGCGTGATATACTTACTTAGGCAAATGTTTGGACGAAAAATTTCCAAAATCGGTTGACGACCACGCCCACTTTTATATATAGGTCTTATAAAGTGACCTAATAAAAACATTTTAAGCGATATCTCTGTCAAATAAAAAAAAAAGATATATCATTAAAATTTTATGGCAGGAGTCTAACTATGAACATAAGACAAAAACCGTAAAAATTTTGGAAAATGGGCGTGGCACCGCCTTCTTTTAGAAGCAGGAATATACGAGATTTCTTAGCCTATAACTCGACAAATAATTGAGATATTATGACAAAGCTTGGTTTGTAGACTTTTATTACTTGTGGTAATACATGTTCAAAATTTTAGCGAAATCGGTTGACGACCACTCCCACTTTTATATATGGGTATCATAAAGTGACCTAATAGAAACATTTTAAGCGATATCTTTGTCAAATATAAAGATTATTCATTGAAATTTTGTGGCATGAGTTCCACAATAGACCGGAAACAAATAATATAAAAATTTTGGAAAATGGGAGTGGCACCGCCTCTTTTGAAACAAAGGAATATACGAGATTTGTTAGCCCATAACTCGACAAATAATTGAGATATTATGATGAAACTTGGTTTATACACTTTTATAACTTGTATTAATAGACACGCAAAAATTTATTGAAATCGGTTTATGACCACGCCTACTTTTTAGCAAACATATTTCTGGAACACCCTTTGGGAATTTGTAACGTGACATCTTTGTAACTGGAAGTCATAAAGGAATGAAATTTTGCACAAAAAATAATATTCATATGCTTAGTTGGATAACTGATAAAAAATTTGAAAATGGGCGTGGCTACGCCCACTTTATGCGGCACTCGCTTTATATAAAATCCATCAAATGCAAACAAACAATGAAAACATACAGCTGAGTAGCTAATGTTCGATTCCACTCGAACTTAGGCTTCCTTACTTGTTCAATTTAAGTCTGAAAATAAGCAATTGGTTTCTCCTTAGCGAAAGCGAGAAAACAAGCTATGTTATTCTGTTTTCAAAGCCACGTAAAAGATAATGTTTGGAAACGTTGAAGTATGCTCACTGTGCTGTGATTGGCTGTACAAACAAAATACACATTGTGAGGTGGATTGGTGGTGTATTTGCGCTATTTTCTTAGCAGGCTTTTAGGGGCATGTTACAGTGGGGGCTATATTATTGAGAACTTAAATAGTAAACACATTTAAAACGTAAAATTACCAGATTTTAAAGAATTTCGTATGAAATGAACGAAAATGTGTACGCAAGCCGGGCTTCTCGGCTTGTATGAAGCGACTGCCTCTGACAACTAGTGGGCAAAATTTCTAGTTCCGAACTAGCGAAAAGGTGTCAAAAGGGAACTAGATCAATTGTAGTTAGACCCTCACCAGTTCAGAAGGAGTGAGTTGAGTGAACATTATAAGACACACTTTGATTTGTGTGCAATTTCGAAGTGACAAAAATTCTATGAAAATTTTTCGTTCGTTCAATTGCCGTCGGCTTTGTATCTATATTCCTGCAATTCTTAGATGTTTAGTCAAGCATTTTATATAAAGAGTTTTCTATTTGCATCTTGTATGAAATGAAATGTTCCCCTAATTAAGCTTTTCCGATCCCTCAGGCTTATTTTTAATGTTTTCTTATTTTATTACTTTTTAAATATTATTCTAAATTTTTATTAAATAAAAAAATAAATAAATATTAGTTAAAAAAAAATTATCATCCACCTTGACACCGACAGGATTCGAACTCGCGCCCTTCAGATTGAAAGGAACATGCGTTAGCCAGTCGGCCATCGCGCCGAAGTGTGCATGAAGTGTGTCAAAGGCTGCACTTAAGCGGCAGATGTAAAACTATAGAATTTGTAGGTACTTGTAACTAGTTCAGAACTATCGAAATTGTGCCAATAAACGAACTAGTGTAAACTGTAGAATTTAGTACTAGTTCGGAACTATCGAAAATGTAGTGCAGGGAGTGACAATTGACACCGCCTAGGACATCGCCGTGTTAAATTCGCCAGTTGATAACACGCAAAAGAGATTTAGCTCGCACTAGTAGTGTCGAAAAATGCACTAGAAGCGACCTAGTTCGGAACTAGAGATTTTCCCTACAGGGTATGTATGTACACACATACATACGTAATCTGGAGAATTTAATTGAGTTAAAGCAGGAAAAGGAAGGAAGGTTGTAATGCAAGTAAAAGCAAATGTTTAAGAATATACCAAGAGCAGTTCAGTTGAAGAGTCTAGGAGTAACATGCATAATTTTTTCATTATGTCAAAAAAACATATTTACATGCACTTTCTTAAAAAAGGCCAAACGAAAATCGCCCAAAGCTTCCTATAAAAATTGAAAACAACTAAAGATTTCCCATCAACTAATGTAGCAAAAAAAAAACCAAAACTAAAATTGTACAACAAAAGTGGCCGCTTGAATAACTGGAGTGGGTTGTTTGTAAAATTGTGAGGGCGTGCACTTGCATGTTTGTGCGTGTGAACTTAAAAGGAGCAACTTGAATTATGAGTAGGTATTTGTAGAGCCATTTCGTTTATGTGAAGCATGTAGAGAGAGGCGACTTGTTCTTGGCTTTCAAATTGCAGTTAAGTCTTACATACGGACACTCACTTATCGTAAATCACATGAGCTCATTCTTTAAGTTTGCAGAAAAGAAACAAAAAACACACACACATTTCTACCCTACATGGGCAAATGGGTAAATTTTAAAATAACTTTAAAGTTACCCAGTTATCAAAATGGTCAAATATTTGTTAAATATGCAGCAAAGTCGTCGGGAGCAAAGCACTGCAGGAATCAGGGTTCGGATTTGCCTCATTTTGGCTCCTCACTCACACATGCCTCACTCATGAGGTTGCAGCTGAATGAGGATCCTCTGAATGTGCAAACAACAGAGGCCACCAACAGCGCGAACGCTCTGCATGAATGGCAGCAGAGTGCACAGCCAAGAGGAGGCAAGTAAGTAGTGTTGCCTCTCCTCAGCTGCGCCCTCATATGCTACTCTGAGTGAGTGAGGAATATGAGCGAGACCTCATATGTAGCTTGGCGATGAGGCAGCCAAACGTCTGTAGTGTGTAGTATGAAGAAATTAAAAAAAGTGCCCAAAACATGCACAGTTTAAAAGTGCGATATCTCGGTGCAGGAATAATATATTTCAGCAAACTCAATGGCAGTTGAAAGACTGAAATATATACTTTAAGCAGCTGTTCTTAGCTTTTTGATTGATGGAAAAATGTTGACCCTACACTACGTCAAAATTAGCGCAGAAACAGCAATTTTTGCATCTTAATCATCTTTAGGCCAGGATATCTCGGAAACTAGATCTACCACAAGCAAGTATATGTGATATTCGGAATCAGAAGAAGATTCTACTTTAGAAAAGTGTTACTTTATTGTTTTTAGTCAAAAATTGTGGAATTTGGATATTTTCATTTTGCGTTTAAAGGAGTGGAAGTTGTTTAGAAACAAAAGCGATAACGTTAAAATTACTGGTTGAATTTAAAAGAGTATGGGTTGCTATACTTAAAACAATTCTACATAAACTTCAATCGAAAATGGGCAAGCTCAAAATTGATTTTAGAGGCATGCTCTAGAAGACTTTTTTTCATAGAATTTAATGCAGAATCTGAATTTGCTAGGAACACTATGACATCACAATCACAATTGACCCAGCCTAATGTACATACATACATATCGTCGTCTAAAGTGCAAAACCGCGTGACATTTTTGCCAAAAATGAGATTTCATCAAATATACATACATTCCTGGCGTCCGTCCCCATCCATTCATGCAACAATTTTGAGATTCACACAACGCAATTCCAAATAATGACACAATTTCAAAACCGCTTTTTTAAGGAAATTTTTCGAACCAATACCGCGAATAATAGGTGTTATTGCTTTATAACTGTACTGTAATGTACTAAAGTTGATTATACTTCCATAAACACGAAATGGATTATAACTTTGCTTTATTGAAGAAAAGTTTTTATGTACGCCTGCAAAACCGCCTATACGTCACTTTTGAACAAAATAAAAGACGCAAAACCGCTTATAAATACATAAGTAAGCCAATAACTGCACATTTAACTGTTTTTCGCCAAAATGATATTTGGATTAAGAATATAATCCAAAAATTTACCTTGGTTTGGATGTGGGTTTGCAAAATTCCGAACCGTTTTGAATTAAAACAGTTTTTACTGTCTCCTGTAAAATTTGGGTGGTAGCGGATACGCGGTATTGCAATTTATGCGACGATATGGAGTTATAATAGATCAATCTCCAAAACCTCCCCAAACTATATACCAGAGTGATCACAAAGCCTAAATTAAAAGTGATCGTAACTACTAAACTAAATTAAAAACTCACCGAGAATACCGGAAATTGGCTACTTTGTAGTACGGCCAAACTGATATTTCGTGAAGTAAAAATCCGAAATGAATCTTCTATGACTGATGGAATTCATCTATGACTGAGGAGGCATCAGTGAGTACTTTCAAATAAAGACTGCTGAATTTTTCATATAAATGGTCTGCTTTTTTTTTTTAAAAAAAAAATAATAATAATAATAAAAATTGTACTCAGAAGAATCATCAATGATCATTCAGCAGTGAAACAAATTTACTGCAGGATGTGTAATTTTTTCAAATTGAAAAAATTTCTTTCAATTCAAATTGAAAAAGTTCGTTACTATGAATACCATGGTTACAATTTATTTTTAAAACAAAACAGTGAAAAATGCCATTAATGGAGGATTTTTATCATTGAGTATGGCAGCACGAAATGTCATAATCTGCTTAATTGTCAGGTGGTTAATATGGCGACGAAAACTTGACGTTTGTTTTACCTGGTATACTTATACCATGATCATGGCGTTCATTTAGGCTTACTCAATTTTTAATAAATTTACCGCAAATTTGAAATTCAAAAAAATTTTTTTTTATTAAAAAAAAAAAATTTGGGTGCTGGATGAAATTAGCATATTTGCATATTGAATTTTGATCCGTTGAGGGGGGGTTCACGTATTCTAATGTACGCATCATTGGCTGATTTTCTGCGCAGCGTCATCACTCACACGGTCACACGCATCACACCGAGAGAAGAGGAAATCTACGGCGGCTCACCTCACACGAGCGGCTCATTCCTACGTCACTCATTCAAAATTAGTGAAGAAGCAAACAAAACTCTCACTCTGCGTTCTAGATGAGTGAGAAAAGCATACGGTAACTCATTAGCACGCCGTGAGGATGAGATTCCTCACTCACTCACACATACTCTGAGTTTCTTCCTACCCTGGCGGGAATATTAAACTTTTCACACTTCGGTTTACTGGATTATGTAAAAAAATGGAGAAACATGAATGTATATAAATCTGTGTGTGGTAGCTTCTCATGTTTAGCCGAGGAATATGTCTATATGTTGTAGCTGGCACGAGCGAGTCCTTGATTGCATCGGTGGCCAAAAGCTAAGCCAGAATTTGCATTAAGTTGAAATAATAGGGAAGCCAAAAATGAATTTCGATGAGTTAAGGACTTTAAGTGTGCGTATGTTGTAAAAAAATGTTTGTGTGCTTTTTCTATGTTATACATATGTATGTTGATGAAGTGCATGTTTGCAAATGCAATCGCAACAACCATTCAACCAACTAACAAAAGACCAATGCTTCACCATTGTATGTATACATATGTACGTGCTCCTAGTTTTAGGTAGCAAGGCTCCTGTAGCTTAAGAATGCATAAATCAGGGATGGGCACACAAACACATTCAAACAATCTCCGAAAATTAGTGTGTATTGGTGCGCCTACTGTACGCCAAAGTGGAAAACGACAAACAATAATCAGTCTGCATCACTGTAGAACTGTAGGCAAGCTTTGAGATGGGATTTTGGGAAATTTACCTCCCAAATGAACATCGACAGAAGAGGGTTGCCAGCACAGCGAAAATATGCCTAAATATTTTAAAGTCGTGGTAGAATGGTGTTATATTTTAATAATATAGAAAAAAAACATATGTGTATTCATTTGCATAATTAGAAAATGCTCCTTGACCTCACTGCTTTATTACAAATACGACAGTTTTCTTGTTTTTTTTTTTTTGTTTTCAAGTTCTAAAGTTTTTTAGAGCAGCTGATATGCAACTCTGATGTGTGGTGTGCTGTAATGTCCGCTATATTCACCTCCAGAAAGGACAATCATTTATTCTTTTTCACCTAACCTTGCCTACAGGTCTACAGTGGTCTGCATGCAGATGTTGAGCGAGCAGGGTCATGCTGCGCACGCCTTGCGAAAATGCACTTTAAACGACGATATGTACATACACACTAATGCATTTCAGCAAACTGCACTCTATGAAAATTCATTTTGCAAACGAATGGAGAGTCCCAATAAACACAGACGCGAGGATGATATCGCGGCGAATTCGAGGCGAGTTCGCGAAAGCAGATTTTCGCGAATGTAATTTCTCGCACTCGCCTCGAGTTCGCGGCAAGTTCGAGTAAATCAATTTTCGCGATATCATTTTTTTCTATTTTTTAAGTTGTTTTGCACTAAAAAATCATTATAGTTCTTATAAAAATATTTTAAATGCTTTGTATTATTTTATACGGATTTAACCCATTGTCAGTAAACCAAATTCTGAACTTTTAAATTTTCGAAACTCCATTTATAAAAAAATCTCGAATCGCTAATGAACAAATTTTCGAATCGCCAACGATCAGAGAAATTAAAAATTCTCGAAGCGCTAATGATAAAAAATTCGAATCGCCAGCGATCCGAGAATGAACAAATTCTCGAATCGCTAGTGATAGGTGACATGCCTACGAATTCGGATTCGCCGATCTATCGCCGCGAACTATTGCCGCGATAATATAATCACAGGAAGCGAATCCGACGCAAATTCGAGGCGAATCCGTTGTGTTTATTGGGTATACATAGGTACGCATACATGCATATGTACGTATATACATGTTTGCTTGGTGGCAATAAAAGGAAATAAAACGGAAACAACATTCATTTCCGTTTCCGACATTCAGCGACGCTTTAACTTTACATTTAAATAGTAAAATCGCTTACCGACACGCAATTGTTGGCGCGCGGCAGCACACAAACACACACATGCATACATACAAATAAATTTAAAACAATTCCGCACACTTATATACTATCGCTAACAATACTCAAAGGATTTTTTAAAACATATTACGAAATTGGGAAAAATTGATTAAAAAAAATATTTAAGTGAGTTTTGCATTGCTAAGCGATTTTAGCGATATACATACATATGTATATAAGAAAATTTATATACCCTACAAAAATCATTGGATTATATGGTCCATTTGCGGTAGGTTGGAGTACTCTCAAAGTAATCATTAACATAGCTCAAACTACCGATTCATATATCTGCATCGGCTGATAGTTAGCCGAACATAACAACGAAAACTAAATGTTTATCGTGTACTCGTATACATACATACATACATATGTAGTTATGTTAGGAACCTCTCAATTAATCCAATGTAGGTACTCCATGGATTAATTTGATTGTTATGCAGGACTGGGGTATATAATAATAATACAATGGCGCTATTATAACTCTGACGAGTTTTATGGCCGAGCTTCTCTCCCAATTCGAGGTGTGCCCCTTTTTGTTTTTCCTACTAATTGGGTGGACCTACAGTTTTATGCCGGCTCCGAACGGCGACTGCATTTTTTGTGAGAAGCTTTTTCATGGCAGAAATACTCTCGGAGGGTATGCCGCCCACTGCCGAGAGGTGACCGCTGCTCTTAAAAAACCCAATAATTGGATTTTTACTAATTAAAAAAATTTGTTTGGCTCGGACCGTGGTTTGAACCCGAGACCTCTGGCATAGCAGGCGAGCACTCTACCCACTGCACCACAGCGGCCACAACTGGGACTGGACTGGGGTATATACTCCATTGCAATGACATGCAATGTTAATTGGACCATATTTTTTGTTTGAAATGTGGCAAGTTATGTAGTACTTGGTTGGTCCATAGCGAGCACTCCATGGAGTAGCGAATGGAGTACTCGGAATTTTTGCAGGGTATTTGCGTACGTACATATCGTCGCTATAGAAGAAAAAAGACGCAAAGTGTTTTGTTGAGGAAGAAAGACGCAAACTTTTTTTTTTCAAAGAAAGACGCATTAAAATAATTTTTCGAAAGAAAGACTCTTTATTTTTTTGATAATGAAGAAAGACACATTCAAATATTTTTTAGGAAAGAAAGACGTATTCGATTTTTGTATTATAATAATAATAATAATAATAATAATAATAATAATAATAATAATAATATTAATAATAATAATAATAATAATAATAATAATAATAATAATAATAATAATAATAATAATAATAATAATAATAATAATAATAATAATAATAATAATAATAATAATACAATGGCGCTATTATAACTCTGACGAGTTTCATGGCCGAGCTTCTCTCCCAATTTGAGGGGTGCTCCTTTTGTTTTTTCCTACTAATTGGGTGGACCTACAGTTTTATGCCGGCTCCGAACGGCGAATGCATTTTTTGTGAGAAGCTTTTTCATGGCAGAAATACACTCGGAGGGTATGCCTCCCACTGCCGAGAGGTGACCGCTGCTCTTAAAAAATCCAATAATTGGATTTTTACTAATTAGAAAAATTGTTTTGGTGTTTTGCTCGGACCGTGGTTTGAACCCGAGACCTCTGGCATTTTTGTTTTATCTTCGTCAATATTTATGCTAATGCGTCTTTCTTCGCAGTTAATAATGCTAATGCGTCTTTCTTCGTCGAAATATTTTATAATGCGTCTCTTTTCGTCGAAATATTTTTTAATGCGTCTATCTTCATCGACATGTTTTGTAAAGCGTCTTTTTTCCCCGATATATTTTTAATACGCCTTTTTTCGTCGACAAATTACTGGCATGCGTCTTTCTTCTTCCGGAGCGACGATATGTACCCATTTATGTATGTACTCGTATGAATAAGTTTAAAATTAAATACTGCAAGAGCTAAATTCTATTTCTTGCGTGTTTGATATTTTGAAACTATCGCAATGAAACAAATACGACTTATTCTACAAACAGACATCTACTTTCATAACTTCAAAAACCCTAGTGACTGCAACTATGTAGAATTCTCAATACTCTTATGGCGAAAAACTCATAAACTGGTTGATGTTAAATACTGAAAAGCATTGTTGTTCCAAACTGCGCTCGAACAGTTCAAGAAATCCACATAAAATTCAAATAGTTGAACATCTAATTTCGCAATAATTGGTAAATGCATTTTAACGTTATTTCTTTGGGGAAAACGGACTTGGCAAATACGAATAGTCAGGGAGGGGGTATTTTTTTTTTCACTCCCAAGGACGATTGAAAATTTATAATTTTTTTGTGGCGAGCAGCAAAAAAGAGTTAAACTTCCAAACCAGGGCTGCTCAACGCTCTCGTATTGAAAGTACAAATCTCAATACATCTACAAATTTTCTATATGCACTGAAAAATTTTTTTTCTCATTTAAATTTTTTTATCAATTCCATTATTATCATTATCAATTCCATTATTCCATTATTATTTTAGAATTTAGTTTCAAATGGTAGTATCACATACATACAAATTTTTTTAATTTTTTATATGAAAATTTTTTGAATACAAATTTTTTACAGTGCTTTCATTTTTCGAATTTTTTTCATTACACATTTGTTATTGTAAATTTCGATTTCTTACGGCAGTGCTCGAGCTCCTATACAAAGTGCTTTTGCTCTGCACATTCAATATGAATCATAGGCACATACATATAAATTTTTTTTGATATCTGAGTGCTTATGGGAGTGCATAGAAAATTTTATTTTCATATTTTAAGTGCAAATACATATGTATCTGTGCCTATGATTCGGAACAAAACAAAAAGAAATTGTGCTTTGAGTGCCTATGAGGTTAGCAGCCCTGTTCCAAACAATTAATCATAACTTTTTCAGTGCGTAAGTCTTAACTGCTCTTCGAAAAGATGAAAGTGCAACAAATTCCAATATAAAGAATAAGAGTCCCAGTTCGTATTGTACTGTTGAAATATTCTACAGGCATGACACCGAGTAGTTAATCTCCCGCCCTAAATAATGTAGAATAGGCTTCATGCTCTTTTAAAGCTCGAGAGCTCTAAACTGCATGAAAATTAAAGTAATATAAAATAAAGGTGTTCGAAAGTAAAATCAGGTTGGGTTCTGAATCAATTACAATTATGTATATACATTCTTCCATGAGTTCTGCAATTTTAAAACGTGATAGAATTCCTCCAATTTATACTCTAAAATTATATAAGGTTAAGATTTTAGTGCTGGAGTGAGTAAGATATTTACATTAGACCGTATCGCAATAAATAAAATTCGCCGTACGCTCCGGTTTCTGAGGAGGCGCCTACTGAAATTTTATGGCGAACATTTTAACCCTGTAGCATCGCCAATAAAGGGGTTTTTGAATCCTTTTTTACATTCAGGAAATTCCCTTCTGTCCCTATAAGGCGAAACGACCCAATGTACATACCTATGTTATTTCTTTTATATGAAAAATTTCGTTTAAGTTCTTAGTACATAACATTCTTATATCAACTAATTCATTATTTCAGTTAACTTTGTATATATTACTTTAGCAAAATTTAGGCTTTTTATTTTACAAAATTATAAGTTTTATATCATTTATATTGAAGACATGGGAACAAGCAACATCATTTGTATTTCAAAACTAATATCTAAAATTTTAAAGTAACATTTGTCTTGATATTGACTGTAATTTCCATGTTGTTTGTTTTACGGAAACATGGCTCAAACCAAACAC
Source organism: Urophora cardui (assembly GCA_960531455.1). Lineage (NCBI taxonomy): Eukaryota > Metazoa > Arthropoda > Insecta > Diptera > Tephritidae > Urophora > Urophora cardui. The sequence goes on from OY482672.1 coordinate 128,638,609, forward strand.
TTTTAATTCTGAAATTTTTAGTAACGTATATCAAGTGTACAGAAATGATCGTCTAGACAGAGTTGGCGGAGGTGTACTGCTCGCCGTGCATTCTTCAATACCATCGGAAGAAATTAATGTAAACTCCGTTACAACTTTCGAATATAAGTGCATCCGCATCAAGGTTGGAACGGGTCATACTTACTTAGCAATCTGTTACATTCCTCCTTCTTCCGACCTTTCAGTTTATTTAGAGCTTATTTCCTTGCTTAAATTTGTCAACTTAAGGATGACAGAGTTTGATTCTATAATCGTCTTAGGAGACTTTAATCTACCGCACATCTCTTGGTGCATCGATAATCATAATACTGTATCATTAACATCTAATTTGAACAGCAATACTTTTATTGATGAAATGTCTGAACTCTGCCTTCATCAAATTAATATCATTAGAAATAAATTTGGAAAAATGCTGGATTTGATTTTTGTTGATGATGAATCCAATTACTCTGTTAACGAGGCTGATGCCATTATTTCACCTGAGGATGTCTATCATCCTTCTTTAGAGTTAGTTTACGAAATTATAAACACTGATAACTGTGATAACTCTGATTCCCGTTTTTGTTATGACTTTTCAAAAGCAAATTATAATAAAATTAACCTTGAGCTCTCAAGAATATCGTGGCCAAACTATAATGGAAATGTCGATCATAATGTTTTACATTTCAATAACTTAATTCATAGCCTTTTTGATAGATACGTACCATTACGTAAACGTACATATGATGAGCCCTTGCTTCTTTGGGCAACTAAAGAGTTAAGGGCTCTAAAAAACAGGAAATCTCGCTCCTTTAAATTATATAAGAAGACTGGTTTACAAAAAGACTACCATCAATACTCAATTTTGCGTCATAAATATACCGTTCTAAACAAAAATTGCTATAACTCTTATATAAATAAAATTAAAAAGAATATTTTTTCCAACCCAAAGTCGTTTTATGGTTTCGTAAACTCTAAACGCAGAGTGAGGGGATTCCCGTCGTCTATGAGATATCGGAATAGTAACTCCAGCGATAATGAGGATGTTGCGAATCTGTTTGCAGAATTCTTTGAGTCAAATTATTCCCATGTTAACGTAAGCATTGATGAATACCCGTATAAAGTTATTTCGAATAACACATTTAATATTTCTTATATTGATCCGGAAGAGGTTTTATTTTTCCTAAAATCACTAAAGGTTTCCTCAAACCATGGGCCAGATATGATTCCCACAATCTTTTTAAAAAATTGCGCCGACCATATTTATGAACCATTATCCAAACTTTTTAATTTGTCACTGAAGTCTGGTGTTTTTCCGAAATCATGGAAAGAATCTTTTATCATTCCTCTGCATAAATCTGGGAATAGATCTTCCATTGAAAATTATCGTGGCATAGCAAAACTGTCTGCTATTCCTAAGGTGTTTGAGGCTATTGTCAATAATCACCTAAAACATTCTATTTCCTCGTCGCTAGGAACCTCGCAACATGGGTTCTGTAGAGGTAAATCAACTGTTACTAACTTACTGGAATTCACCACTCATGTTTCTAATAGGTTTAGGGAAAATGTTAACACGGATGTCATTTATACAGATTTCAGCAAGGCTTTTGATAAGGTTAACCACTCATTACTTGTCCGTAAACTTGATCTGCTTGGCTTTCAACCTATTCTTTTAAAATGGATTGCTTCTTATATCTCAAATAGAACACAAAGGGTAGTTTTCAAAAATGCTTTTTCCAACGTCATTGATGTATCTTCTGGAGTTCCACAAGGGAGCCATATCGGTCCGACTCTGTTCTTATTATTTATAAATGACATTTCTTATGCTATTAACAACTCAAAAATTCTTATGTATGCCGATGATGTGAAACTTTTCAAGTCATACTCTTCTTTGGAAGAAAGATCTGCGCTCCAAACTGATTTAAATTCTTTTGCTACTTGGTGCAATTATAATCTTATGCCACTTAATCTTAATAAATGTAAATTTATGTGCTTTTCGCGGAAGAATATACAACCAGCAACTTACACAATTAATAACTATAGTTTGGAACAGGTTTATGATTTTGTCGACCTAGGAGTCAGATTTGATTGTAAACTTAACTTCAATTTGCATATAAACGTCACAGTAAATAAAGCTAAAAGTGTCTTGGGATTTGTAAAGCGTTGGTCTAAGGAATTTAGAGACCCATATATAACTAAAACCCTTTTTACAACGTTAGTGAGACCAATACTAGAATATGCCTCTATAATATGGAGTCCGCAATATCAAGTTCATTCTGATCGACTCGAATCAGTACAAAAACAGTTCTTACTTTTTGCGTTAAGAGATTTGCACTGGGACCCTCGGTGCAATCTTCCCCCGTACACTAGTCGGCTGAAGCTTATTAATCTTCCAACATTATCAAGCCGCAGGGAGATGTTAGGCGTGGTATTCCTGGTTAAACTGTTAAAGGGATCAGTTGACAGCCCATCTCTTCTAACCGAGGTAAACTTAAATGTTCCTACTCGCCCATCAAGATATTTTCAACCAATTGTCTTAAAGCAGTGTAGAACAAATTTTGAATTACATGAACCATTCCGTTGCTTATGTAAAAGTTTCAATTCTTATTATACTAATTTTGATATTTCAGAATCTATTTTGCAAATAAGAAGATCCCTGTTGTTCGCTCTTAACAAGTGACAACAGATACCTTACTTGTTACACTTATTACTACGTATATCAATATTTACTTTATTTGTACTATTATTTTAATTGTAAGTTCTTTCTTCTATATTATTATATTATGTATATACATACAACCAGCTGAATGAATTTATTTTCTGTAGCTGAGTAGTGTAAGACCTCGACGTTGAATTAATTTATAAAAAAACTTATTTCGTGTAAAATTGAACTGTAAAAATGTTCATCAACACTAACCCAGCGTGCGTGCGTGCGGTCGGGGGGAAGTCTCACTTGCTTGCGGTTAGAGACAAATAAGGCAACGCTGGGGACGCTCTACATATGGTGCACATATCCGGCGACCGTAAATTTGGGCAGCTACTATTACACAGATTTTATATATATGTATATACATAGGTTTTTTTTTTTTTTTACGAGGAGGAAGCATCGAAAGCCTTCACCCCGTCAGTGTGGGACTCTAACCAGAACTAAACCTCCTACTGTCATCGTACCGAACCCCCCGGTACTACCGTCAAGCTACCGTCGGGAGGTGGGTTGAGCACTAGGCTCGCAGTCCGTAATGGTCGCGTTATTGCCCCCAGTCTGCCTTATAAGGCTTCACCCATGTATTTTTGTATTTTTATAAAAGTGGTCAGTGTTAGGTGGTCTGCGGAGGCCAAAGCTCCGCACTAGTGATGAGCGATATATCGCAAACGGTGATTTTTTCACTGTGAATAAAAAATCACAAATCGCAATTGCGATCACTTTTTTAAAATAGCAGTTCACTACTTATTGGCACTGCTATCGATGTAGCAAGTAAGCAGTTCACCTATGTGAATCGCAATCGCAAAAGCATTATAAATTTCTTTTTGTTTACACTTTTGAGCAGACCACATACGTACATATATAGAAATATAAGAAAAAAAAATTATTGAATTTACAATTTGTCTTTGAAAAATATTTACAAACAGCGATATTACTGCGGAATACGTTGTTATTGCTATCATTTTGTTAACATAAAATAAAGACAGGTTATATCGCTCAGAAAACGCAAAATTAATCTCTACCGGTAACTGATGACTTTATAGCAGTCCATGCAATCGCAATAGCATTTTAAAATCGCAGTGATTTAAAAATAGCAATCACCGAAATCACAGATATCGAAAAATCGCAGTTTCGCTCATATCTACTCCGCACCACGCGCGATGACGGATGCAGGAGGCCTCGCTCCTGTACGTATCCGTCCATAACGGATGCAGGAGGACGAGCTCCTGTACGTATCCCTAAGTGTTCAATTTTTGGTGGTCTGCGGAGGCCAAAAATCCGCACCACGCGCGATGACGAATGCAGGAGGCCTAGCTCCTGTACGTATCCGTCTATAACGGATGCAGGAGGACGAGCTCCTGTACGTATCCGTTCCACTCTAAGTGTTCAATTTTAGGTGGTCTGCGGAGGCCAAAGCTTCGCACCACGCGCGATGACGGATGCAGGAGGCCTAGCTCCTGTACGTATCCGTAACGGATGCAAGAGGCCAAGCTCCTGTACGTATCCGTTCCACTCGAAGTGCTCAATGTTAGGTGGTCTGCGGAGGCCAAAGCTCCGCACCACGCGCGATGATGGATGCAGGAGGCCGAGCTCCTGTACGTATCCATTCCACTCGAAGTGGTAATTGTTAGGCGTACCTATGTTTAGAAGGGAGAATCTGACACAATTAGCGCTCCTTTAGTCGCCGCTGCTTCGCCGTATTCTCTCTAGGCTTCTCAGTGTTTTCATGGTGTCTGCTATTACGTCACTCGCTGCAGTCCATTTTGTCTTGCTTTCTAGCATATGCTTCACGAACGACTCGGGTGTATATTCGCATCCAAATATTCTACGGAGCTTTTTTCTGGATTCGTAAAATCTTGCACACTCAAAGAATACGTGGTATGCATCCTCTATTGCTTGCCCCCCGCAGTGGTCGCACATTGGGTTCGACTCGTGCCTAAAGCGAAAGAGATAGGCCTTGAAACAACCGTGTCCAGATAGGAACTGCGTCATGTAGAAATCAACTTCACCGTGTGCTCTTTTCAGCCAGCCTCTTAGGTCTGGTATATATGTACATAGGTACATACATTCATATGTATTTACGTAGAAGCTACATTGTATATATAATTTGATATATAGTATTTCCATAAATTTGCTCCAGTGCACATTATTAATTCATGTTTGTGTGTAAGCTGGAAATTGTGGTGCCAATGTCTGGGTACTAGCTTTACTATAAAGAATATATGTACACATCAGTGGCGGACCTTGCATAAATTGCCTGGGCAAGCATAACCATTAGCCATTTATGTAATTTCCTTTGCTGTATTATTTAAAAGTCTGATTGCGTTCCGTCATTGACTTTGATTTAGAGTTCTCGATTTCTTTTTAATATTTTCGAGTGGCCCGAATAAATGCTTTTCAATGCTCCAACGCTCGTTTGTTTGTTTATTACGCGTATGTTTGTACGGGCATTTGAGCAATTCGGGTATTTGAAGATCGTTTTTTCTCGTAAATTTTTTTTTTTTTTGTTTTTTTCATATGTATTTTTTATTTTTGTTTTCCTGATATAAATTTTTTTTGTTTGTATATTCAGAGAAAAGGAATCATTTCATTTCATTTCATTTATTATAATTTATCAGTACAATAAGAACAAAGTCTTTTGTAGTACAACGATTCTTAGAATACTATAAGTAATAAATTTATTTATGATACATAACTTAAAACTAGTAGAAGAAAAAGGTAGAGGACTTAGACCAAAAAGAAAAAGATCATGACTATATGTAATAGTAAGAATAGAAAGTAGTAAGATATGATAAATAAAGTAATATACAAAAGTAAAAGATAAGGAAAGTTATAGATAGCACATCTAGGGGTTTAACATACATATAGGTGTATAATATTACTCTACTGATTACGGAAGTATGACAACAAGACAGTCTTAATATTGCTTTTGTTCACGCTACTACGAATACTTGTAGGAACAGAGTTCCATATACGAATAGCGTTGATGAAAAATAGTCTAGCAGATGGCAGAAAGTTATATTCTGGAATTATAAGGCCATGCACTCGGGCGGATTTATCAAAAATAAAATTTTTATTTTTATAATGCACGTTTTAAACCAAGTCATTTTTATTTTATAAATGAAAATTTTTAAATTAAAAATTAAATTTTTTAAATTAAAAATTAAATTTTTTAAATTAAAATGTATTTAGGATTTAAAAAGAAACATGTTTACATTAAAAATTAAAATTAATGGAATAAAAGGGAAAGTTTTTCCTTCAAAATCTCATAGTGCCTAAAATAAAAATTAAAATTTTTTAATTAAAATTGTTTTTTCTTGATTTTGCAATTTTACTCTGAACATTTTTAAAATAAAAAATTTCGTATTTACATAATTCTTAAATACATATAAAAACGTGCGCTAGAGAAATCTTACACGAATGCGCAGAGGTATTTTTAGTTTCCTTATACCGACGGAAATTTCAGCAGTAGCACTTGTATTTGCTTATTGCCTAAAAAATGGGTGCTTTAGTGTTTGAAAAACTCAGGTCCATTTTGATTTCCACCGCTTTTTAAAATTATCTTGATATTGTGCCAATAGTCGACAAAAATCACAATCAACGCTTTTATAATCTGGTATTTGATATTTATGTTTGCATGCACATGCAGATGTAAGAAATTATGTGCATAAGTATGTACCTACATGCCAACGAAAATCAAATCAAATTTGCATATGGCTGTGAATATTGAACTTTTGAATGCCGAAGCCAGCTTCATATTCGCATACAAATTTGATGTGAAAAATAAAAAAAAGTGTTTTGCTAGTTTTTTTTTCAATTTAAGTCTGAAAATAAGCAATTGGTTTCTCCTTAGCGAAAGCGAGAAAACAAGCTATGTTATTCTGTTTTCAAAGCCACGTAAAAGCTAATGTTTGGAAACGTTGAAGTATGCTCACTGTGCTGTGATTGGCTGTACAAACAAAATACACATTGTGAGGTGGATTGGTGGTGTATTTGCGCTATTTTCTTAGCAGGATTTTAGGGGCATGTTACAGTGGGGGCTATATTATTGAGAACTTAAGTAGTAAACACATTTAAAACGTAAAATAACCAGATTTTAAAGAATTTCGTATGAAATGAACGAAAATGTGTACGCAAGCCGGGCTTCGCGGCTTGTATGAAGCGACCGCCTCTGGTACACATATATGTATACATATGCACATAAATACAAAACATTTTACGTTTTTATTTCAATCGAAAGAAAGAAAAATAAAACGAAGAGGAAACGTTAAAAATTTGTTGAAAGTTTCAAATTTCGAGGTTATACCGCGCGACGCCACCTTGGCCCTCAGCTGCCTGCAACAACAATAAGCACACAGTCGTGTTACCCATGGGCCATGGCTTTTTGTTGCGACTAGGTTTGTTATATGTATATACATATGTACATATTTGTTGTTATTTTTGTTATACATATTTAAGCGGTTTGGTCTGTTGACAAAGCTGGCGTAGGAAGCTTGAAGGTAGTCTCTGCTTGATAGTTGCGTATCAATGCGTCTTGGGAAATTTTCTATTGTTGCTTAAGAGAAACTCTGTAGGTAAAGATATAAATATTTTCTGAGTTGTAACTAATACCTTTTAAATTTATGATCTTAGTGCTTTATTGTTTTCTAGTTTTCAAGTTTTCTATATTTTGAAACGTTTATTATGTCGCATTTTCATATCGACGCTTCCAAACAATACTGTACTAAGTCGACTTAGTATATTTTCCCGTTTTTGGCGTTTTCAAGTAGAGCGTGCCTTAATTTAGATGCTGTCTAATTTTGGTATCAATCGGACAATCCAATCAAAAGTTATAAGTAATCAAAAGTGTACATATAATACAACTCGAGCTTTTTACTGAATAAAAACTTTGAGAGCTTGCCATGAAAAACCACGTAGCAAATTTTTATTTTTTCTTACGGTTTTATATAAAGCGTACCCTGACCTTGATATTGTCGAGTTTTGGTGTTGATGGTTCAATCCAAACAGAAGTTACAAGTGCAAATATACTTAGCATACAAGCGAAGGTTCATATTGAGTTTAAACTTTGAGAGCTTCTCCAGCAAAACACAGTTTTCAGACTTAGTACAGTTTTTTTTGGAAGTTTCGATATGTAAATACATACATACATATTTATCGGTGTTGTGCGCTAAAGTTAACCCAATAAACTTTGTGACAAACTTTCCAAAGCTGCATTCAAGATCCAATATGCTAATATCGAACTGATAACGAGTTTATGTACAACCTTTATTGCATTTTGGAATAGTCTATAGTCAACCCAATTTACGTTTTCCGAAATCCAATAGGCTTTCCGGAATCCGTCTAGAAATGGTGTACCTAGATACTTATAATGAACAAAGTTCTTATATGTACTATAAAGTATTTAGTATATAAAATACCTGTAGTAGTTTTTTACCTCTTTATTTATTAAAATAATGTCACCCTACAGCCGAAGCTTTTGCAATACTTTAGCTTTCATTCATTGTTGTATTGTTGCAAGAAAAATATAATAAATGGCCTCCTTTATGAGCTGACATTTTCATATCAGTTTCAAGCAGCCATTCTTGTACATACATATGACTGTATGTATATGTGATATTTATAAATAAGGTAATAGATATGCAAATACTTATGTAAGTATGTATGTATATTTCTATTTATAAATAAATGTATTTTATACATCTTTAGGTACAGATGAGTTTGTTATTCAAATGTAAACGAGGCGAAATGGAATTACATATACATAGGTAACATTTCTAAGGCCACCCTAAAAGGCGACGTCAGTTGGCAAACAGCAGCTGCTAGCGGTTGATTAGGGTTTTCTTACTGAATAAGTAAGTATGCAGAAAAATAAAAATAAACAAATTAAAAGGTTTATTTACATACCTACTCTTGTGAATGAATAATAAAGCAACAATTAAATGGGTAGAATGGCGTTTAATTTTTTTACCGAAATTACTTATATTTGTGGTTGCTAAGGAATATGAATATACATACATACATATCCTTAAAAATACACATATGTACATATATAATATTATAAACTTTCCCTGCAGGGAACTCAATAACTAGTGAGCAAAATTTCTAGTTCCGAACTAGCGAAAAGGCGTCAAAGGGGAACTAGATCAATTGTAGTTAGACCCTCACCAGTTCAGAAGGAGTGAATTTAGTGACCATTATAAGACACACTTTGATTTGTATGCAATTTCGAAGTGACAAAAATTCTATGCAAATTTTTCGTTCGTTCAATTGCCTGGCTTTGTATATTTCTGCAATTCTCAGATGTTTAGTGAAGCATTTTATATAAAGAGTTTTTTATTTGCATCTTGTATGAAATGAAATGTTCCCCTAATTATGCTTTTCCGATCCCTTAGGCTTATTTTTAATGTTTTTTATTTTATTACTTTTTAAATATTACATAATGTAAATTTTTATTAAATAAATAAATAAAAAAATATTAGTTAAAAAAAAAAATAAAAAAATTATCATCCACCTTGACACCGACAGGATTCGAACCCGCGCCCCTCAGATTGAAAGGCACATGCGTTAGCCAGTCTGCCATCGCACCACTTGCATGAAGTGTGTCAAATGCTGCACTTAAGCTGTAGATGTAAAACTGTAGAATTTTTAGGTACTTGTAGCTAGTTCAGAACTATCGAAATTGTGCCAATAAACGAACTAGTGTAAACTGTAGAATTTAGTACTAGTTCGGAACTATCGCAAATGTAGAGCAGAGAGGGACAATTGACACCGCCTAGGACATCGCCGTGTTAAATTCGCCAGTTGATAACATGCAAAAGAGATTTAGCTCGCACTAGTAGTGTCGAAAAATGCACTAGAAGCGACCTAGTTCGGAACTAGAGATTTTCCCTACAGGGTTAGTAAGGACGCGAAAATCTCACACGCATTGCATTGAATATTTTACGTCTTCGTAATGAAGAAGCGTACTAGAAAAAGGAAATTAAACACGGCAACGCATCACATAACCCAAAATTTGTCTATTTAATCAGCACACTTGAATAAATGGTTAATTTTGTTTTAAACTCACCGAAAATAAATGAGGTTGTGCTTTTAATTAATTATTCCAGATGCTCGACATTTAGGTCTTTTGAGTTTTTGCTGGGTCTACTTGAATATTTTGACATAACTGAAAAAAAAAAGAAAAATATTTTTATAATACTTAAATAAACGGGTTTAATTTATTTTTATTCATATACATATGTATGTATGTAGTCATATCGAGCCGTATGCGTCGGAAAGACGATATGTATATTTCACAAAACTCACTCAATCCACATAATAAATGTGGCAAAGGTTGTCATTTGAAAAACTCGAAATCCCATTCTCGATGGGAAGTAAAGTGATTGAGTGATTGCACCGTTGTGATACCACGAAAGAGCTCCGATTCTCAAGTACATTTGAAGACTATAAACAAATTAAGCTGAATCAGCGCATTTTGCGTAATGAAGACCAGAATGTCTTGTTTTTTGTGGATTCTAGATTGGTTAGTCATTCGTAGAAATTCCTGTCAAGGCAGCGATACTTGGTTATCAATAGGGCTCTATATTTATTCCTAATCACTACAAGTGCGACAGAATCGTTTGTCTACTGAATGACTGATCCATTAGAAGCGCCACTAGGGCTTTGGACCTATAACAGTCTTCGATACTAACAATGAGATCGTCCTTCCATTCAGGAAGGACTGGAGAGATGGTAAAATAGCTCAGATATTCGCTGTTTCAGCTTTCACGGACGGGTCAAAAACGGCATGCGGAGTGGGAGCGGGTTTTTTCGCAACATCCATCAGGCTACCGGACACGACGAGTGTTTTTCGATCTGAAATTGTCGCCCTAGAGGAGGACTGCAAGATTCTACTTGCAACGGAAAGTGTCGGAAACAGAATAGGAATTTTCTCGGATAGAACGCGGGCTTTGGGACCTACAACGGTTTCACCAAACCTGGTCGAAAGGTGTAGAGAGTGGTTCATGGGCTTAGCTAGTCGACATAGCGTCTGTCTAATATGGGTGCTGGGGCACCGCGACATACCGGGAAACGAAATGGCTGATGAGCTGGCCAGACAAGGCTCGGCCCTTGATATTGCACAGTCTACAGAAGTCTGTGGCTTTCTTAAATTAAGATACGTTCCTCAGCCATGCTAAATATGGACAGGAGGGATTGGATCATAACAGTCTGTGTCGCAGCTGTAATCTTCCTGGAGCGAAGGAGACGGTGGAGCAGCCGCTAAGCGAGTGAGATTCCTTGGTAAGCCTCTCGGATCTCAAGGACGTTAGGCTTCTTAGATACATAAACTTAATGGTATGTATATAGGGCCTTGAACCTGCCCAAATTTTCTCTTTTACTATATTCTTCTGGTTCTGGTGCTTTAGCCACGAGTCGTGATATCAAAACTGCGTTTCGGCGCTAATGTGAGTCTGTGGGACTCGCCACTCAAACCAACCAACCAACCTGGGCAATCGAATACTATATTCTTTCTTCTAAATCAGATTCACCTGGATGAAGTGAAGTTGCAACAAGTGCTTCTAAGACTCCAATATCGCTCACACCCAACTGTCACAGATGATTGCTTGCAAGTTTGTGAGTTTGTGCCTTCCCTCGCAAAGTAATATGTGTTTCAGTTGCTTGGGATGGCACTGCAGCCTGAGGTTCATATAACGTTCAGATGGAAGCTTTGCCAACTATCCTTGTAACTCTAGTAAACTGAGGAATATTTGATCTCCTGCGATAATCCTCCTTCAATATATCTAATCATATCTATAATCAATATATCAATCTACAAGCGTAATCCTTGCGAAATCTCCTACATGCGTAACTGAGCCTCTTGCAAATTAGAAGCTTGTTATGTCCAAATTACATTCCTAATTGCTTTATGGAATTTTCATAAATATCATTCATATCCAGAAACATATGCACATACATATATACATACATTCATTCCAGAACAACTCTTGGGCTTTCGGAATTTTAGCCAATAATGAATTATGCAATTAATACACGCTTCGGCAAGCAATAATATCGTTTTTTTATACATACATATTTACAAATAATATGTAATTTGATGCTTAATAGCAATTTAGGATTATTGGCATCAATTTGTATTTATGTTTGTACATAATTTGCCATTTCAGTGAGCCCAAGATCCATCCGGTTAAATGATTGCCCATAAAGCAAATCATATTCACTTCCGTTTGATAGCGATAGACGCTCCGGCTGGAGAGCGGAAGAGACAAATGCCAGTATCACGAACACCGAACGAACTACCGAAACGCCGAAAGCCACGGTGACGAACTCCTCAAAAATCGTATCAGCTACCCCGTCGGTTCGAAGTTAAGTGTTGCCAACTATATGAACTATGTTCGAATCAGCGTTACCAAGTGCTGATGCGAAATTGAGCGGGTTTTTCTCAGGTTTCTTATCTTTTTGATAAAACTAAAAACATTTTTACTTTATTTTACTAAAAACAATTTATTTAAATAATAAAATAATGGATTCTATTGCGATAGCAGCTTTATTAGTAGAGGAGCAAAGGATTTCTCTGAACGAAAGAAAGTTTTTGAGAGATCATAGCAATCCTTTTACTTTAAGTAAACAAGCGTAAATTTAATTACAGGCTGAAGATAAAAAAAATAGTCTTAATTTTGCGTGAAAGAAATCTTTACCTTGTCCTTTTTTCTGTTTTTCATAGAATTATTTTGAACTACAAAAAAGCAAATTGTATACAAAAACAGAGGAAAATTTCAATAAAAATGTACCCGGCACTGGAATTTTCGTTTCTGATAGATCACTAAAATGCAAACGAAATCTTGCGGAAACTTATAGTTCATTAATAACACAGTATTTTGGCGTAGAGCGCCCTTATGCATTGCGAAGGCTGCCGCGCTTTGAAAAGTAACCATCAGCCGACAGAACTCCCTTTCTGGAGTTATATCTGGAGAGATTTACAGTAATTTTGCGTAGTCGGGAGTGTTATAACTAGTAAAATTATCATTCACAGAACTTTTCCTGAAGGATTCATTGAAACATTCTTAGAGGTTTGAAAACAAATACTGCGGGCGCATTATACTGAAGCCGACCTTCCACCACTTGCAATATTTATTTGAACGCGTCTTTATTGAGACGAAAATTTTTACTAAAATCGTAAATTGTTGGTAATACACATTCATAATTCGTTAGTTGCTTTTTTATAGTAGTCAAACAATAATTATCAACTTCAGAAAATGCATTATTATTCTTGGGTGAAAATATATTTTAATTTCCAAAACCTACATACGCACGTAAATCACTCTTCTTATCAGTTCACAATTTTTTCTTTGAAGTTTTTCTTTGCATATAACAGCAATTCAATCGCGGTGGAAAATGCAATGGACCCACGCCATGTTTGTGGCTTCTCGCGACCGGTTGATTAATGTATTTACATATATTCACACTCACTAACACTTATTACAACTTCATACATGCATTTACATAATTTACTTAAACTTTTATTGTAATTTTTGATATTTTGTTAATATCGCCGCAACCAAATACTTGCGGCAAATTTCGGCACGAAAAACTGTCAAAATGTTCGTTCATTCGGTGTTCATAATGCCGATTTACCGAACTTCGAAAGATTCGGCACGCCGTCGGTTGTCATAATGCCGAAAACGTCATTTCGGTACCGCCGACGGTGTTCGTGATAGTGGCAAAAGAGTGACGAGTGAATGGGAAAATTAACCAGTTCATATGAATTAGCACATTTCTGTTGTGTTTGCGATGTGATTAGACGACTAAAACTGGCTGACGTGCTGGCGACTGACAGGCTGTGAAAAACAAACTCAAAAGACTATCCTGCTCAGGCAGGATCTATCAATCCAATAAGCAAACTCATAAAAACATTAACACATTCGACTGGCTTTTGGTAACACATCACACGAGTAACAGCCAGAATAATACGAGTAACAACAAAATTACATTTTGAAATTTGCGCCAACATTCCATGAATGCATACGTACATGGCATGGGAGTTTCAGCAAAACCGCGAATGTTTGTATGGGTGTCATCCTGTTCCAAACAGCAACGTTGGGGTTAGACAGAGAAAGGTGGCACCCAGTCGCTCCCTAATGGTGAACACAGGCGATTGAGGTTAGAAGGAGTTTCCGTGTATAAAACAGGCAATTGAGGTTAGAAGGAGTTTCCGTGTATTTTCTCTATTTGAAACAACACACTAATATGTAGATGACCGGGGGGCGGGGGGGGGGGGGGGGGGGGGGCTGTGGCATACACACACATGTACATTGCATTATGGGAAATTAACACGCTCGAATGCGCCAAGGCATAATGACTGACAACCACTTGACGATAAACAGGCAAATTACCAAATGTTTACCAATGGTCCACCCATTGTTCGCCGCCTGAGGGGTAATCTTAGCCCCTGCCACACCACATGCCACATGCTGGCGCACCCATTTTAGCCGCAAGCTGAGGGCAAAATGTGGCAAGCGAAGTTTTATAACGCGCAGCACTCATACATACATGCATACATATATTTATAAACTATTGGATAGATGGATAGATCCCAAAGCGATACACTACTAAAACAGACGGAGTCACACACATTCGTACCTCCATGCTCTCGTATAGACCCAGGAGTAACTACATAAATTTGCTTGTGTACGCATTGTCTGTCAGCTGACATTTGCATATGTATGTATGTATGTACCCACCAAAACATCTAAGCCTTATTTAAGAATAAAAACAGCAGATTTAAAGGCTTACGAAATAAGGCCTGACAATTATAAGGGTAGCAAATGTGTATGGCGTAAGGCTTAAAATAAGGCTGATTTTTCTTTATTGATGTCATCAGGCCATAAGGAGTACTCTCTCTCTGAGAGCACACCTTATTCCAAAGGCTTATCCGCCACGCGAAATAAGGCCTAGATAAGCGTGAGAGAGTTAGGAGCAGACAGAGTGAGTGCATAACAGAAGAGGAGCTGCGAGCGTATTCCTTTTTTAGACCTGATTTGTCAACAATAAGCAAAACTTTTTTGCCGGGTATGTCTGTATGTGGCATGTGTGCAAACTTTTAATAGTGAGTTTTATCGAAGCAATTGTTTGGCGCGCAGCAGTCAGCCTGAAGCAAGTCTGTGGGCTCGGCTCATCCACGCCAATTTGTATTTGATACTTAGTTTGGTGGGATACATACACACATACCTATTTGCATAGGTATAATTACTCACATACAGTGTGCGTCAAAATTGTTCAGATTGTTCACTACAATACCGAGATCATTAAAAAATAAATGCTAAGAGTCGCTGTCTTTTGACATTTTCAATTAATTAATTCAATAAAAAATAAATTGTCACAGAGTACGAGGGCTGCTCGATATATTTTTAGCCTAACAATGAAAAAGTGTTGCCAGGTGAAATCTAACATTTCCATTGGAAAGTCTGACATTTTTTAACATAATCGTACTCAGAACGTTTTGACGTACGACCATCATTTGTGTTGTTTACAGTGACTTGAAAATTTAATTTGGCAAAAAAATGGAATTAAGTCGTGAACATTTTCGTGCGAACAGTTTTCACAAATTTCGACGTGGATTATCACGACAAGAGTGCATTGATGAACTTTAATCCTTATATGGCGATGAAGCACCATCCTATGGCACTGTGAAAAATTGGTATAATGAATTCAATGGTGGCCGACGCTCGCTCAAAGACCAATTCCGTGAAGGTCGTCCAAAAACGGCCGTTGTACCAGAGAATATTGATGCCGTGCGTGAACTCATAATGCAAGATCGTCATGTGACATACCGTGAGATAGAGACATCCTTGAACATTTCTCCGACCAGCATACATTCGATATTGCGTAAACACGTGGCCGTAAAAAAAGGTGTGCTCTCGTTGGATCCCGCACAATTTCACTGTCGCTCAAAAAAAGGCTCGTGTCGATTGGTGCAAAGAAATGTTGCAAAAATACGATCGCGGTGCTTCAAAAGACGTTTATAAGATCGTCATAGGTGACGAATCATGGATCTATGCGTATGAACCCGAAACAAAACAACAATCGACCGTGTGGGTCTTCGAAGACGAGCCAAATCCAATGAAAGTTTTTTTTTTTTTTTTTTTTTTTATAATAATAAACCCAACGATTTCCCTCCACCCACCCAACCGCACGAGGGGCGCATCCGCATGACGTACGGAGATTTTAAAATAAAATTTGGCCAAGGTGTTGAGTGGTAGAAGTTTATTAAACGTCGAGAACTTATACTGCTCAGCTACAGAAAATATAATTCCATCAGCTGGATATACATATGTACATAGAATAAAATATAAAACTACAAATAAAAGTAATAGACAAAAATAGAATAGTCAATTAGAGCGAGAGATTTGTTGTCACTTGTTAAGAGCGCACAACAGAATTTTTCTTATCAGATAAATAGAGTCTGATATATCGAAATGAGTAGAATAATCATTAAAAGATTTACATAAGCAACGAAGTGGTTCGTGTAATTCAAAATTAGTTCTACACTGCTTTAAAAAGATAGGTTGAAAATGTCTTGATGGTCGAATAGGAACATTTAAGTTTATTTCGGATAGGAGAAATTGACTGCTTATGGATCCTTTCAGTAGTTTAACCAGAAATATTACACCTAACATTTCCCTGCGGCTTGATAAGGTTGGAAGATTAATAAGCTTCAAGCGACTAGTGTACGAGGGAAGATTTGTCCGTGGGTCCCAATGAAAGTTCCTTAACGCAAAAAGTAAGAACTGTTTTTGAATTGATTCCAGTCTATCGGAATGAACTTGATATTGCGGACTCCAGATTATTGAAGCGTATTCTAGTATAGGTCGTACTAATGTTGTAAACAGGGCTTTAGTTACGTAAGGGTCATTAAATTCCTTAGACCAACGTTTTACAAATGCTAGGATACTTTTTAGCTTTGTTTACTGTAGCATTAATATGCAGGTTAAAGTGGAGCTTACTATCAAATCTTATTCCTAGGTCAACAAAATCGTAAACCTGTTCCAAACTATAGTTATTAATTGTGTAAGACGCAGGTTGAAGGATCTTCCGTGAAAAGCTCATAAATTTACATTTACTAAGATTGAGTGGCATAAGATTAATATTGCACCACGTAGCGAAGCAATTTAAATCATTTTGTAGGGCAGATCTTTCCTCCAAAGAAGAGTAAGACTTGAAAAGTTTCACATCATCGGCATACATCAGAAGTTTTGAGTTACAAATTGCATAAGAAATGTCGTTTATAAACAGCAAAAACAGAGTCGGACCAAGATGGCTGCCTTGTGGAACTCCTGAAGATACGTTAATGATGTTGGAAAAAGCATTTTTAAAAACAACTCTTTGTGTTCTATTAGTGACATATGACGCAATCCATTTTAACAGAATAGGTTGAAAACCAAGAAGATCAAGTTTATGGATAAGTAACGCGTGATTGACCTTGTCGAAGGCTTTGCTGAAGTCAGTATAAATTACATCGGTATTAGCATTATTCCTAAAACCGTTAGAGACATGAGTTGTAAATTCTAGTAAGTTGGTAACAGTTGATTTGCCTCTACAGAAACCATGCTGCGAACTTACTATTGATGAGGAAATGGAATGATTTAGACAATTGGTGACAATAGCCTCAAATAACTTTGGGATAGCCGAAAGCTTTGCTATGCCGCGATAGTTTTCGATGGAAGATCTACTTCCAGATTTATGTAGAGGAATAATAAAAGATTCTTTCCACGCTTTTGGGAAAATTCCTGACTTCAAAGACAGATTAAATAGTGTGGATAATGGCTGGTAAATATACTCGGCGCATTTGTTTAAAAATATTGAAGGAATCATATCTGGTCCGTAGTTTATGGACTTCTTTATTGTTTTAAGCAAAAATAAAACCTCTTCTGGATCTATAAAAGGGCATTCAAATGTGTTATTCTGAAAAACTTGATACGGGTATTCATTAAAGCTAACATTAGTATTGGAATAATTTGATTCAAAGAAGAGGGCAAAAAGGTTCGCGACATCTTGGCTATCACTGGCATCACAATCACGATATCTCATAGATGATGGGAATCCCATTACTCTACGTTTCGAGTTTACAAAACTATAAAACGATTTCGGGTTGGAAAAAATGTTCTTTTTCATTTTAAATATATAAGACTTATAGCACTTTTTGTTCAGAAGTGAGTACTTATGACGCAGAACTGAGTATTTCATATAATCCTTTTGAGAACCAGTCTTCTTATATATTTTAAAGAAGCGCGATTTTTTATTTTTTAAAGCTCTTAACTCGCTAGTGGCCCAAAGATACAAAGGTTCATTATATTTGCGTTTATGTTTCGGTACGTATTTCTCAAAAAGATTAAGAATCGTGTTATTGAAATGCAAAACATTTAGATCGACGTTTCCATTATAGTCTGGCCATACCAATCTTGAGAGTTCTTTATTAAGTTTATTATAGTTTGCCTTAGAAAAATTGTAACAAAAACTAGACTCAGAGTTAAACTCTTTTACGTTACCACGGTTATCGTTATTTATAATTTCGTAAACCAACTCTAAAGGAGGATGGTAAACATCAACAGGTGATACCAGGGCATTAGCCTTGTTTACAGTATAATTGGATACATCATCTACAAAAATTAAGTCAAGCATTTTCCCAAACTCGTTTCTAATAGTATTGATTTGATGTAGACAGAGGTCAGATATTTCTTCAATGAAAGTGGTATTGTTAATATTAGATGTAAGTGGCACAGTATTATGATCAGCAATGCGCCATGAAATGTGGGGAAGATTAAAGTCTCCTAAGACGATTATTGAATCTAACTGTGTCATTCTAGAGATAAGAAATTTAAGTGAAGAAATAAGTTGTAAATATACTGATAGATCAGACGAGGGAGGAATGTAACATATTGCAAAATAAGTGTGACCTTTGCCGACCTTAATGCGGATGCAAGTAAATTCAAAAGGTAGAACGAGGTTTACATCAATTTCTTCAGATGGTATTGAAGAATGTACGGCTAGCAATACACCCCCGCCGACTCTGTCTAAACGATCATTCCTGTATACTTGGTACATGCTACTAAATATTTCGGAATTAAATGTATGTGGTTTGAGCCATGTTTCAGTAAAACAAATAATATGAAAGTTAGATTCAACCGTTTTCAAGTATACGTTAGTTAATTTAGTATTCAGACCTCTCACATTTTGATAGTAAATATTCAAAGCGGATTTAGATACTAGTTTTTTGGAACGGAAGAAATTTTAGCTAAATTTGTATTACGAATTCTTGGTCTGTGTTCGAATTCACGGACAAAAGCTCCGGACGGCCAAAAAGACGTACTCAAAAGAGCATCAAAGTCACTTAAAGGTACATCAATTTTAAACGAGGCAACATTTCGGTTGTAATTAAATTTAAATTTTTTAATAAACAGATTATCAGTTTTAATTTTAGATGAAATGAAAAATTTCAAGTCCTCTTCGGTGGTATCGATGTCGAATCTCGACACGAAAATTGATTTTATAGGAGGCACAACAACCAGCTCTTTAGGTGGGACAACAACCGGTTCCTTCACTGCGGATTGTAATCCGACAGAAGGACCATTCAGTTTGGGATTTTTTCGGGATGTTACTTTTGTTGATGATTTAGGTTTATCATCTACAGGCCTCGGTGAAGCCAAGTCAATCAGCTCCACCGTATTCTGCACATGATCGACCTGAAGATTTTTACGGGCCACTTCATTGTCTGGTGCAACGGATAAAAGGGGATTATTTTGGTTATCAGTATCTAAACACTTGAAGGATTTAAACATACCCTCATAGTACTTAAATTTCTCAGTTAGAGCAGTCAACTCTCTACCAATTTCAGAAAAGCCGTTCCTGGTTTGACGAAATAATTTGAAGAGATCAATTTCCGTTGATCTGCATTTCGAACAAGACCAGCGAACGCCCTTTTTGTCATCGATCGCGTCCAGAACTCTCCCCGTCAAACTGGCACATTTCATATGAGCAAGCCCATCGCAGAGCCAGCAAGTCACGAAGCGTTCGGAGTCGCTTTTCAATGAGCAGTTACTATACATGCAAGACATATTAAAAATAGAAAGTTGAAAATTAAATTAAACAATAGTAAAAACAAAAAAAAAATATAAACAAAATTAGCAAATACTATGAATGTATGGATTGTGTCTAAATAAGCAGTGAAAGGTTAAATATAACGCAAAAAGTTTGAATATCAATAAGGTAGTTTTACAGTATTAGAGAAACTGGAGCGAGCAGTTTAAGGTACACTTGAGACGCTTAATAAACACGGCAAACAGCTGTGACAAAAAAGGAAAAAGAAGAGAATGAGAGGATGAATAGAAATGCGCAAAGTAAATGTAAATAAAAACAAGCAAAGTAAATGAGTGCGCGCCAAAATTAATTAAATGACAAAATTAGCCACTCAACTGCAACAACAACACTATGCAAAATTGCCTCGGCAACACAATTGATTTAATTAATAAAATAAATGCGAATAATATTATATTGCGACAGTTAAATTATTTAATTTAATTTTAGCACACTATTTAAGCACTTTATTTTGATAAACAACGCAAGAAATATTTTTAATATAATTTTTTAAAGCACCAAAGCACAGAGCAAATTATTATACGTCTACACAGCTTAACGTTTACCGTTTCTAATGTTGTTCGTGGAAGAAGCACTTCGAAGCAAATGGTCGCCTGTTTCTTCGGCAAATCTGGTCATGTGGCGACTGTGCCGCTTGAGCAACGTAGGACGGTCAATTCTGACTGGTACACCACAATTTGTTTGCCTGAAGTCTTCGGAGAAATTCGAAAAACGAACAAGAGAGGACGAATCATTGTTCACCATGACAGTGCGAGCTCTCACACATCGGCTCAAACCAACGCCTTTTTGGCCGGCAAAAACGTCGAATTGATGGGTCAGTCGCCGTACAGCCCTGACTTGGCACCCAATGACTTCTTATTATTCCCGCACATCAAGAAAGAAATGCGTGGTCAACGATTTTCGTCGCCAGAAGATGCTCTTCAAGCGTTCAAAAACCATGTTTTGGAGGTGTCTCAATCGGAGTGGAAAATGTGCTTCGACAATTGGTTTGAGCGCATGCAAAAGTATATAAATTATGCTGGAGAATACTTTGAAAAACAATAAAACCATTTTTGATGATTAATATTCTCATTTTGATTATTAGGCTAAAAATATATCGAGCAGCCCTCGCAGATATCAAGTCACACCTCGGCATGCACTGTCATGAAAAGGTTTGTCACAAAAAATGCATTCTCATCTCGGAGTCGACATAAAACTATAAAACCACCCAATTAGTAGGAAAAGCAAAACAAAATTTAAGGAACATGTCTTGAATTGGGAGTGAAGCTCGGCCTAAAACTGGTTAGAGTTACATCAGTCTATTCTATAAAAACTATTTTGCCACCTGCTTGTGAATCCATCTTTTTCAATTGTTTTTAGAGCATTATACGAATGGAACGACGAAAAGGAGATACTTACATATACTTACTTAAGTATGTGAACCGTTTGATCACAATTTGTTTCCCCAAAAAGCCTTATCGGCTAAGCCAAGCATCACCAGCTTTGTCAAACTTACTTAAACTTTATGCATATTAACTGGAATTGTCCGCGTGGTAAGTTGAAGTACATATGTACAGCGACGGCGATGCGCATAATGCACTCATCACACTTGACTGCACACACAGCCGCAGCAGCAAGTCAATGGTTAACCATCAACTGTGCTCCAATCGTGCAGAGAGTCGTGAACTTTGACTATGTGCATACACTGTGACCCCTTAATAGCAAAACTATTTTGATTATACTTAGGTACACATATGGCCGTTTAAATTTCATAATCGCCTAAGTAAGTAAGTGAGACTTGGATAACCGCCTAAGTAAGACTTTCATAACCACCTAAACGACCTTTGTGCCAAAAATTGAAATTGAATTCGTGACGCAGAACTCTATGACTACAGATTACACTCAAAAAAAAAATTTCTCTCGATCAAAGACATAATTTTCCTTATTTTGAACACGCGTCCCAATACAAAATTTTTTTTGTTTTGTGTAAATTTTCTCAAAAATGTGGAGAAAACATAAAAAAACATTCAAACAAATTCGTTGCCATGGGGATTTGTATGGGAATTTAATTTCTCAAAATTAAAGAAATCAAGTCTTCAAAACAAGGAAAGTTGGGAATGGAATGGCGCTTAAAGAATTTTTCATTATTTTAATGTATGAATTTTTTCAAAACAAGTATATGAAACCATGGTAACGCATGTAACAACAATATTTTATAAACCTTTTAACATGTTTTAAGGAAAATTTACTCAAAACAAAGAAAGTAGTGTTCAAAATAGGTAAACAATTTCTTTGACCCCTCCATATATTTTTTTTCTCTCAGTGTAGCTGAAAAGGACATTAGAAGGAATATAGATCATATCGAACTTCCCAAAAGCCAAATTTATGGCATGGATGGATAGAGCTGAGCGTCAGGAGTTAAGATTTGGCAAATCTCAATTTTGATATACACGGTTATGAAAGTTTCACTTAGGCGGTTTGAAGTTGAAACGACGATATGTATACGCATATATTTAAAATTTTACTTGCATATATGCCACTTTATAATATGTCACTGGAATTCAGAACCCACCGTTGTCTGGACCATCTCAGTAGTCACATTAGGTTAGCTTAGTGATGGGCGAGTCCGAGATGATGATGATGAGAGATTCGATTCTCTCGATTGTTGAAAAATCTCGAATGGTCTCGATGGTTTTCATTCGTATTCGAGTCAAGTCGTAAATTGCCGGCAGTCGAAACAATCGCTAAAATATCTCGGACTCGCCAATGATTCCTCTCGTTTTCAAAGCAACCCTACATTTCGGACTCGCTGCAAAAAATACATAACATTTGTTGTTGCCGCTTGAATATCAAAATTGCTTAAAAAAGTATACAGTGGTACAAATCTATTGCCGTTGTCACTGCTCGTAAAATTAATTTGTTTCGTAAGCGTCTCACTTCAGAAAATTTATTAATGTATTAATGTTTAAATAATTAGTTGTATTTATTAAGCACGACACTCTTTAATTGTGATTGCAAAAATTCAGCGTCTATATATAGCATATTTTTCAATTTGGATCATTTATTTACATATGTATTTGCCTCACTTCCATTAACAATCCTACTTTCTTCATCAACAACACTCATTCAGTTTATTTTATCAACTAAAACAAATCATCAAAACAACTGCCGGCCCGCCGACTCGGAACAGTCGCAAAAACATCTCGCTTGTGTAGTCGAGATGTCATCGAAACAACCTCCGACTTGCCGACTCGGAACAATCGCAAAAACATCTCGGTTGTGTAGTCGAGATGTCATCGAAACAACCTCCGACTCGCTGACTCGGAACAATCGCAAAAACATCTCGATTGTGCAGTCGACAACTTTTGACTCGATTGTGATTTTGCAACGATGGCGATTCTCTCGATTGTCTAAACATCTCGGACTCGCCCATCACTAGGTTAGCTTAAGTTACAGTGGTTGCTAGTCTTTGCATAGCACAATTAGGCCCTTAGGTCCCATTGTGATACCACGTGGATCCGAAGAACCATCGTGTGGATTCCACAAATTTCAGAATTTTCGTGAATTCTACTGTAACTAGATCCCCTAGTTCCCTAAATTGGTAGGCTCCTAAATGCTTCAGTCGCCTCCTTCCTAGTGCTGGGCAATCGCACAGCAAGTGTTTTACTGTTTCGGGCCCCTCTTCGTCCTCAGAAGCCCTACAGTAATCATCACATGGAGTATTCATCCTTTCTGCACGCCTCCCAAGGATTACATGGCCTGTTATTAGCCCTATCATTAGTGCAAGCTCAGATCTTCCGAGTGCTAAAATTGTGAGTTTAATACGTTGTGCTTGGCTGACTTCCAAGCTATCAGACATTGTTACACCATATGTGAAGTCTTAGTGTCTATAAATTAAACCAACACCGTCTTTGAGTTCTGGTTCTGTGAGTTGGTTGTTTAAATGAAATAGCTCTGATGGCCTGACTGATAATGTTCCTTGTAGGAGATGCTTCAATAGAACCCGATTAGTTCTGTCGGCTGTTAGCGTCATTTGCAGTACGCCAAAGAAGTCGAAAATGTAAACTTTTCGATGTCAAAACTTCAAGTCCTTCAATCCTTTACCCACTAGATTCTTCTTACAAATATCTATTCCGCTTTTGATTTATGCGAATGCGCTGCTATAAGTATCTACTTAGTGGTTTATGTCTTCTAACGGTCTTTTGAGCCGAATCACGGTTTCAGCATTTAAAATTAAAATTTTAATATTTGTTGTTTTAGTGCATTTTGCATAGAATCCTCTAATTCTTAGTTAAGCAGTTGACACTGTCTTCTCAGAACTTTCCAACTCAATTGGACTATATAATAAAAATAGGTAAAAAAACTTTTTAAGTTAAACGGTTTTATGTTATACATACATTGCAATGTTTAAGATAAATGTACTAAAAACCAAAAAATAATAAAATAGATACAGTCGTGGGAATTATAAACATTTGCATAGACTAGACTAAAATAAAACCGGGGGGCACGTCAATTGTCTACAATCGTTGATTAAAATGTTTGTTTTGTAATGTTACACTATAATTAGGCAGTTGTTCAACCGACAACGATGGACGTGTGATAAGTAGGGCTAGATTGTGGAAAAAAGCTAGCAAGCTCGATTATAAGCGAGTTTTAGGGTTTCATAGTGGTGAGTGAGTAGTACTTTTATCATATGTTTTGTCGATTAAAGACAAACTACGAGCAGTGAAACGATTCCTCGTGTGAATGTCCAACGATAAACTAGTTGAAACATCTCTTTTATTAACATGGAGTGTATAACTATTGGAATTTCCATGAGCAAGAAAATAGTAAGTATTTTCCTCACCGTCTGCGGGCCAACTGCCTAACGACGAATTAAACGATTCTTCTATCGCACATTAAGTCGATAATTTGTAGACAATTGACGTGCCCCCCGGTTTTATTTTAGTCTAGTCTATGCAAATGTTTATAATTCCCACGACTGTATCTATTTTATTATTTTTTGGTTTTTAAACGGTTTTATTTAGCTCACCCCGTTTGTTTTATTTTTTATTATTTATTCTTTATTCTTGGGTCAAATTTAGTAATTCAAATTTCACCCTCTTCCTGTCAACCGATTAATCTGAAATTTTGCACGCATGTATAACCCCGATGACAATGCAATATTATGAAAAAAAAATTCCGATAGGTGGCGCGTGGGTCGCTATATTTACAAAAATCGCATTTATGGTCCTATTTGGCTGAAATTCGGAACATGTATTACTACCTTGAAAAGAAATATTTTCTTAAAAAAAAATTCTGCTAGGTGGCGCGTGGGTCGCTATATTTACAAAAATCGCATTTATGGTCCGATTTGGCTGAAATTCGGAACATGTATTACTACCTTGAAAGGAAATATTTTCCTAAAAAAAAACTTCCGATAGGTGGCGCGTGGGTCGCTATAGAGGCGTTGGACTGCAATAAATTAACGGGCAAGAAACCTTGCAATAATGAAGCACTAAATGAATTAAACAGAATGCGAAATAAAAACTAAAAACTAGAAAATAAAAATAGGTAAAAAAACTTTTTAAGTTAAACGGTTTTATGTTATACATACATTGCAATGTTTAAGATAAATGTACTAAAAACCAAAAAATAATAAAACAGATACAGTCGTGGGAATTATAAACATTTGCATAGACTAGACTAAAATAAAACCGGGGGGCACGTCAATTGTCTACAATCGTTGATTAAAATGTTTGTTTTGTAATGTTACACTATAATTAGGCAGTTGTTCAACCGACAACGATGGACGTTTGATAAGTAGGGCTAGAATGTGGAAAAAAGCTAGCAAGCTCGATTATAAGCGAGTTTTAGGGTTTCATAGTGGTGAGTGAGTAGTACTTTTATCATATGTTTTGTCGATTAAAGACAAACTACGAGCAGTGAAACGATTCCTCGTGTGAATGTCCAACGATAAACTAGTTGAAACATCTCTTTTATTAACATGGAGTGTATAACTATTGGAATTTCCATGAGCAAGAA
This sequence comes from Urophora cardui, assembly GCA_960531455.1. Classification (NCBI taxonomy): domain Eukaryota; kingdom Metazoa; phylum Arthropoda; class Insecta; order Diptera; family Tephritidae; genus Urophora; species Urophora cardui. Next base: position 128,664,482 of record OY482672.1, read on the forward strand.
AATAGTAAGTATTTTCCTCACCGTCTGCGGGCCAACTGCCTAACGACGAATTAAACGATTCTTCTATCGCACATTAAGTCGATAATTTGTAGACAATTGACGTGCCCCCCGGTTTTATTTTAGTCTAGTCTATGCAAATGTTTATAATTCCCACGACTGTATCTATTTTATTATTTTTTGGTTTTTAGTACATTTATCTTAAACATTGCAATGTATGTATAACATAAAACCGTTTAACTTAAAAAGTTTTTTTACCTATTTTTATTTTCTAGTTTTTAGTTTTTATTTCGCATTCTGTTTAATTCATTTAGTGCTTCATTATTGCAAGGTTTCTTGCCCGTTAATTTATTGCAGTCCAACGCCTCTATAGCGACCCACGCGCCACCTATCGGAAGTTTTTTTTAGGAAAATATTTCCTTTCAAGGTAGTAATACATGTTCCGAATTTCAGCCAAATCGGACCATAAATGCGATTTTTGTAAATATAGCGACCCACGCGCCACCTAGCAGAATTTTTTTTTAAGAAAATATTTCTTTTCAAGGTAGTAATACATGTTCCGAATTTCAGCCAAATAGGACCATAAATGCGATTTTTGTAAATATAGCGACCCACGCGCCACCTATCGGAATTTTTTTTTCATAATATTGCATTGTCATCGGGGTTATACATGCGTGCAAAATTTCAGATTAATCGGTTGACAGGAAGAGGGTGAAATTTGAATTACTAAATTTGACCCAAGAATAAAGAATAAATAATAAAAAATAAAACAAACGGGGTGAGCTAAATAAAACCGTTTAAAAATTACAGTTTCCTTAATTTCCTTTGCTGCTCTACAACTTTATACTGTTTATATTTGCACTTTTCGTTTTTTCCACTAAAACTTTCACTCATTTCATTGGAATTTCCTTTCCCTTGCTCCCGCATGTCACAATTAACAGCCGGCGCTTTTTTTTTGTTTGTTCACAAAATGTTCATCATCATTATCATCACATGTTTTGAATTTCCTGTTTACGTTTTGCGGTTTAGTTTTTCCTACTCAGCGAGTAACTAGTTTGCTTTTCTTTTTTTTTTATCAAAACATTCCACATTCCGCGTTCTATTTCCTTTTCATTTGCTCCCAAAGGACGTGAGCCTTTTCATGTACAACTTTAATTATGCCGCGTAGTAACTCTCCTCCGCTGCACTTCGTGTTCCATTTAACAACTCGCATTCGTGGTCTCTTGTTTTGTTTTTTTTTGTAATACTGCGGTGTTCCAGATTGGGATTAACCTTAATTTTCGATAAATGCTTGTTTGTTTTTGTATGTTTTTATTTTGCATTTACTGAATGTTTTTGACATCCTTTCAATCAATAGATGCTTTGAACTGAAAAATGTCACGAAACATACCACAGGTTGATTAAGCAAAAGAAGTAAGAGTATGTAGAAATGTATGGAAAAGTAAATGGTTTAGTAATTGTGACCAGTAAAATTGAAGCAAGAAGTAATGCGTATATTAAATATCGTGTCCCTGATCTGGGTGCCTGGGCACTGCGATATTCAGGTCAACGAAATGGCTAGTGATGAGCGATATATCACAAACGGTGATTTTTTCACTGTGAATAAAAAATCGCAAATCGCAATTGCGATCACTTTTTCAAAATAGCAGTTCACTACTTATTGGGAACTGCTATCGATGTAGCAAGTAAGCAGTTCACTTATGTGAATCGCAATCGCAAAAGCATTAAAATTTCTTTTTGCTTACACTATTGAACAAACCACATACGTATATAGAAATATAAGAAAAAAAGTTATTGAATTTAAAATTGTCTTTGAAAAATGTTGACAAACAGCGAAATTACTGTGGAATACGTTGTTGTTGCTATCATTTTGTTAACATAAAATGTTGACAGGTTATATCGCTCAGAAAACGCAAAATTAATCTCTACCGGTAACTGATGATTTTATAGCAGTCCATGCAATCGCAATAGCAGTTTAAAATCGCAGTGATTTAAAAATAGCAATCACTGAAATCACAGATATCGAAAAATCGCAGTTTCGCTCATCTCTAGAAATGGCCAGGCGGAGATCGGTTCTTGATATCGCAGATGATCGAGAGCTTCTTGCGCCCCTGGGATTGATCATAGGCCGAATCTCTCGGTACTGGTTCGGGCAGGTAAAAACTAGATGGGAGCAGTTGCAGATATGCAGGGTTTGCAGAAGCCTATGGTCTTCATATAATGAGATGCGAATCTCAGCCATCCAAAAAATTGATAGAAGGGACATTTCCCGCCTAACTGCGGTATTTACGGGATATTGGACCATTGATATACACGCGGACCGATTGGGATTGGACCACAACACCTTGTGTCACAGTTGCAGTCTTCCTGGGACACACTGCCAAGACGGAACGAAGTTCCTTGGCAAACCTTTCTTAGACAGCCTCTCGCAACTCAAGAAAGTCAGGCATGAGGTGCTAGTCAAATACTTTTTGGTTGCTTGTTTTTCCGACAGGGTAGGAATATGATGTATTGTGGAACGATCCTCCGTCATCCCTTGTCAAGCTTGGTTTGGAGACAAACCGGTTTCGGCTAATATGCGCCATCTTCAGTGTCTTTTTTCGTTCGAGAACGAGTCGCACTGACTCCAATTAGCGCCAATGCGCCGTTTTGTTGCCACAATTCGTGAATAAACCAGTAAAAAGTAGAAGTAGATAAGAATGAACAGTTCGAAAAGCAAGCAAGTCCCGCACCTTATCTATATGCATCCCGTTGTATTTAAGTATTTGAGTAGCGTGGAACGATCCTCCGTCATCCCTTGTCAAGTTTGGTTTGGAGACAAACCGGTTTCGGCTGATATGCGCCATCTTCAGTGTCTTTTTTCGTTCTCGAACTCAAAAACTTAAATACAACGGGATGCATATAGATAAGGTGCGGGAATTGCTTGCTTTTCGAACTGTTCATTCTTATCTACTTCTACTATTTACTGGTTTATTCACGAATTGTGGCAACAAAACGGCGCATTGGCGCTAATTGGAGTCAGTGCGACTCGCCACTCTAACCAACCAACCAAATAGCGAGCCGAAATCGATGAACTTTGCTCGCTCTAGAAGAAATCAAAATCAAAGATAAACCCCTTTGCTTTCAAGCCCTCCGAATGTATTTTGATCTTCAAAAATCTTGTAACAAAACTCAATCAAACACCATATTCAGACCGAGCTTTTCTGGGAAATTCAAAGCTATTTATACAGAGTTTTCGTTGAATTTTATAGGTCGTAAACTCATTGGCATAGTATTCGAGCCTAAGCATCGGAATATCTCGAATTTTATCCCAACCAAGGAATCTCACTCTGACTCACCCCTTCAGTGCTCTGGCACAGAAAGTATTTCTATCGAAACCAGCTCAAGGCAGAAGAAGAGAGAGACCTCCAATACGTTGGAAAGATCAGCTGAAGACTGACTCGTCTTCCCTTATTGGACTCCGTCGTTACGCGTTACAGCCACAGTAACTTCGCTTCGTGTAATCGATAGTCTAGGTACTCCTCTTTTCCAATCCTATTACAATTCCTTAGAGATGCTAGCAGTTTCGATACTTAAATAGACCCATCTGCTTTATGAACGTAGTTGGTCTCACAGTGCATTAGCAGCGCACAATAATTTCCATCCTATCGATTATCAATCTGATGAAGGATCAGAAAGAGACCTGAGTCAGATCAAAGTCCTTACTTTTGGTACTGACCTAAAAATACTTTCTGCTTCAGAGAGTTTAACTAAAGTTCTGAAATTATTGTTTTATTATACAAAAGACTTCAATCGGATCCTACAAATCTTTTAGCAATGATCTTTTAAATTGTCCTCTTGATATCGAGATACTTATTTAATATCCGTATTTCTTTTTGGGGACATGTCTACAATCAAACTTTATCGTCGAATTAAAATATCAATTTTCACAAGACCAAGGGAAAAAAGCAAGTGCTTGTACTTACAGAGTATTTATAGGGCAATGCAGTATTGCCCAATTGTTTGCTTATTTGTTATTCAATTCTTAGTTGTGTAAGCAAAACTTTGCTCTATGTACATCCCCACATACATATGCACTTATCTGCTTAAGCTCTTCTTCCGCTCCGAGTTCCAAAACTTCTGCCTGCTTCCGCTTCGAACTCCGACAACGGCTTACAAACCAAAGGCGATAAAATGCAATTGTCAGCGCCATTGAATGTCACCAAAGACAAAACTAACCATCCATGTCAGGACAACGAAAAATGGTAATAGAATGTTGATAAACAATAAGAAGAAGGAGAAGAAGAAGAGGGAAAAACGAAAAACAGAAAACAAACTAAAAGCAAAGATAATCAATGGCGGTAATATCCATTCCATTATTCTGCAGAGGGAGCGCTTGATTGCTTGATAAGGAATATCGGCGAAACGACAGTCAAGTTACATACATAAATGCGGGAAAATATTGCCAGCAGCAGTTTTGTAAGAAGAAGATGAAGCGAAAAGAGCAGAAAAAGAATGGAAAAGGAACGAGAAGAAAGAAGAAAGCAAGTGACAGCAGCATTTAAGTGCTGTCTTAAATACCATGTTGATGCGCTTGCGAGAACCATTTGTGACAGCAGTTATTGCATCTCAAGTAGGTACGTAGTACATATTGTATGCGTTTATGTAGGTATGTATATCTACTCAGGGCAATCGACACAATGTAATGCCACTGAAAGGAGCTTATAGCTTGTTCTTCTCTCCTTCCCTACTGCTGCCGTTTGATTAGGTTCAAATACGGGTTAGAATTTGTTTGCTGCACCGCAAGATGGGCTTCGGATAAACCAGGCGAAAAGCAATTTATGCAGGATGTAATGAGATCTTTGTTACTTTATTGATGAAGGAGAGTCTTATGTGAAGACTTAGCAGCATTTCTCGAATTTCAGGGATATATAAAGTTAAGTTATTGGAAAGTCTTGCTCATGATTCTAAATATGCCTTCCCTCTCGGAAGATAACAAAGGAAGTATTGACTATTTTAACTTAGATAGCTGTTCTTCTGTGTACTCTGAGCAACCTTTGCTGATGTTTTGTATTGACTGAGACCACAAGAATGTGCTGTGCAACTGCTGGCGTCATTGCCACTAACACGCGCGCCGTATGTTCTGCCTTCTCCAAGCTGGATAAAGGGGCTAAGAAAATGGGTTTGGCGGTTAACGAAGACAAGACGAAGTACCTTCTGTCAACACACAAAGAAACAGCACGCCTTGGCAGCCACATGATTGCTGACAGCTACAAATTCGAAACTGTTAAGGATTTCGTCTATTTGGGAACCAGCATTAACACCAAAAATAATGTCAGCACTGAAATCCAACGAAGAATCACTCTTGCCAATAAATGCTACTTTGGACTACGTAGGCAACTGAAAAGTAAAGTCCTCGTTCGTCGAACAAAACTCACACTCTACAGGATACTCATCGTTCCAGTTCACATGTACGGCGCAGAAGCATGGACAGTTTCAAAATCAGAGACATTGACATTGTTCAGCGAATAAAGATCCAGCGGCTGCGTTGGGTCATGTCATGAGAATGGATGAAGGTGCACCGGCCAAGAAAGTATTTCTATCGAAACCCGCTGAACGCAAAAGAAAAGGGAGATCTCCACAGCGTTGGGAAAATCAGGTGAACAGCGATGCTGCCTCCTTATGTGTTCCCAAGTGGCACCACGCTGCACGAAACAGAAACAGCTGGCGCGCTTTATTGGGCTCGGCCAGAATCGTCTAGACGGTTGCGTGCCAATTAAGGAAGGAAGGAAGGGAGCAGTTGTTCCTCTGCTTAGTGTCGACTGTCATGGGAACAAATCTCAGACATGTGAAGATCTAAGACATACGCCTATATCAAACACGGTTTTTAGAACTATATAGCTCTTAGTTTTCGTATCAAAGACATGAGTTTTGTTTTACATCATATCAAATAACTGCATCTATTGAAAAAATTTGCCTCGCAAAGTGTTTCGAAAAGGCTATTATTCCACTTATTTTAAGCTTTTCATGTTGGACGTTTGTTCGCTTTACTCTCTCTTTTCCTGCTGGCGAATGTTTGAATTGGTGCTTGTGGCCAAAGAAATTTGCGTTCCTCTGCAAGTCACCGCTGCTTAGATTTATAAATCGCATTTAATCTTGTTACTTCTTTGCTATTTACATTCGAACTCTTTTATTTTCTATTTCTATTTTCCTTTGCTTAGTGCTTTGCTTTCTACTATATAACCAGTTGTGCAAGTTCAGGGATTACTAATATATTTTTTGAAAATATAGTTTTTGAAAATTTCTTGAGCTGGTGAGTTTTTAATCTCAACTGGGGCGATCTTCCAGTCAGCTGTCGATTTGTTAATGAAAGTAATTTATTCGATTTATTGTGGAACGATTTTCTGTCATCCCTTGTCCAATTTAGCTTGGAGACAAACCGATTTCGGCGATATGCCATCTTTAGTGACATTTTTCGTTGCTACCCTGTTGGAAAAACTAACAAAGGAAAAGAAATATGTAATTTAATGTTGTTGTTGTTTTTGTTGTTAAAGCAGTACTAAGCCCTGCTTAGCCGACACTATTGGCTCACAGATTGTCGCGTTAGGCTCACTAAGCGGGAGGCGCAGGGTTGAGACAGCTTTTTTTTTTGGGCTAGTCCAAAGGGAGGGGGATTAATAGAGTGAAGAGATCGTGTGTGTCATGTGGTGTCTCTGCACATGCCGGTCACACATTTAATATATCGGGGTCTATTCTGGCCCCATATGAATTGAGGGGGATGCAGTAGCTTGACCGTAGTTGCGAAAGGGTGACGCGGGTTTCCCTCGGCAGCTCCAATTTCTCTTCTGCTATGGGGGGTGGCTGTTCTTTCAGTATTATACGAGTATATGACAGGCGGAATCTCCTTTAGGGCCTGCCTGTAAGCCATTGGGTCTAAATGTACTTTTGAAGAAACAAAATTAGAGCTGTATACGCACGATGGACCCAGGAAAGTTTTGAGAAAGTCCAACACAGCTCTTCTACAGAAGATTATTAGAACAACTGTGGAGTTACGAAAATTGTCTGTGATGATGTCTAGTTCTTTATTGTCAAACGTTGTTGGAGAGTTGTGGATTTTTAATGACCTGATGGCGAAGGGGTTTCCGCTTGATAAGCGTAGTCGAGGAGCGCGATAAAATTTGGAGTTTTTAACCAACGAAACGCCAATAAATTAAAGTACAGGCTGTACCTGAACGATGCAAAAAAAAAATCGTTGCTATGCAGGACTTGGGTACAATTAATTGACACACTGTATGCACATTTATCTCTCCATAAAACTTAGATCTTGATGCCATGTCTTTCGCTTATCTGCATCTACTACATTCTAAAGATTGAGTGTCCAATCCTCAACCGCTCCCTCTTTGCGGTTATTTATTTGGCTTCTTCAACTTTGTATTTATTTCTTCATTTTTCAATGCATTTTCAATTTGTCTTGCGGTTGCATTATTGCGACTTTTAACATACGTACGTACATAAAGCTATTAATCTACATTTATACCGTTAGGGAACAATTGGTCTACAATTAGTCTACATTTATACCCGTTCGGGAACAACCGGGGACTAATTGTGGACCGATTGTTCTCGAAAGAGATCAATCGAGGACAAATCTCTTTCGGGATTGATCGCACATTTTTTTGCAGGGTATATTCATAGCAGAACATATAACTACATACATATGTATGTATGTACATTCAAAAGACGTGAAAAAATATGTACATATATCTATAGTGATGTGCAATAAAAATTTCACCTTAATATTCTTTTTTATGCAATTGTCACAGAAGTATGTATTTAACTTTAAGTTTTAAATCTATGTTATCCTAAAATTTAAGTTAAGAACAAAAACCATTTGAGAAGTATGCAGAATTTGTAGAGAGAAACGACTTGGGACACTTGATCGGGTACGTCTGCTTCCGATTAAAAAAAAAAAACAAAGAGCACATTATGGTGAATATATTGGACATGAGTTCTAGCTCAAAATACCTAATTTCAAAAAATAGCAAAAAACTGAAAAACTGATTTGCTGAGATCAACCTAAGCTGTTGCAATTTTTGCACACCTAAAAAACACACCTTCCACTCAAAAAAAAAAAAAAACACACATTATTAGTTTTTAAGTTTTTATCATGAGCTTTTACTATATCCTGCATAAAAAAATTTCACTTTATTACACACAAAAAAAAAAAAAACAAAATACTCAGATTATGGAAAAATGGCAATAATTCGGCGCTAAAGACATATTTTCATTGTTTTGAATACAATTTTCTTAAAACTTGATTTTCATTCCTTGATTTGAAGAAAATTTTACATCACAACAATGAAAATATGTCTTTAGCGCCGAATCATTACCACTTTTCCACAATCTCAGTAAGTTGTCTTTTCAGTGTAGCAATTTCATTTCGTAAACTGCTTATGGCGTTTTTTTTTCTCGAAATAATGTTGCCCTGTTTGATTTTCTTAGCCATTTTGTAAGTTTGTTTGGTCCTTTCACCAAATATTGACCTCTAACTAAGTAAGAGGGCATCCTTATCTACAAATTCAGATATTTTATAGAAAGTCAGGTTACGTAATTCGATAATTGGGATATAGGAGGGCAAAATTTTTGTGTAGAAAAGAAAATGTCATTAGTTTCATAATCCTTTAAGATCACCAAAATTTTGTGTTGCTTATTTATTGCACGCCACTGTATGAATATGAATATGAATTAATAGCGACATTAGAAGATAAGAGAAATTAATATATAATCGTAAGCAAAAAGAAGACAAAAACAAATATGAATGAATGATTTACAAAGGGTTGTCAAGCTAAATATGTCTGGGACTTTGAAGGTCATTTCATTGCTAAGAGTTTGGTTGGAGAAGAGAAAAAGTTAGATACATATACATATGTATATGTATACATAGCTCAACAACAGCATAATAATAATAATAATAATAATACAAAGGCGCTTTTATAACTCTGACGAGTTTTATGGCCGAGCTTCTCTCCCAATTCGAGGTGTGCCCCTTTTTGTTTTTTCCTACTAATTGGGTGGACCTACAGTTTTATGCCGGCTCCGAACGGCGAATGGATTTTTTGTGAGAAGCTTTTTCATGGCAGAAATACTCTCGGAGGGTATGCCGCCCACTGCCGAGAGGTGACCGCTGCTCTTAAAAAACCCAATAATTGGATTTTTACTAATTAGAAAAATTGTTTTGGTGTTTTGCTCTAACCGTGGATTGAACCCGAGACCCCTGGCATAGCAGGCGAGCACTCTACCCCACTGCACCACAACAGCAAATTAAACTAAATTCACTTTCTCAAAGCAATTAAACGCTATTAAGCCGCAAATTAAGTTGCTAATTGTTTGGTATTATGAAAAATGAAGTCAAATAAACCGCATGGCATTTTTAGTTGGCCAGTAAATTTTAAGCACATAAAAACATATTTGTATGCATTTTTTATTTAACAAAAAAAAAAAAAAGAAACAAAACTACCATGCAATGCATTGCAACTCTAACATTTTACAGAACAATAAACCGGTAATTATCGCTCGAGCGAAGAAAAAAATAAAGCAACATAAATGGCATAATTGCCATTAACTATGTTTGTAGTAATTTTTATGACTACTTATATAAATTTATATACCTACATACATACATACATATATGTACAAGTAAGTGCATAAATATATTATTAGTTATATTTATAGTTGCATTTCAAGGTCCATATTGTACATATTTAGCATCACTTTAAGTCGCACTGCAATAACACAGACGCCCCTTAACCGATCGATCAAATCATGGTCATCGATCACTGATCATTGTTAATTTTTCATCGCCGCTTGATTACAATTGTTTTGTTTTTGGATAAATAATAGGCTTGACAGACAGCAGCGATAATCCCGATTATCGCAACACTTAACTCGATTCATATTTTACGCTGACAGACAGCAAATATTGTGGATTAACAGAGAACAGCTTTAGAAAGGTAGGCGCAGTGGCGAATTCTAAAATTTCTTTTTTTATTTCCAAAGGTAGAGTATAATATAATTCACATCATGGTCAATAGGAAGGGGCGAGTCCGAAGCGAAGGGGCGAGTCCGAAGCGAATTTACATACATTTGACATCTGGCAACACCATAAAACGCGCAATGCCTGCAGTAGCCAACTCCAGTCAACGCATGATGAACTGCCTGCGAATTGATGAAGTAAAGTGTACTAAAGTGTAGCCTTTTAGTTATACTAAGTAACTAAGAAGTAGGAGCCAAGGCACAGAACTCTGCGCTGCATTTGGTCCACCACATATTTTTGATTTTATTAATTTTTTTTTGTTGTTAAAGAATTTTTAGTTTTCTTTTTTTTTGTTAAGAATTATGACTTTCGTTTATTGTGCTCGCGCTTTCTTTTTGGCTTTTTTTACTGCTTCTTCTTCATTTTTGATTTAGCTTCTCGCATTTTTGCAGCTTTTGGCTCAACAAATTGCCGTTCGTGCAGTTGACAGTTGGCAGCAGTTGCTGGTGGCATAAGAAATATCGCTACAACATGTTTCAAGATTTATACAAGCACACGGACCCACAGTCAAATGGCTTTCCGTCCGACACACGCGACACACATTCCTTGGTATTTATGTACATATGTATTTACTCCACCTTTCTTTCTTTCTTGCTGTTTTCGATGTGCGCCATGTGGGCGTTTAACACTCTCATATGTTCCGCATTTTTATGGCTTTCCATTTATTCGCCCACCACATTTTTTCTTCTTCTTCTTGGTTTTCTTCTTCTTTTTCTTTTTCTTCTTATTTTTCTTTTTCCATTTGCTGTCAAACTTTGCTTTCACATAACTTATATTGTTATTCTTGTTGTTTGTTGGTTTTGTGATTTTGAAATAATTTATCTTTCTTCTTCTGGCTACTATCCAGCAAATCGAAGTCCCCTCTCACTCTTTGTCTTCCCCCCATTTCTTCCCTCTGGTAGTGAAACTCGGTTGTTAAGTTGTGTTATCTTTAGATGGCATCACTCGAGTGCATTTGTCAAAAAATGAGTAGCTGAATAATGGCAATCAGTTTATCAAAAATTCGGTAGGAATTTTGTAGCCAAATTTTATGTCAGCTGTGTTTGGCATTATTTATTTTTCTTTTTTTTGTTTATTGCAGTTTTATAAGTTTTTCTTCCATATTCCAATTTTAAATTTGTGGCAACTCTTAGACAATTCATATATGTATGTATGTATACGTAAATGCATATATGTAAATATTTTCTCGGCGAAGCAGTTATTTGCATTTGACGTTTAAGCAGCAAGCATTATTTTCTACATTTGACAATTCATTTCGAGTTTCCAAACATGTGGCAACTCTACTAGAATTTTTTTTGATGAAAATTAAAACTTTCCAAGCCTTCCAGTCTAAGATTAAAGAGGTGAAGAAGCTTAAAATCTTTGTTTATAATAATAATACAATGGCGCTATTATAACTCTGACGAGTCTTATGGCCGAGCTTCTCTCCCAATTCGAGGTGTGCTCCTTTTTGTTTTTCCTACTAATTGAGTGGACCTACAGTTTTATGCCGGCTCCGAACGGCGAATGCATTTTTTGTGAGAAGCTTTTCATGGCAGAAATACACTCGGAGGGTATGCCGCCCACTGCCGAAAGGTGATCGCTGCTATTAAAAAAACCCCATAATTGGATTTTAATAAATTAGAAAATTTATTTGGTGTTTTGCTCGGACTGGGGTTTGAACCTGAGACCTCTGACATAGCAGGCGACCACTCTACCCACTGCACCACAGCGGCCAAAATCTTTGTTTAGTTTTCTTAAAATGTGGGAACGCTCGAAGTTCCTAATATTAAGCTTTCTTTCTTTTCAGAAAAATAAAGATATATTTAATTGAAACGCTAATTCTTTGTAGTAGAAAATTCTACTGTGGCAACTCTACTAGAATCTTTTTAATGAAAATTAGAAAATACTTTTTGGTTGCTTGATTTTCCGACAGGGTAGGAATATGATGTATTGTGGAACGATCCTCCGTCATCCCTTGTCAAGTATGGTTTGGAGATGGTTTCGTTGGCATCACTCTTCATGTACATACATACATATATTTTAAATTTTTCATTTGCGTATTTTAAATATCAGGCAACGCTCTTCAAATCATACATATTTCTGAAGCTTAGTTTTCATTTTGATACATTCATATCAACCTTACAAAGCTCAAGCAACATAAATCATAATTTAAGCTCTCATCAAGTAATATGAATTTGTAAACAGCTGGCAAGTTTATTTTGCAAAAATTCCCATTAATCCGAAATAAACGTATATGTTCATATTTAAAACACTTGTCAATAACAAAAATTTAAATGTTTATACGCATATGCTTTTATTAAAGTGAACTATTTTATTTTCACTGCAATTTGTTTTTTTTCATTTACATTGAACTTCATGACCTTTCCATTAACAGTGAAAAGCTTTTTAAGCATAAAAACCTCGTATGTATGTATTTTTGTGTGCAATGAAGTGTAAGGGAGGTCAAACGCTTTGAGATTGGCGGCTAACATACACGAATTTCTATTGTAAAATTTCACGAAACAAAAAACAAAAAATAACTTAAAAAAATTAAAAAAAAAAAACACTTGCGTGAAAACTTTCACAGTGACCACGTTAATATTTGTGGATTTTCGTTTAAAAGTTGATTTACATATGCATGCCTGTATTAAGTTTTCACAAACAGATTTTCAATGGCAAATTTCAATGCAAATTCACACTTTAACTACCACTCATAAGGATTCAGCTGAATTTTTAATTATACATATATTATTTTTATTCCACTTTAATTTAATTACTCTACATGACCATGAGCAGGTATTTGCTGATTCACAGACAGACAGGGATCATATGCAATTATTTACATATATATGTCTTATATATATCACTTTTGATTTTTAGAATTTTAAATTTAACACAGAGAATAAATATTTTGATATATAAATGGCAGTATTTAATTGTCTCTTCCAATCAAGATTGTGGCGAATATTTGAAAATCGTACTGAAAATCTTAGTTATTCAATGTTCATAGTAAATTGGAAATATACTGGAAAAGGGTTCGTGAAATGAAAATGAGCACTATATGTTTCCACAGCAGCAAGAAAAAAGTGATATATTTTAAGGCAACTTTTAATTAAAATTTTCTTTAGAACATGAGCCGAGATTTTAATTCGTAACTAAGGACACATAAATCGGATAAATGCATGCTTATCTTTACCGAAAACGTGTGTCTGAACACAGTGAGAGATTTCATCAGGACTTAATAGTATTTGAAAGGCGATATCAAGGATCTTGGTACGAGCGTATGATGGAAGATTATTTTTTGGATAATCATACGTGTAACAAATCCAGAAAACCACAAAAGAGTAGTCAAAAGTACTTACTCACATCCCTCATTATTTATCCTCGTCTTAAAATCGCGAAAAACAGATTAATTGATTTTTTTTCCTATTAATCGCTGTTCTGAGAGACATTGTTCACTTCAAAACACATAATAAATGGAATGAAATAATGTTAAGTATTACTCCTTAATGAAGTTTTATGAATAAACCCAATTTTTGTTGTTGAAATCTTACTCTTCCGGAAAATGTTTGGTTAAGGACTTTCAATAAAAATAGATAAATATAAATAACGGTACATCCGATTATTGCAATATTAGTCTTTGAATGTTCACAATTAAATTCTATATAGGATAGGGGGGCTAACTTTTTGTCCCCATATAATTTTTCTGATTTTAGGACAGTCGAATCTAAAATTTCTTAAAAAAAAATTCGATTTTTTTTCCAATTTTGTTTATTCTTTTTGCCATTGTAACGAAAATACTTGACCAATTTTTGAGTGTGATGGCAAAAAATGTTTGTTGGAGCTCCCTCTTCCTAGATGTCAAATTGCTGCGATATCTAATAAAACTTTTTGATGAACTTATGTGATGTTATGCATATATGGCTTTTTCTACATTTTTACCGATATCTCAAAAACTGGGTCTGCCACAAAAAAATTAATGTGATATTCGAAATCAGCATAAAATTTCGCTTTAGAAAAGTATTATTTTATTCTTGGTGATTTTTTTTTTGTCGAGTAGTGTAATTTTTATGCATACAAAATCCACATTTTACGAAAAAACTGAGAATGAGCTAAAGCTCGAATTTTATGCATTTCAACTGTCATCTATCACCTGTCATCTTACAGTGAATTTAGAGTAGATTTTGATATCTTCGGTTTTAAAATAAAATAGATTATTATAACCAGCGTCCGAGCGATTTTTTAGCAGTTTCGTGAGACAAACCTGAGAATAATTAATAGAATAATGGCTCAATGCGTAACATTATGCTGAAAGCATGCGAAACTGGATAAAGGTTTAACATAAGGCCTTTAATTTATATTTCTTTTTTTGAATATCCAGCTTATAAATAAACTTTTTACTCCTCTAGTGATATAAATTAATTAGACTTTTTCAAGGAAAGATTCCAATAATACCATTTTCTTGGTGAAGGTCAAGGCAAATTCATTCATATGGTAATGGTAAGTGAACAGCTGAATTCTTCTTCTTCTCGTTTTTATCTCGCCGTGTACAGAAGAATACAGAAGAAGGCGAATGTCAATCAAAGAAAAATTTTACTTTGAGTTTGACATTCTGATGGACGAAAATTTAAAGCGAATCGAGGCTAATATTGCCGAATTCGCCGTGCCATTACCATAATGAATTTGCCCTGGTGAAGGTAATGATAAATTCCATTTCATAATTAAGAGCAAAATGTGTTGAGCTTATCAAAAAATAATAATAAAATAAATAGTCAACACGTATAATTAAATCACTTCTGAACAAGTCGCTGTAAAAGCAAGAAGACACGCAAAGAGCTCTTCGAGATATTTACATATGTATCTACGTATGTCGAGAAGCTTGAAAGGTTAAATGCAAAATTTAAATAAATAAATAAATATATAAATATGAATTGAAATCTGCAAAAACATTCCGCAGAATATTGTTTTTAGTGCAATCAAATAAAACAAAGAACAACAAACGAGGGGCTGGAGAAGTCATAAACAATGAATGCAACCATTTTTCTTCCAAGTTAAGGAGACACGTATGCAACGGCTGCACTTCATTCATGAGGAGGACACTTGAATTATTAATTCTTTACTACATCTTTAAAGCACGACAAGTCTTAAAAGGAAAGCGAAGCGAGAAGGTAATAAAACAAGCAAAAGTTAGGGGGAAATAACAAAAAAGAGACAAATTGGCAACACTGCTAATTGCCAGCACAAAATTAGTTAAGTTGTCAAAGCAGTAAAGCTTGGTTGCAGAATATGCACCAGCAAACATTGATTTTGTTGTTGTTGTAAATTTGTATTAGATATGTTTTTTGTAAGTTAATTTTGTCGTAGTTCTGAACATGCTGGCCGAGCTGATGTCTGGCTAAGATGAAATGAAGAAAATTTGACAATTCATAACAGCACAAAATTGAACTTAACCACATGTTATGAAGGGTATATTTAAAGCTTATTAAAATCTTTGCTTATAAATTAAAACAAAGAAATCTCTACCCAAACAGTTGGTTCCCTACTGTTACGCATAACAAAAAACAAAAACACAAATAAAAAATTATAAAAAAAGAAAAAGGGGCAAAGGACAACAGGGAATAAGGAAGAGCACAAAGAAGTGGCTTCGTTAAGTTGGCAATGAGTCAAGTGTTTTTGCCAAGAACGTGACTCATTCAACAACAAATTCATACTTATGTATATATGTATGTAGTACTTATGTAGTGCACTGTATATGAATTCAAGTGCACAAACGCACTTGGTGAAGAAGAGGTACACACCATGACGTCTGCTGACGCTGAATGAAGAAACAGCAAAAGGGAAAAAAAATATTAGTATAAGCAACAATAATTTTAAAGACGTGAAAGCTAAGGAGGAAAATGGGTGAACAATGCAGTAGGAAACGCGAGAGGAAATTCTTAGTTACGCTGACGAATGTCAACGTTAATTGGGGTGTTAAATAAAAAAGCGACAAAAGCAAACAAACAATTACCGCAGTGGAAGTTGAAAGGACAGCAATAATGAGCGGATTTATACACGTACAAAAAATTAAAATAAAAAGAAAAACTTAGAAATAAAATGTACACAAGAAATATATGTAACAAAGGGCAAAAGGTAAGAAGAAATGCAAAAAATGTGGCGAATATTTCAGAAATTTTTATCGGTATAAATCCCCAGAAAAATCGCCATAAATTAAAATAAAATAAAATGAAATAAAATAAAATAAAATGAAATAAAACAAAATTAAAAAAATAAAATAAGATTAAATTAAATTAAATAAAGTAAAATAAAATAAAATAAAATTAAAATAAAATGGAATAAAATAAAATAAAAATAAACAGAATAAAATAAAATAAAATAAAATAAAATAAAAGAAAAAACAACATAAAATAAAGTAAAAAAAATTAAATTATTGGGGGTAAGTGAAAAAAAATTTCCGGGTTCAATTCCCGGTAGGAGCATCCACTTCCTAAAAGAGTGCTGGTGATCGAAAATGGTTTTTCGTGAAATTAAATTAAATTAATTGTTGGGGTAAGTGGAAAAAAATTCAACAACTATTTACAGCGAAGGTTGAGTTTATAGCTATTTCACGAAAAACCATTTTCGATCATCAGCACTCTTTTCGGAAGTGGATGCACCGGAAGTGGATTCCACTTCCGAAAAGAGTGCTGATGATCGAAAATGGTTTTTCGTGAAATAGCTATACACTCAACCTTCGCTGTAAATAGTTGTTGAATTTTTTTCCACTTACCCCAACAATTAAAAATTGAATTAAAAATAAAAATTTCGTGCTAAGCACTAAAAACTCTTTCAAGTAAATTAAATTAAATTAAATTAAATTAAATTAAATTAAATTAAATTAAATTAAATTAAATTAAATTAAATTAAATTAAATTAAATTAAATTAAATTAAATTAAATTAAATTAAATTAAATTAAATTAAATTAAATTAAATTAAATTAAATTAAATTAAATTAAATTAAATTAAATTAAATTAAATTAAATTAAATTAAATTAAATTAAATTAAATTAAATTAAATTAAATTAAATTAAATTAAATTAAATTAAATTAAATTAAATTAAATTAAATTAAATTAAATTAAATTAAATTAAATTAAATTAAATTAAATTAAATTAAATTAAATTAAATTAAATTAAATTAAATTAAATTAAATTAAATTAAATTAAATTAAATTAAATTAAATTAAATTAAATTAAATTAAATTAAATTATAAATAAAAAAAATAAAATAAAATAAAATAAAACAAAAAATAAAATAAAAAGAAAAAAGACAATATAAAATAAAATACAATAAAAATAAATAAAATAAAAAAATAAAACAAGAAATTAAGTTAAATAAAATTAAATAAAACAAAAAAATTAAATTAAAAGAAAACGGCAAAATAAAATAAAAAAATTAAAATAAAATAAACGAAAACTACAAAAAAATTAAAATAAAGCAAAATAATAAAATTAAAATAAAAAAATAAAATAAAATAAAATAAAATAAAATAAAATAAAATAAAATAAAATAAAATAAAAAATAAAATAAAGAAATATAAAATAAACTAAAAAGAAGTAAAAAAATAATAAAATAAAATAAAACCGATTTGTCTCGAATGGCATAATTAACAAAAAAAGTTGGCCTAAGAAAGTTTTAAAGCAATTAAACAACAAAATATACGCCTAAGCAAGGTACGTTAAAATAAAAATGCATCGCTTTAAGCTCAATAAGCCAACAGCAAATCCCCCAGCTATAAATGTTGCTGCTAAAGCGGCAAAAAGTGTTGTATATACAAGCATATTGTATGTATGTAATTATGTCTGTATTGCCTGTTGTAGCAGAAGGCGTTTCAGCACATAAAAAAAATGTTTTTTTAAAAATGTTGCAAAAATGGTTTAAATGATGGCGCTGCAACGACAAATGACAACAATGTAAAAACGTGACATTGGACGTGTCACGATGATGCCAATCCACATTTCATTCTGCCGTCTGGCGCTACACAGTGTACAGTAACAAATTTTTGCTCTTTAAACTGGGAAAGACATACATACATATAGTACGTACACATTTATGTATAAGTAGGTGTTTTAGTAGATGATAGGTATGTAGGTGTTGACGGTGTAGAATGACTAAAATTAATTAATTACTTGTCAAATGACTGCTATGAGCGAAGAGTCCACAAAGGCTGCTAAGCTGAGTTTTTATTTATCGAAGTCCCTGCGATACTTGTGTATAAGGTTTAGTCTAAGGCCAATTTCATAAATAATGCATAAATACAAAATTACATGCAAAACTAAAAATAATACAAATTTTTGGCATTAAAAATATAATCAATTTTGTGACAAACAATAAAAATTTATAATCCCTATCATAACTAAATGCAAAATTTATTTAATTTAACGAGCACACGCCCAGGTTAAATTTTATTTTTTATTTTTTAGAAACTAGAAAAATACTTTTAAGCAATGCTTAATGCTTATGCAAAATAGTTTTCAGAAAAACACAAACATATCACTAATAATAAATACATAAATTTTAAATAAAACGGCATTAGCTTAATGCATTAATTAGCGATTGTGTAATACATTAAAAAATGAAGCCGCCGTACGCATAAATAATCGCATTTTCGAACGTATTAAATTAGTTGACAAATGGTTTTTTTCGATTTTGTGGTGAGTGTTTAGTAGCGATTAGTAATAATTTCAGCGCAAAAAAAAGTTAAAAATGATAAATCAAATTAAAAAGCAGCAATTAGCTTTAACAAAAAATTATTTTTTATGAAATATTTAAATACATACGTACATATGTTCATTTCGCTTTAAATATTCATTTAGAATTTCGTCGCTGCGCCAACAAATTCAGTTATATGTTTTTTTCGATTTTTTTTTTTATTACATATTTATTTAGCGCTATCCGCTAGCCACATTTCTGCATTTCCCGTTTTCTGATATCCTTCTTTGGTTAGAAGTTATCAAACACAGCTATATGCTCTCAGTAGTAGAAATGCTCTGTAAAATCAGTTATACATCTATTTTCGTATAATTGTTTTTTGGTTTCAGGTTATTTTTGTGTAAAAAAATTATTTAAAAAAAAGCGTATGTGGCCAATTTTCAAAATAGGAGGGGCACTGGTCAATTAAATAATGCATTTCCAAGCTATCGCTAATTGCATCGGACTCTAGCGAAGAATTGTATACACATCTTTTACGATTTCTTACCCCCACTAGCAAATTTAAACAATTTGTAAAAAGAGCTATGTGCTGTAAAACGGCGCAAATGCTTCATGCGAAGTGGTTGGTCAAAAAAAGTAAAAAAAAAAATTGCACAAGTCTATTACATATGTGTAGTATCATTAGTTAACAATTCAAACTAGAAAAAATACTCTCTAGGATCACCAGAAAACGGTTTTTTTTGCTCTCCTGAAAAGTTGCTGAAAAACGTATAGCTCTTTTTGTTGGCGCAGCGACGATTTGTTGCATGTTTATAAAAAAAGGCGTAATTAGGCGGGGACAATGGCTGACAAATTTGATAGCGAATATGATATTTTTATGCATGTACATACATATGTATGTAAATAAATACATACATATGTCGCTGCGGAAATAGTTATTATACAAATTTATATATTTAGATTAATATGTCCATATTTTTATAGTTAGTACACATTTATATACAAAAATAAAATATATTTAATCAGTTAATACGCACGAATTTCAAAACTTGAATTTAAAATTTCGCAAAAATTTTACATATTTTCAAATTACTAAATTAAGCAAACTAAAGAACAAAAAGTATTAAAATTAAAAAAAAAAAAATTAAATTCGTCTATTATGGCATATATGTAAGACCTACGATACTCAGTTCCAAGCTTGAACTTTGATAAGGTTATTTCATCCCACCACAACACAAATGTCATGCCCATTTTGGTGAATATAGAATAGTGAATGTCAAAATTAACTGACGACTAACCATTCAATGGTACCCACTGCGACTGCCATGGCAACTATTTAGAGTTGCTAATGTCTTAATAATAATACAATGGCGCTATTATAACTCTGACGAGTTTCATGGCCGAGCTTCTCTCCCAATTCGAGGTGTGCTCCTTTTGTTTTTCCTACTAATTGGGTGGACCTACAGTTTTATGCCGGCTCCAAACGGCAAATGCATTTTTTGTGAGAAGCTTTTTCATGGCAGAAATACACTCGGAGGGTATGCCGCCCACTGCCGAGAGGTGACCGCTAATCTTAAGAACCCCATTAATTGGAATTTTACTAATAAGAAAATTTTTTTTGGTGTTTGCTCCGACTGGGGTTTGAACCCGAGACCTCTGGCAGAGCAGGTGAGCACTCTACTCACTGCAGCACAGCGGCAAATGTCTTAATTAAGATTAAATCACGCAATTTTGACGGTTAACAATTCGAAAACGGTTGAAAATCGTATCTCAACTTCGTTAATGAATGTGGAAATGTTGTTACTTCCCTGTAGGATTTGGGATCATTTTACTAATCCGAGAGTACTCCCTTGTGAGTACTCTATTGCTCGCCATACTTCTGTATATATATATTATTTCTGGTCGGTGTTTTTTTGCAATCCCTTTTTCTGCTCACATAATTTACCAAAATGAATAAGTAAGGCATCGTTTTAAAGGTATAAATTAGCTATGCATGTGAAACGGTGTTTTATTGGGCGTGGTACTTTTTTTAATAGTATTTTGCAAAAATAAAGTTTAAATTTAAACTAAAAGATTTGCGCCTAAAACTATGCCTTCGGAATTATTTTATTCTAACAAGAGTGCAGAGTTAAATACAAATTTCACGTGTAGATGTCGCTCCAGTTGAACAGTCGTGTATGTTTGTATGTAAACATCACATTATTTTAGGCGAACACGTGTGTATTCATACTAACGCTGAATGGGGGCTTTTCAGCATGGGATGTGCTTATTTATACACAGCTGTACGTATGCCTATATGACACTACATTTTTTCCCTGGTTTTTTTTGTTTTGAAATTTTCAAAATTTTCAAATTGAAAACCCACCGAAAGTCAAAATTCAAAAACAATTCTTCTATAGGTTGAAAAGAGACATATACTCCCTCAAAAATAATTTGATTGACATTAAACTTCAAACTAAGTGAAAATAATATTTATTTCAAAAATTATTTTTTTTGGAAATTTGATTTAAATTACTGAAATAAAAAAGTTATGAAACCCAAAGGGCAGGATAGCTTTGTATTCCGTGTTATAAAGGGAAGCCAGTACGCAATATAATTTTTCTTGTGGACTTCTTCTTTACCCTTACGGCCAAAGCAGAAGCTTACAAGAGGCAAATTTAAAATTTGTATTTCCATATATTTTTTTATTTTAAATATAATTTATTTTATGGTTGTCAAATTGGAAAAATTGTCCGAAAAAATGACCGAATGCCAAAAAACCTACCGAAATACAAGCTGGCTCGTTGGTTTTTAATCGCCTAGATGGTATTTTGTTTGGTTTTTTTCAATATAGCTTGCTCGCTTACACCAACGCAAAACTGTATTTGACCATCTCCTTCACACAAAAAACCTGGTAGAATACCAGAAAAAAAACGTAGTGTCATATGGGCTGTAGTACAAGACCATAAAATAATTGAGATAGTTATGGACTTTCATAAATCAAAACGATCAGGATGAAAAAAAAAATTGATTGAACGGCCGACCATACATAATCTAACTGGCGCAAAAATAGAAATATTTTTATTAAATTTGGTTTCTAATGGGACCAGAGAAGTTTGGGGTTGAAAATAAGGCATATGTATGTATTTCGAAAAACATGACAATTAAGTCACTAATAAAGCCCGAGTGATGGAATTTCATCCATGCAATGACCTTATGCCGTTATGAGGAAATATGCTGAAATTTAAAAAAAGTGGGCCAAGAGGGGCAAATTTTCAAAGATTTATAAGTCAAAACTCAGGAACTGTAGCAGATAAATCGATTAAGCTTCGGCCACTGATTTACTTGCCAAGGCAAACGTGTGGAATAAAATTACCAAGTCGGCAGGGGCCACATATACATATGTACATAAAATGATATGTAAAATATATAAAACTATAATGCACATACCTATATAGGTATAATAAAAAAATTTTATGCGATATTTTTGTCAAACATATAGGTAATTCATTGAAATTTCCATAAGTTCCACCAAACCAAATAAATAATAAGTTTTTTAAAATGGGCGTGAGAGTAGAAACCATACCGACTGGCGCCACGTATGTTTTGTTATTTTTTGCGCAAGATGCGCACGGGTCCGGCTAGTAAACATAGAATTTGGCATACTCGCTTTGAACATTGTATGTCCTATGAAGGGTTGGAATAAACACAAACAAAATAATATTAATAGTATTTTCGATATCTTATGAAGAAAATGCTATACCCCACCCAAAGGGGACCCAATTCTATGTACATATGTAGATGTTTCAAAATGTTACAATTATGTAGTATAAAAATTCTCGGTCTGGGTTGTTGCTAGTATTTAATTTGATTCATTTCGCAGGACCAAAGAAATATTTACAATACTTATTCATAGGTTAGGTTATGCCTATATGACACTACATTTTTTTCTTGGTTTTTTTGGTTTGGAAAACCCACAAAAACAATTCTTCTGTAGGTTGAAAAGAGACAAATACTCCCTCAAAAACAATTTGATTGACATTAAACTTCAAACTAAATGAAAATAATATATATTTCAAAAATTAATTATTTCAGAAATTTTAATTTAAATTACTAAAATAAAAAAGTTACGAAACTCAAAGGGCAGGATAGCTGTGTATTCCATGCTATAAAGGGAAGCCAGTACGCAATATAATTTTTCTTCCGGACTTCTTCTTTACCCTTACGGCCATAGCTGAAGCTTACAAGAGGCAAATTTAAAATTTGTATTTCCATATATTTTTTATTTTAAATATAATTTATTTTCTAGTTGTCAAATTGAAACAATTGTCAGAAAAAATGACCGAATGCCAAAAAACCTACCGAAATCATGGTATAAGTATACCAGGTAAAACAAACGTCACGTTTTCGTCGCCATATTAACCACCTGACAATTAAGCAGATTATGACATTTCGTGCTGCCATACTCAATGATAAAAATCCTCCATTAATAGTATTTTTCATGCCGGAATCGCAATTTGGCGTTCGGTCGGTCGCGCTTCTGACAAGTGAGTAGAAATGTATGAAAATATATGGAGCAAATCGCATTGTGACCTCAAGCGTTTGATCGTAAAATTTTTGTAATATCGTATCTTCATTGCAACCCTGTATAACGCCTGAGTTGAACATTTCTCTACTAAGTCGGGCGTTTGACATTAAAAAAATTCAAATTGTTTCTTTCGATGAAAAATTGTGAAATTTATGAAAAAATTCAAGAAAATATATTAGTGGCAGTGAAAATGTTTCCAATCCAGCATCTAATATCGAATGTCAGTGTGAAGCGGCTTTGAGGTACGATCAACGCGCGACCGACCTAAAGCCAAATTGCGATTCAGGCATCACTGCTTTGATTTAAAAATAAATTGTAACCATGGTATTCATAGTAACGAATTTTTTCAATTTGAATTGAAAGAAATTTTTTCAATTTGAAAAAATTACACATCCTGCAGTAAATTTGTTTCACTGCTGAATGATCATTGATGATTCTTCTGAGTACAATTTTTATTATTATAATTATTTTTTTTTTTTTTTTGAAAAAAGCAAACCATTTATATGAAAACTTCAGCAGTCTACTATATTTGAAAGTACTCACTGATGCCTCCTCAGTCATAGATGAATTTCATTAGTGATTCATAAAAGATTCATTTCGGATTTTTACTTCGCGGAATATCAGTTTGGCCGTCCTACAAAGTAGCCCCTTTCCGGTATTCTCAGTGAGTTTTTAATTTAGTTTAGTAGTTACGATCACTTTTAATTTAGGCTTTGTGATCACTCTGGTATATATTTTTGGGAGGTTTTGGAGATTGATCTATTATAACTCCATATCGTCGCATAAAGTGCAATACCGCGTATCCGCTACCACCCAAATTTTACAGGAGGCAGTAAAAACTGTTTTAATTCAAAACGGTTCGGATTTTTGCAAACTCACATCCAAACCAAGGTAGATTTTTGGATTATATTCTTAATCCAAATATCATTTTGGCGAAAAACAGTTAAATGTGCAGTTATTGGCTTACTTATGTATTTATAAGCGGTTTTGCGTCTTTTATTTTGTTCAATAGTGACGTATAGGCGGTTTTGCAGGCGTACGTAAGAACTTTTCTTCAATAAAGCAAAGTTATAATCCATTTCGTGTTTATGAAAGTATAATCAACTTTAGTACATTACAGTACAGTTATAAAGCAATAACACCTATTATTGGTTCGAAAAATTTCCTTAAAAAAGCGGTTTTGAAACTGTGTCATTATTTGGAATTGCGGTGTGTGAATCTCAAAATTGTTGCATGAATGGATGGGGACGGACGTCAGGAATGTATTTTTGATGAAATCTCATTTTTGGCAAAAATGTCACGCGGTTTTGCACTTTAAACGACGATATGTATGTACACCACCATACCAAGTGAGCATTTCAGTCTATATATGTATGTATGTACATATGTCCAATCCAATTACAGAAAAATATGTACCCTAGATTTTAACAATATGAGTTGCTTACTTCCGCGGTGCAATAATACCAAATATGGGTGCAAAGACGGTGATATAAAATTTTTCCAATTTCCGACGATACCCTTTATTCGCGGAGAGTGGATGAAGATTTGTGGAGTGAGCGAAGAGGAGCTACCGGAAGTTCCATAAATCTGCTCTCTCTTTCTGTCCTTTGATTCCTGAAATACCCAAACTTTCAAACAAAAATCTACGCATTCAAAAAATAAAAGTCTGGCATCGCTATACTCCAAAACTGACATAAGATCAAACTTCAAAAATCTGCTTTTTAATCAAAAAGACAGCGTCAAAATGACAATGCACATACCTGTATTTTTTATACCATGTACCGAAATACAAGCTGGCTCGTTGGTTTTTAATCGCCTAGATGGTATTTTGTTTGGTTTTTTTCAATATAGCTTGCTCGCTTGCACCAACGCAAAACTGTATTTGACCATCTCCTTCACACAAAAAACCTGGTAGAATACCAGAAAAAAAATGTAGTGTAATATGGGCTTTAGGTTCAGTTGGCTGCCCCCATAATTTAAGAAAGCGGAGCACACTTAGGCCAAATTTGACCATTGTGATACCGTGAAGCTAAATCAGTGCATTTGCCTAATCGTTTTTGTAGAGATCATGAATGCCCACGAGACAATCCTGCCAGCGGACCTCCGGTTCAGATGTAGCGGCGATACAGATCTGTCCTCATCCAGTCTAGGCCATATTTGCCTGGAAATCAAACAAGGTTACTCCCTAGCCCACATAGCGTTAGCGTGTGCAATAAAGCGAGATTTCAACCAGAGCTGACATGAGTTCAAGGCGGGGCCAACCCAACGCGCAATTGTGATTTCCTGCAAGTGTGTGCCCTTCTCCTTGCTAACTCATCCACAATGCGGTTACCCTGGACGTCACTATGGCCTGGTACCCATTTGACGTTAAGGTCACAACTTGTCGCTATTTTATTTAGATATTCCATATATTTCATTGCTACTATAGACGTAGCATTAATAAGGATTGCATTTCATAAAGATTCTAAAATTCTTAACGTCAGTGAAAGTATGGAGAAACTCTGAAAAAAATACCCGTAGTTAACTCAACAACTTTCCGCTGTTGAATCTCCGTCTTTGATTCAACAGCAAAAGTATTTGTTTTAACGGAAAAGTTTTTGATTCAAAAACTCCCTTGCTGTTGAAAAATTTTGAAGTAAATAAAAAATAGAAAATTGTTTTTTTTTTTTCAAACTCGTTCAATTAATTTAAATTTTCGTGAAAAATATATATATGTACATATATGCAATATATAATTACAAATAAAGGTAAGTCACAATAATGATATTATTATTTATATATTATTATAATACATATATTAAAATTATATGTACATACATATATACGTTGAAAAATTTATTTTGTATTTTCAGATTAAATATGTTTGATTATCCCGTTTTTCCGATAGCGAGCAATCGAACGAGCCAAATCTGCAGGTAAAACTTGTCGGCGATGAGAAAATAAGCAAGTTATTCTTGTCGTGGGAGTTATGTACAGGTGCATTGATGCAGTTCAATGAATGCGGTATCAAAAATATTGAACTGCTTGCAATGATGCACTCCCACGACATCGACGAAATATTAAATAAAAAAGAACTCATCACCGACGGGATAAAATTCCGCAAACCTACAAATGCGGCGGTTGGAAAACAATAAATAATGTGTTATGAAATAATAAAAAAAAAATTAGTTGAGTTTATGTGTTTGTATTTGTGTAAAAAGCCCTGCAGACAGTGATAGTCATTTGATATATCATTTGAGGCGCACGATTGATGGATAATTCTGTCACACACTGCCTACAAGTTTCCATAATTTGTATATGGACGGTGTGAAAAATGTGATGAAAACCGTATCTCTTTTCATCAATCGCGTTGTTCAAATGATGTATCAAATGACCATCACTTGTTTGGTGAAACCGGGCCTTAGTATTAATATTACTATGTAAACATATATATTATATAAAAAAAATAAAATAAAATAAAATAAAATAATATCTATTATATTAAAAAAAAATTAAAGCGTAAATAACGCGTATTCATGAATATTGATGTGTAAACTGTTTCGAAATCGGATATTTATTCCCTTTTCCTTATTCCTTTTTTCCTGGTTTTCTATGGATTAAAAGGCGACTATCGTTTTTGTAATTTTTTGTTGTCATTGTGACTGCTACTATTTTGTTGTTTTTGTTTGTTTTGGTTTTTGGTTTTTGACTTTTGATTTTTATGTTGTTTTGTTTTGTATTGCTCAGAAACATGCAAGATCATCCGAGTCCACGTTTGACCCATATCTGGAGACCCGGCCTAGGGGTCAGAATGAAAAAGTTTCATATCGAAGTCCTGCTCAAAACCTTTCATTTGATACCAATATTGCTCAGAAACATTCAAGGATGATCCGGGTCCTCCTTTTGACCCATATCTGGAGACCCGGCCTAGGGGTCACAATGAAAAGAGCTTCATATCGAAGTCCTGCTCAAAACCTTTCATTTGATACCAATATTGCATAGAAAATTAGATAGGTAGATGTAGGTGTGCGGTGCAGGTTGGTCCTTTTTATTTTGCCTATTTGTCGCATTGTTGCAGAAAACAACAACAACAACTTCACTTCGCTTCGTTGCTGTTGATATTTGCATTTGCACGGCTATGCATGCAAGCATTTGTAAGTACATGTCTATCTACCTACCTACCACTGACAGTAGGGATGGGCAAATTGGAAAAATATATCGATATATATTGTATCGATATTTAAAAAAACATCGATTTATGCCGTGTAAAAACATCGATATATCAATATATCGAAAGGGCTGAATTCACATTGTGAAGACCCCAAATGCATCAGCCTTTGGAGCCTCCACAACACAAGGCAGCATTGATATATATATTATAATTATGAAACCGTAGAACGTTGTTTAGTTAATAAGAATTCAATATTATTTTGTTAAAAGGAATTATACACTTAGTTTTACATTAATTATTAATTACATAAATGTAAGTCTTGGTTTCCATTATTTCAAATAAGTATGTTAACACCCAATGTACATAAGTTATACAAATGTAAGAATAACGGACACATACGCAGATGTATAGGCGCACGCAGCGGCAGAACAACGGTCGCGCTGGCACAGAAAGGGTATAAAAGCCGGCGCAACCACCAAGCGCGAGTTAGTTGAGGCCGAGCCACCATAGCGTAGGGACGGTGTAGTCAGTCAGCAGCTAGGGAAATAGCATAGAGCTACGGGCAGTGAGAACTCCCAAGGCTATCGACAGGGACAACTAACATAGAGCCACGGGTAGTGAAAACTCCCAAGGCTAGTGACAGAGGGCGAGGAAGGGAAGCCAGGAGCGTAGCATAGAGCCACGGGTAGTGGAAACTCCCAAGGCTAGTGACGGAGGGCGAGGAAGGGAAGCCAGGAGCGTAGCATAGAGCCACGGGTAGTGAAAACTCCC
Organism: Urophora cardui; assembly: GCA_960531455.1. Classification (NCBI taxonomy): domain Eukaryota; kingdom Metazoa; phylum Arthropoda; class Insecta; order Diptera; family Tephritidae; genus Urophora; species Urophora cardui. Next base: position 128,692,710 of record OY482672.1, read on the forward strand.
AAGGCTAGTGACAGAGGGCGAGGAAGGGAAGCCAGGAGCGTAGCATAGAGCCACGGGTAGTGGAAACTCCCAAGGCTAGTGACAGAGGGAAAGGAAGGGAAGCCAGGAGCGTAGCATAGAGCCACGGGTAGTGAAAACTCCCAAGACTAGTGACAGAGGGAAAGGAAGGGAAGCCAGGAGCGTAGCCACGGGTAGTGACAACTCCCAAGGCTAGTGACGGAGGGCAAGGAAGGGAAGCCAGGAGCGTAGCATAGAGTCACGGGTAGTGAAAACTCCCAGGGCTAGGGACGGAGGACAAGGCGGGAAGGACTCAGTAGCCACGGATTGAGGATAATTAGAGACTAAGAAGGCTAAGCTAGATTAAGGCCATAGTGAAATTAAAGAAACTTATGCAAACGGACGGAAATATTTTCTTATTGTTTTGTAAGGGGACCCCTTCGGCTGAGCCTACCCTGGCTATGGACCGGAAGACCGGGGAATCGTTACAACATTAAGGAACCACGTCCCGCGAAAAACCACTTCTTCACGGGGCTAGAGGTGCTCTCACAGATCTCAAAACTGGAATCCAAACTTGCCGCAGACTTATAGTTTACTAGATATTTGTTGTTAAAGTTGGATGGATATACAGATATTCTACGAATCCTGAAGTATAAACATAAAAATCATTAAGAATTGCTTGAAGAAGAAAGTAATGTAAATTCAAGCACCCGGACATTATGGTTATACCACTTCTTAAGAAATGTTCTGCTGTTAAATTCGAAGCGAATCAGAAATGTATGAAAAATATCGAATTTGGCTCGAAATGGCAAAAAATTATCGATTATCGATGCACGGTAGTTCAAAATATCGTCGATATTATCGGCTGTACTATTTTAAAAATATCGATATATTGATATATCGATATATATCGCCCAACCCTAACTGACAGTGCCAAGCGATTCACACGGACGCAGCAGTGCACTAACACAAAGGTCATTTACGTTTACGCGTAAACTTTACCTGTTTTTCGAAATCACTCGTAGCTACATCAAAGATGTTTATACATCAAAAAATTACTATTGTTTACAATTTTTTTGATGTTAACTTAAAAGCGTAAGTATTTGCTTCAATGGTGCCCGTTTTTGGACCAAAAACTTTTGCGGTTAATTCAAAAGCAAAAATTGTTAGCTTAAATACGAAAAGTATTTAAATCAACGGTGCTCGCTTTTGGACCAAAAAATTTTGCTGTTAATTCAAAAGCAAACACTGTTAACTTAAATGTAAAAGTATTTCATTCAACAGTTTCCGTTGTTAACTTAAATACGAAAAGTATTTGAATCAAAAACGCTCGCATCTTTGACATAACAACGGAGCATTGTTGGGCACATTTCAACTGCGGAAAGTTGTTAATTTAACTGCAAAAGTCTTTGTATTTACAACGTTTTTTTTTTCAGAGAACAAATGATCATTCAGACAGGCGTGATCTCAGATGCCGCTTGCTCTCTTTACTTTTAAGAGTTTTTAAGTATGAAATCCAACATAAATAACCATTATTATACAGAAGTTTCAACACATTACAAATGCCGTAAAATGCAAATCGCAGCTGAGTATAAAAAAAACAACACTCACAATGCAATTGCAACCCAACTGAGAGAATAAAAAAAAAACTCACCATAAATTTTGCAACAAATGAAAAAGTGTTCTATTGTTGTATTGTAAAGTTTGCTTTTTATTGCCGACTTTGATTTTTCCATTTTCTATTTTCAATTTTTTCCATTTACTACTTTTTTCGCTGTTTACGACGAGTATATTTTTCGCGTGTCCTGCTGTTTGGCTACACATGTGTCACCGCTAACAGCACAATAACTTTTCTATTATTACGAGCTTTTATCCTTTTTTCACTGTTAACAACTTTTTTGTTTCAAATTTAGTTTTTCTGTTTGTTTGTTGTCGTAATTTCACTTTTCTATTTTCTGCTTTTAATAATGCATTCATTTTGTTTCAATGAACAAGCATTAGTGCTATTGTTGTTGATATTTAAACAAAATTGTTGTTTTTTTGTGTTTTATTTGTGGTTTTTCATTTTAATAACTTATTTCTATGAAAGCTGCATTGGCTTTTAATTTTATGCGTTAAAAATGTACAAACATGTGTTGGGTGAAATTAATAATGTGCAAAATGTGGAATAATGAGGTCCTTTTTGTATATGCATTTGTATATGTACATATATGCATGTAGTAAAATGATTTAACATTAATTATGTTCAGTTGTGCTCTAATGTTCTTTCCCAATAAAACACTGAGGTCAGATATCGATTTGAGTATGACTCGAGAACTAGCCCTTTTCTCAAATCTCTAACATTAGTGCGCGATTCGAAACTCTGTCGATAAGCATAATGCTCTCAAACAAAATGGGGCATAGTTCTCAAATCGAGAAAATTATTGTACTCGAATCGAAATGTAATTCTCTAATGGGACTGTAATGAGAATTTGCATTTACACATTTCATAAATATTGAGATTTGACTCTTTCTCTAATCAGTTTCCAATCGGATTCTAGTGTAGTTTTCTACACTCGCTCGCAGTGGCGTAGTAACGGGGGGGTTTTGGGGACAAACCCCCCCCCCCGAAAGATTCGTTTTCACCATAAAACCATCTTTGACTTTATTAGCATACATTTCTTTTTCAGAAAAAAATCAATGAGAATAGTAATTTTTCGAAATTGGTAATTCGAAATTTAGCGCTTTTTCACGAAGTATTACTTATAATTCTAGCGTTTATTGAGCCGTAGGAAAGTGCAAGAACCGCAGGAATTTTACCACAATTTATATTCTTTCTACTTATATTCGCTCTTTTGTGGTAAAATTCCTACGGTTCCTGCACTTCCCTACGGCTCAACAAACGCTACAATTATTATACGGTATTACTGTTATTAACATGCTAATAACAGAAAAGTAACGCCAATTATTTAAATTTCTTATCATCTTAATCAAATAATATTAGTATAAACTACAATGGGAATAAATATGCAATGTATAAGAGTATCTGAACTTGAGATTTTACTTAATGTCTGTCAAAATGGAATATTAAAAAACTAAATTATATAAGAAAATTATTATTTATAACCGTCGCACATACATAGGTAGAAATATTTTATTGTGTACATCTATTCCAAATTGCTTGTTTAATGCAAAATTTTAGTAATTTGTGTTAAAAGTAGAGTTCTCGATTTTTTTTGAACATTTTCGAGTAGCCCGAACAGTTGTTGTTCAAATGCTCGAAGAGTTGTTTGTTTGTTTATTACCCGTATGTTTGTACGGGCATTTGAACAATTCGGGTATTTTGAAGTTTGTTTTCTTCTTTTGTTTATTATTATTTTTTTTCGTTATACATATGTAGTTTTTTTATTTTTGTTTTTCCGATACACATTTTTTTGTTTGTAAGCTCGAATGCTCGAATGTTTGTACGGGCATTTGAACAACAAACGGGCTTAAAACAAAAACGATCAGATCGAATTGCTCGATACACGGGTATCTAGGGCTCTATGTAGTTAAAAGTCGATTTTATTGAAAAATATATACAGTGACTCAAAAAAAAAAAAAAAATCATACGCCAGAGTTTTTAATGTATTTCAAACAGTTCTGTCGAAAATTTGACTCTCTTATTTTCGTTTAAACATGTAAACAATTTTTCAATAAAATTCGCCTTAAGCAGGATTTCTAAGCTTATGGAAAAATCCGAAAAATCGTAGAAATTTCTAAAAGTGGATTAAAAATTTCAAAGCGCGGCCAGAATTTATAGAAGATTTTGAGGAGATTTCTAAGTGTACTGTTATGTAGCCAACCAATTTTAGTGTAAAAAGTGCTATTCTCAATGCTGTAAAAATTTCCGTCGATTTTAGTAATTTTTTTCTGTAGGGTGTTTGCGTTATATGTACGTGAGACCGTTCCAATTAAAATTTCCGAAAAGCCAATGAAATTTTTCAAAAAGTTGAATGTTGCATATTATTATATTAAAAAATGTAGCTTTATAATCCTTAGCCCCTTTTTATGATAAGTACTTCCTTAACTTTGAAAAATTGGAAATACTAAAAATACTGCCTAAAAAGTTAACAATAATCGCTGCTAAATATCTGGGTTACCTTCGAGCATCACCTACATTAACCAAGATATGCGTTAGAAATATAAACATTAAAATTAAATATAAAGCACAAAAAGAAAATTATTGTAGGTACATATGAAAAACCCTGTATCTACTAGTGCGGCTTTGTGCGACGTAATTTTTTGTCGGCTACTACTAATTGTACTAGATATCATGTCCGAGGGTTAATTTCACTGAGTCTGACAGAGCAACGTAACAAAACCAATTTTTAACACGAAAAAGAGTGATAATTTTTTTTTAAATATCCCAACTTTAAAAGCTTACAACTATAAACTTAGAATTATTGGAAACCAAGGATATTATTGAAAAGTGTTAATAATTACTTGAACCTTTAGGATTCATCACGATTACTTAAATGAAATGCTTTAAATAATAAATATTCAAGTTGAAACTAGCACTTAAAATATGTAAGAAAAAAACAAAAAAATTAACCTCAGATATGCTAAGTTACGACCATCTGGGGCAAGTGCAGAGTATGGGGTCGGGAAAAAAGCGATGAATTATTGTTCCCTATTCTATTTCCAATATGTGGGTATGTTTTTTTCTGTAATTGTAACAATTTTACAAAATTCAATTTTGGGCGCATAAAACTTGAAAATCTACCTATGCGCGTAGATTTCCAGAAGAGAATATGAGACTTACTTTTGAAGTATAGTTAAAGGCCCTTGGCAACTGACAATCTGGCATGTCAAGCAGTGTGTATGTGTGAGTTTTTTTGTGTGTGCTAGTGCAATCGGCAGTCGTCGTGCTACACGTTCATGTGCGGGCTCGCGTTGATGAGAATCAAATCTTTTAGATATTTGCGTCAATCACCCGACACTCACACATATGTATACACTTAACATTCCAGATTTTAAGGTGGCCAAGGGCCTTAAGAGTTTGATATATGTATTATAAGCGATATTTGTGTATTTCGCTAGCTTAGAGTGCAAACTGTGTAAGTCCACTTTTATGAAAAAGTGTATTTTTATGTAGAACGCTAGAAAAATCAAATACGCACCGCGCTAAACAAGTCTGAGATACTTGTCATATTTCTACTCGTTGTTATTCAGTGATACGCAAATTGTGTAAGTCCAAAAAGCGAAAAAAATTGTGTAAGTCCAAAATATTTATATGAACAGAAATTTTTTTTCATTTCGAATTTTTTTTTGTTTTTTTGTTTTTTGTCTCTCCTACAAAGTTTTAAAAAAGGACTTACACAATTTGCATTCTAAGCTAGCGATTTTTATCATTTGTAAAAAAAATTGTAGTTTTTTTTGGTAATTTTAATTTTGGTAAATTTTTTGCATTGGCTGTGACCCCCCCCCCGAAAAATTCTCTAGCTACGCCACTGCTCGCTCGCCCTAGTTATCTAATGTAATCTTCACAAATTATCCATAGTTAGTGATTGTTGCTTTTTGGTTGCTTGCTTTTCCAACAGGGTAACAGGAAAATGATGTATTGTGGAACGAATTTCGGTCATTCCTGCGAACGAAAGAAGACACTGAAGATGACGCATATCAGCCGAAACTGGTTTGTCTCCAAACCAAACTTGACAAGGGATGATGGAAAATCGTTAAGAGATTATGTTTGTTGGGTTAAAGCAACTTTAGTGTTCCACAACCTTCGCCAATATGGGAAGCTTTTCATATCCTACAAATCCTCGAATATACAGCGAGACAGTTTTTCCAATTATTATACTCAGCTGTACTAGTACACAGAGTATTATAATTTTGATTTCATAACGGTGGATTGTAACAGAGTGAAATAATCGAGATAGATATAGACTTATATATATCAAAATGATCAGGGTGAAAAGAGAAATCGATTGAGCCATGTCCGTCCGTCCGTCCGTACGCACGATAACTCGCGCAAAAATTGAGATATTTTGATAAAATTTGGAATGCAAGTTGGTATCGAGACTGGGACGGTTGGTATTGAAAATGGGCGAAATCGGACCATGACCACGCCCACTTTTCCTATATAGAAAAAATCGGAAATTTGGTATCTCAGCCACTAATATAGCTGGAGCGATGAAATTTCACTCACGTATTGAGCTCAGGCCCCTAAGAAGAAATTTGATGAAATTTTGGAAAATGGGCGGTGCCACGCCCACTTATTAAGGGTCAAACATTGAAAGTTTCATATGTCATAACTCAGAAACCGTTGAAGATATATAGATGAAATTTGGTATGCGTGATTTACTTACTTAGACAAATGTTTTGACGGAAAATTGTCAAAATCGGTTGACGGCCACGCCCACTTTTATATATGGGAACTATAAAGGGGCCTAATAAAAACATTTTAAGCGATATCTCTGTCAAATATAAAGATATATCATTGAAATTTTATGGCAGGAGTCCAACTGTGGACATAAAATGAAAAACACAAAAATTTTGGAAAATGGGCGTGGCACCGCCTCTTTTTGGAAGCAGGAATATACGAGATTTCTTAGCCTATAACTCGACAAATAATTGAGATATTATGACGAAACTTGGTGTGTAAACTTTTATTACTTGTGGTAATACATATTGAAAATTTTAGTGAAATCGGTTGACGACCACGCCCACTTTTTAATATGGGTATTATAAAGTGGCCTAATAAAAACATTTTAAGCGATGTCTTTGTCAAATATACAGATAATTCATTGAAATTTTGTGGCATGAGTTCCACAATAGACCGGAAACAAGAAATAGAAAAATTTTGGAAAATGGGCGTGGCACCGCCTCATTTTGGAAGCAGGAATATACGAGATTTCTTAGCCTATAACTCGACAAATAGTTGAGATATTAACGAAACTTGGTTTATATACTTCTATAACTTGTGTTAATAGACACGTAAAAATTTATTGAAATCGGTTTATGACCATGCCTACTTTTTTAACAAAGATATTTCTGGAACACCCTTTGGGAATTTGTTTTGTAACTAGAAGTCATAAAGGAATGAAATTTTGCACAAAGAATAATATTCAAATGCGTAGTTGGATGACTGATGAAAATGTTGAAAATGGGCGTGGCTACGCCCACTTTATGCAGCACTCGCTTTATATAAAGTACACCGTGTTTCCATCAAACGCAAACAAATAATGAAAGCTTACAGCTGAGTATCTAATGTTCGATTCCACTCGAACTTAGGCTTCCTTACTTGTTTTTTTTTTAACATCAGTTTTAAAACATAGGCCAATTTTTTAGGGTCTGTACATTGCGCAATATTTTCTTTCTCGAAACTGTCGAAAGAGATTTTCGTCTTTTTTAGTTGAAAATTTCCAGGCTGGACCAGCCTCTTTGGTGGATTCAAAATGTTATAGCCTAAGATTTACGTACCTTGTAAGGAATACCTAGATGACAGTGGATTGGACAGTACCGATATCCTTAAAAGAAAACTTTGCTTATTCATGATATTCCAGTTAGAAAGAGTTTGCAATAATTCATAGGGGCAGGAAAATATATTCTTAAAGATAAATGCGGAACATAGAGAAACTAAATTCAACATTAAATTTCCACAATAAAAAAGTAAATACTTTTAAATAATGAATAATGCAAGTTGTCAAAGTTTTTTATAGAGGGATTTAATGTTATCAAATGCGATTTCCATTTTAATGGCAGGCAATTAACCGAATGACAGGAAAAATATATGTATCTATTTTTAAATCAAAAATATGTGTCACTTTTTCAAATCCCTCTAGATATTTAATTTATGCACATTTGATTTGTGTACATTGGCTGAAGAGTGAATCAACAGTCGTTGCGGCGCACCCATAGGCGGCTAAATTTAACTAAAATAATACCCACATTGGCACACACAAAAACTTTGAAATAACGAAAAAAAATAAAGATAAACTAAAAATAAAAATAAATTAAAAAAGAAAAACCAATATTGAAAATAAATTGTCAACCATTATCTAATGTTAAAAGAGCAAGCAAGACAGCAGAGCTGCACACGATGGCGTTGAAGTGCAAGCAGCAAGAGCGAGTGATGGCGGCAAGAAGCAGTGGAGCGAAAACTTAAAAAAAAAAAAAAAAAACAAAAAAAAGGTAAAATAAAATAAATAAAAAATTTGAAATAAACATAAAAGATTTTACATACAAAGTAAGGGAAGACAAAAATGCATAACAGAAAAATGGAAAGAAAAACAACAATAAAAAATATAAAAAATCAAACAATAAAAAACAAGAATTAAAAAAAAAAAAACCAAAATAATATCTGCCGCTATGCGTTTGGGCGAAATGGTTGAGGCAGCGGGGGAGAAATTCCTGTTGACAAACCATAATGACGACAACAACTGCATACGCCGTTAAATGCACCGTAACGGCGTTGACAAAACACTAACAACAATAAAAACCAACAACATGAACAGCAACATAAAAACGACAACTTCACATAAAACACAAAAGCACAGCTTCGGGCTACAACTCATTACATTCGACAACAACAAAAAACTGGCGTATATCTGGTTCTCCACAACAATTTAAACCTCGTCGCATTTATGTGCAACACTCTCCACAACCGCCCAGCTCAATTCCCTACCAGCATTGCCACTTTGGTTACTTTTTGCCAAAATTGGTTACAATTTTTTCGTTTGGTTACGTGGTTACTTTCGGCCCATTTTGGTTACATTCAAGGTCCATATATTCAGTACACCATGGTTACATTAGATTTTTAAGAATACGCTTTTAATTTTTTCAAACTATAAAATATTTGTTATCCAAATTGTTTTGTTGTATTTTTTTTTTATCAAATTCCAAATAATTTATTTTTTTGGGTAAATGGAAAAAATTCAACCACTATTTCCAGAGAATTTTCAGTGTATAGCTGTTTCACGAAAATGAATAAGGCAAAAGTGGCAAAAATTCGCACAGTCTCAATGGTCGAGCGTGTAAAAGCATTCTACATTGCGGCTGAAGATCAAATGTATGAGGAGTTCGATCCCCGTGAGGAGCATCCACTTCCGAAAACGGAGCTAATGATCGAAAATGGTTTTTTCGTGAAATAGCTATACTCAACCTTCGCTGGAAATAGTTGTTGAAATTTTTCCATTTACTCCCAGCAATACAAAATTAAATTAAATAATTTTGGTGCTAAGCACTAAAAAGCTTTTAAGTCCAAATAATTTATTTGACAGGAGCCAGTGACGAATTTTCGTCAGCTTTTTGGTTCTGTTCATTCTCATATGTGGCCGTGTTTTTAAATGTTGATAGAACGCTACGACCGGGCGATATTTCGCACGACGTTGGATCTGTTTAAGGCTCAAGGATGTAAAAATATTGATACATGTATTTTAGTTTTTGTTAACCGAATATCTTGTTTTGCTTTCAAATAAATAGCCCTAACGTTAATGGGACATATGCCTCAATTTTTATTTTATTTTGGTTACTTGTATCTAGTTTTGGTTACTTTTATTTTGTATTTTGGTAAATTTAAAAATTTTTAAGTGGCAACGCTGTTCCCTACTCCACAAATGAGTAACGGCATTTCTTGTTTGTGTGTTACGTTTGATCGTCGTGTGTGGAAATGCATTTTGTCGTTGACGCGTCGCGACCCATAAATGCGCTTGAAAGGCATGCCTACAATACATAGCGGCAAGCAGAAAAGTGTATGGCATGCATATTTATACATATGTATGTACCTTTCATGAAAATTAAATGGTAGATATTATACTTAAATAACTGTGCGCCGAAATACAAATCTTAAAAGTAGCAGAAGGGGTAATTTAAGTGAAATTGAAAATAAATAAGAAAACGGTCTCTCGAGCGAAGTAAAATATTTCTAGCTGAATGTGCATTGCCAAAGTTACTTGTATTTTTTTCATTTGCCATCGGCTTTACATATTTCTACAATTCTCAGATAGTTAGTGAAGCATTTGGTATAAGGAGTTCACTGTTTGCCTCGTCATTAAATAATTTCTAAATATTTTCTAAATTTAGTATACGTAGGAAAATTAGAACTTAATTTAAGTAAATATTTTCTAAATTTAGTATACGTAGGAAAATTAGAACTTATCATGAGGGATCAGAAAAGCATAATTAGTCAACTAGTATTTTCCTAGGACTTGTTCCATGAAATGACAACATTTCATTTAATAGAAATGACGAGGCAAACAATGAACTCCTTATACCAAATGCTTCACTAACTATCTTAGAATTGTAGAAATATATAAAGCCGATGGCAAATGAAAAAAATACAAGTAACTTTGGCAATGCACATTCAGCTAGAAATATTTTACTTCGCTCAAGAGACCGTTTTCTTATTTATTTTCAATTTCACCAAGAAATAATTTACTTCATCTAAGAAGACACTTTCTTATTTATTAAAATTTTTTTTGCTGTAGTTTGTTGTTACAATTCATTGAGACTAAATTTTCTTAAATTCTTCTTGATTTTAGTAAAAAGATTTTCTTCATTTAAGTAAATTTAAGAAAAGATTTTCTTATTGTTCAAGAAAGCATTTTTCTTGATTCAAGTATAAAAATTTCTTTCCGTGTACTGTATATTTTTTTTTTTATAAGAATTTCTATTTCGACGCTTTTGATGACAAATAATAAAGTTTAATCGCTACTGGAAATAAAGTTGATGGCTTGTTATTGCAGTATTAATGGTCTTTGAACACATAATTTGGCATAAAAGTACGGTTCAGAATCTGCTGATTATACCAGAATTCTCATGCCCATACAGTATTCCGAAGATTATTTTATTTAAATCAAGTGATCGAAGAAGACTGTCATGTTTTTGAATCAAATATGATCATGTTATTGATAAATCAATAAAATGCTGCGTTAGCATGTATTTGATTTTGTCTCAAAATAATATAAAATTTTGTTCGCTATTTTGTGTAAAAACTTGCGGTTATGATGTATTCCCACTGCCAATTACTTATATAGTTATTATTTCTCGAAAATTTTATGACTACTCACCAGTGAATTTCTTAAATTATTTGCGGTAATCTGTAAATAAAAAAGAGAAAAAATATTTAGATATATCTTTAATGGCATAAAGATATGTACATTTTTTTTTTATCTAATTCTGGCAACTGTTTTTAAAAAGACAAAAATATTTCTATAGAAAAAAAAGCTGTTATCTTTGGAGAGAGAGTTACCCTATAAATTTAACAAAATTTCTGGTAAACGCTTAAACGTTTTAAGACATCTTTAGGTATTTTTCAGTGATCCCTTAGGTTTTCTAAAACATTTTAGTCACTTCCCGGCAACGGTCGGCATACCTTTTCAGCCCGAAAAAGCTACTCACAACATTCCATTTTCCTCCTTTTTTGTTGTCTGTTTAAGAATGAAAAAAGATGCTTAAGTTGGCACAACGCCGAAACCGGTTTATAACCAAATCAAAATTGACAACTTGACAAGGGATGACGGAAATTCGTTCTACAAAACATCATATTCCATTTGCCATTTGGAGTCAGCATAAAATTTGAAAAACGTTGGAAAAAATTAAGGAGCACACAGCGAATCGGATAGATAGCTCGACCTAAATCTTGTTAGAGCTATATTCGCATCAGTTTACTATTATTTACTAAATACTTATGCGGAAAGTATTATTATTCAATTTGATTACTAGATAAGTCTCAAGCATTCTTTATGTGATTCAATCCGTCTTCGAAGGCAAATCATAATGCGCGAGAGACTGGTAATCTTGAAATGCGACAATTTTTCTTTTATTACTGTAGTAATGTTCCCATTTTGTTTAAGATTGGTTATTAGTTCGTTCTCAGTTTAATATTTCATATTGTATATATGTACGTGTTCACCACAATTTTGATTATGAAATAGTTTTTAAAAGAACCTCAACACAACCAAAATTTCTTTGTTTTTTTATACTCAGCTGTACTAGTACACAGAGTATTATAGTTTTAATCACATAACGGTGGATTGTAAGAGAATGAAATAATGGAGATAGATATAGACTTATATATATCAAATTGATCAGGGTGAAAAGAGAAATCGATTGAGCCATGTCCGTCCGTCTGTCCGTCCGTCCGTCTGTAAACACTCTAATTCGCGCAAAAATTGAGATATTTTGATGAAATTTGAAATGTAAGTTGGTATCGACACTGGGACGGTTGGTATTGAAAATGTGCGAAATCGGACCATGACACTTTTCCTATATAGAAAAAATCGGAAATTTGGTATCTCAGTCACTATTAAAGCTAGAGTGATCAAATTTTACCCACGTGTTGAGCTCAGGCCCGTAAGAAGAAATTTGGTGAAATTTGGAAAATGGGCGGTGCCATGCCCACTTATTAACGGTCAAACATTGAGGGTTTTATAAGCCATAACTCAGAAACCATTGAAGATATATCGATGAAATTCGGTACGCGTTATTTACTTACTTAGACAAACGTTTTGACGGAAAATTGTCAAAATCGGTTGACGGCCACGCCCACTTTTATATATGTGAACTATAAAGGGGCCTAATAAAAACATTTTAAGCGATATTTCTGTCAAATATAAAGATATATCATTGAAATTTTATGCCAGGAGTCCACCTGCGGACATACAACGAAAAACACAAAAATTTTGGAAAATGGGCGGTGCCACGCCCACTTATTAACGGTCAAACATTGAGGGTTTTATAAGCCATAACTCAGAAACCATTGAAGATATATCGATGAAATTCGGTACGCGTTATTTACTTACTTAGACAAACGTTTTGACGGAAAATTGTCAAAATCGGTTGACGGCCACGCCCACTTTTATATATGTGAACTATAAAGGGGCCTAATAAAAACATTTTAAGCGATATTTCTGTCAAATATAAAGATCTATCACTGAAATTTTCTGGCAGGAGTCCAACTATGGACGTAAAACGAAAAACACAAAAATTTTGGAAAATGGGCGGTGCCACGCCCACTTATTAAGGGGTAAACATTTGAGTTTAATGAGTCATAACTCAGAAACCGTTGAAGATATATCGATAATATTCGGTATGCGTGATATACTTACTTAGGCAAATGTTTGCACTAAAAATTGCCAAAATCGGTTGACGACCACGCCCACTTTTATATATGGGTATTATAAAGTGTCTCAATAAAAACATTTTAAGCTATATCTCTGTCAAATATAAAGATATATCATTGAAATTTTATGGTAGGAGTCCAACTGCGGACATAAAACTAAAAACACAAAAATTTTGGTAAAATGGGCGTGGCACCGCCTCTTTTTAGAAGCAGGAATATACGAGATTTCTGAGCCCATAACTCCACAAGTAATTGAGATATTGTGACGAAACTTGGTGTGTACACTTTTATTACTTGTGGTAATATATGTTCAAAATTTTAGCGAAATCGGTTTGTCGACCACGCCCACTTTTATACATGGGAACTATAAAGTGGCCTAATAAAAACATTTTAAGCGATATCTTTGTCAAATATAGAGATAATTCATAGAAATTTTGTGGCGTGAGTTCCACAATAGACCGGAAACAAAAAATATAAAAATTTTGGAAAATGGGCGTGGCACCGCCTCTTTTTAGACAAAGGAATATACGAGATTTCTTAGCCTATAACTCGACAAATAATAGAGATATTATCACGAAACTTGGTTTATACACTTTTATAACTTATGTTAATAGACACGCAAAAATTTATTGAAATCGGTTTATGACCACGCCTACTTTTTAACAAAGATATTTCTGGAACACCCTTTGGGAATTTGTAACGTGATATCTTTGTAACTAGAAGTCATAAAGGAATGAAATTTTGCACAAAGAATAATATTCATATGCTTATTGGATGACTGATAAAAATTTTGAAAATGGGCGTGGCTACACCCACTTTATACAGCACTCGCTTTATATAAAGTACACCGTGTTTCCATCAAACGCAAACAAACAATGAAAGCATACAGCTGAGTATCTAATGTTCGATTCCACTCGAACTTATTCTTCCTTACTTGTTTTTCAATAAAATCATCTGCGTTAAAATTTCCTTATTATTTATTTAAAATCCATTACAAATGCATTCATTTATTTGAATAATTTCATAGACCACAAAAATGGTTTTCATACATATGTATGTATGTATGTATCTATGTATTTAAGAGCATTAATAAATATTTGATTAAATATGATGTACATATGTATATTTACATGCATATGAACACCTTGTTGTATTCCTTATCAAATAATAGCAGCAAAAAAAAAAAACAATAACAACCGACAACTACAACAACATTTAATTTTGTCTGTTAACAGCTTCAGGCGTTGCGTGTTTACAATTTATTTGTTTGCCACAATTATTAATATAATGTTTATATTTTATTTTTACATAAATTTGTATATACAATTGTACATATATAACCCTATGGCTATAAAATGGCTCAAAATTGACTTCAACCAATACGAAAATAAATAAAAAAAAAAAACAAAAAGAAAATTAAAAAAATTCCAATTACAATTTATAATTTCAATTGGCTTCATTTCGCCATTTGCGGATTTTCCCTTTGCACTGCTGGGTTGGGTTGGGCTGAGGTGTGTTTAAATGTGACAAACTTTTTTGCAACAATTGTTATAGTTGTTCTTGTTGTTGTTATCATTTTTGTTGTAATTTTATTTGTTATTGTTACTGTTGCTCAAGCTGTTGTTGTTGCAGAGTAACACAACATACATACATATGTATATATATTAGGGTGGGGCGATTTGTATGGAGGGAAATTAATAGATACCGCGCTATCGAAATTCGGATTCCTCTCATTTTTTTGAGTAGAAAACTCCTCCACGACATTTGTCTAAAATAAATTTTGATGTTCCGGAATTTGGTTTTTATGGACCAAGACGGATTTTTGAAAATAAAAATTGGGCAAAAATCGTCAAAAAAATTTCCAGGTCAATGTGCACATCGAATTGAAGCAGAATTTTATGCTGAATCCAGATATGTAATCAGTATTAAAATCGGATGATTCGTTTTCGAGATATAGCCTGATTTCCGGTTATGGAGGCTGAATGCCCAAAATCTCATACTTTCGCGATTATCTCTTGCTGTGTACAATACATTTTAATTTTTTCTGCAAATTTCTTGAAGAGAAGTCCATACAATATATGAGCAGTATTTTAAAATATTAATTTATCTTTCGGTATAGGAAAACTAGAATGCACTCTTTTTTCCTTGGCCCAAAATCGCGGTATGGGTTCTCCATGTTATAGTCAGCCGATACCGATCGACAGCGCTTTGTGTATAATAAATGCTCTAAATACAAAATTTCAGAATCTGAGCTGCAAAAAGTGAAGAGTTATACCCCAAAACGTAGACGTAGGGTGATTATGCCAGTTACCGACCACTTAACTAATTTTTTGTTTTCAAACTCCTCTGAATTACAGTCTATTAGTAATATTCACTAACCCTAAATTAACAAATGAGCATTGACTAATTCTAAATCTAATAAAATTAACCATTTTCATAGAAAGCTGTCAGTTTTTTTACAAAAATTATTATTGCAAAACAAGTCGAAATATGCCAGTAACCGGACACTTTTTCCAGATACCGGACAGTAAAGATCCAGTAACCGGACACTTATTTTTTCGTTATAAAAACCACAAATTTATAGTTTTATTGACATTTTTTATTTAAAAAACTTTAGAAAAGGCATTGGAAAAGATATTTAAATTTTAATATAAAATAAATAAATAAACAAAGGGCTTCAATAACAAGAAAAGCCAACCCTGGCACATGCTTTACTTATTTCAATACACTTTAAGGGAAAATATATATATTTACATATATATATGTATTGCCATACCAGGGGCCGTGGGTTCAACTCCCAGCCCGGACAAACACCAAAAATTAAATTAAATTAATTAAAACTTAATTATTGGAATTTGTACAACTAGCTGCAACATCTGGATAGTGGTTGACATACTCTCCGGGTTTCTGCCATAAAATAGGTTTTCGTAAGAAATGCATTCGCCATTCGGAGCCGGAATAGAACTGTTGGGCCACCCAATAAGTAGGAAAAATTAAAATTAGGGAGAACGCGTCGTATTGGGAATAAAGCTCGGCCTTAAGACCTTGGAGTTATATACGCGTCAGTGTATTATTATAAATATATATATATAAATTCTCCAGTTAAACGGATAAGGACGTTAAATTATTTTCTGTAATAAATCCTTGGATACATAACCCACAAGAACGGACATTACAAGTTAATGGAAATCAGACCATGTGTGTAAATTCCCCCATTCATGAAAGGTATCCATAACGTCCGGTCGAAGACAGCCGCGGTCTTAATTATTTTATTTTAAACAATTAGAAATATCTGAAAGCCAATGGGGTTTTTTTCTTGTAATGTTTTTTATAAATTTTCGTACTGTACTAATGAGGTCATCTTTTTTCAGAAGATAAAGAAGGTAAAGCATTATCCACAACCTTTCTATTTTATCTAGAATCGTTCACCTTGGAGTGTGAAAAAAAGACTTTATGAATACTCATGGATACTCATCGACTTCATTCGAATATCTTTCTTCTCAGTCACTCCCACATTGGCCCTCTAGTTGGTATAATTACTGGCTACTGCGTCATGGGTATCCATGGAACGCACATGGTTCTCCTTACCAACGATTTATGTCGAAACTGCAGGGATGAGGAGGAGGTATAAAGCGTAGAGCTCCTGTTCCGCTCTTACTCCATGTACGCTTGCTCGACAGATGCACCTTTAGATGTCTGGAATAGCTTGAAAACATAAAAATTTTTGACGTTTTACCCCATACGAAGCGAATAGCTGGTTCACTTTAATAGGCGTCCAATCTCCGTCTACATGGTGTGTAATCCAAAGATCCACGTGGTATCACAACTGGTCATGAGGCCTACTAAAATAGGTACTTAATTATAGTAAATGTGTTTGCGCTGTAGCAAGTGGAAAACATTGCCCACTATTTCCTTCGACAAATCTTCTTATGTTTCCGTCAAGATCAGTTGCTTGCCCTCTTTATTCCTCGGATGTTATTCCACAAAATGTAAATCCTGATCTTCGCACTGCACGAGCGTTGGCATCCACTAATACCTAACCTAACATTGTCCGAATATCATTTAACGCCAACTAAAATTTTTATTTAACTGGACCTGCTTCTGACCCTTTTCCTTCACATTTTTATAACCCATTCGGAAAATAATTGAAATTTTAACACATATTATTAAATATAATACTAAAGTAAAAGCGTGTCCGGTTACTGGCATAGTAGGTTTTTTAACGCTTTCCAGTAACCGGACACAGTGTCCGGTTATTGGAAAACACTCTAATTGTCGTTCCAGTAACCGGACAGGTGAATATACTTAAATATGTAATATTTTCTAATGATTGCTGTTATTACGTATTTTATCATTATTGTGCATGAAAACAGCCTTTTGAAACACTTTTGTCAATAAATTTTAATAAAAACTTACTTGAAAGAAATGAAGCGCCACTATGAAAAAAATAAGAAATCACACGTTTTCACACTTCACTTCATACACGCAAACTAAATGTGATGCCACAAGGATTTCTTTTGAAAATAAAACGAAAACCAAGTGGCGAATTTGTTTAAAATTAATGGCTAATTCGATTACAGTTTTCAAAATTAAGAAAAAATAAACAGTTTTCTTATTTTAAGCGGTAAAAGACAAAAGTGTCCGGTTACTGGGGGGTGGTCGGTTACCGGCATAGTTACCCTATGCTGTTTGGGACTTGTTTTTCTACTTTACTCAACTCTAAAAAAACACTCAAGGTTACTCATACGTCATAGCGTACTATTGGAAGCAAAACACAAATTTCGCGATATAGGTTAGTAAATCGCCCCACCCTAATATATGTATATACATTTTTGAAGCAAGCGCGGGGCACGTCTTTGTCGCTTCTATTTCATCGTAAAAATACTCAAGTCAAAATGATAATTTACAATTGTACACGTGCCATGACACTTGAGTGGGAGAGGAAAATGAAAATATAATGAAATAAAAGTAAGAAAAGAATATATTGCACCCTAAATCGAAAAGTGACACAATTAAAAAAATTTTTAAATCGTTTTTTTTTGTTCAGAAGCTGGTACACAGAAAATATCTTTAGCGACTGCCAAAAAAAAATTGTCAATCGGTCTCTTTTTACTGAAAAATAACCCTTATACGGGAAGAAAAAGTTTTTTGGCTTTCCTGAAAATTTTGAGTTGTTCCATTTTATGATTTGGTGTGCTACATATACATACAAATCACTTCTCCCACTTAAATTTCCCTTCAGGAATTGGCTGGATTTCGAATTAATCTCGAAGGGAAATATATTCGTCGTATAACGATGGTTCCGTTTAGCTGAAGAATGATATATGTATATATGTATGTAGTACCCGTATCGAATAACAACCGATTTTCACATTCATTATCGACGCAATGACTTGAAAATCATAATAATTTTCCAATCGATTTTCGAATTGTTTATCAAACCCTAATGTTGTTTATAGGGTATGTCTACACAAACTGATGTTCTACTAACTACGCAATATCTGGCACAATTTAGCGTTGTCATTAATATGACAAACAGGTGCGCGTACTTAATATTTGCAATGCAAATACTTCAAGGTGCTGTCGCGGCGACAACGTGCACAGCCATTATTAGAGTGTCTATAAATTTTAATTGTTTATAAATTGCGTTTTATTTTTGATTTTAATATTGTTAGTGTAATGTGCTAACGATGCACATAAATTATACTTTGTTTCAAATTTACTGCTGCTAAAATTGTTGTGACGCCCATGAGTTATTTTAATTGACATTTTGGGTCGGTGGTGATTAAGTTGTCTTTTTATTGCGAAGATGCGTATGTTTTTGATGCATGATACAACTAGCAAGGCAATTTTGTTTTGGGAGCCATGAATACTCAAAAATTTCCAAAAAAAAAAAATTTTTTTTGGCTTGAATGACAGCAACGTTGAATTCATCAATGTAGCTGAAAGATCTTCTCCTTTCTTTTAAATGAACGAGAGAAAATTTTCGCTGCATTTTAGTATATTTAATACTCAAAGTGATGCTAATCAAATTGGGCTTAACACGTCAAAAGAGATATCGGAAACTGTCCAAAAATGTCTTACATAAAAAGGCTATTAGCTTAAGCAGCTTCATTACGTCAAGCTTGATAAAAAAAAAACAAAATCCAGTGGCTTAAAGTAAGAAAAAAATGGAAAAATTTATGGGCATACATTTGCTTAAGGCTTGACTAACTTGGACAGCTGTATCCACTTTTAGTCAGTGTTTAAAAAACTGG
This sequence comes from Urophora cardui, assembly GCA_960531455.1. NCBI lineage: Eukaryota > Metazoa > Arthropoda > Insecta > Diptera > Tephritidae > Urophora > Urophora cardui. The sequence continues at coordinate 128,712,048 of OY482672.1, forward strand.
CATAAGTTTCATTTCTGTTGATTTTGATTTTGATTCCGCTTTTAAAAATTCAGAAGTCGCAGTTAATCAATATGAAAAAATATGAAAATGGACGATTTTGCCTGATTTTGATTTTGCGCTGATTTCATATTGCTCAAAATCAAAAGCGACCTGATTTCAAAATGAACGATTTTGCCTGATTTTGATTTTGCGCTGATTTCATATTGCTCAAAATCAAAAGCAACCAAATATAAAAATTAGCGATTTTGCCTGATTTTCATTTTGTGCTAATTTTGATTTTGTGCTGATTTCATATTGCTAAAATGAAAAGCAGCCAAATATCAAAATTAGCGATTTTGCCTGATTTTCATTTTGTGCTAATTTTGATTTTGTGCTGATTTCATATTGCTAAAATGAAAAGCAGCCAAATATCAAAATTAGCGATTTTGCCTGATTTTCATTTTGTGCTGATTTCATATTGCTAAAATCAAAAGCAGCCAAATATCGAAATCAATGCTTTCACAGTTTTGCTATTTACGCTTACATGAACACATGTGTGTATGTACATAATTTCTTACCCTCAGTATTACGTTTATATACATACATATGTATGTACGAGTATGCGCATGTAAGCGTAAATAGCAAAACTGTGAAAGCATTGATTTTGATATTTGGCTGCTTTTGATTTTAGCAATATGAAATCAGCACAAAATCAAAATTAGCACAAAATGAAAAACAGGCAAAATCGCTAATTTTGATATTTGGCTGCTTTTCATTTTGAGCAATATGAAATCAGTACAAAATCAAAATCAGGCAAAATGGTTCATTTTGAAATCAGGCCGCTTTTGATTTTGAGCAATATGAAATCAGCGCAAAATCAAAATCAGGCAAAATCGTCATTTTAAAAAGCGACAAATATCAAAATTAAATAAAATGAAACATTTCACGACTTTTGCTAATTCCGACTGCAGTTTTTTAAACACTGCTTTTAGTATCTATCAACGAAATATGTAGGCTGTTATATATGGATTACATGCATACTTTTATACATTTGTAAACATATGTATGTATGTAAACATCACACTTCGGAAAAATCGACCATAAAGAACAAAAGACTAAAACGAAATGAAATGACCGATACCGTAAATCTTCGTCTTCATAGACGTTGACGTTTATTGAAATGTCGTTGTTTTTTCCGTATATGACTTGCATAGCAAATGAGATTGCGAAAACCGTTGAATAACTGAATATGGATAGGACCTAGATAGTAAGCCAAATAAGGGCAACGCTTGTATAATATGTACTGAATAGTATATGTAAAAATTAATTATCTACTTTTAAAGAGCACTATGTGTATTTTTCATATTAAGCTACAAATTAGAAAAAACTCTATTTTATCCAGGGACCGTAACGATTATCATTTTTATAAAAAAAATCATTTTTAATCGTTATAATTTGATTTTTATTTTTTCGATGAAATTTGATCGATATTTTATGATTTTTATTTTTTCGATCAAAAATAATTGTTATTACTGGATTTAAATTTTTCCGATGAAACTTGATCGATATTTTATGATTTTTATTTTTTCGATCAAGAATAATTTTTATTATTGGATTTAAATTTTTCCGATCATAATAAACTCTAAAAACTTGTTTTTTTTTGCAAATTTTGTTCTCAAATAGAACTGCGCCAATGTTGGCACAATCGTCAACTTCAAGCCATCAAATATAGGATTCACTAACTTTTGAAAAAGTTTACTACGATCGGAGAAAAAATAAAAAAATACTGATTAAAGTTGATCGGAAAAATTTAAATCCAATTATAACAATTATTTTTGATCGAAAAAATAAAAATCATAAAATATCGATCAAGTTTCATCGGAAAAATATAAATCCAATAATAAAAATTATTTTTGATCGAAAAAATAAAAATCGTAGATAATGGTTATTTAAAAATTTAAAAAATAAAAATCTTTAGAATAAAGATGATCTCATATTTGGATAGAATGTACTAAAATCATTGTATCGGCATACTTGCATTTTATTGTTAACGAAGTTTTCATAATGATTTTTTCATCCGAAGAAATGAAAATAACGATTAAAATCGGTCCCTGATTTTATCTGAATAACTATTTTACAAGCTTTTATTTAACTTTTTGTTATAACCTGAAAACTTAGCCCATACGGTATTTAACGATATAAAAAAATTAAATCGCAATATAACAAATTTTGGCAAGTTCAATGTTAAATATTTCACATAACTAGTTTTGAGACAATATTTTTTAGTTTTGAAATTGAAACGCATTATAATTACACTAATGTGTGCCTAGGCGTATGAGTAACCTTTTTTAGATAGAGACTTTTGATAGTGGAAAAAGGTACATCCAGCCGACGCAATGAAAGTACTTTCAGAAAGTGAGAAAGTAGAATTTGCTCATATTAACAAAAAAAAAAAAACAAATACACGAGAAAATTTTACTTTCTCACTTTCTGAAAGTAATTTCATTACATTGTCTGCATGAACCTTAAATAAAATCATAGAGATTTCTTGAAAGTGTATTCATATTTAAGGATAGGGATAGGGATAAGGATAGGGATAGGGATAGAGATAGAGATAGAGATAGAGATAGAGATAGAGATAGAGATAGAGATAGAGATAGAGATAGAGATAGAGATAGAGATAGAGATAGAGATAGAGATAGAGATAGAGATAGAGATAGAGATAGAGATAGAGATAGAGATAGAGATAGAGATAGAGATAGAGATAGAGATAGAGGTAGAGATAGAGATAGAGATAGAGATAGAGATAGAGATAGAGATAGAGATAGAGATAGAGATAGAGATAGAGATAGAGATAGAGATAGAGATAGAGATAGAGATAGAGATAGAGATAGAGATAGAGATAGAGATAGAGATAGAGATAGAGATAGAGATAGAGATAGAGATAGAGATAGAGATAGAGATAGAGATAGAGATAGAGATAGAGATAGAGATAGAGATAGAGATAGAGATAGAGATAGAGATAGAGATAGAGATACAGATACAGATAGAGATTAATAGAGATTAAGATTGAGATTGAGTTTGAGATAGAGATAGGGATCGGGGGAAATATGTTTGTGGCGGCGAATATAACTATGTATATAACTTTTATTCAGAGAATAGACATTTTTTTTATTATTCGCAGTCATTAAGATGGACTCTAAGATATTTGTGAGCAATACGGTAATCAAAGACTTTTCTTTAGGCTTCATAGGAAAAAATTTTAGCAGAACAACGTCTGCCGGGTCAGCTAGTGAAATTTAAAACCTTTTACAAATTCATACACATAATGTGAATGAGAATATGCATTTTAAAAGAAAATTTTTTTAAGTAGGATTATTTTTTGTGGTATGTCCTTAATAAATTCACATTTTTCATGAACACTTAAACTGCATAATTAAAGGCGTTGAAAAAATATTTTAACAGATCCATGCAAGATTATTAATGAAATAAATTGTGGCTGTAAAACAGCTAAATGAATACTTATTTACATAAAAATATATGTACATAGGTACATATTTATACATAAATTATGTATATATTAGGGATGGGACTATTCAAATAGCATTATTCAAATTTTTTCCCACGAATATTATTCGTTTATTCGAATAATATTTATTTGAATATTCTTCGGAAAAGGTCCCACTACTAGTATATATCAGACCTGGGTAATACCAAGTACCAGTACGATTTGTGACAAGTACATTTTAAAAGAATTGTACTAGTACTGGTACTTGCATTCCCAAATTTTCAAGTACTAGTACAAGTACAAGTACAAGGAATTGAAAAAGAATTGAAGTTTTAGCAAATACTTCAAAGTAATTGAAAATAATTGAAAGTACTTGAAAAGAATTGAAAAATGTACTTGAACCGATTTTTCAATTCTTTTCAAGTACTTTCAAAGAAGAAGAAAGAATTGAAAGTACACTCAAAAAAAAATTTCTCTCGATCAAAGACATAATTTTCCTTATTTTGAACACGCGTCCCAATACAAAATTTTCTTTGTTTTGTGTAAATTTTCTCAAAAATGTGGAAAAAACATAAAAAAACATTCAAACAAATTCGTTGCCATGGGGATTTGTATGGGAATTTAATTTCTCAAAATTAAAGAAATCAAGTCTTCAAAACAAGGAAAGTTGGGAATGGAATGGCGCTTAAAGAATTTTTCATTATTTTAATGTATGAATTTTTTCAAAACAAGTATATGAAACCATGGTAACGCATGTAACAACAATATTTTATAAACCTTTTAACATGTTTTAAGGAAAATTTACTCAAAACAAAGAAAGTAGTGTTCAAAATAGGTAAACAATTTCTTTGACCCCTCCATATATTTATTTTCTCTCAGTGTACTTAAAAAGAATTGAAAAATCGATTCAAGTACATTTTTCAATTCTTTTCAAGTACTTTCAATTCTTTGCAATTACTTTGAAGTATTTGCTAAAACTTCAATACTTTTTCAATTCCTTGTACTTGTACTTGTACTAGTCTTGAATATTCTGAAAGTACTTAGTACGGACTCATTACATCAAAATCAAAATATAAAGTATTTAAGTACGTAATAGTCCAATTACTACACAGTATTACCCAGGTATGGTATATATGTATCATATAGTAAAACACACACTCACACACACACACACACAAATTTGTCCTTTGCCCCTGAATGTATGCTACATAAATATGCATGCTTGTGTCTGTAGCGAACCAATGCCAAACGATTCACCACAGAGTGCTGCTTTAGTTGCTGCTGCCAAACCTTTTGGGTCGGTTTCGTCCTTTTTTTGTGCGATATGTTACGGCATACAACTTAATTTAAATAAAGATCCCCAAGCAAATTCATCTACATATATACATGTATATGTACCTATACAATAAAAAAAAAATTTTAAAAAGAAGAGACTTGGTACAAAGTTTTGCCTACCAAACACAAAAAAAAACACACACACATTTTTTACAAATACATACGCGCGAGTCACACCCCTGTAGGGAAAATCTCTAGTTCCGAACTAGGTCGCTTCTAGTGCATTTTTCGACACTACTAGTGCGAGCTAAATCTCTTTTGCATGTTATCAACTGGCGAATTTAACACGGCGATGTCCTATGCGGTGTCAATTGTCACTCTCTGCACTACATTTTCGATAGTTCCGAACTAGTACTAAATTCTACAGTTTACACTAGTTCGTTTATTGGCACCATTTCGATAGTTCTGAACTAGCTACAAGTACCTACAAATTCTACAGTTTTACATCTGCCGCTTAAGTGTAGCCTTTGACACACTTCATGCAAGTGGCGCGATGGCCGACTGGCTAACGCATGTGCCTTTCAATCTGAGGGGCGCGGGTTCGAATCCTGTCGGTGTCAAGGTGGATGATATTTTTTTTTAAATTTTTTTTAACTAATATTTTTTTATTTTTTTATTTAATAAAAATTTACAATAATATTTAAAAAGTAATAAAATAAAAAAATTAAAAATAAGCCTGAGGGATCGGAAAAGCATAATTAGGGGAAATTTTCATTTCATACAAGATGGAAATAGAAAACTCTTTATATAAAATGCTTCACTAAACATCTGAGAATTGCAGAAATATACAAAGCCAAGGCGGCAATTGAACGAACGAAAAATGTTCATAGAATTTTTTTCACTTCGAAATTGCATACAAATCAAAGTGTGTCTTATAATGGTCACTCAATTCACTCCTTCTGAACTGGTGAGGGTCTAACTACAATTGATCTAGTTCCCTTTTGACACCTTTTCGCTAGTTCGGAACTAGAAATTTTGCTCACTAGTTATTGAGTTCCCTGCAGGGAGTATCCAAATTTATGCATGCGTGCCTACTTATTTGCCACTGAGTACTTCAAGTTGGCCTTGGCAACGCAATGTCGACAGTGCAACTTTGTTGTGTGTGTCTGAGATGGTCAACGATAGGGATGTGTAAATGTGTATGTATTTTGGTATGTTGACTCAATGACTCTGGCTCACTTCAAGGTGTAAGCACACTAAGCTGACTTAGTTACATTATTGACATGAAACGAGTTAATCTCTGCACGATTTAAATGTCAAACATCCAACACAAAAAAACATTCAAACAGAGCATTTGAATATGGCCAGACTTATCCAACACAAGCTCATCGATTCTAAACAGAGCCAATGAGTCACTGAACTTCTTGCTGTGAATTACACATCTAGTCAAAAATAAAAAAAATCTTTTTTTGCGTATATCCAACACCATTAAATTTCTTTAGAATATTTGAAAGGTCAAATGTTATTCGAATTCTGTCTAAAGTGATGAAAAAAAATATAACAAAACATAAATTTTAATGGTCGCCCTTTCTGTGGTACATTGACAACCCTGATAATAATGATTGTAAAGAAATTGCATACATTCAAATTTAATGTGTGCTTTGGGTTATTTGCTATAGACTTGTTATTATGCGGAAAATATCATACACTTTTAGGTATTTTGAAAAGAAATTATGCAAAATCCCTATTTAGGCTTTTAAGTGCCGCTATGGTTTCCTTTGTGAGTTTTATGAGATAATTAACGCTAATGAATTGCTCTGTTACCACAATTTTGTTGATTATAACAGTATAATATAAACCTTTTAACTGGTTATAAGTTATAACCGTAAGAGAGGTAAATATCTTATTACTACATACACAAAACACAGGAAAATAAGCCTTATTATAAGGTACTAGCTGACCCGGCAGACGTTGTTCTGCTAAAATTTATTCCCATGAAGCCTAAAGAAAAGTCTTTGATTACCGTATTGCTAACCATTATCTTAGAGTCCATCTTAATGACTACATAATGATAACAAAAAATTGTCTATTCTCTGAATAAAAGTTATAGTTATATTCGCCGCGACAAACCTACTTCCCCCGATCCCTATCTCTATCTCAATCCCTATCTCTATTTCGGTCTCAATCTTAATCTCAATCTCAATCTTTATCCCTATCACCATCCCTATTCCTATCCCTATCCCTATCCTTATCCTTATCCTTATCCTTATCCCTATCTCTATCTCTATCCCTACCCTTTCCCTATCCCTATCCCTATCCCTATCCCTATCCCTATCCCTATCCCTATCCCTATCCCTATCCCTATCCCTATCCCTATCCCTATCCCTATCCCTATCCCTATCCCTATCCCTATCCCTATCCCTATCCCTATCCCTATCCCTATCCCTATCCCTATCCCTATCCCTATCTCTATCTCTATCTCTATCTCTATCTCTATCTCTATCTCTATCTCTATCTCTATCTCTATCCCTATCCCTATCCCTATCCCTATCCCTATCCCCATCCCTATCCCTATCCCTATCCCTATCCGTATCCCTATCCCCATCCCTATCCCTATCCCCATCCCCATCCCCATCCCCATCCCCATCCCCATCCCTATCCCTATCCCTATCCCCATCCCTATCCTTATCCTTATCCCTATATCTATCCCTATCCCTACCCCTATCCCTATAGCTACCTACCTTTACCTTACTGGGACCGTCGATCACCATCCGGGCCCACTACTTTAGCCATCTCTGGGAAACAGCCTTAGAAATCACAATGGCAATAGCTGTATGTGGAAGCCTGCTCAACGCTTTTCATTTGCTACCAATATTGCCCATAAACTTTCCAGGGTAACTCGGTCCCACGTTTTAACCCATATCTGGGAACCCGGCCTAGGTATCGCAATGAAAATAACTTTATGTTGAAGGCCTGTTCAACACCTTTCATTTGATACCAATATTGGTCGAAGACTTGCTGGATCGATCTGGGTCTTCATTTAGGCCTGTATTCCGAGAAGCTTCCTTTTTTTCGAAATTCTGTATACCCTACTATGTGCACTAACACCACATGAATCTACTGTGAACGGATGGTTACTTTGGGAGTTTATAAAGGACACACATCCACAGATGCACACATACACACCGATTTTTCCAATTTTCGGACTTTTCCGGAGAGATTTTCCAAAATTTTCTTCCGTACGAACCATTTCCTCGAGAATACGAACAACTGACAAAAAATTTTACAGAAATCGGCCCAGCCGTTCTCATCTGATGAGGTTAGTAACATTTTTTACACCATTTTTATATACATATATATAGATATAGATTGTAACTCCACATAAACCCTTATTACGAGGAGTTAGCTGAGTTTTATTTCCTATAGCGCATAAGATTTAGGAATAAAATTTCCTCTCAGAGAGAGAGAGAGAGAGAAAGAGAGAGAGAGAAAGAGTTCCTTGTGGTCTGATGACATAACTGCAGGAAAATAAGCATTATTAGCTTTGTTCGCTTACTTTCTCCAACAGCATTTACTCAGCAGCCTCCAACAGCCAGGTGTTGGAGAAAATTGTCATCTTTCCTCTCAGAAGAGAAAAATATCGTAAGAGGTAAACGAACACAAAATTTGCAGAGTTCAACAGCTTTCGCAAACAGCTGATTTTTGTTTACATTCACAAGCCCCAAATTCAAAGTTGCATAAAAGGATTAAAATTAAAATGATAATAAAATTGGTGGAAATTATTGCTGTTACTTATGTATATATGTACATATAACATAAAAAGAATAAAATAAAACATGGTTTTTTCTTATTTAATTTCTCTTGATTCGTTTTGGGTTTCTTTTTAATCAGATTGCCTTTTATCACCTCGCAAATTGCGATAAGTACCTCAATATAAAAAGCGTTCGCATAGGCTCGCAAAAAGTTTTTTGGAATTCGGAAATACATCCGGAACTCTCTTTTACAATAATTCGGCACTGTTTGCTCTATATAATTAATAATGGTGTTACAATTCTGCCTGGACACAGTGGTGATATATGTATGTACATATGTATGTATGTATCTGCAATACAATTAACTTCATCATCACTTTCGCTGTCACTATCTGATCCATAATGTTTTCCACCGTGGTATGTCTTCGCGTCTGCTGCTCCGCAGAAGAGATTTCAATTTAATACACCCGGCCCCGGCCATGCTTTCAAAAAATAACCCTCTATGGACCGATCCACAGTACTTTTGAGTAGAACAAATTTGCGTTGGCGGCATTTGGCCGCGCTTTAAAAAAATAGCCCCAGCCAGCATAATTTCCTTTCTCGAATTATATCTGCGGAGCAATCGGGAATGTTATAATTAGTAAAATTAACATCCATAGAACATTTCCCGAAAGTTCCAGTGGTTTGAAAATAAATACGGCGGGCGCATTATACTGAAGCCGACCCACTGCAGAAATTCTCTCGGAGAGTGTGCCACCCACTGCCTAGAATGACCGCTATTTTTAAAATCCGAATAATTGGGTTTTAATTAGAATTTGTTGTCTATCCAGGCTCAGCTTGTATATAATGAACCATTTTCAAACTACTGGGAATGTTTCAGTGAAACTTTCAGGAAATATTCTGTAGATGATAATGCATCTTATCTTAACACTTTCAACTATTATTAAATTATAATAGCCGGGTTTTTATTTAAGCGCATATACATCTGCGCTTAAATTTTGTATGGACAACTAAGCGCGTATAGAGATGTGTGCTTAGAAATCCATACAAAATTTAAGCGCAGATGTATATGCGCTTACATAAAAGCACGACTAATATTAAAGTTCTCCAGAAAGAGAATTCTCCCGGCTGAGGGTTATTTTTGTAAAGCGCGGCTGAAGGCTGCGAACGCAAAAGGCGTTTTATACAAAACAACTGTGGATTGGTCCATGTATAATAATCCAGAAAGAGAATTCTGCGGCTGAGGGTAATTTTTTTGAAGCGCGGCCGAAGGCCTCCACGCAGAAAGATATTCTACACATACATACATTAATTTTACAAGGAATATTTCCGGAACTATAAGCGGCCGGCGGGTGGGACTTTGTTTTTTGTGATCTGTGAGACCACCCCTACCACCGTCTGGAAAATTAATTGTTATCGGATCGTTATATACAAATTTTTCCTCTATCCAGGCTGGGAATCCAACCCACGACCTCTGGTATGGCAGAGTAGCCACTGCCCGCCACACCACAGTGGCCAAAGCACTCCTCACTGCACCACAGCTGGCACGCTAATATACATATATTCCGGCAAAGGAGATTATAATTTACTAACGTACATAATATGCATACATTGTTGCATATTTGTTGCCAATTTAGTGTATTTTTCCAATTTTATAATTAATTTGTATATTTTGCAAGTCTTGTTTCTTGCAAAAATTCCAGTCAGCTGCTGTTTGATCAGCTGTTTTCCTGTTGGAAAAAATTTGTCCAACAGAATTCAACAGCTTCTCACAAAATTAAATGTCAGTTTTCTCTCTCAGTTGGCTCCCTTCTGTTGGAGATTTGGCGTAAAAAAAAAGACGAAAAAGTGTTTATTTTTAAAAGTTTTCGAAAAACATCAAAAAATATCCGTAAACGAAGAAAGCTATTATAAGTTCATACCATGGATGGGCATTTTTGCATTATTATTCAAAGTGCATTCCCATTCCCTACTGAATGGTAATGCAAATCAATTTTGTACTACCACTCATCATTGATTGGGGCTGCAAGGATGAATGCAATCAAAATTGAATGCAGCTTGCCCAACCCTGGTTCATACATCGCTTAGAAATTTTAGGCATTGTTTTATAAGGCTTAATTTATTTGGAGGGATTGTACCTATTAGTACTTCAGTAAAACAGTGTAAACGTATAAGAATTCAACATCAGTTTCTTGAAAAGCACTCAATACTAAACTCAAATTTCGTCCATTTAAGCAAATTTTGTACATACATATGTATGATGTATATTAAAACTATATACTTATGTATGTATGTCTATTTATATGCATGGCTGTTTATAATTTATTTCGTAATTTGCATAATAGAATAACTGATGGTTTTGTAGCTGCTCTTATGGCTGCTGCATGTATATTAGAGCGTATCACGGCGTAAGGAGGAAAAAAAAGTTGAAAATGTTCCCCCCCAGTTTGAACACTTACCTTATGAGGTTTTCAAAAAAAAATTTTTTTATTTTTTTGGCACCCTGTAAAAACAGCGAAATTTGTTTTTTTCTATAATTTCTATATTTGACGTTCGATTTTCAAAAGTGATACATTTTTAGAAAGGTATTCACCAAGGCAATATTTCGTCCATAGAAACTTTTAGTCCATCATGCCAAGTTCAGCTTTTATTCCATTTTTACTAAAACCATCACCCTGTATTTGAAAAAAAAAATTGTTTCCTGAAAACTAAGAGCTGCTCTAGCTGACGCCGGGTTAAGATATTTCACAAAATTGTGTTTAATGAACACTTTTCTTGCTCTATCTTTTGTTTCACGAGTATGCTCAAAACAAAACTAGCGTAATCTAGATCACAAATTTTTGCTCTATCTTTTTTTGTGGAGTAAGTTAGAGCAGAGAAGCAATTGTCAGTCATGAAAAATAAATTTTTGAAAAGTTCAAAAAAACTAGCTTGCAAGAAAAACCACGTTTGGCATGCGTGCATTTGTGCATTTGCATTAATTTTGAGGATTAACAAAAAAATAAATGGAAACTATCAAGATTCAAGTATTTCATGGCATTTCTGCTCTGAGTTGCTCTAAGTTGCTCTATTTCTATTTTGACAGCTGCCCTACTCTGCTCTGCTCTAACCTGCTCTGAACTTTTTTTGTTCATTAAACAGAGCTAATATTGAAAAATAATAATCTTTTTTACTCATATAATGATGTCAAAACTGTATTCAAGGCTATATTTACTTTATTAAAAAAAATTTTGTTTAATACAGGGTGTTGGTTTTAAATAAATTTTAATAAAAGCTAAAGTTGGTGTCGCAGGTTAGTGGCTTATATGGACGAAATATGACACGGGTTAAAACCTTTACAACAGTATATTGCTCGTTGAAATCAAAGACCAAATAGAAAAGTTATAAGCAAAAAACGAATTTCGCTGTTTTCACAGGGTGCAGAAAAAAAAATTTTTTCCATTTTTGAAATCTCCAACAAGTAAACATTCGAACCAGGGGGGAACATTTTAAACTTTTTTTGGTGATACGCTCTAATGTATATGTCTTTAATATGTATTATGTAAACATATTTAAATGTATGTGCTTTGGCTTTAGCTACCGTATAATTTTATCGTTATTTGGAAAATCAGCCGCTGTCATCATGCATCAACACTTAAGCAAATATTAAAGTTAAAGCTTGCACAGAATTGCTTTATGCTTTTTCTATTAATAATAGAATATTTTTAACACGGGTGGAGAATTAGGCACTAACGCAGTTTAACAACACTTCTCAGACCAGATTTATGGATTCTTAAAGGAACTAAGCCTTCTATACCACAAGAGTGTACAACTGCTGGCGTACGCCGATGATATCGACATCATTGGCACTAACACTCGCGCCGTATGTTCTGCCTTCTCCAAGCTGGATAAAGAGGCTAAGAAAATGGGTTTGGCGGTTAACGAGGACAAGACGAAGTACCTCCTGTCATCACACAAAGAAACAGCACGCCTTGGCAGCCACGTCAATGTTGATAGCTACAAATTCGAAACTGTTAAGGACTTCGTCTATTTGGGAACCAGCATTAACACCAAGAATGATGTCAGCACGGAGATCCAACGAAGAATCACGCTTGCCAATAAATGCTACTTCGGACTAAGTAGGCAACTGAAAAGTAAAGTCCTCTCTCGACAAACAAAAATCACACTCTACAGGACGCTCATCGTTCCAGTCCTCATGTACGGCGCAGAAGCATGGACAATTTCAAAATCAGATGAGATGGCACTTGGAGTATTTGAGAGAAAAGTTCTTCGTAAGATTTATGGACCTTTGCGCGTTGGCGTGGGCGAGTATCGACGGAGATTTAACGATGAGCTGTACGAGCTTTACACAGACATCGACATTGTGCAGCGAAGAAAGATCCAGCGGCTGCGTTGGGCAGGTCATGTCGTGAGAATTGACGAAGGCGCTCCGGCCAAGAAAGCATTTCTATCGAAACCCGCTGAACGCAAAAGAAAAGGGAGACCTCCACTGCGTTGGGAAAATCAGGTGGACAGCGATACTGCCTCCCTAGGTGTTCCCAAGTGGCGCCATGCTGCACGAAACAGAAGCAATTGGCGCGCTCTGTTGGACTCGGCCAGAATCGTCTAGACGGTTAAGCGCCAATCAGGAAGGAGGAAGGAAGCCTTTTAAATAAATATCTAGGCAAACTGAACTTTGGAGGAATAACAATTGCTTTTCTGAAATGTACTCGTATTGTGACGGTATAGAGCTGTTGGCGTGACGATTAGAACGACTATTAACTATAGAACCACAACCAGAGGAATTGAGTAAAAGAAAATATCAATTCAGAAACCAGGGCATGTTCTACGCCCTATATTCATCCTATTGAGTTTAGGTATCCAAAAAGCCGCTCAGGCTAACGTCTTAGAATTCCTAGAGGTTGCCAAAAAAAAAAGGCTTGTCATTCTGCCTCGGCAGTGAGAATGACACTCGCATAGCAGGTGATCCACCGTCTCCTCCATTCTAGGAAGTTACAGTTGGAACATCCCAATCACCCAGCGAGTTAGGGGGCTTAGAATATACCCATGGTAAGGAATGCCTGTAGTAAGTGGCGACTAAAATCCACCGGCCTAGAAGGTTAATAATGGCCAAAAAAAAATCGTTCGCACTTCAGTCGGGCTAGTGTCAAAAGGGACTAGTACCCGAGCGTAGCGGATTTATCCAGCAAAGGGCTGTCACTTCTCGTACACTCCCCAAAACCTTCGGGGAGTGTCTTGGTGGCTACAAAAACAACAACATTTAATTCCAATCGGGCCGCGTGGGTACCAATAGCCCAAAGTCCCGCGCGCAAATACCGCACTTAAGCGGGAAAGGGTCCTCCTGTCCATTTTTAGCATGTCGGAGGAATGCACATCATTGTATGAAGGCCACAGACTTCTGAAGGCACTGCAGGTCTGCAACGGCTTCCATCTGGTCTTTGCCTCCTCAAACCAGTGCCAAGAGATTCAACCCTTGATGAAGCCCAGTAACGTAAGAACCTAATGCGTGTCTGCAATATCAAGAGTCCCCCCTTATCTGTTCAGCTCATCAGCCATTTTGTTTTCCTGGATGTCGCCGTGCCCGGCTCCCAGAGCAGAGAGACGCTGTCTATGGACTTGTTAAGCCCATGACCCACTCCCTACACAGCCCGATCAGGCTTCATCGTTGCAGATTCCAGAGCCTTCAGAGCCGCCTGAATATTCGGGAAAATTCCTATCCCATTTTCGACGTCGGTCCTTTCCGCTGCAAGTAGAACCTTGCAGTCCTCCTGTGTGGCAAAAACTTTTGGTTGAAAAACGCTCACCTTGTCAATCAGAGAAAAATAGTTACTGGAGTATTTTATTAAATCTTCTTAGATTTTGATTAGCAATTCGAAAACGATTTGCAAACGAAACAAGCGATTTGCCGGTGTTACCTTTGATAATATTGTAAGTGGATATCGGTTGGTATTTGATTTGAAAACTAAGTCATCCGCCAGCAAAATGTACCCTTAGTTGTCTGTTGAAATTTCCCTTCATTATGACCAGAAGTAGATCAGCCTATTCTCGGAGGTAAATTTTGTTGGTTGTCTTAGAATAAGACACTAGATAAGCCGAGTTTTTTACGTTTTCAGTTTCACCATGCAACTGAGCTAAGTCACAAATTAGTCAGCTTTTGTCTTGACTAAAAATAAACTAAGAATTTGAGTCGCTTTAGCAAATTCAACAACCAAAAGAGCGAATATGACAAAAAATGAGCAAATACAGTAACCAAAACAACCAGAAAACCCAGTATTTGCCATAAAAGGTTGGTTGCAAAACTATTTTCTTAGACTATTTGGTGAAACCCAAAAGTAAGTTAGCCCCAAATCTGGGCTAACTTAAGTCAAAACTTAGTTTTAGCTTTAGTCACGTTGGTGAAACCGGGCCATAGTTTCGGTTCGATATTCACATTAGGGGTATTCGCTATCCATAGCATAACCCTAGCACGTAGCACGGATTGCACGGATTGCAAAGTTTTACAACGCACAACAACAAAATATAGGCGCACAGAAATATGCTAGACCTCAGAAATATGCTACACCAAAACCTATGTATATTTATTTGCTATGAAGTGTAGGAAATTAATTGCGACCCTGTGTCAGCTGACATTTACCAATTGCTAATTTCAATTTCAATTTGAGCATTCGAATTTTGCTTAAAATGTTGTGTTTTGTGTGTATTTATTAAACTTACTAAAATAAAATGATTTATTTATTAAAAAGTGAGTGATAAACGCGTCCCTTTGGCTAAAAAGAAAAGCTGCTTCTTAAAATTTCCTACGACTGTGCAATGGGGTGCTCTCGATGTGTAGCATATTTTGGTCTAGCATATTTGCAATCCGTGCTATCTTGCTAGGGATAGCGAATACCCCTATTGTATAGCAAACCTTCACCACAATGTTCACTGTAACTCCATTTCTTTGCCTCTCTCTCTCTCTGTCAACCAATCAACCAACCTCTGTACATCGACAAAGTCATATCTTTCAGACAAGATGTAGGCGTATAAAAATATAAGCACATTTCCCACGGCATTCGACAACTTTATCGTTATGCCGCACATTGAACGCCCATAAACCATATTTCAATGTTGGACTCAAAAGATGTAAAAAGAAAAGAAAAGAAATACTCCAGTCCATTTTCTACTTCTTCGCCTCCTCCTCCACAACTCTTTTCCATTAAATTTTTTTTCTTGCCATTTTTGTAATAACACGCCAATATTTGTATGCCTCTTTTATGTTCGACCACACAAAGCGGCTACAAAAAAGGAGTGAAGCTGTTTTGTGTGTAAAATGTGGTGTGTGCGAAAGCGGAAAATGTGTTCATTTTATTGACAACCAAAAAAAAACGAAGAAAAAAAAAATAACGAAAGCTTGCGCTTATATGTATCTGCAGTTTTTCTAAAAAAATTCTGTAGTAATAAAAAGAAAAGCGAAAAATCGGAAAATTTGTATGTTAAGGTCAATGGATGGCCTATTCAATTCGATATTTACAACCACTAAGGGCGGTGGCCATTGCTTGTCCTCCCAAAAAAGTTCAAAAGGCGTTGCAAGACAATATTCACTGCGCTCCCGGTGCTCATTCACACTTCAGCTGCACGTGTGCGGTTACTTCTTTAAATTATAGTAGTTAATGGGAAAATCAGAGAGCAATTTGACCTTTTTCGGGCACTTCAGCAGATTTTACTTGCAGTTTAATTTATGTTTTTATACCAAGTAGTGCTTTTACAGAGTGTAAGTAATGCACATTCACATGAGGGCGACAGCTAGACAGCTAGAGGTGGCATAACCATTCAAGGCCCAGCATTTCCGCTACTCAGTGTGAATTGGTCTAGCTTTTGCGTGCTCGTGCTTAATATGATTTTTGCCACGCATGCCTCGTACAAGGTTAGGTTAGGTTAGGTTGAGGTGGCTGTCTCCGCAATTCATGAAAGCGGGGACACACTTAGGCCGAGGTGGCCCATTGTGATACCACACGGGAGCCCTAGCTTCCTTATCCCTATTTACAAACCTTTCCGGAAAAATTAGATTCAAAAGTATGATAAGATTAGATGCCCGTGAAGCTAAACCAGCGCGTTTGTTTCATGAAGCGCAGAAAATCTAGTGTCCTTGCATTTTCCATCTCCGCCAGGCACTCGAAAAAGTGTTTATGGAGGAAGCGGTACCTGGATAGCGACAGTGCGGGGCAGTGGCATAGATAGTGCTCAACACTCTCTATTTCCTCCACGTCCCTACAGCTGCGGCAGAAGTCGTTTTTATATAAGCCCATGCGAGAGGCGTGAGTGCCCATAAGACAATGGCCTGTTAGAAGTCCCACCAGCGGACCTATAGAGAGCCGATTCAGATGCAGCACCGATACAGACCTAGCCTCATCCAGTCTAGGCCAGATTTGCCTAGAAATCACACAAGTTGACTTCTTGGCCCATCTAGCGTTAGCCTGTTCAATGGAGCGAGATCTCAACCAATGCTTGCATGAGTTAAGCGGGGGGCCAACCCATGTCGCAGATGTGATATCCTGCAAGCTTGTGCCTTCCCTTGCTAACTCATCTGCAATGCAGTTGCCCCGAACGTTGCTATGGCCTGGAACCCAAATGACGTTCAGGTCGCACCTTTCGGCTAGTTCGTTCAAAGACTCCCTACATTTCATTGCAACTATAGATGTAGTATTGTTACTCTGTAAGGATTTTATGGCAGCTTGGCTGTCAGAGAAGATTTTGATAGAATTTATGTCTGGCAGATCTGTCAGGCGACGAGCTGCTTCCCATATGGCTATGAGCTCAGCCTGATAGACGCTGCAGTGATCAGGTAGGCGCAAACTTACTTTCAGATGAAGCTTTTCGCAGAAAAACCCACTTCCAACTCTATTGTTCAATTTAGAGCCGTCCGTGTAAAGGTGCAGTGTATTAGGGTCGGGATCCCCTAAGTTCTTCCACTCGCTCCTCTCCGGGATTCTTGTGCCTCGTACAAGCTCATTTCTAATAAGCTGAATAAGTGAAGATTATGTAAAAGGAAAACGAATGAAGAGTTTGTATTATGTGCTGAGTAAAAAAATGAAAAGTGAAAAATAAACAAAGCGCAAAAATAATTACTAGATTTTAAATACATGTGCCACTTATGCATGTACTCGTATGAATATGAGTATTTTAAGAGTAAGGACATGTGGCGGAGACCTTGATATGTTTACTTTTCTAAATGACACTTTCCATTTGGAATAAAATTATGTAAGTATACATATATGTATATATACATATATACTTAGTAAATGCATACATATGTACATATGTGGAGCTAATTTATAAGTTAACGTAAAGAAGAAAAATGCTTGATTAGCGAAAGCTTTTAGAATTAAGAACTTTTAAGCTTTGTAGCTTCTAGCACCCTTAAGAAATATTTTTTTTTAAATGCATTGCGCTACAAAACGACAAACTTCAAAGGTTCCCAAAGCTCTAAGTATATTGGAAAAACCCTCGTAAAAGTTTCCTTAAAAATCAAAACCATATGTTACTAGTTATAGTAACAAGCGAAAAAAGTAACATTTTTTAAGACAACACTTTATCCTTAAAATTGCTTAGTTAGCATGAGCTGGATTTCGGTTTCAAAATTAAGGGAAACACGTACATATTTAGATAGAATTACGAATGTCGCTTTTTTCTGTAGAATCATCTGTGTAAGTAGTTCAAGAATCATTATCGAAGTTTCGCTTTCGAATTGATTTCAAATTGTTAATCGTAAAGTAATTTTGGTCTCATAATTTCCGACTTAAAGCGCTTATGTAAGGCCCCGCATAATGTTCTCGTTTAAAATGTCATAGTTGTAGTGCCACCCAGTGGCTTTTTTAATTAACTAAAAGCAATACAAAGGATGATGGAACTTGACAGAACTTTGCGCTTTATTCTGCAATCTTGTCTAATATCATGTTCACACATAAAAATTAATTAAGTCTATTGGGCTTGATTGAACATCTCTAGATTTGGTGTTCAGACATATGTATTTAATTTACTTGGCCCATTCAACAGATCGGCTCAAGATACATACACACATACACGCTGTGAGCTGAATATCAAACTCTCGTGACCTAAACGTCAAAACTGCAAGGAGGACGAAATAATTTGACATTCAGCTCACAACTTCAACCAATCGTAAATACGAATGACTGTATAGAATAAGCAGATTAAAAAAATTTGATAGGTGATCAAGAAGAACAAGAATTCAGCTGATCTGACGAACAAACCTGTATAGTGGACCCTGACGCTAATGACATTTCTCTCATCATGGCATTTCATTTTGCTTATGAAAAAAGCTTTTTAACAGGGTTGCATGCAGAATTTTTCTTCGTTAAGAACTCATTAATTTCTAATGAAGCTTTATCTAACTTAATAAATTTTTGTATGGTAAATTGAGAA
Organism: Urophora cardui; assembly: GCA_960531455.1. Taxonomy (NCBI): domain Eukaryota; kingdom Metazoa; phylum Arthropoda; class Insecta; order Diptera; family Tephritidae; genus Urophora; species Urophora cardui. The sequence goes on from OY482672.1 coordinate 128,730,981, forward strand.
TCATTAGGCTTGAAAATTTAATGAAGGCTCTTAATGTTCAATTAAGGTTGTGTCTGAACATAACATAAAGGTTGTATAGTTCGGCTCCAATTTATGTTGACTACTGAAGGAATAGATGTGTACCTGCTTCTGCAACCTCATCATCTGCCTTCCGTTTCTAGTCCAGAATAGCATAACCGAAAAGGCACAGAGACTAGCCTCTTTGTTTAACATTAAGTAGTGACCATATACGAGTATTAAGAGAATATCCGAATGTATCAAACTCAAGACAGAAGGTGGACTAATATCAGCGTAGTCAGTATACTTAAATGGTTCTTGCAACCCTTAGTGCCATATGGAGCCAATACATGCTTCACTAACTTAGATATAGAAGGCAATGTGGACTTTGGGGAATTAAATATATGTAGTACCTATAATCTGCTTTATGTAAGGTGCTAGGTATAATTATTTAAAGAAGTACTTTATATTCAGAAATATTAAAAGTAAATAAATCTACATTTTTACATAAGCTATTCATCTAAGTATTTGGCTATTTTACTTTTCTACACACATATACCACGAGCGGGAATTATTCGTCATTTATTTTCATTAATCCTTAATTAATTAAATCACGTATTGAAGTAAGTATTAAAATTGGGGAATTAGTGATAATTGAAGTTGTACAAAATTCAAAGCAACAAATAAAGCAACGAATCAACCAACCAAACATGTATTCCTTCAGCTTTCGCATACGCGTGAGTATGCTTGCGCCCTTAGCGAGTGATGTAACTTTTTTAATGCATTCCCCTTCCCTTTATATACCCTGAAAAAAGGTCACTAAGCAATACGCCGGAATACAGAATAAGCTGCCAGTAAAAGGGATACGCCGGCAGCGCTGCTTGCGCTCATTCGCCCTGCTCCAAACGTTTTAATACTCAATTTTCTGTTTTGCGCTCATATCTCAAATAAAGAGAGGGAGAATTGAGTTTCGTTAGCAAACGAGGGCAAAGAGAGCACAATGTATGGCAAGCGTCACAAATTGGCTGCGCAAAAAATTATTTCACATGGCGAATAAGTTTTGTATAAGGTATATAGACACCACATAAGGCCTTATTATCAGAAATTATCTATGCCTTATTCTTATGGCGGAAAACCCTAAAAAATAAGGTTTGCTCTCAGGGAGTCCTTAGAACCTGATGACAGCAACACGGGAAAATCAGCCTTATTTCAAGCCTTTGTCCAACAATAAGAGACCTTATAATTTTCAGGCATTATTTCGCAAGCCTTTTTATCTTCTGAAATAAACCGGAAATAAGGCGTAGATTTTTTGGAGGGTAGTGATGTAACTGTTTGTATGTGTTCCTTTTCCCTTTATATACCCTGCAAAAAATGCGATTAATCCGGGACGTGTCCGGGATCAATCGCAAGGGAGCATGCGACTAATCCAATTTTACATCCCTTTATATGGAGTGAATTGATCGCATTTGTTCGAGCATGTCCTATGAAGAGACTAATTGTTCAACTTGTATACCCGAACGGGTACCAATGTAGATTAATCGCTTTCATCCCGAACGGGTACAAATGTAGATTAATCGCTTTCATCCCCAATGGGTACAAATGTAGATTAATCGCTTTCATCCCCAACGGGTACAAATGTAGATCAATCGGTTTCAGCACGAACGGGTACAAATGTAGATTTTTATAAGTTGTTCGCCAAGGCAATTTTTAATAACAATCTTTAAAAAATTGTAAATGTTCATGCATATTTAAATAAAGATTATATAATGTTTTACTTTTGTAAAAAAAAATCCCAAAAATAAATAAAAAAAATTGTAAATTTTGAGTATGCATTATATGAGCGTAATGTAAAGGATTTTTTCATAGGATTTTTTAGGCAACATTTTGCTAAAATTATTATTCATCATTGTTATTAAAAGGGTGTACAATTCGTTTTACCGATTGTTCTACAATTTTTTAATTACATTGCATATTTTTGTAAAATTTCCACATTTAAGGAATCTACATTTATACTCGTTCCGGATAAAATCGATTAATCTACATTTATACCCGTTCGGGAACAATTGTTCTACAATTAGTCTACATTTATACCCCTTCGGGAACAATTGGTCTCCAATTAGTCTACATTTATACCCGTACCGGAGTAATCGGGAGACTAATTGTGGACCGATTGTTCTCGAAAGAGATCAATCAGGGACAAATATCTTTCGGGATTAACGCACATTTTTTTGCAGGGTACATATGTATATATGTACATATGTATATATATATGTATCTCCCACCCACACAATTTGCGTGGATTTAACGAATATATTTCCGTTATTTAGTTGAAGTGTTTTTCCGCATTTAATTGAAATTTGTTGTAGCAGGAAAACGAAATTTGCCCTAAAAAAGTAAACAAAATTAAAGTAGGTATGTGTATGTTTGTAGATACATATATATATATGTATATGTATATTCAGAAGAATGACTTTAATATTTAGATACTTGTGTACATTATCTAGCCAACAATACTGCTTCAACATTTTCCTACTTTTGTAGCTAAAGCGTGGATTTGTGTCCTTAAAATATGCAGCATATTCTTATAAAATCGTTCGTAGATAAACCAAAGGTCTATTTTCTGGACACTTGTAGATTCACTGGCCATTTTCTTGTCGTCGAAGATGAATGAAGTGCGTAAATGGTCCTAGATCCAATCAAGAGACAATTAAAAGCAGTTCAAGGCCATACCCAAAAAGCTGCTAAACCAAGATAATGGTGATTTTTTTGCTAGTTTCAAGACAATCACATGGCAAACCCCGAAATTAAAATTCGAATTCTTTCGATTTGATATTATCTGAGTTTTGAGTTTAAACTGATTTCTATCTACATATGTAGTATCGACTCCCTACCCTCTGGGGATATTTCACGTTGCACCACCGATTTCGGCATTCATTAGCGAATGTGAGACTGAAGATGATGTTTTTTAGGATAGATTCTACTTATGTATTTGATACAAATTTCAGAAACGATTTACATAATTTTTTCAGAACCACCCTCGTACATACGCGAAGAATCACATGCACGCCATTTATTTAGCACAATCTATTACCACGAAAACTCTAAAATGGTAAGTAAATAAATAAAATGGAACACATAAACAAACAAAGCGACTGAAAGGATACAAAATTCGTAAATGAAGCTGCGAAAAGCAATTTGTAGCGATGCGATGACTTGTTAGTTCCAAGATAAGATAACAACAAGAACAACAACTGCCAACAATAGCTGGAGCAGAAGAATTGTAATCTATGATGGTACAACTATTAAAGTTAACAAATAAACAGATATATATATATATGTAGATACATATACATATGGCCGCTGTGGTGCAGTGGGTAGAGTGCTCGCCTGCTATGCCAGAGGTCTCGGGTTCAAACCACGGTCCGAGCCAAACACCAAAATAATTTTTCTAATTAGTAAAAATCCAATTATTGGGTTTTTTAAGAGCAGCGGTCACCTCTCGGCAGTGGGCGGCATACCCTCCGAGAGTATTTCTGCCATGAAAAAGCTTCTCACAAAAAATGCATTCGCCGTTCGGAGCCGGCATAAAACTGTAGGTCCACCCAATTAGTAGGAAAAACAAAAAGGAGCACACCTCGAATTGGGAGAGAAGCTCGGCCATAAAACTCGCCAGAGTTATAATAGCGCCATTGTATTATATTATTATATACAATTTACAACTATAACAACAATGCTTCATATAAGTAGTATGTACTAACTCTTGCAACAATTGAACAAATGACCGCAAGCAGAGCTCGGTAGCGGATAACGGTAACAGCCATTAACGCATCCACCTCCAATGTGTACTAAACAGTGATGCCAATATTCTTGGACCAAAAATCCCTACGGCATGCCAAAAAATTCCCTATTTTTCCCTACGCTAACAAAATTTTTCCCTACATATTTCCCTACGCCGTATTTTCTCTATATTGAAATAAACACACACACAATTGATGCAAATAAAGTTTTTATTCAAAAAGCCACGTGACCTAATCAATCCTTATTACGTTTTTTTTAATAAAATTCTGAGTCAGCTTATAAAATATTTTAGTTGACTCCAAATAAATTTCATGTATTAACGGCTTTTTGGCTTGAAAAAGTGTCGGTTACCCCTAATTGCAAACCATCTAATGGGTACGGAAACGCATAACACCCTGAATTGGATTAGGGGTTTTTGTGTGAGCGAAGCTGACGAAACAAAAATTTTGCTCCGGGGCCCTGTAAGCAGGTAAAAGAATATATTGCCAGATCAGAATAAAGTACAATTATGAAATATTAGGCATGGGTAACACTGCGCTGCGCGGCGCAATTGTGCTAGCGCCAATTCTAGCGCTATTGCGCTAACTCCGATTTGGAAAATGCGCCAACTTAATATAGCGCCAACTCTAGCACCGGCTCCAATACAGCGCTAGTGTAAAATTGGGCCACCACAACGCCAATAATACACAGCGTATACGACACCGTCACAATTATGTATGTATGCTAACGCCAACACCGAACCATCGCTAATACGAAAGGGTATTGATATTTTACTTTCACAAAGAAAGAAGACAAAACTGACATTATCTGTAAATAAGAGAGAAATATATAATAAAAAAATTAAATAACATATTTATGTGCATATAGTATAATTATTTTTGTTACCCATGGTAAATGGTTAGGGGAAATTTCGATATAATGCGCTCGGACCCGGAATTTTTCTGTTTAATAGGGTGGAGCCGACCCTCGTATTCCATAATGAAGATGCAGCTAAACGAAGACTCCAGCATATTTTAACAAATATATGCAAATGATTTTTAAAACTAAATTTAATTGTGGCACAATTATTGAGACCACGTGTATGTAATCAGAATTGCGCCAAAAGAAATAAAACGGGGATATCAGACAGTAAGAAGCGAACGAGTGTTATTTATCGATTATTCCATGTCAATTGCGCTAAAGGTGTTATTGCGCCAGAACCGTGCGCTAGCGCTACAGTTGGCGCTGGTGTTATTATATCAGCGCCAAAAAAATTGCACCATTACCCATGGCTATGAAATATTGCATTCAAGCATGCAGGAACATTTTAATTGTAGTTATTAAAAAAAATTAGGTTCTTAGAAAAAATAATTCGTTGCAAAGGAAACGAAAATTTTTAACTTCAAAAATTCCCTACATTTAGCTAATATTTGAAAATCTGTCCTTTTTTCCCTACACTGCAAATTTGAGGTCGAATTTCCCTACATGTAGCCTCTTTTCCCTACACTTGGCATCACTGGTACTAAACTAAATAAATAAACCGAGTATGTGGCTGTTGGCGCTGTTGGAAGCATTTAAGTTTTTGGAAACATGAATTGAAAAAAAAAAACAATTCGTGGAAATAATATTTACAAAAAGAGAAAAGTTAGCTAAGAATATTTGCTTAAAGGTAACAATTACACAAGTTTACAAATTCAGGTCAACTTTTGCATCTGAGCAGATAAGAACGTTTCTTAACTATATTTGATATGCTGAATTCGAATCTGCATTCAGTTTTTCAAGATTGATTCTAGTTTCCGAGTTCTCGCATGATACCACCATTGTGCTGTTATATCAGCTTTTAAATCGTGGTACGATCGAAACGAATGGCGTTTATTCATTGATGATTCCAAATACAGCCTAAAAGCTGCTCTTCTCCACTATGGGAATAACAAACCATCTATTCCGATTGCTCATGCAGTACAAACGAAGGAATGCTACGAAACAATGCAGAAGATCCTGTGCTTCATCAAATACAATGATCATAAATGGAAAATATGTGGTGATCTAAAGGTTTAAACATTAATTCCAATTAAATCGAAAACACTTATTTTTTTAAATTATTTCAACATATTATTGGCATCTTAACTGGGATGTAATCTGGATTCGCCAAATTTTGTTGTTTTTCATGCTTGTGGGATAGCCGCGCAACTGAACATCATTATGTGAGGAAAGAATGGCAAAGTCGTACTCAATATGAGCCTGGACAGCAAAACGTCTCCGCTGACCACTTGTAAATCCACAAGACATTTTCCTGCCACCTCTTCACATTAAACTTGGCCTTATAAAGAACTTCGTCAAAGCATTAAACAGACCGGTTTTTCAGTACTTAGTCAAGTTGTTTCCTAAATTGTCATATGCAAAAATCAAAGAAGGAATATTTGTCGGACCTGATATAAGAAAAGTAATGGCTGATAAAAAATTTACAAAATGTTTAACGCCCGATGAAGCAGCCGCATGGGCATCTTTTCAAAATATCGTTCACCACTTTCTTGGTAATCACAAATCCCCTAATTTTAAGGCGATAGGTTGGACAATTATCGAAATATTGGAGCTAGCATGTCTCTAAAGATGCATTTTCTGCATTCCCATCTCGACTTTTTTCCCGAAAACTTGGGTGATACGAGCGACGAACAGGGAGAGCGGCTGCACCAAGATCTAGCCAACATCGAAAGACGATACCAAGGATTTTGGGATGAAGGCATGATGAGCGACTATTGTTGGACTCTAATACGCGAAACAGATACTAAACAATACAAAAGGCAAAGTTCCACCAATCTTCATTTCTGATTTGTTACTTTTAAGTTAATAAAATTAATATTATTTGACAAAAATCTTTAAAAATGAATTTATTGACGGTATTGAAAACTAGAATCAATGTTAAAAAACGGAATGAAGAATCGGATTCAGCGTCATAAATTGTCTTAAAAACCACTTTTAGTTGCCCAGATCCAAAACCGTGTATACTTGTGTTATTTAACAAAAAACTTAAAAGAAAGCTCTCAAAGCTTCAAAAGATTTCTAATGACAAAACATAGGCTACATATACACACATATGTACATATCGACGGCTGATAAAAAGATCGCCCTATTTCAAAAATTGTTTCAGAAACGCCCTATTCAAAAAATTGTTTGAATAACGTCCTATTTCAGATTTTGCTTCAAAAACGCCCTATTTCAGAATTTGTGTCAATAACGTCCTATTTCAGACAATTATTCAAAAACGAACTATTTCAGAGAAATATATATGGAGCATATGGCGTGGCCGCTGTGGTGCAGTGGGTAGAGTACTCGCCTGCTATGCCAGAGGTCTCGGGTTCAAACCACGGTCCGAGCAAAACACCAAAACAATTTTTCTAATTAGTAAAAATCCAATTATTGGGTTTTTTAAGAGCAGCGGTCACCTCTCGGCAGTGGGCGGCATACCCTCCGAGAGTATTTCTGCCATGAAAAAGCTTCTCACAAAAAATGCATTCGCCGTTCGGAGCCGGCATAAAACTGTAGGTCCACCCAATTAGTAGGAAAAACAAAAAGGAGCACACCTCGAATTGGGAGAGAAGCTCGGCCATAAAACTCGTCAGAGTTATAATAGCGCCATTGTATTATATATTATTATTATATAATGATTGTTCGATAATATCGAGCAACTTACTTCCACGAACAGATTTTCTTCCCGAAGATCATGATGTCTTCATTCTACAGTTACGCCAAAGCAACTACTGATCTTCACCAACAAATCACGCGACGAGTAATTTCATATTGCTATCGGATCGTCTCAGTCCAGATAACTATGTACCCAATTCCTGCTTATAAGGACTTATGACCGCAGAAATATGAATACATATACTCGTACATATCTAGATATGTATGTATGTATCTACATACTTATGTATAACAAAAACTTAATGAAGAATAAACCCTTATAGCCATTTACCGCTAAAGTATTGCTATAACATGAAAAAATATCTCCAAAAATTCACATAAAAACCAGCTCACTCCCATAATGATATTGCCAATAAAGTGACCAATACTTTTTCCCATACCACATGTGACCACATAAAAACCACATAATGGGAAAAGAAAATGGAAAGAAAAAGCACAAATGAACACAGCTTGAATGCATATACATAAGTATGTATACAATGTAGTTGGCATGAAGGAATGTTAAGGCGAAAAAAAACTGAAATACTCAATTAATTAATTTCAAGAAAATATTTGCGGGCCACCAAAAAATTCAAGTAATCAAAAAAAGAAAAAAGGGAAAAAAACTCAAGCCGCACTTTTGCGTTTGAACGACATAAAAGGAATATAAAAACAACGGTTAATTTGGCTCTTTTTTCGATGTTATCCTTTTCCTTTTTGATTTTTTTTTTTTTGTGGTCGAATTCATTGTAACCACTTGTCAGTGGAGTCTGGATTGTGAGTGCAATATTGTAAAATGTGCAAAAATGGAGTAACTAAAAAAAAAAAACAAAAATAAATAAATTGAATGGAGATCAATCAAGCACCAAAAATAGCCATGATTTGTTATGTGTACTGAAAGATTCGAAATAAAGGGCGTAAAAGAAAAAAAAAACGAATAAGTAGAAGATATAAAGGAGAAGAGCGCAGTAGAAGAACGCAGCGCACATTGGCAAGCTGCTTGCAAAACGTGGAAAGACCTTGTAAGGAGAAAGTAAGGAAGCTTAGCTGCGTGTGTAATGGAACATATGAAGTAACCAGTTGATAATTTGGTTTCTCTACAAAACTTATACAAGTACGGCTATGCCAAATGACCCTGACTAACACCACCAGCACCGTCAGAATTGGGAAGGACCTCTCCGAGCCATTCGAGACCAAACGGGGTTTCAGACATGGTGACTCCCTTTCGTGTGACTTCTTCAACTTAATGCTGGAAAAGACAATATGAGCAGCAGAACTCCACCGTAGAGGAAGCATCTTATACCACAAGAGTGTGCAACTGCTGGCGTACGCCAATGATATCGACATCATTGGCACTAACATGCGCGCCGTATATTCTGCCTTCTCTAAGCTAAATAAAGAGGCTAAGAAAATGGGTTTGGCGGTCGTCAACGAGGACAAGACGTAGTACATGCTGTCATCACACAAAGAAACAGCACGCCTTGACAACCACGTCACTGTTGACAGCTACAAATTCGCAACTGTTAAGAACTTCGTCTATTTGGGAAGAAACAGAAATAGCTGGCGCGCTTTATTAAATTCGGAAAGAATCGTCTAGACGGTTAAGCGTCAATTAAGTAAGTAAGCAAGGTTAATGATGAACTTGACAAGTCAAAAAAGCGAGATTTCAAAGACTCTTCTCCGAAGCAGATCTTTCTTATAAGCTTATAGAAAACCTCTGTTAAGAAGTGTGCGCAGTGAGCAGAATGGAGCCAACATAAAACTAAAGATCTATACTATTTTGTAGAATAAGATTAGGGAGAACACTGAAGTTTTGTTGAAAAAATCTCATTCGATTAATACATATGCAGGAAATCTAGAAACACTCGGTATACAAAAACTATGTACCTACTCACGTACAAAATGAAATCAATCTTCAAGGATAAGATCACAAGAAACAGGAATAAAATCAGACAGCACAACAAACATGTGAGTGCAAACAAACAAAAAATAAATGATAAGATATTTTTAATTTCGCAAAATGTAGGAACGTATGTAGGAAGGTATAAACCGTAGTACCTTATTGAAAATGAAGATAAAATGAGAAATATGCAATTAAAAAATGTGTACATATGTTTGTACAAGTAGCGAGTGGAATGGCCAGCAAGCAAAGTAGGTAACTGACCATTTTGATAGTCGAAGGTTGGCTTGTGAAATTTTATCTGCTCGCTGCTGGTGGTTGGCAGGGCAATGCTGTTTTTATTTCGTTTTTTTTTTTTTTGCACAACAAAAGCATAACTACAAAGCATATCCACATATTTACGTCTGCAACACACACCGGCCAGTCTGGTATGGACACTATTCATGGCCACATAAAAAACAAAGATTGAACGAGTTAAAGCTTTATTTTGTATCTGCAAAGCATTACTTTGTACCTGCAAGCGTAATTTTATCCTTTTATCACTTTTTTTTTGATATTCGCAAACTAAAATAGCGTTTTCTTTTCTGAGAAAAAAATTTTTGAAAAAGTTGTCGGTTCACGGAATTTTGGCCCAAATGTGGACCCGAATGGCCCCGGAATGTACTTGGGCAATATTGGTATCAAATGAAAGGTGCTAATCAGGGCTTGAATATAGAGTTATTTTTAATGAGATGTCTATGCTGGGTCAAAATGTGTATTCTCTGACCTCGGAATATTTGTAAACGATACGAGTAGTAATACATAGAGATAAGAATAGTCACATAGATAGATGGAGGCATGTTTTTCGCAGCGAAATGGCCTCGGAATGTTGTAGTGAATTTACGCGTAAATATAGGAATTTTGTACAGAATTTCTGAATGTTAGCTTATTTATATTATTACATATATTCAAATTTTTATTAAGCTTTTTCAACTTCCTCAGCAGCCCCCTTACGTCCCAAATCATTAGCTAATGCAGCAGCCGTTCATAAAATTCACTATCAAAGTTCCTTCTATGTGGTCTAAAATTGCATATCAAATCAATTTCATCACTCAAATTTTTCTTGGTAAAAATAGTAAAAATAAAAAATAATGCGTATTTTATGAATTATATCTGTGGCAATTTGCAATAATCGCTTAAGTCGAAAAATATGATTTCGCGATAAATTGATTTTTATATTCGAAGGCGTTTCTTAACAAATCATAAAAATCGATTAAAAACTATGGACACAAAATCAGTGAGCCATCCACAATATTACGATCAAATTTTGTAAATAAAACAAAGTATCATGAAGAAATTTTATTAAGTAAATACGTCTACTTTGGCTGTTATAGCAAGTTTAATATACCTCTATTGTAAGTTAAGCCAACATGTTTTTATTTATATCTTTTTATTGAATTAAGTTATAAGAATGGGGGTTTTACAGAAATATAGAGTTATAAAAGGAGAATAATGTGGTATACGTAACTCAAAATATTCCTAAGTCGACTTAAGCGATTATTGCTTGTGGCCACAGATATTTGCACTTAATTTATCAAATAACCACAAAATCAGAACTGAAAAATATAAACTAAAAGGCAAATATCTATTGCCCCGATAATTCATAAATTTAAAAGAAAAATATGCAAACGATTCCACTCCTTCATATTAGGTAAACAATATAGGAATACTAGGGTATACCCGTCACGCTTCGCTGCGCTAAACCCTCCTTCTGTCTACATATATGTAGGTACATATGACTAGTATCTCTACCTCTAAAACAACATTTGGGGCCCTCGGATCCACGTTTTCATCTATATCTTGTGAACCAGGTTAGAAAACCCAATAAAAATACGTAACTCAAAATATTCCTAAGTCGACTTAAGCAGTTATTGCTTGTGGCCACAGATATTTGCACTTAATTTATCAAATAACCACAAAATCAGAACTGAAAAATATAAACTAAAAGGCATATATCTATTGCCCCGATAATTCATAAATTTAAAAGAAAAATATGCAAACGATCCCACTCCTTCATATTAGGTAAACAATATAGGAATACTAGGGTATACCCGTCCCGCTTCGCTGCGCTAAACCCTCCTTCTGTCTACATATATGTAGGTACATATGACTAGTATCTCTACCTCTAAAACAACATTTGGGGCCCTCGGATCCACGTTTTCATCTATATCTTGTGAACCAGGTTAGAAAACCCAATAAAAATAACTCTATTTTCAAGCTCAGATTAGTACCTTTCATTTGATACCAATATTGTCCAAGTACATTCCGGGGCCATTCTGGTCCACATTTGGGCCAAAATTCCGGGAAGTGTCCAATTTTTCAAACCACATCTTATGCGAAGAGACCACATGAACCCACTGTGAAAATTTCATAAAAATCTATTTGATACTTTGGAAGTTCTTAAGCAAAACCCGTACACACACTTTCATTTCCATACAATTTGTATGTGGGTCCAGCCAGACCCAAGTGTACCGAATTTGATGTGTTAGTCAACATATCGGTATAACTAGCTTAGTATATGAGATATCAACCTACTTTTTTTAAAGGTTTGTAGAAAATTAAATTTTAGTAAGCTACCTGAAATTTCAAGCATCTAGCTCAATTTATAGTATTCTTTTTCGTAGTTTGAAAATGAAAAAGGTCTGGCCGGAACCAAGTGTCAGACGGAGGGTTAAATTCAGAAATATACTATGTCATAAGATGTGTAATTTAAGCAATTTTACCCCCTTAGTTGCATATGTATTGAGTAATGGCAACTTTTCGATGGCCAAATATTCTCACACACCCTTCACACACACACACACACACACACACACACACACAAATGAGTCCACTTTACGACATTAAGGGCGAACATGTTTCGTTCATTCCCTGTGCGTTTCAACGGGTCAAAAAGTCAACAATCAACAATTTGTTGTTACAAATGAGATTTTTATTTGTAGATTAAGTAGAAAAAGCAGCTCATTCACATATTTTTGTACATATGTATGTATGTTTATGTGCTTCCTGGGTTTATGATGCTCTTTTCGTTTCATTTCAAATAATTTAGCCAAATGGCAGCTGTTTGCAAGGATCTTGTAAAAACTAATAGAAAAGCTTGTATGGATAAGAAGAAAAGCAAGCATAAAGCATTGTATTACACCAATTGGAAAACGTTTAGCTTTACTAACGACCACTAATCTGGTCTTAAGCTTAATGTTAAGAAATATTTTTGAAGCAGTTCTTTTTTTGTATGAGCAACTAGAGGTTATCCGCGGGTTTCACACCACGTGCTTTCAAAAATATTAGCATATTGAGTTTGTTCTAAAAAGTTAAGTATATAATTATCTCATATGCCCTTACACCAATTTTCAGTTCCCTACTACAAATATTTCAAGAGATATTCGCTGTGAAAGTTTCAGTTTGGGAGGTGCCCATCCCTGCTTTACCAAGACCTGGCGTTTTTATCCGCTGAGTACTTAATTATCTCTTATGCCCTCAAACAACTTTCAGTACCCTACTACAAATATTTCAAGAGATATTCGCTGTGAAAGTTTCAGTTTGTATGGGAGGTGCCCATCCCTGCTTTACCAAGAATAGTATGATTCTGCCCCTTTTCTCGAAGGACTTTCGACGAACCTAAACAAGTTTTCAGTACTACCACAAGAAAAAGTGTTACTTATCTTGGCTGTCCTTTAGGTTCTTTGTATAAAGATTTTGTATGAGAAGACCCCTAGTGAAATTTTATGCCGACTAATTTTCTAGAATATTTTAACCCTCTAGCGACCTTAAAATGCTGTTTTTTTTAAATTAAAAAACAAGAGTCAAAACGACCTCTTCTTGGGGGTATTCTACGGATTTAAAGCTCGTGCAAATTTACTATATATTTTCTAACAACATATGTACTATTTCTATACAATATGTATTTTAAGTTAAAATTTTTAACCCATTTTCCTTTATTTAAAAATCACTTGGATAAAGTTACGCAAATTTAAAATGGCTATAAAACAATTTGACCTCAAAGAGCAAAACAGTTTTTGGGTTATAATAAATAGACAGTGGTATTTAATTCTGTGTGGGAATTATTCCTTCCGCAAAAGTTTTGTTGCACAGTGTCTCAACTACTGTACATTAGGCATATAACAAATTTTGACGAAAAATTTGTCATACCACCACGTGGTGGCAAATATTGTACAAGTAATGAATATCACTTTTTTATGTGATTTCGGTTCAAAAACGTTCCGCGCAAAAATGGATTTCTAAAAAAATTCAGATTTTTTTTTAATTTTTTTTTAATATTTTTATTTTTACATTTTTGTCAATTGTTATATGAAATAAGTTTTAAGTTTAAAGTATGTGATGATTTCCACATTTCTTTTAATAGACCTTAAGGTAAATATCTATTATTATGAAGAAAAACGTGTACACTGTACAAAACTTTTTTTGTTTTTTTCAGCAGTTCTGATAAAAAGTAATTTCGTTTTGCGCGGAAACTTTTTTGCAATTTCGCAAAAAAAAAATACTGGGGTTCATACTTTTTTATGCTCTATTCGACTATGGTATGCCGTTTTTCGTATTTGCAAAAATTGTAAATAGTTATGTATATGCCTACTGTACATATGTACATAAGTTCCCAAAAACCGAACAAATTGATAAACGTTCCAAATTTTTTCCCAAATAAAAAACAATAAGAAAATTTTCGCATTCGAAATAACTTTTTTTTCTTCGATTTCTAAGCGAGCTCATACAATTGGAGTTCAATGGAAATGAACTCACAAAAAGAGCATCACATTCTACATACATACATATGTGCAATACTCGTATGTAGCGCCGTTGTTTACCCGCAATGCTGCCCAATTTTTTCGCAAAGCCCTTATTACATTCTGTAACAACGTATGTATGTACATACGACGACGGCTCATCGTAGGTACTGAATCTCTGCGTCTGACTTCCATTATCGTGTACGACATAGTACGTGCCTCAACAATGAAAACCAGTTTTTATCCTTTGTCTGCATGTGCACCTATGCAAAATTTGATTACGTTTTTATGTACGTTCGATGTGTATGTGGAAAAAAGAACGGCATGTAAATGGTTTTACGTGGCTTTTTTAACCCTTGCATGAAGAAGCTATCAGCGACACTAATGTGTGTATTACCAACGCCGTCGGCGTCACCGAAATGCCGAAAGCCACGGCGCCGAACTCATCGAAAATGGCATCAGCAACCCCGACGGTTCGAAGTTCAGTGCAGCCAAATATGTGAACTGTGTTCGAATCAGTGTTGCCAAGTACTGATGCGAAATTCAAGACAGGTAGGCGCAGCGGCGAATTCAGAAACTACTTTTTTATTTACAAAGGTACAGTGTAATGTCAAAATCAAAGCAAATTCACACTATGACCAACAGGAATGGGCGAGTCCCAAGCGAATACAGATTTTAACCAAGGCGAAACATTATTTTGACATTAAACTATACCAATTACAATATTAAAGTTCTGAATTCACGTATGCGCCTACCTTTCTAAAATCTGGCTGGCGGAATTGAGCGGGATTTTCTGACGTTTCTTATCTTTTTGATAAAAGCAAATACATCGTTAGTTTATTTTACTAAAAACTATTTATTTAAATAATAAAATAATGGATTCTATTGCGATAGCAGCTATATTAGTGGAGGAAGAAGAGCAAATGAATCTGATAAACGAGAGAAAGTTTTTAAGAGATCATAGCAATCCTTTTACTTTAAGTAAACAAGCGTAAATTTAATTAGAGGCTGAAAATAAAAATAATAGTCTTTTTTTTGCGTGAAAGAAACCTTTGCCTTGTCCTTTTTTCTGTTTTTCATAGAATTATTTTGAACTACATAAAAGCAAATCGTATACAAAAACAGGGGAAAATTTCAATAACAATGTACCCGGCACCGGAATTTTTGGTTTCTTTTTTGGCGATAGATCACTAAAATGCAAACGAAATCTTGCGGAAACTTATAATTCATTAATAACACAGTATTTTTGCGTAGAGCACCCTTATGCCCTGCGCCGCGCTTTGAAAAGTAATCCTCAGCCGACAGAACTCCCTTTCTGGAGTTAGATCTGGAGACAATTACAGTAATTTTGCGTAGTCGGGAATGTTATAACTAGTAAAATTATCATTTTCAGATTTTTTTCCTGAAGGATTCATTGAAACATTCTTAGTGGTTTGAAAATAAATATGGCGGGTGCATTATACTGAAGCCGACCTTCCACCACCTGCAGTATTTATTTGAATGCATCTTTATCGAGACGAAAGTTTTTACTGAAATGGTAAATTGTTGGTAATACACATTCATAATTCGTTAGTTGCTTTTTTATAGTAGTCAAACAATAGTTATCAACTTCAGAAAATGCATTATTATTCTTTGGTGAAAATATATTTTAATTTCCAAAACCTACATACGCACGTAAATCACTGTTATTATCATTATTTCACAATTTTTTCTCTGAAGTTTTTCTTTGCATATAACAGCAATTCAATCTCGGTGGAAAATGCAATGGACCCACGCCATGTTTGTGGCTTCTCGCGACCGGTTGATTAATATATTTACATATATTCACACTTATTCCAACTTCATACATGCATTTACACAATTTACTTAAACTTTTATTGTAATTTTTTGATATTTTGTTAATATCGCCGCAACCAAATACTTGCGGCAAATTTCAGCACGAAAAACTGTCAAAATGTTCGTTCATTCGGTGTTTATAATGCCGATTTGCCGAAAACGTCATTTCGGTACCGCCGACGGTGTTGGTAATAGTGGCATAAATTCATTGGCTGTACGAACATTTTTTTTTCAAACACACATAGTATGTATAACATTCGCTGACGAGGGCCAACTGATTACGCTGTACAACTCCGGGACTTTCCTTTTATAGCTCACTGGAAGGAAGTTCGATCACTAACACTGGAAGTGTAACTTTCGGACCACTAACTATGGCAGTGATACCAATAGTTGGAATTGCGTAAGTCACAAAATTATTTAAGTGGTCGTAAGTCAGCACGGAGATTCAACGAGCTAATGGACTACCGCTGTGGTGCAGAGGGTAGAGTGCGCGCCTGCTATGCCAGAGGTCTCGGGTTCAAACTCCAGTCCGAGCAAACACCAAACAATTTTTCTAATTAGTAAAAATCCAATTATTGGGGTTTTTTAAGAGCAGCGGCCACCTCTCGGCAGTGGGCGGCATACCCTCCGAGTGTATTTCTGTCATGAAAAAGCTTCTCACAAAAAATGCATTCGCCGTTCGGAGTCGGCATAAAACTGTAAGTCCACCCAATTAGTAGGAAAAAATAAAATGAGCACACCTCTAATTGGGAGAGAGCTCGGCCATAAAACTCGTCAGAGTTATAATAGCGCCATTGTATTATATTATATTATATTATAATGGACTAAGTAGTAAAGTCCTCTCTCGACGAACAAAAATCACGCTCTGCAGGACGCTCATCGTTCCAGTCCTGATGTACGGCGCAGAAGCATGGACAATGTCAAAATCAGATGAGATGGCACTTGAAGAATTCGATAGGAAAGTTCTTCGGAAGATTTTTGGACCTTTGCGCGTTAGGGAGGCGAGTGTCGACGGAGAATCAACAATGAGCTGTACGAGCTTTACGCAAGCATCGACATTCTTCAGCCAATAAAGATCCAACGGCTGTGCCGGGCAGGTCGTGTCGTGAGAATGGATGAAGGTCTAAAACCCGCTAACTGCAAACGAAAATGAAGACCTCCACTGTGTTGGAAAATCAAGTGGACAGCGATGCTGCCTCCCTAGGTATTCCCAAGTGACGCCATACTGCACGAAGCAGAAACAACTAGCGCGCTTTATTGGACTCGGCCAGAATTGTCTAGATGGTTATGCGGCTATTAAGAAGAAGTCACATTAATCTTCTTCGTTTTTCCACTCCTCAATCTGCGAATGCGTAGCTATCCAACATCCCTCGTATATTTTCTGTGTATCTACGAATTACGTATGAAAGTAAATGGGAGATTGGCTTTAGTATATGCGATGCTGCAGTTTGTCGACCGCGGAACCACAAAGCAAACCAGCAAAATGGGAGCCTAAAAATGCAATCTTCTTGTGCGAATTAAAAAAAATGCTGTTCTTCTACTTTTGTTACTATGGGGCAAGCAGAAGCTTGACGATGAAAACAAAAAACAAGTGGGTAAAGAAGAAAACGAATCTGTCATGCAAATTAAAAAAAAAAAAGTAGAAGAAGAAAAATAAAGAGTAATAGGGGCGTCAGAATGAATACTTTTCCGGCAATCCAGCTCCGTTTAACTGACACATACTTCAATTTCATATATTTTTTACGGCAAAGTTGAAGTACTGAATGTGTCGATCGTCATTCAATTACATATAGTTCCACTCTGCTGTCAGTTAAACGGATTGCTGGATTGACGGAAAAGTATTCATTCTGACGCCCCTATAACAACAAAAAAGCATAGCACAGCAACTTGAGGCAGTCGGACAGCTCACGGGGATTTTGCAGCAGCAAGAGCGTGCTTTGGCATAATCAGAGTTTCGGTTGACGCGACGCACAATTTTACGGTTAATAGTGCAGCTACAACATGCACACAACAAATGCGACAAGAACATAAATTGCAACAACAACAGCGACAAGTTTGCCGTTCAACGCCGGCAAATATCCGCCACTCATCCACTCCAATCCATCCGTCCACATGGCCAGACTTTGCGGCGTAGACAAAAGTAAGTAATTTGGCACTTAGACAACGGCGGAGAATAAAAAAAAAAACAACATAATAATAAACAAACAAAGGGAGACAAATGCAAAAAAAAAAGAACAACAACTAACTACTAAACCAGATTTGGACTGACTTGTGCTGTGCAAATGTGCAATATACCAAAGTGATTGGAATGATGCTGATGGTGACGTTGGCTGCAGTAGTGGTCGTGGTGGTTTGGTGTTGCTAAACCTGTTAGTAGACACTTGAATTAGACAAGTTTATTGTGGTCGTCGTCGTCTGCTGCCTAGTATGTCCAACAACAGCGTTGCCAGGTAGTAAAACAAAAGCAGAAGCATCATCGTTAGTTGAAACGAACACTCGAAAAACAGTGTGGAGTGTGTGAGAGTGTTTGGTTGTTGTTGTTATTTGGCGACAACTTGTTGTACGCAGCTACGTAGAGTTAGGATATGGCACTTTTCGAAATTTTGCAACAAACAAATTAAAACAGCAAAGCAGTGCAGATTTATTCACTGATGTGATTACTTTTTTGCTTGTGGGGCTTTCCAATTTCGTTTTGAATTTCGATTTCGAAACAAAGCAACGGGATATTGGAGGTTTATTTATGTCGAACTCGATATCGATTTCAATTACGATTTCGAAACAAACAACCGGGATGTTGGAGGTTTATTTCGATGCCGATTTCGGTTACCATTTTTATTTCGAATTTGAATATGGAGTTCGATTTAGAATTTTGAATTCGATTTTAGATTTCGAAGTTGGATTGCAATTTCCGCTTAAATTTCTATTACAAATTAAATTTCAATTTGGATATCGATTCGATTCGAGTTCGACTTCGAATTTCGATTTCGAATTTCGATTCCGATTTCAATTTCCATTTTTATATCGAATTTGGATATGAATTTAGATTTTGGATTTCGATCTTTGATTTGAATTTCCATTACAATTTCGAATTTTATTTGGATATCGATTAGTTTTCAATTTAAATTTCTAGAACTTCAATCCGATGTATGTACATAAGTTTCGATTTCGGGATATAGGAAGTTTATTTCGATTCCGATTTCGGTTACCATTTTTATTTCGAATTCGAATATGGAGTTCGATTTAGAATATGAATATAGATTCGATTGGATTTCGACTTCGAATTTCGATTTGGATATCGATTCGATTTAGACTTTGAATTTCGATTCCGATTTCAATTTCCATTTTTATATCGAATTTGGATATGAATTTAGATTTTGGATTTAGAATTTTGATTTCGATTTTCGTTTCAATTTCCATTTCAATTTCGAATTTTATTTGGATATCGATTAGTTTTCAATTTAAATTTCTAGAACTTCAATCCGATATACATAATTTTCGATTTCGGGATACTGGAGGTTTATTTCGATTCCGATTTCGGTTACCATTTTTATTTCGAATTTGAATATGGAGTTCGATTTAGAATATGGATATCGATTCGATTTCGACTTCGAATTTCAAATTTCGATTCCGATTTCAATTTCCATTTTTATATCGAATTTGGATATGAATTTAGATTTTGGATTTCGATCTTTGATTTGAATTTCCATTACAATTTCGAATTTTATTTGGATATCGATTAGTTTTCAATTTAAATTTCTAGAACTTCAATCCGATGTATGTACATAAGTTTCGATTTCGGGATATTGGAAGTTTATTTCGATTCCGATTTCGGTTACCAATTTTATTTCGAATTCGAATATGGAGTTCGATTTAGAATATGAATATAGATTCGATTGGATTTCGACTTCGAATTTCGATTTGGATATCGATTCGATTTAGACTTTGAATTTCGATTCCGATTTCAATTTTCATTTTTATATCGAATTTGGATATGAATTTAGATTTTGGATTTAGAATTTTGATTTCGATTTTCGTTTCAATTTCCATTTCAATTTCGAATTTTATTTGGATATCGATTAGTTTTCAATTTAAATTTCTAGAACCTCAATCCGATATACATAATTTTCGATTTCGGGATACTGGAGGTTTATTTCGATTCCGATTTCGGTTACCATTTTTATTTCGAATTTGAATATGGAGTTCGATTTAGAATATGGATATCGATTCGTTTTCGACTTCGAATTCAAATTTCGATTTTGGATTTCGAATTTCGATTCCGATTTCAATTTCCATTTTCATATTTTGACTTCGATTTCCGTTTCAATTTCCATTACAATTTTGAATTTTATTTGTATATCGATTAGTTTCCAATTTCAATTTCAATTTCAATTTCGAATTTAGACTTCAATTCCGATATGAGTTTCGATTTCGGAACTCGATTTCCATTCCGATTTTCGTTTTAATATCTATTACAATTTCGAATTTTGATTGGATATCGATTCATTTTCACATTCGAATTTTGATTGCGATTTTGACGTCGAATTTCGATTCCGGTTCCGATTTTAGTTTCCAATTTTATTTCGAATACGATATGGATTTCGATTTCGAAATCCGATTCTGATTTCAATTCCCATTTTTATTTCGAATTTGAATATGGATTTCGTTTATGAAATTTGATTTCCAACTTTGATTTCGATTACCATTTCAATTTCGATTTCTATTTGGGTATCGATTAATTTCGATTTCGAATCCTGAATTTCGATTTTGATTTTCGATTTTTGAAGATTTCGATTTTTAATGTAAATTTAGATTTCCATTTCGAATTTTGAATTCAATCTCGTTTTCGTCTTGATTTGGATTTCGATTTCGAATATATGTAACCTATTCGCACTCCCTCCAAAGGATTTGTCAACAGTCTCTTCCTTTCTAGTAGAAAGTAGAAAGGGAAATAAGATTAACTTTCGTTGACATTTCACAGGTGCATTTGTTCGCAAACTTTCCCAGCAAACTTTTCGCAAAAATAAGGAAAAACTCTGTTCCGCGATCTTCCTTAACACGTATGAGCACGTAAATATATGCAACTGCACGTCAGTCACTCTTTCAGCTGTTCAACGTTGACAAACATTCTGCGAATACGAGTTTATAGTACGAGTATATGCCATACCATTTCAACGCCATTTAGCCATTTCAGCAGCCAAAACTTACTCTGACTTGCCGTCAAAGAACTTGTTACAGGATAATTGAAAATTCTCGTACGAATATGGTAATGGAAATGGCGATGGAAATGGAAATGTTGACACAATTGAATATTGTTAGGAGATAAGGAAGAGTGTTTTTGTGCACACATGTAAGTACGCTCTTTAGGAAGTTCTGTTTGTGAAGTAAATCTCATGTACCACGCACATTTGCACGTACGACTGTCATGTGTATTCGATTGTACCAGAATATGCAATGACAGAAAATAGAAGGTTAAGAATTGACTGATTATAACATGGACAAAATCTAACCTAATATTGTTAAACAAAAAAAAAAGAGTCCATATGCGACTTTTTTCCTATAAACGGCCAAGAGGCAACCCTCAGCGCTTTAAAATTAAAGAGGGTCCCGGCAAATTTAAATGTACGTCGATTTACATACAGAAATTTCATTTCAGGCTTTCTTCAAGCTCCTTTCTTCATTCGTTTTATGACTTCAAATACTTAACAAGCATTAAACAAATCAAGTTATAAATAAATACTAGCTGACCCGGCAAACTTCGTTCTGCCAAAAATAGATAGATAGATTTTTCACTACTTCATTGTGTATACAACTTCAAAAATATATAATTTTAGTATTCAGTTTAAGGCTACACGATACACAACATTTTTAGTTTTCTGTTCCGGATATTTATTTTCACTGAGTATTGGCTATTTTCACTAAGTAAGTAAGAGGATTGATATAGTATACCTCTATAATGGTTTTCAGGCCCCTCCTCCAACCCTTTTAGATATATTCAGCCTCAAAAGTTTAGTACGTATGGGAGGTGCAATGCCCCATTTTTCGATAAATCTTTTCTTTTTATGGGTGAACATGGTATTGATATCGTATATCTGCATAGTGATTTCTATGTACATGCCATGAACGCTTTTAAGGATATTCAGCTAAAAAAATTAAGCGTTGTTGGGAGGAGCCACGCCCCCTTTTCATATAACTCCTATTATTTTGCGTTAATATGGAATTGTTATCGTTTATCTCCACACCAATTTCCAAGTCCCTAGCGTAAACAATTTTAGAGATATTCAGCATGAAAAATTAAGTTTGTATGGGAGGTGCCACGCCCCTTTTTCCAATAACCCCCACTTATATGCGTGGGAATGGTTTTGATATCATTTATCTCTATACCAATTTTCAGCTCCCTACCTTAAACTGTTTTAGAGATAATCAGCTTTAAAAATTAAGGTTGTATGGGAGGTGCCACGCCCCCTTTTCTGATAACCCCCACTTTTCTGATTGAGAAGGGTTTTGATATCACCTACCTCTATACCAATTTTCAGCTCCCTACCTTGAACTGTTTTAGAGATAATCAGCTTTAAAAATTAAGTTTGTATGGGAGGTGCCACGCCCCCTTTTCTGATAACCCCCACTTTTCTGAGTGAGAAGGGTTTTGATATCACCTACCTCTATACCAATTTTCAGCTACCTACCTTGAACTCTTTTAGAGATAATCAGCTTTAAAAATTAAGGTTGTATGGGAGGTGCCACGCCCCCCTAACTTTTTTAAATTTTTTCTTCGACTAAACCTTCGCCAGGTAACAACAAACAAACCCCCCTTAGGAAGTATTTGATTTGGTTCAGCCGTTTTCAAGTTTTAGCGTTTCAATTAAATACCAAATCATTTTTATATACTTATATAGAATAGATGAAGACACAAAATTTCATTAAGGCAACATTTGCAATTCTCATTTCCGGACAAACACAACAACAAAAATAAAAAAAATAATACATTCTGTACATACATAAACGCGCTGCAAACAACATATTAATAATATAATTTAAGTTTGACTGCTGGCTGTTGGCTGCCGCACTTTATTTGCGCTTAAATTGCGCTGACTTTTTATGCAAATTTCAATTTGTATTTTATTTTTATTTTTATTTTTTTTTGTATAACAAATAATGACTGTGGTAGGTACCTACTTTAGTTAATATGAACATTGATAAAAAATAAATTGAAGAGCATGAAATGAGAAGTTATTTTTGGTAGCAGTGCTTCTTTTTTGGATCAAACTTGCTTTGGAGCTCATGATAGTACATTACCCTGTTGGCGCAAATAAATCGAGATCGATATAGAGAGTACTTTCATCAAGATTTCAGATGTGAAAATCAATACATATATGTACACAGTTCTGATGTATTGCGGACCGAATTTCCGTCATCCGTTGCTAATTTTGGTTTGGTTATAAACCGGTTTAGAAACAAGATACTGAAGATGGCACATAGACGAAACCGTTTTATAAACAAACCAAAATTGACAAGGGATGACAGAAATTTGTTCCACAGTATATCGCAATCCTACCCTGTTGGAAAGGCAAACAGCAAAAAAGAAATGCATAATTCTCTGGACTTTTACTATAGAAGTGTAAAAAGAAAAGTAAATTTTTCATGCAGACATTTTTCCCACTTACTTATCTGACATTGGAAAATATCTGTTAATTTTTTTTACCAGAAAATTAGGCACTTGTTTGTTTTTTCTTAGGTTCGTCAGCCTGTGAATAAAGACTACTAAAATTAGTACTCAATTTCCGATTAGATCGCTGCCAATTAAATTTCATATGAAAAAGTTTATGTGAAAGGCTGCATTTTTAGTCATCGGAAATATACGTCAACTATAAAGTATAGGTTGAGGTTTTTTAAAATTTGCCTCATAGTTTCAAAAATATCAAAGAACATTATATCGTACTCGTTGTTGTTGTTGTTTTAGCCACCAAGACACTGCCTGAAGGTTTTGAGGAGTGTAGGGAAAGTAACAGCCCTTTGCCGGATAAATCCGCTACGCTCGGGTAGATACTAGTCCCTTCTGACACTAGCCCGACTGTCGTGCGAACGATTTTTGTGGCCATTATAATTAACCTTCTAGGCTGGTGGATTTTAGTCGCCTCTTACGATAGGCATTCCTTAACGCGGGTATATTCTAAGCAGTGGCGGACCTAGCATAAATTGTCTGGGCAAGCCCATGTATGTGTGAAGCATAAACATTAGCCACTTACGTAATTTTCTTTGCTGTATTATCTAAAAGTCTGATTGCGTTCCGTCATTGACTTTGATCTAGAGCTCTCGATTTTTGTTTTTAACAATTGCGAGTAGCCCGAATAAATGCTTTTCAAATGTTCAAACACTCGTTTGTTTGCTTATTACCCGTATGTTTGTACGGGCATTTGAACAATTCGGGTATTTTGAAGTTTGTTTTTTTCTTTTGTTTATTATTTTTTTTTTTCTTTACATGTAGTCTTTTTATTTTTGTTTTTCCGATACACATTTTTTTTGTTTGTAAGCTCGAATGTTTGTACAGGAATTTGAACAACAAACGGGCTTCAAACAAAAACGATCAGATCGAATTGCTCGATACCCGGGTATCTAGAGCCCTAGTATTTACATTATTTTTAAATACGTCTTGGCCCATATCTGGGGGCCCGGCCTAGCCCTTACAATTAAAATAGTTCTATCTCGAAGTCTTCATCATTTGATGCCAATATCTCACAGAAACATTCGAGGACCATCTGGGTCCACGTTATGACCCATATCTGGAGACCCGGCCAAGGCATCACAGTTAAAAGAGTTCTATGTATGTTGGAGTCCTCATCAAGACCAATTGCTACCAATATCGCTCAGAAACATTCGAGGGTCAGCCGGGTCCACGTTTTGATTGATGACGCTAAACTTATAGGGAAATCTCACACAAAAGCGCAGAGGTATTTTTAATTTCCTTATACTGACGGAAATTTCAGCAGTAGGTCAATTCCATTGTGACGGGTGTGACCATGATACTCATAATTTTCGCTATAATTTTGAAATGGAAAGCTTGCATTTCAAAAAAATGCCGTTATTCCCAGCAATGGGAAAGTTAAAAACGGTGGATAGCAGATATATACTTGAAGGACACCATTTCCGACCAGAGTGGCCATTAGAAAGCTGGGACGGGTGTGACCTTATATATTTGAGCTTTCAAAAAATCCCACTTTGCATATAAATTTTGTAAAACTTTTCACAGAACGCATATAAAAAATTTAGTCCAGCACGTTGTTCAAAGTCTTTTTGATTGTATAGCATACTTACTATTTTGAAATTCACGTTTTTCTTGCGAAAACCCTGTTTAAAAAATTGGACGGGTGTGACCTCTCTATGTGACGGGTGTGACCCAGTACCAAAATTCAAAATTTTTGATGAACTAAAAGTTTTTATTGACTTCATTTATAACTCGTAATATGAAAAAAAGTAACATAACATTGTTTGCTCGCTATCATAAAACTCACATTATTCCAGAGGTGTATGTTTTAGGAAAATTTGTTTAAATTCAGATAAATATGAATCGCAAGCATACACAGAGACCGCATCTGCTCTTTTAAAGTTGTGCATTTTTTGAATATTATTCATTAATTTTACGTTTTCCCACCTTGCGTTCAACAAATTACTGTCGCGCTCAACATCGTCTTTTGATGCGTAAAAAACGTCGATCTTATTAAGTTTCTTTGTTTCAACTAGATATTGGAAACAGTCAACGGGTGTTTTCATAAAATATTCTCTAGCCTTAATGCCCGTACTTAAGGTTCTTTTTACAGCTGCAGCTATTCCATCTACAGCGCCTTTACCATGGCCTGTAGCGAAAAAATTCCAAGTCATTTCTAATCCAAAAATCCTTTTAAACTGAGATGCGCAGTTTTATCTGTTATCATTTTTTTTAGCATCCCTCCTTCTTTTATCTCTTATTCTCTCCTTAGCTAGATGCAATTCATATTTTTCTTTGTTTTCTTTAAGCTTCTTCCTCTGTTCGCGCTTTCTGTTTTTCGAATCTATTAAAAAATATATGTATACTTCGCGTTGGTGTGACGGGTGTGACCAAATATTTTTTAGAACTGAATACTAAATTACTGCGATAAATTTTAAGAAAATTTCACTAAGTATTTATCGCGACTACTTTGTTATTATTGGAGAGTGTCAGGTGGTTAAAATGTAAAGTACCAATATAATTAAACTTTTTAAATTTTTTCTGTGACGGGTGTGACCGAAAATTTAAGTATATTAAACACGCCATAAAATTGTTACTATAAAACGTATAATATCGAAACTTCACAGAAATGTAAAACAATGACCTAGTCTCTTCAGAGGTAACGGTTTTTATTAATATTGAGAATGGAAGAGTATAAAAATGTTAAATAAAGAGACACCTTGCAGAGAATGTGAACTGAATATTCAGTATAGACAAAGTTCAAAGTGTTGCCGAACTTATAAAAATTTACATGAATCCAATTTTTTTTATTCAGCCATAAGAATCATCCTCTTGTGCATATTAACAAATTTAATTTAATTAAAAATAAGTAATTTCTAATTTTGCTGGATAGGGCCGTTTTAGGTGGAATTGACCAGTAGCAAGTGTATTTGCTTATTATCTAATATCTAAAAAATGGGTGCTTTAGTGTTTGAATAACGAGGTCCAATTACCAAAAGTCGTGAAATGTTTGATTTTATTTGATTTTGATTTCCGTCGCTTTTTAAAATTATCTTGACATTGTGCCAATAGTCGCCAAAAATCACAATCAACGCTTTTATAATCTGGTATTTGATATTTATGTTTGCATGTACATGTACATGTAAGAAATTATGTACATAAGTATGTACATGCAAACGAAAATATCAAATATGCATATGACTGTGAATACTGTTGAATGCCGAAGCCAGCTTCTCATCCCCATACAAATTTCATGTGAAAAATAAAAAAGTGTTTTGCTAGTTTTTTTTTTTTTCAATTTAAGTATGAAAATAAGCAATTGATTTCTCCTTAGAGAAAGCGAGAAAACAAGCTATGTTTTTCTGTTTTGAAAGCCACGTAAAAGCTAATGTGTGGAAACGTTAAAGCATGCTCACTGTGTTGTGATTGGCTGTACAAACAAAATACACATTGTGAGGTGGATTGGTGGTGTATTTGCGCTATTTTCTTAGCATGCTTTTAGGCACCGGATGTACAGTGTGGGCTATATTATTGAGAACTTAAATAGTAAACGCATTTAAAACGTAAAATAACCAGATTTTAAAGAAATTTTTAAAATGAAATGAACGAAAATATGTACGCAAGCCGGGCTTCTCAGCTTGTATGAAGCGCCCGCTTCTGATTCTAAGCCCCCTTACCCGTTGGGGGTATATCGTACTCAAAGAACATTTAGATTGAAAAAAACGGATTTCCTTTCGTCCTTTTTTTTTTCAATTGTAGAATATTTAGATTGAAAAAAGAACGAAAGCAAATCCGGTTCCACTTTCCTACAGATATCGCCCACAGAACAGACTGCAAAAGCGCTGTGCTGGCACTTTTAATATGTAGGTATGACTTCCTTTGCTTATTATGTTAATTTTAATTTTAAACTTAAATCTTTTGGTTCAAGTTACCTTAGTTGCTGTCGCTGTATTAAGATTTTATTATTTTCTCTTGTTTTTTTTAAATAAGCCGCGCCAATTTAATGGCATTCAGTCTTTTATTCATATTAAAGAATTTTCAAATACGGCATCGAACTCATTTCGGAAGTTTAGGTGTATAGGTACATATGTATGTATGTTTATGTATGTATGTAGGTATGTTTGTATGTAACTGTCCGATCAGCTTTTTATGGTTTCAGTTTTTGGGCCGGGTCCACGCAAGCAAATACAATAAATACCTTTATATCGATACTTATGTATGTCTATTAGGGTGGTCGTTAAAAGAAATCAAATTAGCGATTTTCTTCCATCTAATCACCTAGATCGGTAACAGCACAGTCAAAGAAATCACATATAAATTTTGGTCCCGATTGGAGATGATTAAGGGATGTCGCACTGCTAAAAGTGCACATCACCATATGTGACCCCTGTGCGCCACCCCTTAACCGTCTCCGATCGGTACCAAAATTTATGTGTGATATCTTTGACTGTGCTGTTAGCGATGTGGGGATGAGACCGAAGAAAATCGCTGACTTAATTTTAAGGACCACCCTAATGGATAACTACATTGTAGGATTATTTGCATAACACATTTGCATGTGCATATGTACATTAGACTGTATCGCAAAAAAAAGTTCGCCGTACCATATTTTCAGTATTTTAGTGGGATTGTAAAGTTTAATACCCCAGTGCCTTTGTCTTCAGAGGACAGTTTTTACAATAGGAGTGTTTTATTGGGCACTTCTCTGCTCGCTTATACTCGATTCTGCTCTCTTGGCTGACAGTTTCCATACAAAATGTTAGAGACTTTAAGAGACCTTTAGAGAGTATGCCAGCTACTCATTAAACTGATCTTTACTGATTATACCAATTTTTTCTATTATGAATAAGTGAAATGGTTTCAAATTTTTGTCAATAGATGTCTCCCCTATTAGTGCTGGAAAACCATCGATAGTGGTCCCATCGATGACCATCGATAGTTTTAAAGGCAACCATCGATAGTATCGATGGTTTAATATATGTACGTAGGTGGCCCGTTAGAGGGAAAGGTGGTACTCAAATATTTAATGCACATATACAGACATATGTACAGAGTTGGGCAAAATTTATTCGAATAACGAATAATAGATGAATAAATTTTTTTATCTTTATTTGAATAATAAATAATTTTGTTTATTCAAAAACCAAATTATTCGAATAATAGATAATTTTCATTTACATATGTAAAAACAAACATACAAACAAAAAAATAGACAAAATTTTTTTGTACTTTTACTCAGTTGTTTTTTTTTTGTTGTACCCTAAGTTTTTATTTATTATTTGAAATAACGAATAAACCTCAGAATAATTATTCGTGGGGAATTTATCCGAATAAAATTTGAAAAATAAATTTTTATTCAAATAATTATCTAAATAAAAATTTATTTGAATAATGCCTAAGTCTGCATATGTATGCATGTATGTACATACGTTCTCATATTTAAAAGAAAAATATAAATTTTTATTAGAAACATATTATAAAATTAACAGGGACTTGTAACGCGTTTCGGTTTCTGTTACATAGCTAAGTAACGAAACAGAAACAAAACTCCTTTGTAACAAAAGTCGTAACAAAACTCCGAAACGTTTCCAGCAGAAACAAAACCTGTACCGAAACTAAATTAATTTTGTTCCTTGTAACAGAAACAGAAACAGAAACAAAACTCCTTTATAACAAAAGTCGTAACAAAACTCCGAAACGTTTCCAGCAGAAACAAAACCTGTAACGAAACTAAATTAATTTTGTTCCTTGTAACAAAATCCGTAACGAAACTAAATTAATTTTGTTTCTCAGTATCAGAAACAAAATTAATTTTGTTTCTTGCAACAAAAACAAAACCAGAAACAAAATTAATTTTGTTCCTTGCAACAAAAACAAAACCAGAAACGAAATTAATTTTGTTTCTCAGTAGAAAAACTATATTTGCAGAACATTAGGATGGACTTGTTATTTTTAAATATACATACATATATATGTATGTCTGTGGCAACCAACTAAAGTATGGAATAAGACACTTATATTTTTTAAATATTATCGTAAGGGACATTTATTCAAATACGCTCATAAAACATTGAGAGCGAAATTATCGTAAGGGACAAAATTATGATTTTTTCGCAAACTGCAAATTTTTTAAAGAAAAAAGATATCAGGTTCAATATATTAATTAACCATCTAAACGCGTGTTCAATTTCATTTAAATATACCAGTAAAAAACAGTGAAAAAAACAAAAAAAAATGCTCTCCTGTAAAATTTGCTTTTGTCCCTTACGATAAAGTCGCACAAAGGGGTCGATATGAAGAAAAATATAATTGGGTGACTATTAGGGTTGTCTATTTTAATTTTTTTAAATGATATATAAAAACGCTTCATATGCATAGAACAACGGGTTGTGAAAAGTATACATTAATTGTTATCAAGAAATATTTAATTTTCTAATAATAGCTCATTCAGACTACTTTGTAGTGCAATTTCTTCATCATTATGATTTTTATAAGACGTCGAAGCAGTACAGGATGCTTTGGCGGGTGTAATATCGTTTCGTATGGATAATGGGATATCCGACTTGCGTTTTTTTTTTTTGTGTATTTGCTTAATTAATCAAGCTTTATTACATTTCTGTCAATTTATCATTTCTCGCAGCCAATTATAGTCCGAAACAAGTTTCTAATAGGCATTAGTTAATAAAGCAAATTATAAGGGTTTTTTTCCTAACTCCAGTTGAGTTAAAAAAAAGGAAACGTGAGTAAGGAGTACTCATGAACATTGATGTGTAATCAGTTTCGAAAAAGGACTTTTATTCCCTTTCCTTTATTCATTTTTTCACTGGTTTTCTATCGATTAAAATGCGACTATCGTTTTTATAATTTTTTGTTGCCATTGTCACTGCTACATTTTGTTGTTTTTGTTTGTTTTGTTTGTTTCGGTGTTTAGTTTTTGATTTTTAATTTTTGATTTTTGATTTCTGCTTTTGATTTGTTTTGTTTTGCTCAGAAACATACAAGATCATTCGGATCCACGTTTGACCCATATCTCGGGGCTCCGTGTAGAAGTCCTACTCAAAACCTTTCATTTGATACCAACATTGCTCAGAAATATTCAAGGATCATCCGGATCCACCCATATGTGGAGACCCGGTCTAGAATAGAGCTCTATACGAAAGCCCCGCTCAACATCTTTCATTTGATACCAATATTGTAGAAGGCCAGCTCATTAGATACCAATATTACTCAGAAACACACAAGATCATCCGGGTCCTCGTTTTGACCCATATCTCGCGACCCGACCTAGGAATCATAAAGAATAGGGCTCCCTCTAGAAGCCCTGCCCAAAACTTTTCATTAGATACGCGTAAACTTTACCTGTTTTTCGAAATTACTCGTAGCTACAGCAAAGATGTTTGCACATCAAAATGCCACAGGTATACATATATATATATATTATATACCTAAAAATAAAAAGTCCATCCTAATGTACGGCAAATAGTATTATAATAATTTTTATAGTTTTGCCACTGAGAAACAAAATTAATTTCGTTTCTGGTTTTGTTTTTGTTGCAAGGAACAAAATTAATTTTGTTTCTGAGACTTTTAGTTTCGTTACGGATTTTGTTACAAGGAACAAAATTAATTTAGTTTCGTTACAGGTTTTGTTTCTGCTGGAAACGTTTCGGAGTTTTGGTACGACTTTTGTTACAAAGGAGTTTTGTTTCTGTTGTTTTGTTACTTATTGAAACGTTACAATCTTTTGGTTTCGAATTTAGTTTCTATCCTTTAATGTTTCTTGGAACAGAAACGCCAGAAACGAGAGTTTCGTTTCGTTACGAGGTTTGTTACAAGTCCCTGAAAATTAATAAAAACCAAAGTTTATGTAAAAAGTTCAATACAAAAAATAAATCAATAACTATTCAAAGTAAGAATACTACATACACACATTTGTACATATACAGTTGTCCACAAAATAATAGGAGAGGCGAAATCAAAACCTAAATTGCTCAATTCTCAGTAAAAAACCCGCTTTATTTGCAAGTTTTTTCATAAAATTATTCACTAATCTTTTATTTATATATTCACAGCTATTGTTATAGTGTTAATCTTTGGAGGAAAAACCATCCATCTGTCTTATCGCCATTTAAATTGGAGTAATATTTAAAAAGTTATTAAGATATAAAAATTATCCTAACTCAGATAGAAATATTTTGCACTAGTTGAAACAACTTATCTTCTAGCAAATCTCTTAAGTCTAGTATTGTATGAAAAATCGTTTTATTAAAACATCCTAACTAGTGTTATGTGGGTACTTCATGGACGTATTTATTTGCGTTTTAGTTTATTAAAAAAACCTAAATTGAGTTAGGAATTATAATTTTTTTTTGTCAATTTTGTTTTCATAGCCTAAGTGGAAATAGGTTATTTTAAGTGATTTTTTTTTTATTTTTACACAATTTATCTCGAGTTAGGGTTTTTCGTTAGAATACTTTTCTCATTTCATGCGTTATTATCTTCAGTTAGGTTTTTTTGTTGGAAGCAAGTGGATATGATAAACTGAGATAAGAGATTTTTCAAGGATATATATTATAGAAATTCAATTAATTATTATATACTGTATACATAAAACACCTTTTTTCATCAATTAAACTTAAATGCGGCCGCTGAGGTGCAGTGCGTAGAGTGCTCGCCTGCTATACCAGAGGTCTTGGGTTCTAACCCAGTCCGGACAAACACCACAAAAAATTTTTCTAATTGATTAAAACCCAATTATTGGGTTTTTATAAATAGCGGTCACCTCTCGGTAGTGCCAAGAAAAGGCCTCACAAAAAAGCATTCGCCGTTCGGAGCTCGCATAAAACTGTAGGTCCACCCAATTAGTAGGAAAAACAAAAAAGGAGCACACCTCGAATTGGGAGAGAAGCTCGGCAATAAAACTCGTTAGAGTTTTAATATCGCCAGTGTATTATTATTGTTATTTTTTTATTTATTTATTAATATTGGTAGTTAAGCTTAAAAGCTAGAAACTAACAGATATTTTTTTTATATAGCACTGGCAACTCAGGCCTTCGGCTAGTTATTATTGCTATTAAACTTTAATCGTGTATCGGTTTACAAGGTATGGATCCTGGTAACATGGAGGAAGAAGACTTTCTAAATATGGATTATAGTAGCGACGACTCAATTAAGGACCCATTTTTTAACGATAGTCAGTCGGACACGGGGTCAGATAGTGCTGATTAGCCTATGCCTTCCTACACCTTTTTGCGATCTTCTGAATATTTTTATAAACGCTTTATACACTTTTTATTTAACTGTACATGACTGTGTTTCCGGACAACCTACGTGTTATATGTAGCATGAGACCCTTGCAAATTGTGGTGGCAATGGAATAGCATCGTGCTTATTCAAACACTTAAATAGTTTACCATTCAATATTAAACATGTCGTTTTTTATAGCGATTGCTGTCCTGGCCACACACAAATACCAGCTGTTTTCTATCAAACAGTAGTGCTACCGCGCCCCTTTTTTCGGCGGTTCCAGCTGTTATAGCTTTGAACCTCTCGCTTGGAAGTCTTCATTAATCATTTCCGGATAAACCAAGCTTCTTGTGGTGATTTCCCTAGTACCATGCCTTTTTCAGTATTCGGTAAAATAAAATGCAAATTCAGTTCGGGTTGAAAACGATCCGCGGCGTAGGATTATGGATTATTTTTTTCAGGCCCAAACAACAATGATTAGCGAAACGATTTTTATTTTATTTCATTCATTTCAAACAAAAATTAAAAGTCAAAAACTCTAAGACTTCTAATTCCACTACTTAGTTAGTTATATCCACTTAAATGGTCCACGCTTAAAAACACTTAACTCGAGTTAAATGGAAATAAAAACCTTATTGGTAAAAATTCAACACAATAAAAGAACTTAACTAGTGTTAATTCTGCTTTTCGTAAAAATTGCATCCAATAAAAGCACTTAAGTTATAAAAGACAATTTTTTGCAATTAACCTTGCTTTAAGATTTCTGGTTCACAACTATTCCTTCTCTAACACTACAAATCCATTATATCCCCTTTTAAAAATCCGAATTGGTCCAATGGTTTGAATTTTGACAAAAAATTGAGTTTACTCCGTCCACCATATTTTGAGTTAGGCTACTTTAATTTGCGGGCACAGATACCTATGTACTTTTTTACTTTCTGTGGTCTTTTAGGCCGTTTTTACAAAGTTTTTGTCTGATGAGACCCGTACTGATTTTTTATGGCAAATAATTTTCTAGAACATTTTAACCTGAGAAATACTATTTTTTTCAAACTTTCTAAAAAGGGCGTAAAAAAACTTCGTGGCAAAAAAAATTTGTTCCGGAAATGTTTTCCAAAAAGTAATTTTTTTGGTGTCTATAAGCCGAGACGGCCTAATGTACATATGCTATATGGACATATATATGTACATATGTAAGTATTTATGTACCAACCTCTCTTATCGACCGACCAAATATATTTCGGCAACTTGCTGAGTCAGACAGATTTTATTACTTTCTTTCGTTTTATTTCATTTACTTCGTTTTTTTCATTTTAGTTTTTTGTTTGTTTTGTTTTGCTCATCTTCATTTATTTAGTTGCTAATGTACATATTATATATACTTATGTACATACATACATATGTACATTTATACACATTAGTGTTTGCATGCAAATGTTCATTTACCGGCATTTTTATTTTTGTTTTTTCTTTTTGTATGTTTTTCTGGCTGCGTTCATTGCCTGTATCGCACTACCAAACAAATTAACGCCGCACAATGGGAACGTTTCATACAAAAAACGGCCATAAATAGTAAAAATGGACCTAGAGTGCTCAAATTTTGAAAATAAGCTTTTTTTATGAATATTAGTACATGGTGTAAAAATGCACTTAATCTGATGACAAATTCTCCCACCCCCCCATATAACGGGTGTCGCGAAAAACCATTAAAATGCATTTATTTTCGAAACTAATTAAGTTACAATGCTGAAATTCAGTATGCAAGCATCTTTGATGAATATTAGTACATGGTGTAAAAATGAACTTAATCTGATGACAAATTCTCCCACCCCCATATAACGGGTGCCGCGAAAAACCATTAAATTGTAATTCTTTTGGAAACTAATTAAGTTACGATGCTGAAATTCAGTATGCAAGCTTTTTTGATGAATATTAGTACATGGTGTAAAAATTAACTTAATCTGATGACAAATTCTCCCACCCTCCATATAACGGGTGCCGCGAAAAATCATTAAAATGCATTTATTTTGGAAACTAATTAAGTTACAATGCTGAAATTCAGTATGCAAGCTTCTTTGATGAATATTAGTACATGGTGTAAAAATGAACTTAATCTGATGACAAATTCTCCCACCCTCCATATAACGGGTGTCGCGAAAAACCATTAAAATGCATTTATTTTCGAAACTAATTAAGTTACAATGCTGAAATTCAGTATGCAAACTTCTTTGATGAATATTAGTACATACATGGTGTAAAAATTAACTTGGACTGATGACAAATTCTCCCACCCTCCATATAACGGGTGTCGCGAAAAACCATTAAATTGCAATTATTTTGGAAATTAATTAAGTTACAATGCTGAAATTCAGTATGCAAACTTCTTTGATGAATATTAGTACATACATGGTGTAAAAATGAACTTAAACTGATGACAAATTCTCCCACCCTCCATATAACGGGTGTCGCGAAAAACCATTAAATTGCAATTATTTTGGAAACTAATTAAGTTACAATGCTGAAATTCAGTATGCAAGCTTTTTTGATGAATATTAGTACATGGTGTAAAAATTAACTTAATCTGATGACAAATTCTCCCACCTCCATATAACGGGTGCCGCGAAAAACCATTAAAATGCATTTATTTTGGAAACTAATTAAGTTATAATGCTGAAATTCAGTATGCAAGCTTCTTTGATGAATATTAGTACATGGTGTAAAAATGAACTTAATCTGATGACAAATTCTCCCACCCCCCATATAACGGGTGCCGCGAAAAACCATTAAAATGCATTTATTTTCGAAACTAATTGAGTTGGAATGCTGAGGGGCAATTATATATATAGGTATAAGCATATATTTGTAACTATTTCAAAAATATTTATTTAATTATCTATGTGACGTTTATGTATACTTATTTAAAAACTCTTAGGTTTTGGATCCCCACGTAAACTCCCATTAATAAGGTAACGGCACAGGTGGGAGACGAAATAGATAAATGCAAATATCAACAAGTTTATGCGTACCAAAGACTTTATACCATTTATGAATGATAGAAATTAAATTTTATCTGTTTAATTGCATAAGTTACAAATACTCAAATTTATCTTGTACATATGAACAATCCGTTGTATGGGAGCTATACTTTATACTGGATTTGGGCGATTCCGACAAATGATAAACTTTATATAAAAGTACATAGTATTTCGGCACAAAGTTATAACACTATTTCATGTTCATGGCTGGTATAAAAAGCAGCAAATGATAGTACTATATCGCTCATTTACTTCTCTACTATCATACCTTAGTAAGCTGATTTTACGAAAAAGCCCTTTAAGTTTTCGATCGCTATATATATCGTCGCTGCGCCAACAAAAAGAGCTATACGTTTTTCAGCAACTTTTCAGGAGAGCAAAAAAAACCGTTTTCTGGTGATCCTAGAGAATATTTTTTCTAGTTTGAATTGTTAACTAATGATACTACACATATGTAATAGACTTGTGCAATTTTTTTTTTACTTTTTTTGACCAACCACTTCGCATGAAGCATTTGCGCCGTTTTACAGCACATAGCTCTTTTTACAAATTGTTTAAATTTGCTAGTGGGGGTAAGAAATCGTGAAATATGTGTATACAATTCTTCGCTAGGGTCCGATGCAATTAGCGATAGCTTGGAAATGCATTATTTAATTGACCAGTGCCCCTCCTATTTTGAAAATTGGTCACATACGCTTTTTTTAAATAATTTTTTACACAAAAATAACCTCAAATCAAAAAAACAATTATACGAAAATAGATGTATAACTGATTTTACAGAGCATTTCTACTACTGAGAGCATATAGCTGTGTTTGATAACTTCTAACCAAAGAAATATATCAGAAAACGGGAAATGCAGAAATATGGCTAGCGGATAGCGCTAAATAAATATGTAATAAAAAAAAATCGAAAAAAAACATATAACTGAATTTGTTGGCGCAGCGACGATATGTACATCAATAATACATATAGCACAGATAATTTTTTGATCTCAAACTCTAAATTTTCAATATATCAGATCGAAATTTCGTCATATAATGAACATACGCATATGTACATACACACCCATGCATGAATACCCATCCTTACCTGAAAACTCGCGTTTTTGAGTTATGATACTTTTGAAGTAAATAGGATAAAAGTAAGTATATATGTAAATATTCTATATAAAATTGCATTAGTTAATATATTAGCGATTTTAAAGCATAAACATATGTCAAAACTGCTCATCAATGTTTTTCTCTCTAGCTACACATGTGTACAATGTATGTATATATATATGTATGTACATCCATAGTGATAGCGCGCATATACACCTCGTCGAAAAATATGAATTATTGAGAATTATGAAACTGATTATGGGGGGTTATAAAGCACACTTGGGGTAAACATATATTAAAAAATTGAGACCTTTTTTTTTTCTTTTTTTTTTATTTGATTTCAAACTTTTGGAATTTTTTTGAATTTTTTTTTTACCCTGCAAAAAAACAATATATAATAGAATCTATATAGCTAATTCAAAAATGAGCTGCTGTATTTCATATTGTGAAACATTTTCTATATTACAGATGTAAATTGGATGATAGATCTTCTATACACTTTATTTTTTTTAATTTTGAATATAAATATAAATGTATAAATGTAATTTGAAAAATGCACTTTTATCCAGTTAGGAGAATAATTAAAACACGCGAAGGCGCGCGTGAAATTAATATCTGTTAATGTGATCTGATAAAGAATATATTAGTTCATAACACAAAAAAAAAACCAAGATACCTTTTTTTTTGTTTTTTTTATTTTATTCCTTAAAGTGGACGAAGAAAATTTTTTTTCTATATTTTTTTATCAGTATTTGAAAAATCATATAAAATCAGGTTTCAAAGTTAGAAGAAACGAGATTACTTCCTAGAAAAGTAGAGGTCATTTTCTATATTTAGATGTCAAAACCACATATATACGTCGATAAATGGCTTAGATAGAGCTTTTCGTATCAGGTCATAAAATTCATAATTCATATGACATATTTTTTATTCAACTTTGAGCACCCTGTATGGCTAAACGAAACGGAACTCAAAAAATTTTACATGGGCTTTTTTTTTGTCCCATAAGATATCTGTCGATTGTAGTTAAAAAATATTTATTTATCACTACTTTAATTTCGAATTTATTTTTGGCCAAAAAATCCCATTGTGCGCCGCAACACAAACCAAGTAATAAAGTGAAGTGACAGCAGAAAAAGCATAAACGCAAATAAAACTATAAACCAAAAACTAAGCTTGTGTATTTTTCGGTATTCCGATTACCTACATACATATATACGGGATTCATTTTTATTTCGGAAATTTTTACAAAAATATAAATTTTTTGATTTTAAATAAATTTTTTTATTTTAAATAAATTTTTGGATTTTAAATAAATTTTTGGATTTTAAATAAATTTTTTGATTTTAAATAAATTTTTAATATTTTTCGATATGTTCCAACCCCGAATTTTCGGGTTTATTAACTTCTTGTTTTTTGAAGCTGAAAAAAATTTAACCACTATTAGCAATAAACATAAGTAACCCCGAAATTCATAGTCGCCACTTTCACGGCTCAGAGCTCGATATCACTAACCACATGTGCAGACGATAACTGGAATCAAAAAAAAAAGTATATAAAAAAGCGCGAAATGACAACCAAGCCAAATTACCGAACGGAAAGACAAAGAGTTAAGCTTGATGTCAGTGGCATATATGTACCTACATTAGGGTAGTGCTTAAAATCAAATTAGCGATTTTCTCTGTATCACAACCTAGATCGGTAACAGCAGAGCCAAAGATATCACATATGAATTTTTGTCACGATCGGAGACGGTTGAGGGATGTCGCACAGGTGTCCTATATGGTTATCTGAAATTTCGCGCTACAGTTGATATGTTCACCAAAAACCAAGCAGTTCAAAATCGGACCAAATGATGGTTCATGGAGGTTGAGCATAGTGCATTAAACTTTGAGTGCACTAAGCCTATCACTAACACTATATATACAGTTGGTGATGAGAATAACATTTCAATACCACTAAATTGTGAGTGATAGTGTAATATAAGTAAATGTATAATCTGTTTTTTGTTTTTGTTTTTGTTTTTGTTTTTTTTTTTTTTTTTTTTCTCTTTTGTTAAACACATATGCATCACCTGTTTTGATGCGCTAGTCAGACATCATATTTAAGCAGATAACAAGACTTCGAAGGTAGACATTAAAGGAAAATAAACAGATATAAAAAAAAAACCTTCTACATTTTAGAATCATTAGCGAGTATGTGTTAATATTAAACACGTTTACGTACATACATACATATGTACATACTTATGTAGATACATAGTTGCAGCATTTTCAATCCCGTGTTTCCATCTTTTACACGTACTTATGTACCTAAATATATTCATGTTTCAAAATATCCCTGTAGGGAAAATCTCTAATCCCGAACTAGGTCGCTTCTAATGCATTTTTCGCCACTACTAGTGTGAGCTAAATCTCTTTTTCATCCTGTCGGTTTCGAGGTGCATCATACTTTTTTTTACCTAATATTTTTTTATATTTGTTTATTTAACAAAAATCTACAAAAATATTTAAAAAGTAATAAAATAAAAAAAATTAAAAATAAGCCTGACGGACCGGAAAAGCATAATTAGAGGAACATTTCATTTCATGCAAGTTAAGATGCAAATAGAAAACTCTTTATATAAAATGCTTCACTAACAATTTGAGAATTGTAGAAATATTCAAACCCGACGGCAAATGGATGAACGAAAAAATACATGAAATTTTTGTCAATTCGAAATTGCATACAAATCAAAGTGTGTCTTATAATGGTTACGCAATTCACTTCTTCTGAACTGGTGAGAGTCTAACTACAATGGAACTAGTTCCTTTTTAACACCTTTTCGCTAGTGCGGAACTAGAAATTTTGCTCACTAATTATTGAGTTCCCTGCAGGGATATGTATGTACTTAGATACATACACACATACATACGTAATCACATTTATGCCGGCTAGTGTGCATAATCCAGACAAAATATGTGTGATAAAGATCTTTGCAACAACACTTCTTGTATTCTTCTCATTAATATTAAATAAAATGCAAATTTATTTTATATACAATTTAATCCGCACACTTTTTTAAGCTCCTAGTTTTCTACTCACTTTCGCACATTTACTTAAGGCAGACACATTAATATGGACACCAATTTTTGGACGGAATTTTAGAAGACAAAGAGACTACTACTTGAAAATATGTATGTCAAGTGCTTTAACCTCTTGAAGGACAGCGTATCACAAAAGCTAATG
This sequence comes from Urophora cardui, assembly GCA_960531455.1. NCBI lineage: Eukaryota > Metazoa > Arthropoda > Insecta > Diptera > Tephritidae > Urophora > Urophora cardui. Next base: position 128,771,259 of record OY482672.1, read on the forward strand.
AGCGAGGGATAGTGTGCTAATTGGTAAGTTTGATTTCCAGCGCATACATCGAAGAACAAATGGGATGGCGCAACTTCAGAGGAGTCTAAGTTCGTACAACACTATAAATTTAAAATTTATTGAACAAAGGGTCATTACGTAGTTTTCGAATAACACTACCATTTTAGTGGATAATCTTTGGTAAGAGATTTTTCATCTCTGATCTTGAAAGATCTGATAGGAAAAAATTTTAGTCTTCCACCGCTCCGTCAAAAATTCTAACTAATAGTTCAAGTGGACCCTCAGCTGTCCAGAAAACAAGCTTGCAGACTGAAAAATATTCGAGTTAAGTGCTCATAGAACTAACCTTAAAGGTACCTACAGTGGCTCTCAGAAGTATTTTGCATAATTCATTTATTAAGAAATCGTTAGAAATTCGCCTTTTTTCGAATTCTTTTGCAAATTTTTTTAATGTGGTATTATAGCTGAATCTTCATACTACAAAAATACATTCATTAAAAAACCAAAATGCATTTCATCTGTTTTATAAAATTAAAGAAACGAAAAAAGGCATACATTTTTGCTCACAAAAGTATTTTGCATATTGGTAATTTTGGTGAATAAATGCATCTACAACCTGTTTAATATTTTTTATGATATCCGTTCTTTTTCGAAATGGCTTCCAAGAGTCTAGGAATGGGCTCTGCTAATTTTTGGCAAAATTTCCGGAGGTATTTTGTCCCATTCCCCGGTCAAACCCGCATTTGGGTTATTTTTTGGGAAAATCTTCGATTTTCTCACGTGATCTCCAAGACAGGACTAAAAATTTTGATTGGTTCTTATATCAGAGATTTGAAAAAGAGTTTGGAAGTGTTTTTTATTCCAAAGTGTTCACATTTTAGCATCATTAGCGGTATTTTTCGGATTATTATCTTGTTGAATTAAAAACCCATTGTATATCATACCCATTTTTTCTGCACTAGAACGTAGGTTTTCCCTGAAAATGGAAAATCGAGAAAGCTCGTCCATCGTACTATCCACTAAAATAAGTTTTACAACTCACTGAGGTGATATACAAACTCCCTGAGCCTCGATTGATCACAAACTCCTACAGTGCTTAAAGTCGCTTTAATTTTTTTTTGATTTTCAGCTATTAATTGGGCTTCCGCCATGAAATACGACTAAAAAATATTATATTTGCTTTCGGCACTTAAAATTATGATTTTAGAAATGTCAAATTCTTCTTTATTTTGTGTTTATTGGGGAAATTAAGGCGCTTTCTTTGAGATAGAGAGTTGGTTGCGCAGTACTTGGCGGTGAATATGGTTTTTCTCGGTACTCTGTGCACTGCCTCGTCCGATACTTGATTATTGAGTATTGGTTTTAGTTTTCTGTTTATTGTAGGAGCTTATGTGTGAGGGTTTAGTTGATTTTCTCTCAATATTTCGCGTTCTTCTAGCGACGTTCTTCTTTGTACTAGCAACTTTTTTCCGAAAAATATCACTCAAAATGTTAAAATGTCAACACTTTCGAATAAAAACCACTTCCAAGTTTGTGTTCAAAGCTCCGATATAAGAACCAATAAAAATTGTTGATCCTATCTTGAAGATCATGTGAGAAAATCGAAGATTTCCCGAAAAAATTATCCAAATGCGGTTTTGGCCGAGGAATGGGGCAAAATACCTTCGAGATTTTGTCAAAAACTAGCAGAGCGCATCCCTAGACTCTTGGAAGCCATTTCGAAAAATAACGGATATCATAAATAATATTAAACAGGTTGTAGATGCATTTATTCACCAAAAATACCAATATGCAAAATACTTTTGTGAGCAAAAATGTATGCCTTTTTTCGTTTCTTTAATTTTCTAAAAAAGATGAAATGCATTTTGGTTTTTTAATGAATGTGTTTTTGTAGTATGAAGATTCAGCTATAATACCACATTAAAAAAATTTGCTAAAGAATTCGAAAAAAAGGCGAATTTCTAACGTTTTCTTAATAAATGAATTATGCAAAATACTTCTGAGAGCCACTGTACTTTAGTTTGGCAGTAGTTTTCTGTAAAGCCATATTACGAAACCACATTTTAATTAAATTGTCAATTCTCGCCATAGGCTTAAAATAAAACAAAACGATTTGTAGGTAGGTATGCCTAGAGGTGTCCATTTATTTAATTGACTTTCATATTCAGTTGAATGAAATTAAAACTGCTGAAACAGCGTTAAAGGCAATAAAGTAAAAAATAAAGATATGTATGTTACAAACATACATACAAATGTACATGCAATCGAATTTGTGTAGAAGGTAAAGAAAATACATAGGGTAACTATGCCAGTAACCGACCACCCCCCAGTAACCGGACACTTTTGTCTTTTACCGCTTAAAATAAGAAAACGGTAAATTTTTTTAAAATTTTGAAAACTGAAATCGAATTAGCCATTAATTTTAAACAAATTCGCCATTTGGTTGTCGTTTTATTTTCGAAAGAAATTCTTGTGGCATCACATTTAGTTTGCGTGTATGAAGTGAAGTGTGAAAACGTGTGATTTCTTATTTTTTTAATAGTGGTGCTTCATTTCTTTAAAGTAAGTTTTTATTAAAATTTATTGACAAAAGTGCTTCAAAAGGCTGTTTTCATGCACAATAATGATAAAAATACGTAATAACAGCAAAAAATTATTAGAAAATATTATATATTTTAGTATATTCACCTGTCCGGATACTGGAACGACAATTAGAGTGTTTTCCAATAACCGGACACTGTGTCCGGTTACTGGAAAGCGTTAAAAAACCTACGATGCCAGTAACCGGACACGCTTTTACTTTAGTATTATATTTAATATTATGTGTTTAAATTTCAATTATTTTCCGAATCAGTTATAAAAAGTTGAAGGAAAAGGGACAGAAGCAGGTTCCAGATAAATAAAGACTTTAGTTGGCGTTAAATGATATTCGGACCAGGTTATGTTAGGTATTAGTGGCTGCCACCGCTCGTCCAGTTCGAAGATCAGGATTTAGGTACATTTTTTGGAAAAACATCCGAGTAATATAGAGGGCAAGCCACTGACAATGTTTTCCACTTGGTACAGCGCAAACACATTCTCTATAAGTAAGTACCTATTTTCGTAGGCCTCATGACACGTTGTGATACCACGTGTATCTCTGGATTACACACCATGTCGATGGAGATTGGACGCCTATGAAAGTCAACCAGGTTCTTCGCTTCGTATGGGGTAAAATGTCTTTATGTTTTCTAGCTCTTCCAGAGATCCAAAGGTGCATCTGTCGAGCAAGCGTACCTGGAGTTGAGCGGGACAAGAGCTCTACGCTTTATATCTCCTCAGTCCTGCAGTTTCGACAGAAATTGTTGGTAAGGAGAACCATGAGCGTTCCATGGATACCCATGAGACAGTAGCCTGTAATTATACCAACTAGAGGGCCAATGTTTGTGTGAAGTAGAAGAGATATATTCGATCGAAGTCGATGAGTATCCTGAAAGCAGCAAGTCTTTGTGACTCTCTAAGGTCAACGATTCTAGATAAAGTAGAAAGAAAGGTTGTGGATAATGCTTTACCTTCTACCACAATCCCATCTGAAAAAGTTAATACCTACAGTGCGAAAAGTTATAAATAACATTAAAAGACAAAACCCTATTGGCTTTCAGAGATTTCTCATTATTTAAAAGAAAATAATTAAGACCACGGCTATCTTCGACCGGATGTTATAGATACCTTTCATGAATGGGGGAATTTACACACATGGTATGATTTCCATTAACTTTCAATGCCCATTCTTGTGGGTTATGTACCCAAGGATTTATTACAGAAAATAGTTTAACGTCCTTAGCCGTTTAACTGCAAAATTTATAATATATATGTATAATAATACACTGGCACGTATGTAACTCTAAGGTCTTAAAGCCGAACTATATTCCCGATTCAACGCGTTCTCTCCATTCCGGCTCCGAACGGCGAATGTATTTTTTTGTGAAAAGCTATTTTATGGCAGAAAAGAACACGGAGAGTATGTCAACCAGTACCCAGGTATTACCGCTAGTGGTAAAAACTCCAATAACTAAGTTTTAATTAATTCAATTAAATGTTTGGTGTTTGTCCAGGCTGGGAGTTGAACCTACAACCCCTGATATGGCAAGGGAGTACTCTACTACTATATAACAGTAATAAATACCATATTTTCCTTTAAAATGTATTGAAGTAAGTAAGGCATGTGTCAGGGTTGGTTTTTTTTGTTATTGGAGCCTTTTGTTTATTTATTTATTTTATATTACTCTTTAAATATTTTCTCTAATGCCTTTTCTAAAGTTTTTTAAATAAAAAAATGTCAATAAAATTATAAATTTATGGTTTTTATAACGAAAAAGTAAGTGTCCGGTTACTGGATCGTTACTGTCCGGTATCTAGAAAAAGTGTCCGGTTACTGGCATATTTCGACTTTTTTTACAATAATAATTTTTGTAAAAAAACTGACAGCTTTCTATGAAAATGGTTAATTATACTCATTTAATAATTTAGAGTTAGTCAATACTAGTAATAGACTGTAATTCAGAGGAGTTTGAAAACAAAAAATGAGTTAAGTGGTCGGTAACTGGCATAATCACCCTAAATTGTCACACATTACGATAACTTCAGGCAACAGCTGAAATCTATAAACAACTGCATGAAGAAAGAAACAAAAACAAACAAATTAAATAGTAAAAAAGAAAACATCGAAAAGTAAACAAAAAATTAGAAAAGGGCTAAAAGGCAAATAGGTATGTATAAATAAATATTTCAACATTAAATTGTCACTTAGCTATGATAAATAGTATGTAAGTGGTACAAATGCTTTTATTTCCGAGAAAAGCACACAATTAATTGAAACACAAGTCAAAGTAAATGCGGCGGAAAGGGTGCGAAAAACACATACTAAAAAAATAAGCAGTAGGTAGGCAATTGGGTACGTATGTCTGAATGTATTTACAGTAGAAACTGGTTAATGGAGAACTAGGTAGGTAGTAAATATAGAATGCGGGAAGAGAATATTTGAAATTAAAACAAGACCACGACTGCCCTTGACCGTACCAAATACTTAAAATAAATACACTTCTTAAATGGAGGAAATGAAATTTGGCATCGACGCGTTGTTCAAATGTCAAAGTTCTTGTATGAATGGATGGGGACAGATCCCAGTCATGTATTTTCAGGAAATCTCATTTTTTGGCAAAAATGTACGATGCGCGGTTTTGAGCTTTAAACGATGATTAAAAATTAACAAAAAACCACTAATTGACGCGCCAGACGTTGCTCTGTATATAATTTATTCCTATAAAGCCTAAAGAAAACTCTCGATTACCGTGTTGCTCAATATTATCTTAGAATCCATCGTAATGGCTGCGAATACTAAAATATTGTAAATTCCCTGCATAAAAGTTATATATAGACATACATATATTCGCCGCAAAAAAAAAACCCTAGCCCTAGCTCAGTCCCTATCTCTATCTGTATTTTTTATGGTAATATTAGTAACAACTATGTAGGAGGTCTTAATCTGGGTTTTAATATAGAGTTATTTTCATTGATATGTCTACTTCCAGGGCTTCTTAGTACTAAAAATTGCATCGCGTGTGCCACGTTCTCATTTCCAATAGCTCCAAATTTCTATCATAAATTTTGCATTGATTCCGTTTAGCCTGCCACCAAGTTTTGATATTCTACGGAGACCACTTTATATATGTGCAAGATATCGAGATTCCACTGTACTTAGCACAACCGATGTGTTATAGTACACTGCACAACAGTATTTCTGATGAATACATAGGTGTCGATATACATATGATCCTGGCCTAGATTTTAACGATGATCAAAATTTTTGTATTATTTTTGTATTACAAATACACGAGTATTTAAGCATATTTTATTTTTACAAGTTTTTAGTTTGGAAAAAAGTTTCGTTCGGCATTCCCAGATCTCTTATTAGTTCACAAAAATAATAAGCATCATGGAGGCTAATGGGTTCTTTCCAGATCATAGCGGTTTTGTGTTTGAAGGTACATATTGCTTTTATTTGTAGTACACAAACCGTAATTCGGTGATTTTTTATTAAAAGCTATAATTCGTAAACAGGGAATGATTGAAATCAGCGACGTTAAAATAATAAACATCATGTATCATAAATCATTCATCAGATGAAAATTGACGTCTTGTTTTGCAGTGTTATATATAAACGCATATGAGTCTAAAGTAAGAGATAAGCCATATCAAAACGATACAGGTATCAGAACGAAATTTATTCATATCACGAATAAGTAAACAAATACATATTTAACAGAACAAATAAGTCAATATAAAAACAAACAGACAAGCACTTATTAACTTTTAGCAAAATACATCAATCAGCACTTAACAAAAACGCCAACAAACTGGACACGCTTTATGCGAAGTACAAATGTACGAGTTTATATGTACATATGTATGCAGTGTTACCGCTAAAAAATTCAAAAAGTGGCCGAAAAAAGAAAAAAAGTGTCCCCCAAAGTTTTTTAAGCTAGAAACACATTTTTATATATATGCATTTAATTCAAGTGTATATATAATTTAAATAAGTTATAATTTAATGGATTTAAAATTTAGTTCTCAGATATTTAACAACCAAGTTCCAACCATATTCTCCACCGCTGTGCCAAAACTCTTCTATTTCGGTTTGTTCAAACAATTCTCTTGCATTCTAAAAATGTATACTCCTAAATAACTCTTTCGGGAGTTTCCTTCGCAGCAGAGAGTTGCCAATGAAAAGTGAAAAGGTAACAAAGAGGCTTTTTTTATATATAAGAAAAAAACTATAAAATATTTATTAGAGTAGTTTTGAAAGTAACAAGTAAGGAAGCCTAAGTTCGAGTGGAATCTAACATTAGATACTTTGTTGTATGCTTTCATAGTTTGTTTGCGTTGGAAACACGGTGTACTTTATATAAAGCGAGTGCTGCATAAAGTGGGCGTAGCCACGCCCATTTTCAACATTTTTATCAGTCATGCAAAATTTCATTCCTTTATGACTTCTAGTTACAATGATGTCACGTTACAAATTCCAAAAGGGAGTTCCAGAAATATCTTTGTTAAAAAGTAGGCGTGGTCATAAACCGATTTCAATAAATTTCTGCGTGTCTATTAACACAAGTTATAAAAGTGTATAAACCAAGTTTTGTCATAATATCCCAATTATTTGTCGAGTTATGGGCTCCGAAATCTCGTATATTCCTTTGTCTAAAAAGAGGCGGTGCCACGCCCATTTTCCAAAATGTTTATGTTTTTTGTTTTATGTCCATAGTTGGACTCCTGCCATAAAATTTCAATGATATATATTTATATTTGGCAGAGATATCGCTTAAAATGTTTTTATTAGGTCACTTTATAATACACATATATAAAAGTGGGCGTGGCCGTCAACCGATTTTAACAATTTTCCGTCCAACGGTTTGCCTAAGTAGGCAAATCACGCGTACCAAATTTCATCGATATATCTTCAACCGTTTCTGAGTTATGACATATAAAACTTTCAATGTTTGACCCTTAATAAGTGGGCGTGGCACCGCCCACTTTCCAAAATTTAATCAAATTTCTTCTTAGGGGCCTGAGCTCAACACGTGGGTAAAATTTCATCACTCTAGCTATAATAGTGACTGAGATACCAAATTTCCGATTTTTTCTATATAGGAAAAGTGGGCGTGGTCATGATCCGATTTCGCACATTTTCAATACCAACCGTCCCAGTGTCGATACCAACTTACATTTCAAATTTCATCAAAATATCTCAATTTTTGCGCGAATTAGAGTGTTTACAGACGGGCGGACGGACAGACGGACGGACATGGCTCAATCGATTTCTCTTTTCACCCTGATAATTTTGATATATATAAGTCTATACCTATCTCGATTATTTCATTCTGTTACAATCCACCGTTATGTGATTAAAACTATAATACTCTGTGTACTAGTACAGCTGAGTATAAAAAAGGACCAAAAGTGGCACGAATTTTTAAAAAGGTTCAAATATTGCATATTTTCAAAAAGTTCGGTTCCGGTGGCCTGGTTTTTAAAAAGGGTCAAATTGCCACTTTAGTGGCCCCAGCGGCAACGCTGTATGTATATACAATGTACAATATATTGTTCGTAAGTAATTGTTGTTTATTCTAGCATATATGTATATACATATATTGATGACTTATGGGCTAAACAGAATCAGTACTTCTCCGGCATGACGGACAGGGAAGAAACTGACAGCTGAGTAGACTGTGTATATTTTACTCCGGCAACGCTACATTGGCAACGTATCAGTCGCCGGATCCGGCATACTTTGCCAATTTTCTATTTTGCCGTACGTCAGTAATATAAGATGTGTTCGGTGAAGGCATTAGAGTACTCTAGTGCAGAAAATTGCGTTCGATAACTCGTTTTTGTACTAAACTGTGCAGAACTGTGTTTTGTAACCAACTTAAAATTAAATATTAGTATTAATTAATACTATTAATACATATTCCATGCGATTTTGCTCTTAGCAATTCGTTAATTTTCGTTTTTTACGCCTTTACCTAAAACTTCTGTGACAAATGTCTGATATTGTTCTACCCTACACTTTTATGGCATTCACCGAACACATATTATATGTGCCACTCTTTCCGCTACGTACGTCCTGTCAGTCAAAAACGACGTACGTCATGACGGAGAAGTACTGATTCTGCTTAGCGCTTTACTGCTTGCCCAGAATGGTGTGGATGTAGTACGTAGTAAGAGCTGTCAAAAGTTAAAACAGTACAATTGCATTGCAATGCCCACAATGTGTAGCTGTGTCTGTAGCGTGTAGTTGTGGCTGTAGTAGAAGTAGAGTTAACTTTAACTTTGTAGCGCGCTACAGTGTGACAGCTCAATTTTTTAATGACGGAAATTCGAAATGAAGGACGAAGAAACGGAAAAATGAATTGAACTTGTGAAAAATAAAGATTTTTTATGGAATTTAAGGAATCCCCTGTACAAAAATATAAAAAAGATGACATATATGAGATACACTGAGCTACACCATTGTGTTCACATTTTCGAACGTTGCCACAAAATCAGTCATCAGCTGATGTAGTAAGCTATGTAGTCCGTAGCTGTAGTACAACATTCTGGGCAAGCAGTTAGGCATTACTTATTGGTTAAGTTTTGCTGCTGCTGCTGTTGTTGCAAACTGGTTTTTTCGTAAATGTTTATGTGATTGCGAAATTCTTCTAGGCTGTAACGAACGAACGACAAGTTGTTGTGGCATCGTTTTAACATTTAAAGCGCACACACCAGCTTAATTTTGCACATATCGCACCATAATTGATAAAGTGACACAACCCAAAATTAAAAAATTTTCAGTAGAGGCAAACAACTTTTTTTCTTTACGAGCAATGCTATGGCAAAATACCACGTATAATGGCTATTATACGGTCAAAAGAGACAACGATTGAAAAGTTTTTTTTTTTTGGCAGTCGCTGGAGATATGTTCTGTGTACCGGTTTATGATTAAAAAAAACGATTTCAAAAATTTTTTAAGTTGTGTCACTTTATGATTTAGCGTGCGATATCTATATATATGCACATAAATACATACATATGTCAGTTTATAAATGTGCAAAATTTGATTGCAAACTAATTCTAAACGCTGGCTGTGAGCCAACAAAACTTTAAGTTTAACAAGTAAGGAAGCCTAACTTCGAGTGGAATCGAACATTAGATACTCAGCTGTATGCTTTCATTGTTTGTTTGCGTTTGATGGATTTTATATAAAATTAGTGCTGCATAAAGTGGGCGTAGCCACGCCCATTTTCAAAATTTTTATCAGTCATCCAACTAAGCATATGAATATTATTCTTTGTGCAAAATTTCATTCCTTTATGACTTCCAGTTACAAAGATGTCACGTTACAAATTCCTAAAGCGTGTTCCAGAAATGTCTTTGCTAAAAAGTAGGCGTGATCATAAACCGATTTCAATAAATTTTTGCGTGTCTATTAATACAAGTTATAAAAGTGTATAAACCAAGTTTCGTCATAATATCTCAATTATTTGTCGAGTTATAGGCTAAGAAATCTCGTATATTCCTTTGTCTAAAAAGAGGCGGTGCCACGCCCATTTTCCAAAATTTGTGTGTTTTTCGTTTTATGTCCGCAGTTGGACTCCTGCTATAAAATTTCAATGATGTATCTTTATATTTGATAGAGATATCGCTTAAAATGTTTTTATTGGGCCACTTTATAATACACATGTATAAAAGTGGGCGTGGCCGTCAACCGATTTTGGAAATTTTCCGTCCAAACATTTGCCTAAGTAAGTATATCACGTGTACGGAATTTCATCGATATATCTTCAACGGTTTCTGAGTTATGACTCATAAAACTTTCAATGTTTGCTCCTTAATAAGTGGGCGTGGCACCGCCCATTTTCCAAAATTTTTGTGTTTTTTGTTTTATGTCCATAGTTGGACTCATGCGACAAAATTTCACTGATAGATATTTATATTTGACAGAGATATGGCTTAAAATGTTTTTATTAGGTCACTTTGTAATATACATATATAAAAGTGGGCGTGGCCGTCAACCGATTTTAACTATTTTCCGTCCAAACGTTTGCCTAAGTAAGTAAATCACGCGTAGCAAATTTCATCGATATATCTTCAATGGTTTCTGAGTTATGACATATAAAACTTTCTATGTTTGACCCTTAATAAGTGGGCGTGGCACCGCCCGCTTTCCAAAATTTCATCAAATTTCTTCTTAGGGGCCTGAGCTCAACACGTGGGTAAAATTTCATCACTCTAGCTATAATAGTGACTGAGATACCAAATTTCCGATTTTTTCTATATAGGAAAAGTGGGCGTGGTCATGGTCCGATGTCGCCCATTTTCAATACCAACCGTCCCAGTGTCGATACCAACTTACATTTCAAATTTCATCAAAATATCTCAATTTTTGCGCGAGTTAGAGTGTTTACAGACGGACGGACGGACGGACATGGCTCAATCGATTTCTCTTTTCACCCTGATCATTTTGGTATATATAAGTCTATATCTATCTCGATTATTTCATTCTGTTACAATCCACCGTTATGTGATTAAAACTATAATACTCTGTGTACTGGTACAGCTGAGTATAATATGCAAGTTTTACTTACTTTGATTGAAACTGCGATTAAATCTGATTGAAACTGAAAATTGAAAATTGCGAATTGCAAATTAAATTAATATTTTGTCGCTGGCTTTGTATTTGTTTATAGTTGTTTTTTTCTTATTGGATTTTGATTTGATTTGATCAATTCAAATTGAACTTTTTATGCATAAAAGCACACATTTTATGAAATTATAAAAATGCATATGTACATAGTACATACATTTCTTAACTGTTATTTTTATTTTATTTTTATTTTTGTTCAAACTATGAACACTTTCTGGTTCTTTTTTATTCTTTTTCGTAGACGCACTTGCTTTATATTCCACTTTTAATATTTTCCAATTATTTTTATTTTATTTTATAATTGACAAAATTTGCTATACTTAAATTGGTTTTATTTAAATTTTATAAGCTTCAGAGGTAAAAAAATGTTTTTTTTGTAAATAACTTTTATAAATAATTTGTTTTTGTTCTAAAATGAACGGATTGTCAATGAATTTTAAGCGCTGTTTAAACGTCCAACCATATATGGCTAAACTAGGTTTAAGTGGTCAGCTCTCCTTTTGTTATTTAAAAAAAATATACATGTATATTTTTCTTTTAACAAAATTTGTAAACAATTTTTACACAAAAAATAAATAAGAACTGCTTTTCTGTTTCTACATGGAATTAAAATGGTCTTCAACTTGCACAGAAAAATTGAACCTTAATAGTTTTTCTCATAAAAAAATATTAATTCGCACTTTTAAATATTAATATTGAAATTATAGCAGAATTAAATTGAAAAAAAAAAAAAATACTACATATTACAAAAATTTGTATTAAAAAATTTTGTATTAAAAAATTTAGCATAACCATTAATTTTTTTCTAATTTTTTTAATTTTTATTAAAAGTTTCGGAATACAAATTTTTTTAATTATTTTAGCAATTTTTTTTGTAATTCTTAATAAATGTTTCGAAATAGGTACACTGAAATAAATTTTGGTATAAATTTTAAACTTTTTGGACACGACCGAAAAATTATTAAAATTTAAACTTTGAAAAGTTTAAAGGATTTTTAAGTTTTTAAGATTTAGATTTTATTCCAAGTTAAGATTTAATGTAAGATCTTCAAAAGTTTAAAATTTAAACCTTTTTTTCGTGTAAATTACAAAAAAAAATGTCTGCTCCTTCATGCTTTTCCCTTCTTCTTCTTCTTCTTCTTTTCTATCCTCTTTTTCTCTTTTCTTCCGTATTGTTCTCCCCCCAGCATCCCCTTAATCCTTTTCCTTATTGTATCATTTTCCTGTCCTCTTTTTCTCCTGTTTCAATAATTATTTTGTGTTTCTTTGCTTCTCCATTCAAACAACGCCACACAGTCGTTCATTCAAATTGTCTAATAACTATAAGTGAGCTTTGAAATATTTAAACTTTTGTAAATTTGAATTTTAAACCAAAAATGAGTAAGAAACTTTTAAACTTTCAAAGGTTCAAAATTTAACCCAGAAACAGTTTTAAATTCCCTTCAAACAAAATCAAAGTTTAAAAAATATTCCAATATTTATAACAGTGTGCCTAAATGGGATTAAAATGGTCTTAAACTTGCACTGAAAAATTGGACCTTAATAGTTTTTCTTATAACAAATATTAATTTACACTTTTAAATATTTATATTGAGATTAAAGCAGAATTAAATTGAAAAAAAGAAAAAATATTATTACAAAAATTTAGTAGTGAAAAAATTTAGTATTAGAAAATTTAGTATAAACATTAATTTTTTCTAATTTTTATTAAGTTTCGGAGAGCAAATTTTTTAAAAACTTGTTTAACACATTTTTTTAATTTTTGTAAAAGGTTTCGGAACACCAATTTTTGTAATTTTTTTTTAGCAAATTTTTTTCTAAATTTTTATTATCACAATTTTTTTTTTATTTTTATTAAATGTTTCGGAATATATACAATTTTTTTTTTCTTTAATCTTTTTAGCACAACTTTGTTTTTTTTTTTTTTAATTTTTATTCAATGTTTCGAAAAACAAATTTTAAATTTTTTTAACACAAGATCAACAAATATCCGTCGCACGTATGGATATTTCTTCTTTTAATGCACTTCAAATGCTATAAATAGCGGCAACAGCTCGTTTTTTCGACTTTAATGGCCACATTAAAAACACAAACGTCTCGTGGTCACGCTTCTTGTCATTTACAGACTAGTTCGCGCCGTCAAAACACACAGGCACACAGGCAAGTCAGCGCTCAGGTGAAAATAATGCATACATATGTACATATTTATATGTACATACATACCTATATACAGTATGTATGTGCGTATATTTCTTTTACACCTACGTACCGCTGATTCAATAAGATATGAAGTATGTATGAATATTCACTGCTTCACTAATCCCATATATTTCTTTTATTACTTATTATATATTATATGTATGTATTTATCTTTTATTGTTATCAACTGACACCTTTTTTGTGTGTTAAAACTCTCATTAGTTTTCCACACACGTTCTTCTTTCTTGCAACTCCAGTACCGCTATTGTAGGTATGTATGAATATCATGCACAAAACCAAATATTTAGCACGACAAACGCGTCCAAATAAATTACAGAATGACTATCCAATTCAAACGACTACGACAACACGACAAGCACAACACATCACTCGCGACCGGTCAAATGCAAACTGAACGCAACGCGAATTACCTGCGGAAGCAACAGCCAAGTTAATATAAAAAGCTAACCGAAGAAAAAATGTTGTCTACGTCGACGTCGGCGTCGCACACAACGCCACCTACTTCACTTGGCCCCAGTAGCGCTCCAAAACTTTGTGGGGGGCCGACAACATGCTGTCGAACCGCTACTAGCAATAAAGCTGCTGTGTTTGATAGGGTTGCCATGCGATTTATTTTATTTTATTTTTTTTTTTTTTTTTTCAAAAAATGGTGGCATTTCAAGCCATGTGGGGACGAGAGATTGTTTCTGTAAATCATCTATTTACTTTCGGAATCCATGACATTAACGAGGAATGATCGCTTTACAAAATTTTCTGTAGTAAAACTTTAATTGGGGCAAAAATTCTGTGAATCAGAACAAAAAAAAAAAACGTAAAGGTCGTTGCTTTGCTTGGTTATTTTGCCATGAACGTGATGAAACAATAATTTCTGTTTCGTGCTGCCTGACGCCAATTAGGAATGTCAAGGGAGGACGAGTCAGTCTTCACCTAATTTTCCCAACACAGTGGAGATCTTCTGCTGACTTTAGCAGGTTTCGATAAAAACTACTTTCTTAGCCGGAGAACCTTCGTCTATTCTCGCGAGATGAGCTGCGCTGAATTTTTGTTCCCTACATATTGTCGATATCTGCGAAAAGCCCGTATAGATCATCATTAAATCTCCTTCGATACTCGCCGTCCCTAATGCGCAAAGATCTATAAATATTCTGAAGAGCTTTTCTCTCGAATACTCCAAATGCCATTTCGTCGGTTTTGTCGTCGTCCATTCTTCTGCGCCGTACATGAGGACTGGAACGATGAGCGTCCTGTAGAGCGTGATTTTTGTTCGTCGAGAGAGGACTTCACTTTTCAATTGCTACTTAGTTCATTTATTGACAGCAGTGATTCTTCGTTGGATTTCTGTGCTGATATCATTTTTGGTGTTAATGCCAAATATACGAAGTCCTTCACGGTTTTAAATTTGTAGCTGTAAACAGTGACGTGGCTGCCAAAACATTATGTTTCTTTAAGTGATACAGGAGGTACTTCCTCTTGTCCTCGTTAACCGGCAAATCCATTCCGTTAGACTCTTTATCCAGCACGAGTTTTAGTGCCAATGATGTCAATATCATCGGCGAACGCCAGCAGTTGCAAAATGCTTCCTGTCCGGTTAATTATCGAATCACCTTTTCCAGCATCAAGTTGAAGAAATCACATGAAAGGGAATAACCTTGTTTGAAGCCCGATTTCCTGTCGGAAAGGTCCTTCCCAATTCTGATGGAATTCCTATTCGCGCTATCGAAATCGGCTTTAAAATCGACAAAAAGATGGTGTGTATCGGTTTATTTGCCTACCATTAATAATATTTTATTCTAAATCGCATAGGCATTGGTTAACAAATATACTTACATATGTATATAAATTTTTTGGTATTTTTCCATCATATCCCAGTGATTTAGAAATTAATAAGTGGCAACCCTGTTGTTGCATGCAAATATTTTTTATATAATAACGAACATGTTGCGTTTAGAAATGTTGCGTACGGTCGTTTATGTTGCAATGGAACATGTTGCTTGGTAATGCATTCAAACACACACACACACATACTCACTTGCATTGGGCAAAATGTTCCTTAGCATCCAGCGGCGTTGTCGTGCGGCACGCCGTTTGGCGATCAGCGTTGCAGTTATAATGGAGCAATGCAATTGTTGCTCTGTTGGTGTTGCTGTTATTCGTATTGTTGTTGTTGTTTTTGCTATTACCACTGTTGTTGTTCTGCTTGTTGTTGTGTGTCATACATGCCACTTTGGCTGGCTATTGACGATTGTTTGGTAAAAGAAAAAAAAACAAGAAATAAAAACAGAGAAGGAATAACAAAAAAAAAAAAACAAACAAACCAAAGCAAAAACTGGTTATACTTAAATTTCCACTTATGCACATTCATATGCAAGCGCATGCATACATTTTATGTACATATGCATGTATGTATATTAGGGTGGTTCCCGAATTATGGAGACAGATTTTATAACATATTTCCTCAACCTCACACTAGGTCGATGCTAATATAGTCGAAGATACCACTATAAATTTTTGTACCAATCGCAAACGGTTAAGGGTGCCGCAGAGGGGTCAAGGTGCAGATTACCATATAGTATGTAATGACCAAAAAATTAAATAAAATTTTTTTTTATCTAATAGCGAAAATCGATAGTTTTGTAGGCAAGAATACCAAATATAAATTTTAGTCCTCATCAGAGAGGGACAGTATGATTATTGAACTTTAGATTAAAAAAAAAATTTATTAAATTTTCTTAGTCTTCATATGGTAATATGTATGAATTTTGACGCCTGTGAGACACTCTTTATCAATCTCCGATAGGGACCAAAATTGATATGTGCTATGTTTGGCCGTACTTTAACCGATTTAGGGGGTGAGACTGAAAAAAAAATTTAGTTTGATTTTAAGGACTACCCTAAAGTACTATATGTACATACATATGTATATGTACGTAGGCATATGCATAAACGTAAAAATGCAGTCGGAGCCGATTGTGATTGTTGTTGTTGCTTTTGACATTGCATTTGATTTGTATTTTAATGATTGCTATGAAAACTTATTTATGGCTTTATGTACATATATATGTATGTATGTATGTATGTATGTCGCTGACTTTTGAGGCTTGGTTGCGTAGCATATTTTTTACTGAACATACATGATGAATTTCATATCAAACCCAATACGCGTTGAACCCGACCCCCTCAGAATTTGATGAAATTTTGCACAGAGGTACATCTTACCTACCCAAACACAACCTCATTTTCAGAAATTGCATTTTCGAAAAATTGTGGGCGTGGCAAGGTATCGAAATATTCAAAAATATTCGAAAATATTCGAAAAATGACGATAATAGGTACTTTTAAAGTGTGATTACTAGGGAACGGCTTTACCGATTTCAAAGATCTTCACACCATTACAAAGGTATTGAAATTAGCTTTCAAAAAAATACACTGTAAAAATTTTTTTTGTTTTAGTACACTGAAAAAAAAATGTTTTCCAAAATAAAATTTGAAACTGAAAAAACACTTCAAAGATCAAGCGATTTTGAAAAATGCAAATTTTTTTTAGAAAGGTCTATTTAATATATATAACATATCTGAAAACTAAAATGGCCTTTTTCTTAATTTTTTTTTTAAATTTATTTAAGTAAATGCATCTCTTGGCTTTCTTATATTTTGATATCACGCGTAAACTAATCAACCGATTTCAAAAATTTTTATACCGTTAGAAAGGTATTAAAATCACCTTTTGAAAACATACACTGTAAAAATTCTATATTACATATTACACCTAAAAAAAAATTTTCAACATTTTTTTTTCAAACTGAACTGAATTTTTTTTTTTCAGTGTAATATGTAATACAGAATTTTTGCAGTGTATGTTTTCAAAAGGTGATTTTAATACCTTTCTAACAGTATAACAATTTTTGAAATCGGTTGATTAGTTTACGCGTGATATCAAAATACAATAAAGCCAAGAGATGCATTTACTTAAATAAATTTAAAAAAGAAATAAAGAAAAAGGCCATTTTAGTTTTCAGATATGTTATATATATTAAATAGACCTTTCTAAAAAACATTCTTATTTTTCAAAATCGCTTGGTCTTTGAAGTGTTCTCCCAGTTTGAAAAAAAAAAATTTTGAAAATTTTTTTTCAGTGTAATATGTAATATAGAATTTTTACAGTGTGTGTTTTCGAAAGGTGATTTTAATACCTTTCTAATGGTATAAAAATTTTTGAAATCGGTTGATTAGTTTACGCGTGATATCAAAATATAAGAAAGCCAAGAGATGCATTTACTTAAATAAATTTAAAAAAAAAATAAAGAAAAAGGCCATTTTAGTTTTCAGATATGTTATATATATTAAATAGACCTTTCTAAACAAAATTTGTATTTTTCAAAATCGCTTGATCTTTGAAGTGTTTTTTCAGTTTCAAATTTTATTTTGGAAAACATTTTTTTTCAGTGTACTAAAACAAAAAAAATTTTTACAGTGTATTTTTTTGAAAGCTAATTTCAATACCTTTCTAATGGTGTGAAGATCTTTGAAATCGGTAAAGCCGTTCCCTAGTAATCACACTTTAAAAGTACCTATTATCGTCATTTTTCGATTATTTTCGGATATTTTCGAATATTTCGATACCTTGCCACGCCCACAATTTTTCGAAAATGCAATTTCTAAAAATGAGGTTGTGTTTGAGTAGGTAAGATGTACCTCTATGCAAAATTTCATCAAATTCTGAGGGGGTCGGGTTCAAAATGTTCGTTTTTTTCAGCCTTTGATATGAAATTCATCACATATGAACAAAAATGCAAGTATACATACATACATATACATATGTACCTATACAATATGCTGTTTCGGCAATTTTGAGATATTTTATATCTTTGATTTTAGTTCTACCAGAAACCAGTTGTGTCGAGTTAAGCGAATTTATGCAAATACATACATACATATATGTACATATTGACATACATACATATTTACATATTTGCGTGTTTCCATGTTTAATGGACTTTTATATTAATATACATATAGGTATACATATATAGTACATACGTATATACATTACAGCGGGTTCATTTGTATGGGAGTGAAAAAAGTGAAAAATCGCATACGCGGATAATGTTCTAAGGCCAATTCTAACTAACTTTTCTAAAGAAACCATGGGTCTTAAACAAATTCTTAGTCCGCGGGTTTTAAGCCGAAGTTTTTTTGTCAGGTAAAAAAAAATTTTGTATTTCGTAGGCAGACAAAAATGATTCGAACTTCTTACCAAGAAGCCAGGATATACTTTTCCGAAGGATTTTGATGTGCTGAATCCGAATCTGTAGTCAAAATGACCAAATTCGAAATAGTTTTTGAGATATCTTGACCAAAAAATGCAAGTGCAAAAAGTGCAATTTTCTTCAAATTTTGGAGTTAGGGCCAGCCGAAAGTTATGATTTCTACGACCATTATCTTAACAAATAGGCTTTGCACTTGCAAATGCCGTTGACCTTGTTAACGTGTCTTTTTTGGTCTCCGAGATATCGCTGTTTTAAAATCTGCATACTTTTCAGTGCGTACACAATGTATTTTTTTTTTTAAAATACTTGCATTTCCTTGCTGTCATTTTTAACATGTTGCTGTTTCTTCTACTTTGTCAAACTACGGCTCCACCAATATACCAAACATCCAACAGCCGCACTATTTCTCCGCATTCAACGGTTGTGTCGTGCTCACCGGCTCCAACATTTTGGAATACATCCACCAGGTTGCGATAATTCACAGGTTTTCGATTTTGTTGCATTCACCGGTGCCACCAATTGCGATAATTTAATGGTTTTCGATTTTATCGCATTTACCGATTCCACGAATTATGAGTACTTCCACCAATTGCAATACTTCACCAGTTTCATCATTTTTGTTGCAATCACCGGTTCCACCAATAATCAGCACCTCCGCCAATAGCGATAATTCGCCGGTTTCATCGTTTTTGTAGCATTAACCGGTTCCACCATTTATGAGCACTTGAACCAATTGCGATTTCAACGGTTTCATCATTTTTGTTGCATTCACCGGTTCCGCCAAATATGATCACTTCCACTAATAGCGATAATTCACGGGTTCATCGCTTTTGTTGCGTTCTTCGGTTTCACCAATAATGAATACTTCCACCAATAGCAACAGTCACCGGTTCCACCAATTATGACCAATTGCGATAATTCACCGGTTTCATAATTTTTTTGCATTTACCGGTTCCACCAAATATGAGCACGGTGCAGTGAAATAACGCCCGTGGAATTAACGCCCGCGGGCGTTGTTTCCCAAAAAAAAAAGGAAATAACGCCCGCGGGCGTTTTTTCCTTTCTTGAAAAAGAAATAGCGCCTGCGAATAAAACGAAATTAAACCCGTGGGTTTTATTTCCATTCAGAAAGGGAAAGAACGCCCGCGCGCCCTATTCGGCGAGGTGGGCTTTATTTCCCTTTCGAAAGGGCAATTAAGCCCGCAGAAGGGGTTTTTTTTTTAAATATGGTGTATTAGTGGGAAAAGCGCCGCAGGCGAAAAATTGGAATAAAAAATCGCGCGATTTTTAATTCCAAGTTTTCGTCTTTTTTTTTTAAATATGGCGTATTATTATTGGAAAAAGCGCCGCAGCCGAAAAATTGGAATAAAAAATCGCGCGATTTTTAATTCCAATTTTTCGTTTTTTTTTTTAATATGGTCTATTATTATTAGAAAAAGCGCCGCAGGCGAAAAATTGGAATAAAAAATCGCGCGATTTTTAATTCCAATTTTTCGTTTTTTTTTTTTAAATATGGTGTATTATTATTGGAAAAAGCGCCGCAGGCGAAAAATTGGAATTAAAAATTGCGCGATTTTTAATTCAAATTTTTCGTTTTTTTTTTTAATATGGTGTATTATTATTGGAAAAAGCGCCGCAGGCGAATCAAATGAGTAATCCCGAAAATAAGACATGTGACACAGGAGACATTGATGTACCCGAAATGGATTGTTCTGACTATGAAGAAACGGCGGACAATTTTTGCGAGAGTCAAAGCATGTTGTTGTGTGTTATTTGTTTTACCAAGCCACGCGATGTTCTCTTAAGTCCATGCAATCACTTTAAATTGTGTGCGGATTGCTTTGGAGAGCACAGTAAGGTTGCAATTGTAAATGGCAATAGAAATATTTTGTGCCCGGTTTGTCGTCAAATTGTTGAAAACTCTATAAGAGTATTTGTTTAGATTGTGGTCTGAAAGTTCCAATATATATGTAATGAAGTTTTGTTTATTTTGATTGAGTAATTAAATATTGTGGCCGCTGTGGTGCAGTGGGTAGAGTGCTCGCCTGCTATGCCAGAGGTCTCGGGTTCAAACCACGGTCCGAGCCAAACAAATTTTTCTAATTAGTAAAAATCCAATTATTGGGTTTTTTAAGAGCAGCGGTCACCTCTCGGCAGTGGGCGGCATACCCTCCGAGAGTATTTCTGCCATGAAAAAAAGCTTCTCACAAAAAATGCATTCGCCGTTCGGAGCCGGCATAAAACTGTAGGTCCACCCAATTAGTAGGAAAAAACAAAAAGGAGCACACCTCGAATTGGGAGAGAAGCTCGGCCATAAAACTCGTCAGAGTTATAATAGCGCCATTGTATTATATTATTATTAATTAAATATTTACTTACTTACAGACCTTGAAAATTGTTACTAATAAATGATTATAGAAATTTACTGAAGCTTTGTTTATTTTGATTGAGTATTTGAATATTTAGAAGGAGATTTAAAAAAAATTGAAAGAATCGAAAAATTGGAATTAAAAATCGCGCGATTTATTCCAATTTTTCGCCTGCGGCGCTTTTTCCAATAATAATACACCATATTAAAAAGAAACGATAAATTGGAATTCAAAATCGCGCGATTTTTATTCCAATTTTTCGGCTGCGGCGCTTTTTTCCCTAATACACCATATTTAAAAAAAAAGCCCGTCTGCGGGCTTAATTGCCCTTCCGAAAGAGAAATAAAGCCCGTGGATCAAACGAAATAACGCCCGCGGGAATTATTTCTTTTTCAAGAAAGGAAAAAACGCCCGCGGGTGTTATTTCCTTATTTTTGGGAAATAACGCCCGCGCGCGTTAATTCCACGGGCGTTATTTCACTGCACCTATGAGCACCTCCAATAGCGATAATTCACCGTTTTCGTCGTTTTTTTTTTTTGATTCATCGGTTGCACCAATAATGAGCACTTCCACCAATAGCAATAATTTACCGGTTTTATCGATTTTGTTGAATTCACCGCTACAACCAATTGCGATAGTTCACCGGTTTCATCGTTTTTTGTTGCAGTCACCAGATCCACCAATTATGGTCCAGAAACAGCAACATGTTAAAAATAACAGTAAATAAATGCAAGTATTTTAAAGAAAAAAATACATAGTGTTTGCACTGAAAAGTATGCAGATTTTAAAACAGCGATATCTCGGAGACCAAAAAAGACACGCTAACAAGGTCAACGGCATTTGAAAGTGCAAAGCCAATTTGTTAAGATAATGGTCGTAGACTTTAAATTAAATCATAACTTTCGGCTGGCCCTAACTCCAAAATTTGAAGAATATTGCACTTTTTGCACTTGCATTTTTTGGTCAAGATATCTCAAAAACTATTTCGAATTTGGTCATTTTGACTACAGATTCGGATTCAGCACATCAAAATCCTTCGGAAAAGTATATCCTGGCTTCTTGGTAAGAAGTTCGAATCATTTTTGTCTGCCTACGAAATACAAAATTTTTTTTTACCTGACAAAAAAACTTCGGCTAAGAATTGGTTTAAGACCCATGGTCTCTTTGGCAAAGTTGCTTAGAATAGTGTATAGAACATTATCCGCGTATGCGATTTTATCGAAAAATAATCGACCCTACCTAATATACATACATATACATATGCTCCATTTATGTATAATTAATGCATTTTATATTCACAATTTTTTTCTTCTTCTTGTTGATGGTTTAATTAGCCATTTTTTCCATTTAGCGCGCAACTAATTTATCACTTTTTTAATAAATCCATAGTGAAACATTGTCAACTCATTATGAAGAAGTTTCTATTTACATACAGACATACCAGGCGCGGATCCAGGATTTCGCCAAGGGGGGGTTTTGAAAATTTCTTTTTTTGGAAGATGTTTTTTAAGGGCAGACGCTAGTGAAAATATGGACTAATACCACCTACTATTATTATTCTATATACTAGTTGCGCCATTTCCCGCACCTTAAAAACACCAAACTCAAAACCCTCCAAATTAACAATATGTATGTCATCACATAAAGTGCAGGAAATTTCAATTGAAGTTCTAAATAACATGTAACGTATGTATGTAAATTTTTGCATTGGTACGTGCGAATGAGTAACGTATGGTATTGGTGTCAAATTGATCATCAATTTGACTTACCCTTGCATTTAAAGCCAAAATAAATAAGAATATATGTATGTAGTACTTTTTGGTTATATTTATATTTTTAATAGAATTTTCTTGTTCTTGTTTTTATATACTCAAATTTTTAAAAGGTTAATTTAAACAAGAATTGCGAAATACCTCTGAAAAAGGCAATTTCTCCAACTATTCAGACATTTCTGACCAAATTAATTCTGTACAATCCCGATAAAAATAGGGATAAGAAAGAAAAGAAAATAAATTTGCGATTTGGCAATTTGCGAATAGCATTTGACAAATTTGATTTTATGCACGTGCGTCCAAAGGTACCTACATGAACTTTTTTCGCATTTAGGTACATATTTTGGATGTTATGTGGTCCAACCATTGCTTTTGGAATGATAGAGTTTTCCTTGATCAGTTTGGGAAATTTGGGCGCAGAATCTATAAAGGCATTAATTTGGGATCAATAATAAACCACAAGGGGGGGGGTTTGAACCCGCAAACCCCCCCCGTGGATCCGCCACTGAGACATACCTACATACTTACTTTTTTGCCAAAACAAAATTTGCGCACATTAAATGGGGCGTGTTAAAAGAGAAAAATTGTCGGAACCCAGTAATAAATCTCATTAGTTGTATATGTATGTATGTACATTAGACTGTATCGAAAATGATGACTTTTTGTAAAACATTTCCGGAATTTTTTTTTTTTTTTTTTTTTTGACGCCGATAGATGTCGCTAAAGTACACTTTTTCATATCTTCGGTATATATAGTCTGATTTCTAACTTTAATACACCAATGTATTTGACTTGAGAGAAAGGTTTCGACCATATGTATAATTGTATTAAACCTATGTGCGCCATAGGGGTCACTACCACCTATTACTTAGTTTATATCAGCTGAATGTGCCTTCATTTGGCTGCATCTTAAACGTCGTCTAAAATCATTAATTCTTTGTAAAAGAAGTATGTATGTATATATTTCGATCGCTTCAGTAGAACCCAAAATAATACACATTAAACATTCCCAGGAATATATCTACATATGCTTTTCGCCTTCTGTGGCCTTTGAGTTCATTTTACAAATATTTTTTCTGAGGAAATTTTATGGCAATTAATTTTCTAGAACATTTTAACCCCCTAGCATCCCCCAATATATGTATAAAATTTTCTTTGAATATTTTAAAACTTAAGTTTGGTTATAAGTTTATTCCCAGTTCGATATTCCTAATGGATCTTAAATACATATTATCTTCAAAGGTAAGCACGCTACAAGATTTATTGGATTGCTGGATGACTGACTGAAATTGCCATGGATAAACAAAAGATTGCCTTGAAGCAAATTTAGTTTGTCGTTTTTTATTGTACTATCCATAATATCGAGCCCTAACCGCCATAAAAGTGTATCCAACAAAAAGTAAATTTTACAGGAGAAAGTTTTTTTTTAATTTTCTTTGTTTACAGTTTGTATGCAGCATTAAAATTTATTTAGTCTCTAGCTTCGAAACGGTAAATTTCGGCGCTATGAAATTTTGGGAGTTGATGCGTGTGCTAATAAATTATTGATTTCCATAAAAAAGCTAAAAACTACAATTTCGTTGGTTACACTTTTTTTGGCGCTTAGGGCTTGATATATTTCACATTTAATAAATGCATACAAGGTACCAGGTACACACTTAGCCTATTAAAATGCCGCCACGACAATATGGCGGTATGACTTTCCCCCATTGGCATGAAACTCTCTCGAGTGTTGGAAGTTTAT
Organism: Urophora cardui; assembly: GCA_960531455.1. Lineage (NCBI taxonomy): Eukaryota > Metazoa > Arthropoda > Insecta > Diptera > Tephritidae > Urophora > Urophora cardui. The sequence continues at coordinate 128,795,853 of OY482672.1, forward strand.
TGATACTTAATTATTCAATTTCAATAAACATAATGGAGCAATTATACACAGTAAAAACAACAGTAACAAAGACAACAACTAGCACAACAAAACAATAAGAACAACAACATCTACAATAACCATATAATACCTTTATAACAATAACAACAAAACAACGCTAATGTTGCAGCTGAAAATGTTGCAGCCACGAAAGGATGCAGTCAACGGCTTGGCGTCGCTCTCTCTCTCTTTCTCCCTTTCTAACTTTCTCTTTATGCTGGTATCGTCTGCCCAACGTCAACAACTGTGTCATAATTCAATAATGACTCAATTAGTTAATAAGCTACTACATAATTAGGTACAGAGCTTGCTGCTAATAATAAGCTATTTAAATGATAAATGATTTGATTGTGTTGTGTTCTAACAGTTAAAGGATGAAATATGTCTGATAGGGAATGCCTAAAGGTATACTATAAACAGCGTATAGACTTTGTTTAAATACTTACTTTTTAATTTTTTTAGATTTCTAGTCGAAAGATTTCGAATTCAAAGTTATTCTTTTCGCAGAATTTATGTTATGTGTCCATAGGTTAATAGTGCTATCAGTCGGTACCTCTGGTGCAAATTCCGCAGGCATGATATGTAGATACTGCTCGAAAGATTACATATATGTACCTATGTATGTATATCCATCGAACTAGAGCAACCACTAATTAGATGAAAGCAGCTACAAACATATGTCTCAACAATAGAATCCCCCACTCTTCTGCCATCATCTTCATCTTCCTAATTGATTGCTTACTGACCACAAGCATCCAATTTGCCTGCATTTTCCATTCTATTGCAAACAGTCTTGCAAAACAGTCACCGTAATCCCTTCAGCGCTTTGGATTTTGTATTTCGACGAGTGTGTACAGAAGATTTCCATCCAATTATTGTCTTCTGTTGTACAATTCGCTGCGCAATGTAGTTGTGTCTAATGTAGATTAGTTGCGTTTCCAATGTGACTCAGTTATCAGTTCACCGCCGTTTATCGGAGTTAGCAGAAATGGCATTGTGTTGCATTGAGATTTTGTAAATTCATCTGAGTACTGAGAAATTAGCTGGTATTTGCAAATGAAAAGTAGTAATTGCTTATAAGGAAATTAAAAAAAAAAGTACTTATATTTCGTACAATTGGAACCTATTGGCTGATTAGGATTTTTGTATAATAGCCTTACGATTTTACAGTGTAAAAGGGGCTAATCCAGAAGAAAATAGATCACAAACGATTTCATTGAATATAGGTACTATATGTATGTATGTATACCGTGAAGACACCATTATCCCCTTTCGTAGGCTAACATGCATACTTAGTTTGAATATATAGACAGATATGTAGATGCTCAGGGAAGTGGCAGGGATAAGAAGGGGAGTGAAACAATGATCGTGTATCCATTCTATAACTGTCCAAATCACTAGCAACAAATTACGATGCTCGAAATTCACTGGAACTGTATCGGTTAAACTAAGTTTCTAAAAGGACGAAAAGAATGTCATGATAACTCTCATCCGTTTTGCTAACGAAGGATTAGATACTTTTATAGTCTAATATTAATTCAGCCACTCCAAAACCTATTTTAATCCAGTCTAATTCACTGCAGTATAAGCTTCACTTATCAATCGTCCAAGTACATATTCAACAAATTCCGTATGCATGCTGCTGAGTCTGGTGCTGCAACATGTTGCTAAGTTTGTTGATGTGTGGTCGCTGTTGCTTCACTTGACGGTGTGATTTGCTGGCAAACACATCAATTACATGGCCATATAAATACAATTATACGTAAACACGTATGATTAAAACATAAACGCACATATTAATACATTTAGTTTACATACATACAAACAGTCGTATGTATATGTATGTATGTCAGGAATTCGCAAGCGAATCGAATGTATAATCATTTTGCACGATCTCAAACATGGTAAATGCATCGTGTCGTTGCATATCCTCAACGTTAACGTTTTTCAGGTTACACACACATACATATGTATGTACATCTATACCTGCGCATTTACATTCCAGTGGCTGCCGATGTTCATGCGCTGCCAAAAACGTCGTTCACATAATTTCAATAGCAATCAAGGCGCGACGTGCGGCATTCCAATGCCAATCAGCTGCCACGGTGGGCGGTTGCAGTTCAATAATAAAAGGGAATTTGCGATAAGTTGATTGTTGTTGGAATTGTTGTTGCTTTTTATTGCGGCTGCAGCTTCTGTTGCTTATTTGTATGCATTACCTATTGCCTGCTTGCGGAATACACAAATTGTAAATGTTATACATATGTATGTACATTTGAGAGTTTGTCTGTGTTATGAATATCCTTTTTGTATAAAACGATTTATGTATGTAACATGAAACTATAAGGAATGTATGAAAAAGTCATGGTAAACACAGCATCCAAGCAATGAGGGTTAAGGTTTTTATTCTGCGGGACAAAACAAAGCGCAGAATGATGTATTGTGGAACGATCCTCCGTCATCCCTTGTCAAGTTTGGTTTGGAGACAAACCGGTTTCGGCTAATATGCGCCATCTTCAGTGTCTTTTTTTCGCACAATCTTTCAAGAATTAACTTTTTTGAATATATTTAGATTCATTTGCGAGAGAAATTAAGTATAATTTGATCTTAATCACGAGGCTATTGAATAAACTCGATGGCTTTGTATAGCAGTTTCTTTTATATGACATGCTAACCAACAATTTAAGTATGGACATCAGAAATCAATAATGATTCCAAGATCTGGATACTTCTATACGATTGATATGAAAGGATTAAAATGAAACAGTCCGGAAACCAGAGCAGGCCGCGCACTTATATCCATCCCGTTGAATTTTAATATTTGAGCAGCCCCTTGGGCCTGATGTCCTTGAGTTCGGAGAGACTGCCGAAAAAAGTTTTGCCAAGGAACCTCATTCTGCCTTAGCATAACAGGAGCTCCACCGTCTCTTCCTTCCCAGGAAGGTCCGATCGGGCCGCGTGTATAACAATGGCCCAATGCCCGTAAATACTGAAGTTATGTGGGAAATGTCCCTTCTGTCCATCTTTAGGATGGCTGAGGATCGCATTTCGTTATATGAATGCCACAGACTTCTGCAGACCCTGCAGGTCTGCAACCGTTTCCATCTAGTTTTTGCCTCCCCGAACCAATGCCTAGAGATTCGGCCCTTGACAAATCTCAGGGGCGCAAGAACCTCTCACACCTCTGCAACATCAATAGCCGAGCTCCGCTTAGCCAGCGATTTAACCATTTCGTTACCCTGAATATCGCGCTGCGCCGGCACCCAGATCGGGACACCACGCTATGTCGACCCGCCAAGCCAATAAGCAACTCGCTGTACTGCCCTACCAGGATCGATGACACCCTTGCAGACCCCAGAACCCTCAGAGCCGCCTGATTATCGGAGAAAAATCTTATCCTGTTTCCGACATCGGCAATTTCCGTTGCCAGTAGAGCCTTGCAGGCCTTCTGTATGGCGAAAACTTCGGATTGAAAAACGTTCGCCGTGTCCTGCAGCCTAATTGACATGGAAATGTCCGGATGAGTTACGAAGACACCGGCTCCCACTCCGCATGCCTTCTTTGACGTGTTAGCGAAAACTGAAACATCCAATCTATGAGCAAATTTGCCAACTCCCCAGTCTTTCCTAGATGAAAAGATAATCTCATAGTTTGTATCGAGTACCTGCCATGTAATACATTTAATTTGTTGGAAGTGAGGAGATATTTTCCCAATCCTTGGACTTGTTACATTTAAATGACTCTGATGCCACCATTACCTACATATTTAGGCATTCCGGCGCTCCCCACAGACATATTGCATAACTTGATGAAAAGCTATCATATCATATTCATTTGAAAATATGATAAATAAATAAATATTTACTATTACTATAAATACAATAAACCAGCTAAGCTTACTCATCCAGCAATCAAGGATTATATTTTTAGATAAATATGAGTGTGCATACATATATATGTATGTATATATGTATGTATGGATGTAAGTATGCAAACGAATCTAGCTAAATTTCACTCTGACTCAAATGCAAAATGCAAATTTCGTGCAAAGAGAAATGTAAATTTTCTATGATTCGATGTACGAACTGCATTGCATCGCTATTTACATTCATATTCGCACATCAACATGATACAAATATGCAGCAAAAGCATACGGATATTCAATCAAACACACATACACATATGTATGCATACGTTTTTGACTTACATACATTCGAAGCTGAACAACCTGAAATTCTGTATGATCTGATTTCGAATGGTGTGGATAACTCTCAAGAGGAATTCACCGCAAATTGGGGATAAGTGCAACAGAACAAGAACAAGAAGATAACTTCGATAACAGCAATAGCATAAAAACCAAAAAGGAACATGAAAATTGTAACATGAATGCCAATGACTGAATCATGACTTACTTACATACATTTTGTACATACATACATACAAACATCCCTACTCGCATTCGCATTGCTAATTGTGTGTGTGTGCATGTTGGGTTTGAGTCAGGGGAGGTGGGTAAAGTAAGCTTCTTCTTCGTCTAGAACCAATTTGATTGAGTTCAGCATAGAAAAAAAGTAGTCCACGTTTCGTGAACCAATTAGAAGCACCAGAAAATATGTATGTACATTGTAGATAGAAAACTTTCTGTGAATATTTATCGTTCCAACACACAAAGCTCCATAAATCTTATCATCATCATCACTTTTCATAATCGTAATCATCCCAACATCATCATTGTCATAATCATCAACATCGTCAACATCATTATCATCGTCATTATGATTATCATCATCAACGTCATTATCATCGTTCATCGTAATCATCCCAATAATCATCACCATTATCATCAGCATCATCGTCATTATCATCATCATTAATCATCCTCATCATCACCATCATCATCATCATCATCATCATCATCATCATCATCATCATCATCATCATCATCATCATCATCATCATCATCATAATCATCATCATCATCATCATCATCATCATAATCATCATTATCGTCATCGTCATCGTCATCGTAAACATCAATATCATAATCGTCATAAACGTCATTATCATCGTTCATCGTAATCATTCCGATAATCATCACCATTATCATCATCATGATCGTCATCATCATCATCATCATCAACGTCATTATCATCGTTCATCGTAATCATCCCAATAATCATCACCATTATCATCATCATGATCGTCATCATCATCATCATCGTCATCATTATCATCATCATTAATCATCATCATCATCATCATCATCATCATCATGATCATCATCATCATCATCATCATCATCATCATCATCATCATCATCATCATCATCATCATCATCATCATCATCATCATTATCAGCATCATCATCACCATCATCGTCATCATCATCATCGTCATCATCATCATCATCAACACCAACATCATTATCATCATCATCATCATCATCAACATTATTATCATTATCATCATCGTCATAATCATTATCGTCATCATCATCAACATCGACATGATTATCATCATCATCATCATCATCAACACCAACATCATTATCATCATCATCATCATCGTCATCATTGTCATTATCGTCATCATCATCGCCATTATCATCATCATCGTAATCAACAACATCATTATCACATTTCACCATCATTGTCATCATTGGAATCATCATCATCCTCCTAATAATCATCACCATTATCATCATCATCATAGTCATTATCATCATCATCGTCATCGTCGTCGTCATCATAATCATCATAATCGTCTTCATAGTTATCATCATCCTAATAATCATCATTATCATCTTCATATTCATTATCATTAATATTCATCATCATCGTGGCCGCTGTGGTGCAGTGGGTAGAGTGCTCGCCTGCTATGCCAGAGGTCTCGGGTTCAAACCACAGTCCGAGCAAAACACCACAACAATTTTTTCTAATTAGTAAAAATCCAATTATTGGGTTTTTTAAGAGCAACGGTCACCTCTCCGCAGTGGGCGGCATACCCTCCGAGAGTATTTCTGCCATGAAAAAGCTTCTCACAAAATATGCATTCGCCGTTCGGAGCCGGCATAAAACTGTAGGTCAGTGGCGTAGTAACGGGGGGGGGGGGGGGGGTGGCGGGGTTTTGGCGAAAAATTGGAATAAAAAATCGCGAGATTTGGGAGAGTCAAAGCAGGTTGTTGTGTGTTATTTGTTTTATCAAGCCACGCGATGTTCTCTTAAGCCCATGCAATCACTTTAAATTGTGTGCGGATTGCTTTGGAGAGCACAGTAAGGCTGCAATTGTAAATGGCAATATAAATATTTTGTGCGCGGTTTGTCGTCAAATTGTTGAAAACTCTATAAGAGTATTTGTTTAGATTGTGGTCTGGAAGTGCCAATATGTATGTAATGAAGTTTTATTAATTTTGATTGAGTATTTAAATATTTACTTACTTACAGACCTTGAAAATTGTTACTAATAAATGATTATAGAAATTTACTGAAGTTTTGTTTATTTTGATTGAGTATTTGAATATTTAGAAGGGGATTTAAAAAAAAAATAAAGAATCGAAAAATTGGAATTAAAAATCACGCGATTTTTTATTCCAATTTTTCGCCTGCGGCGCTTTTTCCAATAACAATACACCATATTCAGATAAAACGAAAAATTGGAATTAAAAATCGCGCGATCTGCGGGCTTAATTGCCCTTCAGAAAGAGAAATAAAGCCCGTGGATCAAACGAAATAACGCCCGCGAGAATTATTTCTTTTTCAAGAAAGGAAAAAACGCCCGCGGGTGTTATTTCACTGCACCATAATGAAAATTTATGAACAGAAAAACTATGAAAACTATGATTTTCCATTTATACACAAGTAAAAGTTACTTATTATATAAAAAATATGAAAATTTTTTTCAGTGTAATATAGAATTTTTACAGTGTATGTTTTCAAAAGGTGATTTTAATACCTTTCTTGTGGTATGAAGATCTTTGAAAACGGTAAAGCCATTCCCTAGTAATCACACTTTAAAAGTACCTATTATCGTAATTTTTCGAATATTTTCGAATATTTCGATACCTTGCCACGCCCACAATTTTTCGAAAATGCAATTTGTAAAAATGAGGTTGTGTTTGGGTAGGTAAGATGTACCTCTATGCAAAATTTCATCAAATTCTGAGGGGGTCGGGTTCAAAATGTTCGTTTTTTTTTAGCCTTTGATATGAAATTCATCTTAGGTATGTGCTATGCTATGCAGTGGGTGGTAAAAACGTTGAAATTCTTGTTTTCGAAAAAGCGTTGTAACTTCGTCAATTTTTAAAATTTTTCAATAAATAAGGTCTAGTTTTACTCAGAATTAATAGTAGAACAATAATATTTGTTGTAATTAAAGCATCTTTTGCGAATTGTACCAAAAAAATGGCGTCAAACTCGAAAAAACGAAAAAATTTTACGAAAATTTCAGATTTAAGTGCAAAAATTTCTTCTTATACCTTATAAACTAACATACTGCTGTTTATATATTAAGAATCCCATTATTTAACTTTCCGAAACCGTGGAAAAATTGAAATCGGTTCAAAAATAGCCCCTCTAGGAATTTTTTTGTGCCGACAAGCATGGAATAACGGTTTTTTCGCAATAAAAAAAATTTGAGGGTATAGCGGATTTTTCAAATACCGTTTCGTGTTACACTTGACTAGATAAACAATCCTAGCTAGGTCGCTTGATGAGTGTATTTACTTTTTTTTTTTGTAGCACTGTGTAATATTAGTATAAACTACAATGGCAATAAATATGCAATGTATAAGAGTATCTGAACTTGAAATTTTATTTAATGTCTGTCAAAATGGAATATTAAAAAACTAAATTATATAAGAAAATTATTATTTATAACCGTAGCACATAGGTAGAAATATTTTATTGTGTACATCTATTCCAAATTGGTTGTTTAATGCAAAATTTTAATAATTTGTGTTAAAAGTAGAGCTCTCGATTTTTTTTTTTTGAACATTTTCGAGTAGCCCGAACAGTTGTTGTTCAAATGCTCGAAGAGTTGTTTGTTTGTTTATTACCCGTATGTTTGTACGGGCATTTGAACAATTCCGGTATTTTGAAGTTTGTTTTTTTCTTTTGTTTATTATTTTTTTAACACGCTTTTATTAGCTTCACCTGTATGTATGTATGTATGTATGTATTATGTATGTATGTATGTAACTTCATCCCATCCTAAAAGTTGAAACATTTAACTAAATTATTATATCTTTCAAACATTCACTTTATTGTGTTCTCTCTATTATTTCTATTCTCCTCCGGATTCGAAACATGACATCAACAGCCCAACGGCATCATACAGTAGGACATTCAACATTATACCTAATGCTTCATTGCGGCTTTTATGTTACCTTTCTTCAAAATAGCCTCTATGAATTTCAATTCACTCCCGTATACAAGCCAATAAGTAACAAGCTTTCAGGGTACGGAAAAACTCACTCACGAACGCTCAAAAATACATTGTACTCAAATCACAAACAAATGTTCAAAGAAAAACGTATAACCACTCAAATAGCGAGCGAACTAACGCACAACAGCAAACGATCGCTCATAGCGATGGCGATAAACTCAATGCATAAATTCACTCAAAAATAAAGCTTGAAGCTTTCTGTTTTGGGTTTGTTGTATTTGCAATGAAATCAACCGCATGTACAATGTACATACATACGTATGCAGAGCAAGAACTGGTTTTGCGTTTTGTGTAACAAGCTTTCTGTTTTGTCGTTGTTGTGTTTGCAATAAAAACAATCGCATGTACATACATATGTATGCAAAGCAAGAACTGGTTTTTTTGTAATTCATTTAATAGTAAGTGCTGAATCAACGAAAAGGAACCCTAATTACATTTTTATACTCAGCTGTACTAGTACACAGAGTATTATAGTTTTAATCACATAACGGTGGATTGTAACAGAATGAAATAATCGAGATAGATATAGACTTATAATAATAATAATACAATGGCGCTATTATAACTCTGACGAGTTTTATGGCCGAGCTTCTCTCCCAATTCGAGGTGTGCCCCTTTTTGTTTTTCCTACTAATTGGGTGGACCTACAGTTTTATGCCGGCTCCGAACGGCGAATGTATTTTTTGTGAGAAGCTTTTTCATGGCAGAAATACTCTCGGAGGGTATGCCGCCCACTGCCGAGAGGTGACCGCTGCTATTAAGAAATCCAATAATTGGATTTTTACTAATTACAAAAATTTTTTGGTGTTTTGCTCGGACCGTGGTTTGAACCCGAGACCTCTGGCATAGCAGGCGAGCACTCTACCCACTGCACCACAGCGGCCACAGATATAGACTTATATATATCAAAATGATCAGGGTGAAAAGAGAAATCGATTGAGCCATGTCCGTCCGTCCGTCCGTCCGTCCGTCTGTCCGTCCATCCGTCCGTCCGTCTGTAAACACTCTAACTCGCGCAAAAATTGAGATATTTTGATGAAATTTGGAATGCAAGTTGGTATCGAGACTGGGACGGTTGGTATTGAAAATGGGCGAAATCGGACCATGACCACGCCCACTTTTCCTATATAGAAAAAATCGGAAATTTGGTATCTCAGTCCCTAATATAGCTGGAGAGATAAAATTTTACCCACATGTTGAGCTCAGGCCCCTATGAAGAAATTTTATGAAATTTTGGAAAATGGGCGGTGCCACGCCCACTTATTAAGGGTCAAACATTGAAAGTTTTATGAGTCATAACTCAGAAACCGTTGAAGATATATCGATGAAATTTGGTACGCGTGATTTTCTTACTTAGCAAATGTTTTGACGGAAAATTGTCAAAATCGGTTGACGGCCACGCCCACTTTTATATATGTGTATTATAAAGTTACCTAATAAAAACATTTTAAGCGATATCTCTGTCAAATATAAAGATCTATCACTGAAATTTTGTGGCATGAGTCCAACTATGAACATAAATCGAAAACCACAAAAATTTTGGAAAATGGGCGGAGCCACGCCCACTTATTAAGGGGCAAACATTGAAAGTTTTATGAGTCATAACTCAGAAACCGTTGAAGATATATCGATGAAACTTGGTACGCGTGATTTACTTAGTTAGGCAAATGTTTTGACGGAAAATTGTCAAAATCGGTTGACGGCCACGCCCACTTTTATATATGTGTATTATAAAGTGACCTAATAAAAACATTTTAAGCGATATCTCTGTCAAATATAAAGATCTATCACTAAAATTTTGTGGCATGAGTCCAACTATGAACATAAAATGAAAACCACAAAAATTTTGGAAAATGGGCGGAGCCACGCCCACTTATTAAGGGGCAAACATTGAAAGTTTTATGAGTCATAACTCAGAAACCGTTGAAGATATATCGATGAAATTTGGTACGCATGATATATTTACTTAGGAAAATGTGTGGACGAAAAATTACCAAAATCGGTTGACGACCACGCCCACTTTTATATATGTGTATTATAAAGTGGCCTAATAAAAACATTGTAAGCGATATCTTTGACAAATATAAAGATAATTCATTGAAATTTTGTGACATGAGTTCCACAATAGACCGGACACATAAAATAGACAAATTTTGGAAAATGGGCGTGGCACCGCCTCCTTTTGGACAAAGGGATATACGAGATTTATTAGCCTATAACTCGGCAAATAATTGAGATATTATGACGAAACTTGGTTTATACACTTTTATAACTTGTATTAATAGACACGCAAAAATTTATTGAAATCGGTTTATGACCACGCCTACTTTTTAACAGATATTTCTGGAATACCCTTTGGGAATTTGTAACGTGACATCTTTGTAACTAGAAGTCATAAAGGAATTAATTTTTGCACAAAGAATTATATTGATATGCTTAGTTGGATGACTGATAAAAATTTAGAAAATGGGCGTGGCTACGCCCACTTTATGCAGCACTCGCTTTATATAAAGTACACCGTGTTTCCATCAAACGCAAACAAACAATGAAAGCATACAGCTGAGTATCTAATGTTCGATTCCACTCGAACTTAGGCTTCCTTACTTGTTATACAATGTTTTGTAAACGTGAGGTGAAAAAAATTTCTCTAAAAATAAAAAAATAAAAATAAAAAAAAAAATGCGCCACTCGGGACTCGAACCTGAGCTCCTTGGTCCGTAGGCAGCATACCTCACCATTACGCTACAAACGTATTCGGAGATTTATTGTCTAAATTCGAATTTATTCAATCAGGTTTCTTTTTTTTTGTTCTTTTCAAATGCTTCACCTCAACTTCTCTTCACTTTCTGATTGTAAAATATAACAAAACGTTTGGGAAATTTTGTATTTCCAAACTAGTTTGGAAAACCTTGAATAAAAGGGTTTGGAAAATATTGCATAATAAGCTAGTTTACTTCACTGCATGTTGGGATTTTTGGTAGAAGTTATAAATACATATGTATGTAGATCTATTTCGGAGAACACCACATCCCATCAGACTTCTTTTTACTTCTATTCTTGCGTCCGCATAAAACATCCTTTAATGAAAAATTTCACTAAAAAGTCAAAAATAAATAATAGCTTAAAAAAACTAAAAAACACGCTTTAATCTTAAAAATCGTACTAAAAATTGAGAAATAATTTAATTAGAAACAAAATGATGAACGAAAATATAAGTATTTAAGGAAAAGCGCGGGGGTGCTCAATAATATTTGAACATGAAAATATTCGATTCGTACAACTAGTACAAAAATATACCCAGTTGCGAAATTAAAGAGTACGATATATGAAATCTCAAAAAAGTCAAAATAAAATTATTAGTAAAAAAACACCGATTTTAAATATTTTTTGACATACTGAGCACCCCACGCTTTTCCTTAAATACTTATATTTTCGTTCATCATTTTGTTTCTAATTAAATTATTTCTCAATTTTTAGTACGATTTTTAAGATTAAAGCGTGTTTTTTAGTTTTTTAAGCTATTATTTATTTCTCTTTATATATAGTTTTTTTTATTTTTGTTTTTCCGATACACATTTTTTTTGTTTGTAAGCTCGAATGCTCGAATGTTTGTACGGGCATTTGAACAACAAACGGGCTTCAAACAAAAACGATCAGATCGAATTGATCGATACCCGTGTATCTAGGGCTCTAGTTAAAAGTCGATTTTATTGAAAAATATATACTTGTCGTTTTCGATTCGCCATCACACAAGCGAGGTCGATCGAACAAAAATGTTTGAATCCATAATGAGTAGTAGCCATACTCGCTAACTTGTCGGTAAAAATTTCCCTCTGCTCGCTATCATTCACATATAAATTTGACAGAAGGAAATTTATAACCAGCAGAGAAATTGTGAATCGAAAGCGGCTACAGTGACTCAAAAAAAAAATCATACGCCAGAGTTTTTAAATTTATTTCAAACAGTTCTGTCGAAAATTTGACTCTCTTATTTTCGTTTAAAAATGTAAACAATTTTTCAATAAAAATCGCCTTAAGCAGGATTTCTAAGCTTATGGAAAAATCCGAAAAATGGTAGAAATTTCTAAAAGTGGATTAAAAATTTCAAAGCGCGGCCAGAATTTATAGAAGATTTTGAGGAGATTTCTAAGTGTACTGTTATGTAGCCAACCAATGTTAGTGTAAAAAGTGCTATTCTCAATGCTGTAAAAATTTCCGTCGATTTTAGTAATTTTTTTCTGTAGGGTGTTTGCGTTATATGTACGTGAGACCGTTCCAATTAAAATTTCCGAAAAGCCAATGAAATTTTTCAAAAAGTTGAATGTTGCATATTATTATATTACAATTGAATGAGCTGCAAAATTGCATACTCAAAAATCTTCTAAAAAATGTAGCTTTATAATTCTTAGCCCCTTTTTATGATAAGTACTTCCTTAACTTTGAAAAATTGGAAATACTAAAAATACTGCCTAAAAAGTTAACAATAATCGCTGCTAAATATCTGGGTTACTTTCGAGCATCACCTACATTAACCAAGATATGTGTTAGAAATATAAACATTAAAATTAAATATAAAGCACAAAAAGAAAATTATTGTAGCTACATATGAAAAACCCTGTATCTAGTAGTGAAGTGCGGCTTTGTGCGACGTAATTTTTTGTCGGCTAACTACTAATTGTACTAGATATCATGTCCGAGGGTTAATTTGACTGAGTCTGACAGAGCAACATAACAAAACCAATTTTTAACATGAAAAAGAGTGATAATTTTTTTTTAAATATCCCACTCAGATTATGGAAAAATGGGAATGATTCGGCGCTAAAGACATATTTCCATATTTTGATGTACAATTTTCTTTAAAACGTGGTTTTTATTCCTTTCAAATAGGGCGTTTTTGAAACAATTTTTGAAATAGGGCGATCTTATTCTCAGCCGTCGAGATATGCTAAGTTACGACCATCTGGGGCAAGTGCAGAGTATGGGGTCGGGAAAAAAAGCGATGAATTATTGCTCCCCATTCTATTTCCAATATGTGGGTATGTTTTTTTTCTGTAATTGTAACAATTTTACAAAATTCAATTTTGGGCGCATAAGACTTGAAAATCTACCTATGCGCGTAGATTTCCAGAAGGGAATATGAGACTTACTTTTGAAGTATAGTTAAAGGCCCTTGGCAACTGAAAATCTGGCATGTCAAGCAGTGTGTATGTGTGAGTTTTTGTGTGTGTTAGTGCAATCGGCAGTCGTCGTGCTACACGTTCTTGTTCGGGCTCGCGTTGATGAGAATCAAATCCTTTAGATATTTGCGTCAATCACCCGACACTCACACATATGTATACACTTCTTAACATTCCAGATTTTAAGTGGCCAAGGGCCTTAAGAGTTTGATATATGTATTATAAGCGATATTTGTGTACTAAAATGTTAAATTATAGTCTGAAAAAATTACATTTCGCTAGCTTAGAGTGCAAACTGTGTAAGTCCACTTTTATGAAAAAGTGTATTTTTATGTAGAACGCTAGAAAAATCAAATACGCACCGCGCTAAACAAGTCTGAGATACTTGTCATATTTCTACTCGTTGTTATTCAGTGATACGCAAATTGTGTAAGTCCAAAAAGCGAAAAAAATTGTGTAAGTCCAAAATATTTATATGAACAGAAATTTTTTTTCATTTCGAATTTTTTTTCTTTTTTGTTTTTTGTCTCTCCTACAAAGTTTTAAAAAAGGACTTACACAATTTGCATTCTAAGCTAGCGATTTTTATCATTTGTAAAAAAAATTGTAGTTTTTTTTTTGGTAATTTTAATTTTGGTAAATTTTTTACATTGGCTGTGACCCCCCCCCCTCCCCCCCCCCCGAAAAATTCTCTAGCTACGCCACTGCTGTAGGTCCACCCAATTATGTAGTAAGAAAATCAAAAGGAGCACACCTCGAATTGGGGAGAGAAGCTCGGCCATAAAACTCGTCCGAGTTATAATAGCGCCATTGTATTATATTATTATTATATCATCATCATCATAATTCTGATGCTAATCATTATAATCATCACCAATATCATATCATAATCATCATCTATATTTAAACGGTTTTATTTAGCTCACCCCGTTTGTTTTATTCTTGGGTCAAATTTAGTAATTCAAATTTCACCCTCTTCCTGTCAACCGATTAATCTGAAATTTTGTACGCATGTATAACCCCGATGACAATGCAATATTATGAAAAAAAAAAATCCGATAGGTGGCGCGTGTGTCGCTATATTTACAAAAATCGCATTTATGGTCCGATTTGGCTGAAATTCGGAACATGTATTACTCCCTTGAAAAGAAATATTTTCTTTAAAAAAAATTCCGCTAGGTGGCGCGTGGGTCGCTATATTTACAAAAATCGCATTTATGGTCCGATTTGGCTGAAATTCGGAACATGTATTACTACCTTAAAAAGAAATATTTTCTTAAAAAAAAAAATTCCGCTAGGTGGCGCGTGGGTCGCTATATTTACAAAAATCGCATTTATGGTCCGATTTGGCTGAAATTCGGAACATGTATTACTACCTTGAAAAGAAGTATTTTCCTAAAAAAAAAACTTCCGATAGGTGGCGCGTGGGTCGCTATATTTACAAAAATCGCATTTATGGTCCGATTTGGCTCTTAGTAGAGTAAGAACTTTGCAGGGACTACGTATAGAGGCGTTGGACTGCAATAAACTAACGGGCAAGAAACCTTGCAATAATGAAGCACTAAATGAATTAAACAGAATGCGAAATAAAAACTAAAAACTAGAAAATAAAAATAGGTAAAAAAACTTTTTAAGTTAAACGGTTTTATGTTATACATATGTACATTGCAATGTTTAAGATAAATGTACTAAAAACTAAAAAATAATAAAATAGATACAGTCGTGGGAATTATAAACATTTGCATAGACTAGACTACACAGTAAAAATTTTAGTTCAATTTTAATACCATTTTGGTATTTATATATAACAATGCCAAAAAGAATAAAATTAAAACCATTCTGGTTTAAAAAAAAGAAGAGAATATTGAGAGACAGATATTATTCTTGGTGTCAAATTAATACTTTCTTGGAATTAAATCAAAACCAAATTTTCATTATTTTTCATTATTTTTAGAATATTTCTGGTATTAAAAATAATTGAAATGGTATAAGATCAATCCAAAATTGGAATAAATTCTATACTTTTATGGAATTAAATCAAAACCAAATTTTGATTATTTTTATAATATTTTTAGTAATAAAAATATTTTAAATGGTATTAAATATATCCGAAAATTGGAATAAAATTTATACTTTTTTGGATTTAAAAATAAACCCCCATAAAATTTCCAGTGGATATACTGCAAATAACCCATTATTCCAAAGATTAATGAGAAATTGAATAACGTTAACATAGTTTATTTACATAAAAATCCAAAACAGTAGTAGCAAACACTAAAGTACCTTATATATCGAGCCCTAATCCTCATAAAAGTGTATCCAACAAAAAGTAAATTTTACCGGACACAGTTTTTTAATTTGTTTTGCATACAGTTTGTATGCAGCCTTGAAACTTATTTAGTCTCTAACTTCGAAACTGCACATTACACAGCCATTAAATTTTGCATGTGATATTAAATTGTTGATTTCCATTTACTTGATACAATTATTAGATTCGGTCCATTTATTTTAGTATATTTGATTACTCCTCCGGATTGCAGTTTCGAAAACATTTTGTTTGATTTTATTTTTACTTTTTTCTTATAATTTTTTTTAATATTTTTTTGGTTTTGATTTTAAACCAAAAATATTTTGTTGGTAATATAATTGAGAAAGAGAAAGTTTTTTATACTTTTCAGGATTTGCTTTTAAACCATAAATGATTAAACTTCTTTAGAGAGGATTTTAATACTTTTCAAGACTTTATTTTGAAACTATTTTGGAATAAATAAAATTGTAAAACTTCTCATAGTTTAAAAATAAGACTTTTTGGCATTAAAATTCAAATTTAATTCCGAGAATGATTAAATTAAGTACCAAATGGTATTAGAAATAAACTATAATTTTTTACTGTGTAAAATAAAACCGTGGGGCACGTCAATTGTCTACAATCGTTGATTAAAATGTTTGTTTTGTAATGTTACACTATAATTAGGCAGTTGTTCAACCGACAACGATGGACGTGTGATAAGTAGGGCTAGAATGTGGAAAAAAGCTAGCAAGCTCGATTATAAGCGAGTTTTAGGGTTTCATAGTGGTGAGCGAGTAGTACTTTTATCATATGTTTTGTCGATTAAAGACAAACTACGAGCAGTGAAACGATTCCTCGTGTGAATGTCCAACGATAAACTAGTTGAAACATCTCTTTTATTAACATGGAGTGTATAACTATTGGAATTTCCATGAGCAAGAAAATAGTAAGTAATTTCCTCACCGTCTGCGGGCCAACTGCCTAACGACGAATTAAACGATTCTTCTATCGCACATT
Source organism: Urophora cardui (assembly GCA_960531455.1). NCBI lineage: Eukaryota > Metazoa > Arthropoda > Insecta > Diptera > Tephritidae > Urophora > Urophora cardui. The sequence continues at coordinate 128,812,818 of OY482672.1, forward strand.
AAGTCGATAATTTGTAGACAATTGACGTGCCCCCCGGTTTTATTTTAGTCTAGTCTATGCAAATGTTTATAATTCCCACGACTGTATCTATTTTATTATTTTTTAGTTTTTAGTACATTTATCTTAAACATTGCAATGTACATATGTATAACATAAAACCGTTTAACTTAAAAAGTTTTTTTACCTATTTTTATTTTTCTTTAGCTAGCGATGTAATTAATATATTTTATTTATTTTATTATTTGCAAGTTCATTTGAAAATTTTGGAAAAAATAAAATAGTCATTAGTGTGAGTATCTAAAGTGCACACAAATGTTCACAATAAATTTCTGCAGTTCATAAACAAAAATCGTTATGCATTACAAATATGTACATATGTATGTACAAACATTCACTAGGAAATGCATGCATACATACATACATATTTACTAAATGTGCATTTACTCATCGATCGAAGCCTTAATTGGCAACAAAATTAGTTCATACTCAAAAAAACCAACAACAACAACAAAAGGGCTTGTCACGCACATGCAAAACCAATAAACTAAATGATTTACATATTTACACATTTAGGTACATGCATATGCACATATATTTAAGTGGACAAACACACAAATATGTATGTATAAATATTTACATATGCACGTATAAACAAATCATGAAAGTCTATTAGTGAGTAACCACAAAAGGGTTAATATTCCGATATTTCAGCAGCATTGCTCGATTATTGTAAACGAAAATGTGAAAATTAGGAAATTCGGTAGGTAGAAAGTCAATTTGCAAACGAGCTAATTAAGTGCGTGAAATGCAAAATGTTGTTGTAATTGTAAATACGTATGCATATGAGTGCTTAAAATTTACTAATATAACTGCGAGCTTCTCTACTTTTTTGCTATGAGTTTGTAAAAATGAACAATGACAACATGAGTTAACGACAGTGGCGCACACAGAAAAAAATTTTGGGGGTTTTCAATATCCAACGGAAAATTAAAAAAAAAATACATACTTAAAACTCGTCCAGACAATTTTTACTTAAATTTATGTTTGGGGAGTGGACCTACGTATGCACATATTAAACAAAGGCACCTTTTAAATCTCAATTCATTGCATTTTCTCCGTATTTAAACTAAAACTAACAAGTAAGGAAGCCTAAGTTCGAGTGGAATCGAATATAAGATGCTCAGCTCTATGCTTTCATTGTTTGTTTGCGTTTGTTCGATTAGGGTGTATTTTATATGAATCGATTGGCGCATAAAGTGGGCGCAGCCACGCCCATTTTCAAAATTTTTACCAATCATCCAACTATGCATATAAATATTATCGTTAGTGCAAATTTGCAAATCTTTATGACTTCTAATTACGAAGATGTCACGTTACAAATTCCCAAAGGGTTTTACAGAAATATCTTTGTTAAAAAGTAGGCGTGGTCATAAACCGACTTCGCTAACTTTTTGAGCATGTATTACCACAAGTTATTAAAGTGTACAAACTGATTTTCGTCATAACATCTTAATTATTTGCAGAGTTATGGGTTCCGAAATCTCGTAGATTCCTTTGTCTGAAAAGAGGCGGTGCCACACCCATTTCCACCATTTTTCTATTTTTTGTTTTATGTCTATAGTTGGATTCATGACACAAAATTTCAGTGATATATCTTTATATTTGACAGAGATATCGCTTAAAATATTTTTATTAGGCCCCTTAATAGTTCCAATATATAAATTTGGGCGTGCTCGTCAATCGATTTTGGGAATTTTTCGTCCAAACATTTTCCTAAGTAAATAAATTACGCGTACCAAATTTCGTCGATATATCTGCTACGGTTTCTGAGTTATGACCTATAAAACTTTCAATGTTTGCCCCTTAATAAGTGGGAGTGTCACCGCCCATTTTCCAAAATTTCACCATATTTGTTCATAAGGGCCTGAGCTGAATACGTGTGTGAAATTTTGTCACTCCAGCTCTATTAGTGACTGAGATACAAAATATCCGATTTTTACTATATGGGGAAAGTAGGCGTGGTCATGGTCCGATTTCGCCCATTTTCAATACCAACCGTCCCAGTCTCGATACCAACATGTATTCCAAATTTCATAAAAATATCCCAATATTTGCGCGAGTTAGAGTGTTTACAGACGGACGGACGGACGGACGGACGGACGGACATGGCTCAATCGATTTCTCTTTTCTCCCTGATCATTTTGATATATATAAGTCTATATCTATCTCGATTATTTCATTCTGTTGCAATCCACCGTTATGTGATTAAAACTATAATACTCTGTGTAGCTGAGTATACAAACCTCAGCTAATATCCACAGCATACTTTTAGGGAAATGTCTCCACACTGCTTGTATATAAACATAATCAGTAGTTGTTGACAAACATTGGCAATGTAGGTACATCCACGAATATTCACAGATTTTACAACATGCATTTACACAAATATTTGTGCATCTATCATCTTTTATAAAATTATTTTTTGTATGTTGTCAAATTTGGGGGGGCGGGTTTTAACCCCAAAACCCCCCTTGAGTGCGCCAATGGTTAACGAGATTTCGTTTATTTATATTCATGTTTCTGTTATAAGGGCAACTAAATACATATGTACGTACTATGCTTATGTAAATATGTAAAATGCTTTTTTTATTTTATTTTCTTCAGATAGGCGCCAAATTCAGGTGACAGTCACTTTCAGACGCTGATTTATGATTGAAGCCAGGGGATGCAAGCAACAGCCGCAGTTTATGTAACATATGGAAACGGAGAGACATGTGAAAGGGCAATAAGTACATCAGAAAGAGTATTAAAGATAACTACCAGCAATGAGAACAGATTGCACAAATCCAGTGGGCATATTCAGCTGTGAAATGGTGAATCATGGTATATCATAAAATTTTTGGCTGTGTATATGCAGCAGCAGGGACAGAGTCGGCAGTCGAACTATTTAGCACAAAAAGTAAATAACCACATCACATGCTTTCAAGCACTACAAAGTTTATGTACGTGAACTAAGGACTGACCAACACCGGAGCACCGGATCATGCAGTTCTTTGCCACTTTTGAACTAATTTTAACCCATAACAGTGGCTGGTTTGTAGTATGTGTTGATGAGCGAACATAAAAATTTCAGAGGGTGAACAAAAAGTGTTCGTCAAATTTATATTGTTTGATATGAAAAAAAATTTTGGATTGGATAATCATGAAAGTAAGGGAGCAGCTCACGCTTGCTCAGTTTCTCAGTGATGTTATTAACATTATTACTAACTTCGAGAAGGTAACGAACTTCCCGATCAATTGGCACATTGCGAATCAGCGGAATAACCAACTGTACCGCAGCCAATCATAGGAGCAAGTATAGCGAGCACTGTGAAGTAAATCAGGTACTCCATGAGAGAAACTCACTGAAGAGACTGCAACTCTACAGATTCCTGCAAAATCACAAAGTGCTTTCTGAGAAAGCGCAACAGGGAGGAAGCAAACTTCCTCTTCAATCAGAGAAGGAAGGAGCTTCAGACTCTTGTGGGGTTGTTTACAGGACATAATCCATGGGGACAGCACATTGCCACCATAGGCATAATCGGAGGCTCATTACGGCTTTCGCTAGACTACGATTGCGAGTTCTGGGATCAAATGCACTGAGAATGGCGATTTCACATTTTCTACCACTCGACAGACTTCTCAAATTTATAAAATATTCTGGTAATTTTGCAGAGGAACTCTGATTCCACTACGACAACCAAAACCTATAATGGGATGGGACAATATCAACCGATGTAATATTTACAAGAACACTCACAGGACACTAGAGTCCCAAAAAGTTATAAGCGGAACCATTCTTTCAATCAGCCGTTGTCATAGCTGTCATATATCTGACTAATTTGTAGATCATATACTGGTCCAGTGCGACGCTATTACTAGAATACCAAAGTTTTCTTGACACTTTTTGTTCAGGAATGCCCCTGTCCTATTCAGCTTCCTTTCGATTTCTGATGGAGATGAGTAAATGTGATAAGCGATCAGTACACTAGTTTTAAAGATAGCAGTACACCCCAAATAATAATAGGTACATTCTAAGCAGATGTTTTGCTCTTTCACGTTTTCATTTGGCCCATCTGCTCCATGATCTTATAAGTTACTGAAGATTTTGTTCGCAGTATGACCAATGTCTTATATTTGTAGTGGATGTCCTCGAGGTGTTTTGTTTCACCCGACGATGCCATGAGTTCGTTCAAATCATTCACAGTCTTCCAACATTGAGTGTAGTTCCTTTGGCCGAGCACCCAGATAAGCTAAATACCCAGACTCTCCGAGCTGAGTCCGGACATTTGATTGTTCAGAGAAAACGACCAAATCGAGCAACACAGTTCATTTTGGAGCCATTCGTGTAGAGCAGTGTTTGATTTTCCTATGCACGCGTGCGGGAGCTTTTTATAGCTTTCACACCAACAGCCTCACACCGACGAGTCAAAGCACTTCGTTCACGCACAGAAATTTTGCAAATTTCTATTCAGTCAGCATTGAGCTGTTGAGCTAGCAGGTTGTGTTGCTCGAGCAGTCTCTGAATGCTTGTAAATGATTGTGTGTTGGGGATGGTTTTTTATTTGGATTTTTTTACGTAATATTTTTATTAGGAATCGTGATTTTGCATTTCGTCTCATATTTTTTTATTTTATTTTATTTTTTTGCGGTTTTTTGTGAAGTTAATAATAAAAAATGGCCGCTGTGGTGCAGTGGGTAGAGTGCTCGCCTGCTATGCCAGAGGTCTCGGGTTCAAACCACGGTCCGAGCCAAACAAATTTTTCTAATTAGTAAAAAACCAATTATTGGGTTTTTTAAGAGCAGCGGTCACCTCTCGGCAGTGGGCGGCATACCCTCCGAGAGTATTTCTGCCATGAAAAAGCTTCTCACAAAAAATGCATTCGCCGTTCGGAGCCGGCATAAAACTGTAGGTCCACCCAATTAGTAGGAAAAACAAAAAGGAGCACACCTTGAATTGGGAGAGAAGCTCGGCCATAAAACTCGTCAGAGTTATAATAGCGCCATTGTATTATTATATTATTATATTATATAATAATAAAAATGCTATCCATTTGCAATTTAAATATTTTAGTTTTCGACAATGATTGAGTTTCTTTTGGGTGTAGCCAAGAGCTTTTGTGCTTTTAACACATGCACAATGTTTGAAAGTATTAGTGTGATAATCCCTGGTGTAGAGTGATTTTGTTTTCTTCTTACGCACGATGTTTCTTTTCAAAGCAAATACCGAGCTTTTGTTATTTCGCACTTAATTTTTGTCTAAGCCAGCAAAATATTGCCACATTTTCACATTCCACACACGCACACTCGATCCTTGCAGGCGAAAACTTGCCGCATCGGCTAACCTTTGAACCGCACAGCCACACACACGCACACACAGCACGTTGCTCACTTTACCGTTAGCCATTTCTCTTCCAGAACGGCAACAGAGACAGGGAGAGAGAGGCAGCTGTTCCTGCTCTTAAAAGCGTGCTAATGACTTAATCTGCTCAAATTAAATGCGTGAAAGCATCCGCATGCCGCGCTTTTGCAAAAAATCCAGTCATAAATATACAAGCACTGCACGCACACACTTGCATACATCACATACCCTGCAGGGAACTCAATTACTAGTGAGCAAGATTTCTAGTTCCGAACTAGCGAAAAGGTGTTAAAAAGGAACTAGTTCCATTGTAGTTAGACTCTCACCAGTTCAGAAGAAGTGAATTGCGTAACCATTATAAGACACACTTTGATTTCTATGCAACTTCGAATTGACAAAAATTTCATTAATTTTTTTTTTCGTTCATCCAGTTGCCGTCGTCTTTGCATATTTCTACAATTCTCAGATTGTTAGTGAACCTCATCGTATAAAGATTACAATTTGCATCTTCAATTAATTAAATGAAATGTTCGCCTAATCATGCTTTTCCGATCCCGCAGTCTTATTTTCAATTTTTTTTTAATTTTGTTACTTTTGAAATATTTTTTTACATTTTTAATTAACCTTTAACTTGCGACGCACACTGGGGCCGAGCGTGCTCAAAATTCAGTTTTTAAATAATGAGTTTTTCAAAAAAATAAAAACGCAGTATTGTTCCCTATAAAATTCTACACTTCTGGCCCAATTTTCAGCTTCTTATCGTTTTTCAGTTTTGAGTTATCCATACACAAACATGGCAAATTTTCCAAAAAATAATTTTTTTTTCAAAGTGAGAAATTTGAATATGTATTTGAAATAGTTGGTGTAAGAGAAGAATATAAAATTTTATTATTCTGCGTTTTCCATAACATTAAGTGAAGATTTTATATTAGATGAGTGTTTTTTTTTTGGAACTAGATGTTTTAAAAAATTAATTTTTAGTATAAAACTAAACGTACCTCTTTTTTTTAAATATTTTTTTTCAAAATGGATTTTTTTTAATTTGCGCAAAAACGTAGCAAATGTAAAAATGCAGCAGTAAAATATGGTCCTTTGTGACAAAGAATCCGAGTTCAGAACCAAAAGCAAGGTGCGCATTTAAAAAAAAAGTGAGTTTAAAAATTGCATTCCAATTTTAGTTAAAAAAACATCTATATCTGGTTGAATTAGATTCTGTTCTATCTTAAATTTAGTTGATCCATTTTTTACTGGTTACTTTAATTACAAATTGTGGTTAAGGTTACTTGTCAAGCCAGTTTTCTTTAATTTAGACTTGTATGTTGGATTATAATATGAGTTCTTTGAAGCACAAGTTGTGTTACTCCAATTTTGTTTTTTTTTATGTTATGAATGAAAATGTGTGGAGAAATATGTGTTCTGCTTAAAACGCTCACGTTGAAACTCCTAATTCCCATATAATCATACTTGTGACAACATAAAACTTTTAATATCTCGAAATAAAAAATTGGAGAAAACCATTTTTGTATACATGCATATGTACATATTTCATCAATGGGTTAATAAATAGCCGCTAATGGGTTAATATAATACAAATTGGCTATTTTTGTACAGACATATAATAATAATATAAAACAATGGCGCTATTATAACTCTGACGAGGTGTGCTCCTTTTGTTTTTCGTACCAATTGGGTGGACCTACAGTTTAATGCCGGCTCCGAACGGCGAATGCATTTTTTTTGAGAAGCTTTTTCATGGCAGAAATACTCCCGGAGGGTATGCCGCCCACTGCCGGGAGGTGACCGCTGCTCTTAAAAACCCCAATAATTAGATTTTTACTAATTAGAAAAATTTTTTTGGTGTTTGCTCGGACTGGGGTTTGAACCCGAGACCGCTGGCATAGCAGGCGAGCACTCTACCCACTGCACCACTGCGGCCACCATACTACAGACATACCAATTGTGATTTAAATAATTTATTTATAGATCTTAAAAAAAACTGGTCACCAATAGGTTAATTCATGACCGTTAATGGGTTAAGATTCCAAAGATTACTGGTTTTAGTGTAGATACAACTAATATGATTTAAATATTTTGATCTAAGAATTAAGTGAAAAAATTTGGTTAAAAATGGGTTAATGCGTGGTCGTTAAGGGGTTAAAATTCTTGGGATTTACTATTTTAGTATCGATATACCGATTCTGATTCAAGAAAATTAAACTCGAAACTAAAATAAAAAACATAGGTCACCAACGGGTTAACTCATGGCCGTCAATGGGTTAAGATGCTATAGATTAACAGCTTTAGTGCAGATAAAGCGATTCTGATGTAAAAAAGTTGATTTCAGAATTTTGAGCGTCCTCATATATATAAGTGGCCCCAGTGTGCGACGTGGTGGTAATTTTTACGCCGAATTACAGTTTCTTTAAATATCTATTTTAAATTACCGTCCAGAAAGTTTATTCTCTTAGTTTCTTCCCATCTCGTTGTAATTATTGACCCGTTTTGTTTTTATGGAGGAAGGTGTAACATTTGACGAGAAAAATTATATTCGAATGCAATTTTTTTAAATTTACCACTTTTCGCTTCTCTGCAGCATTTTGATGCTTTTAGAATCTCCTCATGTCATCATAATTATCGATCAGTATAGTTTCTATGGAGGAAGGTCTCAAATAACGGATAAATTATGATATCGGTGTAAAAATTACCACACCTCAACGTTAACGTAACTTTTTCTTCAAAATTAATTTTTTTCCATTTAAATTTTAAAACTTCTCTCACTGGAAATTTGACTAATATGGATTATTAATTTTATCACTTATTCAAATGATTACACTGCTCTACAGCCAAAAAATACTCTGAACGCAACCATCCTTTCTATATGTAAAATCGGTCGCTGATTCCGAAAATCGGGTTCATTTTTAATTCTATGGGAAGGTTTTTGAGATATCGGCAATTTACCGTTATTTGGCCAATGTGTCCACTTAATCCTGTATATCTCTTTAACATAGTGAGTTATATTCCTTAGGGTGACACCAAACGAAAGAAAATTAAATTTCCTTTTCACGGCTCCTATAACATTTTTCTCTAACTCTTATAGTTTCTGAAATATTTACGATTAAATTTTAATTTTTTCGATTTTTTACGATTTTTTGAAGAAAAATTTGACTTTGTCAGGCAATATCTTTAAAACCAATACTTTTACCTTCGGTTTTACTCCTTTTCATGAAGCTCTATTCTATTACCAAAAAAATAAGCTATCAACGATGAAAATCCATTGTAAAATGGAAAAGTTATAGGCGATCAAGTAAATACAGCCAGGTCGCGCAATGCCTCTGCACGCGTACATTCTATGCATATTGTACCAATACCTACACATCTGCAGTAGCAGCACATTGGCAGCGCAGTAGATACAAGCCCATTTACGGGTATAACATGCATAAAATATACCCGTGTAGAGGCATTGTGCGACTTGGCTGTATTTACTTGATCGCCTATAACTTTTCCATTTTACCATGGATTTTCTTCGTTGATAGCTTATTTTTGATCTAATGGAATGGAGCTTCACGTAAAAGATTAAAACCGAAGGTGAAGACATTGGTTTTAAAGATATTGTCTGACAAAGTCAATTTTTTCTTCAAAAAATCGTAAAAAATCGAAAAAATTAAAATTTAATCGTCAATATTTCAGAAACTATAAGAGTTAGAGAAAAATGTTATAGGAGCCATGAAAAGGAAATTTAATTTTCTTTCGTTTGGTGTCACCCTAAGGAATATAACTCACTGTGTTAAAGAGTTATACTGGATTAAGTGTACCCATTGGCCAAATAACGGTAAATTTCCGATATCTCAAAAACCTTCCCATAGAATTAAAAATGAACCCGATTTTCGGAATCAGCGACCGATTTTACATATAGATAGGATAGTCACGTCCAAAGTACAGACAAAAAATTTCATTTTGTGATCCAGTGTTATTGGAAGAAAAATTAAAAAATTCGTTTCATGGCTCATTTTATACGCTCACGTTATTATGAAAAAAAAAACTTCAAAAAGACTGGCCTGCATTTTCTAAAAAAAATTTTTTTTAAACAAAATTCCTATTATATATTTAAAAATATATATTTTTTATGAAAAACCGTCTCTGAAGTTTAAAGAAAGTTTTTGTTTTACCTTTTATCTATAAGGTTCTCATGTGATGTTTTCGCTATTTTGAAAGAACAAGGCCTTGTAAATTATAGTAAAAACTTTGTTGATTTAAAAAATTTAATTAACTTTTTTATCAATTTAATTTGAAAAAGGACTGGCCTCTTTCCAATGCAAAAATTATTATAAAAAAAATTATTTTTTATTAAGAATTTTAAGTAAAATGCGTAGAAAAAAATTTACCACCACGTCGAAGACTATGTCAAAAAATTTCAGCTCCTCACTTAAAGGTTAATAAAGAAATAAGAAAAAATAAAAAAAAAATTATCATCTGCCTCGATACCGACAGGATTCGAACCAGCGTTTGCCAGATTGTTTGTCACACGCGTTACCCAATGGGCCATCGCGCCACTAGCGGCAGATGTAAAACTGTAGAATTTGTAGGTACTTGTTGCTAGTACAGAACTATCGAAATTGTGCCAATAAACGAACTAGTGAAAGCTGTACAATTTAGTACTAGTTCGGAACTATCGAAAATGTAGTGCAGAGAGTGACAACTGACACCGCCTAGGACACCGCCGCGCCGTGTTAAATTCGCCAGTTGCTAACATGCAAAAGAGATTTAGCTCGCACCGGTAGTGGCGAAAAATGCACTAGGAGCGAACTAGTTCGGAACTACAATGTAAGTATGTTAGTGTGAGAAATGAAAATTGCAACTATGAATTTAGCAGAAACTACGCTTAGTGCTTTGCGAGCAAAAGGAAAATTTAATAAAGGGTCTGAAATTGCCTGCTCTTCTCGCCACCCTTCTCTTCTCGCACTCGATCAGAGCTCAGGGAATTGAAACGGATAAGGAAATGATAACAATAAAACTTCAAAACTTGAACAGATGGAATGTGTTATAAGCAATGTGTGTATGAAAGAAAGAAGAAAAAACAAAAGAAATTAGAAAGAATGAGCCAACAACAAATAACAAAGATAAACAATCAAAAGCGGCAACGTTGCAACGTCAGGAAGCCGGAAAGAATAAAATACCTTGCATTGCAACGCTGCGTAATTCAATAAAAGAAGGGAGCAATAAAAAGAGTAGAGCAGCAGTGGAGTTTTGATTTTATAATTTTTTTTTTTTTTTGCAATAAAGATACAAATGTATGTGCCTAATGCGTGAAGTACTTAGTATGAAGGAACTGTTCAAGAATTTCAATTCGCACATTCATAGACGACTTGTTGCCAATTATAAAATATTGATGGACGTTTAAGCAATTGGAAAGTAATGCAATTTGCACAGATTGCGTCAAATTCGATTGTTTCTTGTTTTTAGTTGCGGTAGTCATTTGAAATTTAGTAGCGAAAATTATACAACCGAGGAGAAGGGCTTAGTAAATAATATTGGCAAATGATGGTCATTTTCAGTGGTAGAAAAGTGGTTTACTGCATTTCGTTGTGGTCGCACTAGCACAAGTGATGCCGAACATTCAGGTCGACCGTCCATAAAATCCATGAAACGATATTGAAAGATCAGAGAATGAAAGTGCATGAAATAGCTGAGACTACAAGCATCTCAACTGAGTGAATGCATTAGGCATGGGTAATAGAGATGAGCGTAACTGCGATTTTTCGATATCTGTGATTTCGGTGATTGCTATTTTTAAATCACTGTGATTTTAAACTGCTATTGCGATTGCATGGACTGGTATAAAATCATCAGTTACCGGTAGAGATTAATTTTGCGTTTTCTGAGCGATATAACCTGTCTTTATTTTATGTTAACATAATGATAGCAATAACAACGTATTCCGCAGTAATATCGCTGTTTGTAAATATTTTTCAAAGACAAATTGTAAATTCAATAATTTTTTTTTCTTATATTTCTATATATGTACGTATGTGGTCTGCTCAAAAGTGTAAACAAAAAGAAATTTATAATGCTTTTGCGATTGCGATTCACATAGGTGAACTGCTTACTTGCTACATCGATAGCAGTTGCCAACAAGTAGTGAACTGCTATTTTGAAAAAGTGATCGCAATTGCGATTTGTGATTTTTTATTCACAGTGAAAAAATCACCGTTTGCGATATATCGCTCATCACTAATGGGTAACACTGCGCTGCGCCGCGCAATTGCGCTGGCGCCAACCCTGGTGTTATTGCGCTAACTCCGATTTGGAAAATGCGCCAACTCAATATAGCGCCAACTCAATGTAGCGCCAACTCAATGATGCGCTATTGCTATATAACACTGACTCAATTTCGTGCGCTAACACCAGCACCAATATAGCGCTAGTATAAAATGGCACCACCACAAAGCCAATAACAGCACAGCGTATATGACACCGTCACAATTATGTATGCTAACGCCAATACCGAACCATCGCTAATACGAAAGGGTATTGATATTTTACTTTCACAAATAAAGAAGACAAAATTGACATTATCTGTGAATAGGAGAGAAAAATATAATACAAAATAAATTAAATAAAATATTTATTAGCATATATTATATTTTTGTTACGCATGGTAAATGGTAAGGGGAAATTTCGATATAATGCGCCCGGACCCGGAATCTTTCTTTTTAATAGGGTGGAGCCGACCCTCGTATTTCATAATGAAGATGTCGCAAAACGAGATGCCAGCATACTTTCACAAATATACGCAAATTATTTTTAAAATTTAATTTAATTGTGGCACAATTATTCTGCCAGCGTGTATGTAAGCAGAATTGCGCCAAAAGAAATAAAACGGGTATAGTAGACAGTAAGAAGCGATCAAGTGTTATTTATCGATTATTCCATGGCAATTGCGCTAAAGGTGTTATTGCGCCAGAACCGTGCGCGGCGCCACGGTTGGCGCTGGTGTTATTGTATCAGCGCCAAAAAAATTGCGCCATTACCCATGGCTAGAATGCATCACATCTTACATGAATATTTAGACTTGAAAAGGCTAACCGCGCATTGGCTGTCGCGATTGTTTACCGTGGATAATAAGCGTAATCGTGTGACAACTTCAAAGGAGTGTTTGATGGTGTTCAGCCGCAATCAGAATCAATTTTTGCGCCGTTTTGTTGTCATAGATGAAACTTGGATGCATCATAACATACCACAAACCAAGCGACAATCAAAACAGCGGGTTTCTCCAGCTGAATGTGCACCAAAGAAGGTAAAAGTTGGTTTGGCGGACAATAAGATTACGGTCCAGTTTTTTTTGGCATGCCCAAGCTGTCATTCACATCGATTATCTTGAAAGGGTTAAAACAATTACCGGCGAATATTATTCAGAGTATTTGGATAGATTCGATCTTCATTTGAAGCTGCCTTTCGAGTGTTATGTGATAAAAATTATAATACGCTTTAACGGTAAGTATGGTAAAATGCCAAATTCGTCACTTCTGCCTTGCAGCTGCTAAGTAAGTAATAAGACGTTTTTGGGAAGAAAATAAACTTTTTTATTATATTTTTTCTTATACCTAAGTATGTATGTGGCCGCTGTGGTGCAGTGGGTAGAGTGCTCGCCTGCTATGCCAGAGGTCTCGGGTTCAAACCACGGTCTGAGCCAAACACCAAAACAATTTTTCCAATTAGTAAAAATCCAATTATTGGGGTTTTTAAGAGCAGCGGTCACCTCTCGGCAGTGGGCGGCATACCCTCCGAGTGTATTTCTGCCATGAAAAAGCTTCTCAAAAAAATGCATTCGCCGTTCGGAGCCGGCATAAAACTGTTGTTCCACCCAATTAGTAGGAAAAACAAATAGGAGCACACCTCGAATTGGGAGAGAAGCTCGGCCATAAAACTCGTCAGAGTTATAATAGCGCCATTGTATTATCTATATATATAAAAATGGTGTAAAAAATGTTACTAACCTCATCAGATGAGAACGGCTGAGCCGATTTCTGTAAAATTTTTTGTTAGTTGTTCGTATTCTCGAGGAGAAGGTTCGTACGCAAGAAAATTTTGGAAAATCCCTCCGGAAAAGTTCGAAAATTGGAAAAATCGGTGTGTATGTGTGCATGTGCGGATGTGTGACCTTTATGGACTCCCACAGTAACCAACCGATCTTTATGAAATTTTCACAGCAGATTCATGTGGTGTTAGCGCACATAATAGGGTATACAGAATTTCGAAAAAGGGGGAGCTTCCCGGAATACAGGCCTAAATGAGGACCCAGATCGACCCGGCAAGTCTTCGAGCAAAATTGGTATCAAATAAAAGGTGTTGAACAGGCCTTCAACATAAAGTTATTTTCATTGCGATGCCTAGGCCCGGTCTCCAGATATGGGTCAAAACGTGAGACCGAGTGACCCTAGAAAGTTTCTGAGCGATATTGGTATCAAATGAAAGCTGTTGAGGAGGACTTCAACGAAGAGCTCTTTAAATAGTGATGCCTAGGCCGGGTTCCAAGATTTGGGTAAAAGCGTGGACCCGGATAACCTCTGAATGTTTTCGAGTGATATTGATAGCAAATGAAAGGCGTTGGGCAAGGCTTCCACATACAGCTATTTTCATTGTGATGTCTAAGGCTGTTTCCCAGAGATGGCTAAAGTAGTGGGCCCGGATGGTGATGGACGGTTCCGGTAAGGTAAAGGTAGATAGGTATAGGGATAGGGAAAGGATAGGGATAGGGATAGGGATAGGGATAAGCATAGGGCTAGGGATAGGGATAGGGATAGGGATAGGGATTGAGATATAGATTGAGATTGAGATGAGATTTAGATTTAGATTGAGATTTAGATTGAGATTGAGATTGAGACTGAGATTAACATTGAGATTGAGATTGAAATAGAGATAGGGATTGAGATAGAGATAGGGATCGGGGGCAGTAGGTTTGTCACGGTGAATATAACTATAACTTTTATTCAGAGAATAGACAATTTTTTTTATTATTCGCAGTAATTAAGATGGACTTTAAGATAATGGTAAGCAATACGGTAATCAAAGACTTTTCTTTAGGCTTCATAGGAATAAATTTTAGCAGAACAACGTCTGCCGGGTCAGCTAGTATTATATAAGTATGTACTTGAAATTCTCTCACTTGCACATAAATCTCTCCTTGCACGCTAAAAAGTGCACATTTTTAACGGGCTAAGGTAATAAAATTAGTAGTTAATTATGAGAAATTAAATTTCGGCATTACAGAACACTGCTTTAAATCTTTTTAGTGCTTTCTAACATTTTTGGTAATTTACTGCAGTGCACTTACTTGTTAAGTTAAAAAAAGGCGTAGTAACTAAGCAAAGACAAAAACACACTTCAACATTTTATGTGACAATTTTTCACTTCACAATCAAGCAGCTTTGTATTCATGCCTGCATGCCTGCGCCTGTGTGTTTGTACTTTTATGTGTAGGTATGTCTATAAAAGCAAGATGAGCTCATTAATTTCTGCATTACTCAACAAACTCGATTGTGTTAAAATTATCTCATCAAATAAAAGAAGAAAAACAAATGTCTGCTTGCAACAAAGTGCTTTTATGAACATTTCTTAGTGGATACTTTGCTTTTTTTTTGCATACAATGCACCAACCCTTACGTTGTACTCGCTCTGGTGACGGTGTAAGACATAATTACGGCATATTTGCCAAAGGCATTGACAGTGCAGATAAAATTACGTACCTATATGAATGAAATGAATGAATTACATGAATTCAATAAAAAGTAGGCCAAACAAGTGTTAAGTGCAACACGTGCAACACGCGCAACATATGTATGTATGTACCTACATCATACATATGGGTATACTCATATGAGGATAAATAACTATGTGGGCATAGAAGACTGGATGTGGGTCAAGAGCCCAGGCGACGCCTGGCGACATAGTAAATGTGTCAACTAACTTGCTAACACAACTGAAAATGATGAAATAGCGTCACTTTAAGTCTTTTACTGTTATGCTGTTATCTTCTATACTACTTTGTTTAAAGTCCAGGAGCCCGTGACAAAAACATCAAAAAGTTTTCTGTTGGTTTGTATTTATATTTTAGTGGTAGAATGTTACTGTAGACTCAGCACTTCGAGTTCTGGAAACCAAGAAACCGAGAATCAGACAATCAACTCCCAGGTAATGTAGCGTCAGCCTTATTCCAAACCTGTCAGAAATGTGGGCCAAATCAAAGAAATTCCTGCAGCCTCAAACTTTCCAAAATAATAATAAAAACTTTAAATTAATTTTAAAATTAATAAATTTGTTTGTCAGACACTTCTGTGATGGAACTAAATCGAAAAAGGGGTATTTAAAAAAGGTATAGAAATATGTTGTTAGGAAACATATCGCCCGTTTTATGCAATAGGGATTTAACTCGAAATTTTCGATTTCTGGGATTTTGCCATATATTTCAATAACTGGGTCGTGCCTTTGAGTCTAGTCTTATAAAATATTCAAAAAGATAAAAATTGGGGAAATAAAAGTGATTTTGTAGTTAGGCGTAGAAGGAAACTATTTGAAATTATAAAAGTTTCTTTGCGTTTTCCCAAAAAAAAATTTTTTTGAGTTAAATCCCTATTGAATAAAACGTGCGATATACATAGTAAAATATCACGAGCATTAATTTTGTAGAACACCTTAACCCTCCAACGCAACCAAGAAGAGGTCGTTTTGACCACTTTTTTATAAAATTCGAAGGAATAGCATTTTTAAGGTCGATAGAGGGTTAAAATGTTCTAGAAAATTTTTGGCCATAAAATTCCACTAGAGGTCTCCTCAGCCAAAATCTTTGTAAAAAGAAGTTAAAAGACCACGGAAAGCAAAATACAAAAAGCTTTTGGATTTATTGCCCTCAGCGAAGGTATTTGCTGTTACTCATTACTAAGTATTACATTATTACACTTTTATACTCTTATACTATTAAACTGTCATACTGTTTTTTATACAATTTTTTTCAATTGCTTTAAAATTTTCACTTTCACTAACCTTTTTAAGCATTTTTCTGCCTTTTTTTTGCATTTCTGCTGTAACTTTCACTTTTCTCTGTTCTAAATTTGCACCCGCATAATCGCATTTTACTATGTACTCAGATCATGACATTCAGACACGTATGCTTGAAAGCGCACAAAAAAGCACTCTTTGATTTTGTTGCCATATTTATGGCCTATGCAGTTCATACAGATATGTACTACATATAAATACAGACATACTTTCTACATTTGTCACTTAAATGTTCCGCAAATCTGTCAACACAGTTTTTCCCAAAAATTCTTCACACGATTACACACACCGTCACACACGTTCATTCACATAATTTCCCAAATTTTTACATGCTCATCCGCAACCAACAACCCTCCTCTCTCGCGCGTTTATACATACGTACCCTGCAGGGAACTCAATAACTAGTGAGCAAAATTTCTAGTTCCGAACTAGCGAAAAGGTGTCAAAAGGGAACTAGATCAATTGTAGTTAGACCCTCACCAGTTCAGGAGGAGTAAATTGAGTGACCATTATAAGACACACTTTGATTTGTATGCAATTTCGAAGTGACAAAAATTCTATGAAAATTTTTCATTCGTTCAATTTCCGTCGGCTTTGTATATTTCTGCAATTCTCAGATGTTTAGTGAAGGGTTTCATATAAAGAGTTTTCTATTTGCATCTTAACTTGTATGAAATGAAATGTTCCCCTAATTATGCTTTCCCGATCCCTCAGGCTTATTTTTAATTTTTTTTATTTTATTACTTTTTAAATATTACTGTAAATTTTATTAAATAAATAAATAAAAAAATATTAGTCAAAAAAAAAAAATTAAAAAAAAAAATTATCATCCACCTTGACACCGACAGGATTCGAACCCGCGCCCCTCAGATTGAAAGGCACATGCGTTAGCCAGTCGGCCATCGCGCCACTTGCATGAAGTGTGTCAAAGTCTGTAAAACTGTAGAATTTGTAGGTACTTGTAGCTAGTTCAGAACTATCGAAAATGTGCCAATAAACGAACTAGTGTAAACTGTAGAATTTAGTACTAGTTCGGAACTATCGAAAACGTAGTGCAGAGGGTGACAATTGACACCGCCTAGGACATCGCCGTGTTAAATTCGCCAGTTGATAACATGCAAAAGAGATTTAGCTCGCACTAGTAGTGTTGAAAAATGCACTAGAAGAGACATAGTTCGGAACTAGAGATTTTCCCTACAGGGTAGGAACACAGTGATGAGTGTTGGTAATTGCTGGCGCTGTTTATTTGCAATTTTTATTTATTTTTGCGACATGGCGTATACGTAACCTGCATAGCAATTGCTGGCGTGTTGTTTGTCGTATTTAATGTTGACGAATGTTTTTTATTGACCATTTGTTTATTTTGACGTAACGTATGATTTTAATGGGCTAATATTTGCAATTGCAATTTGAATTTGAATGAATAGGCAATTTTTTTTTATTAAATTGCAGAAATTACTTTGTCTGCTGGCAGTTAATGTTTATTAACAGAAATTTATGTTTGAAATCAGTGGCTCTCTCTGTATTAAAGAGGAACCAATTTCTGATATGAAAATCTATTTCAGTCATTTTTTATTCCACCGAAGAAGGAAGTGGAGAATTTCGTAAAAATAAAATTTATAGACAGTAACGAATAAAGGTCGAAAATTGGAGCAATTAGACTGTGTGGCAATTTGAGGGTGGAAAGTAAAATAATAAGTAAATAGTAAAACCTCAAAACTGGTTTGCCACATTTTACAATTTTTCTTTTTCCATTTTAAATTTGAAAAATTTCGAGAAAGTTTACTCAAGCTCCGCGTAAGAAGTTCGACTCGTTTTTTATCTGCGATTATAATAGCCCTGTTCAATAACGAAAAATTGTTACGCATTTTTCATAAAAAATGACACATTTTAAGAAAAATTCGTAACAATTTTTTTGTTATTGAACAGAACTGATATAAAATAATTTATTACTTGACTAACAGCCAGTTTCACGAAAGAATTAAAATTTAATTTATTTTGCTTACTTGAATTTTATATGAAATCTGACGGAAAAACTGGCCGTGAAACTGGCTGTAAGAAACTTCCTCTTAAAAATTGCAGAATATAAATCGGCTTTTAAGTCGATAGTTTTTATTAATAAAATATAAAACCTATATGCTTTATTTTATATTTTATTAATAAGAAACTATGGACTTAAAAGCCGATTTATGTATGTATATTCTGCAATTTTTAAGAGGAAGTCTCTTAGTCAACTGGTTACTGGTTATTTCGTCCGAGGAGACTAAAGTGTAATTTTATGTCGAACAATTTTCTACTCTGAAAAAAATACCCGTAGTTAAACCAACAACTATCGGCTGTTGAATCTCCGTCTTTGATTCAACAGCAAAATTATTTGTTTTTACAGCAAAGTTTTTGATCCAACAATTTATTCAAAAACGGCCGTTGTTGTTTCAAAAACTTGCTTGCTTTTAAAAAATTGTTTGTGAGAAAATATTTTTTGTGTGAAAACGAACAAAAAAAGATAATGATGCAGAGAATATGAAGAGAAAAATCCTAACAAAAGTTTATTTTTAGCAACAATTTTCTCCCCGTTGTTGATTTAAAGGCAAAAGTATTTGATCCAATAGTTTCCGTTGTAAACAAAACTAATGAGAAAAATTTTTTTTAAATTTTGTTTTTACAATGATTCAAATAATTCATGGATTCCTTTTTAGGAAATGGAAGTATAAATAGGTTACTACAATTCAATATAATGTTGAATGTTCCACTATGTGATGATTGGATAGAATTTCAGGTTGATGTCATGGTTCGAATCCGGAGGAGAATATAAAATAAAGAAGAAAAAGCAGAATAAGAAATAAAGATAGCAACCAGTGAATGATAGGAAGGAGAGAAGAATAGGAGAACAAGCGGAGGCTACATATTTGCAGTTGGGGCCCGGGTGGAGAGAAGATGAAGAGTAAAATGCAAACAAAAATTTATTTTTAGGTGAACATTTTTTCCAACAATCTCCGTTATTGACTTAAGTCAACAACGCTCGCACCTTTGAAACAACAACGGAGCGTTGTTGGGTACATTTCAACTGCGGAAAGTAGTTGATTTAACAGCGAAAGTCTTTAGATTTACAACGTTTTTTTTTCAGAGTAGGATATTTTAAACCTCTAGCGGCCGCCAAATACCATTTTTTGGATTCCTCTTTATATTATCAGTTTCCTATCTCTTTCTCTTCCCCTTTTCCTCTTATTTGCGTTTCCTTTTTTCTTTAATGTTATTTTCCATACACTTTCTTCTTACCTTTCCCCTTTCATTTCCTTTTCCTTTGCCATTTCCGTCTCTTTCACTTTCACTTTCCCCTTCCCTTCCTTTTTTAGCCCCTTTCCTATTGTGAAAAAATTTCAAATATATTTATGTACTTAATTAGCAATGCCTACTTTTAATCAAGTATCAACTTCACAAGTTTATTGTGGAATTGAAATTTTTACAAATATTACTCATACGCCATGTACTACAGGCTAAAGGAATGCTTCAAGGTTACGATGCCAATCAAAATGATAGCTTGACCATGTCTATTAATGAGATTTTCTGCGCGAATAAATATAATTTTTTCCATATTCTGAAAGACACTTTTTTACAGAATATTTGCACCCATTAGCCGCCGTTCAAATTAATTTTTATGCAATTTTGAAACGAAAAAAATTGCATATGAAATGCAAATTAGAGAAAATGTTTCAAAAACGACAGTTAGCTTATGGCTTTATTATGCGCTCACATTACCTTAATAGATATACATATATACACACAACTTCACTTTAACATTTATTGTAAATATTATGCGCGATAATTTTTGCTGCTTTCAGTGCAACTCCGCAGGCGATTTAACTCCATTGCACATATGAACGTGTTTATGGCGCCACAGCTGCCTGCGGTTATGAAATTGTTAAACATAAACGCACATGCGACAGGAAAATGATAAGGCTTTTGTTGTTGTGGCTGGCTGCAAATCCATATATACATATGTATATCAATACCAAACAAAGCGATACATGGCAATTGTGTTGCCACATTAAGGAGGCACAGAGTGCACGGAGAAATAATGTAAATGTCATTTCTATCAAGGGAAGGAAAACGTCAAAGTCCACTTAATAAGCGCTTCGATTATACAGAGGCCTCCATTTAACACCACTTATAGCCTCTGCTCAAGAGTTCCATTTAGAAAGGTGTTTGGCACCAATCCAACGAATAGTTCTAGGTCAAGTAATATTTTGTGTGTCAGAAATTGTGATAAAAACTTTTCCAACAGCAAAAATTTCGAAGCTTCTGCTGAACTTTCTTTGTTTTTTAAAAACCACCCAATTTACTAATAAACAAGTCTTCATATGCATGCATGTACATTAGAGTTTAAAATTCAAATTAACGATATTTTACTGTATCGCCCCCTGAACATTGACCCCCTTAAAACACCACTAAACCGTCATCAATCGGAACCAAAATTTATATTTGTTATGCTTGGGTATAGAAGTATTAATTTTGGGTATAATATAATTCAAAAAAATATTTTGATTTTTTGACCCTTCATAGAGTTTTCTGAACTTTAACCTCAATGCGCCACTCCTTAACCGCCACAAATCGGGATCAAAATTTATGTTTGATATCATTGATGTTACTACAGATTGAAGGGGCGATACAGTCTTTTTATGAACTTTTAAATTTTTCATACAAATTAAACGCACCCTAATGTACATGCGTAAATATTTGCCTACGCGAAAATTAATTTAACAGACGACGAACCTTAAATATTGCGGAATAATTTGCCGTCAGATGAGTTAACCTTTGATGGGGCTTTAGCGGCTATTAAAGCGAACTCGCTCGTCAGCGTTGCAACTTCATTGAAACAAACACAAAACCACAAGGAATAATTAACAATGTTCTGCGTTTAGTTATGCGTTCGGCTGCAAAATATCAAGAATGTAGATAAGTATGGGAAGGAGTCAGGGCCGTAGCTAGACTTAAATTTAAGGTAGGGCAGCGTTGGTTTAAGGTAGGGCGGAAGTAAATAATGTATCACAATTAATCTTACATCGAGGCATGGCTTCCAAAATCAATCAGCACATATGTATATCAGTGACGTACATTGGCTCAGATTTCCATCTGTCTACCGAAAGGGACTGCTTTACATTACGGTCCGAGAAAAATGACTTTCGAAAAAAAAAGTGTTCTACACACATATGTATATACATACAGTCATGTGAAAAATAATAGGGACACTTACCTTGAAATATTTCAAAGATCGATCCTGCTTCAATTTCTAAACAGTGGTCAAAACTTATACATTAATTTCTTGCTCAGATGTCTCCGAAGTAAGGAACAGTTATTTAATCGGCCATTTTTTGGGTCGTTTCATAATGGCTGATGATTTTGTGGAGTGAGTTCGTTTCAGCTTGTGAAAAATAATAGGGACACCTAACTTCAATTAAATTTTTTTTCGAAAGTGTGGAGATTTTTATAGATAACAAAAAACTAAGTCACTGACTGTCAAATAAAGTTTTATAATATACTAGGTTTTTAACCCTGTAATACCATCAGTGGCTCAGACTGGGTCAAGTAGACCCCTGCACTATTCAACTCATAGCAATAAGAAAAAATCTCCAAAATAAGTTTTTTTTTGTGCCGGAAAATTAACGAAATGTGAAATTGCTTTGAAATAATGTTGGAAAATGCTGTAAAATATAATCCAAAAGTATAAACATGTGAACGGAAGCCAAGAATATTCCCACTGGTTCAGAGGAATATAGAGATATTTGCAATAAAAGACCCTTTGTATCCTTCCATGACGTACAAAATTAGTTTTATTTAAACATGAAATCTCCCACAATTCGAAAAATATTAGTTTTAAAAGATTTAAAGCCAAAAAGGCCAAGAATAGCGCCCTTTATTTCAAAATAAAATGTTGCAAAAGGCAACTATGTAACTTACTACTACGTGACGTTGCCAGTGGAAAAATGGTGTCATATATTGTGCTCAGAATCGAGTTTTTTTATACTGATTTTGGCATAGAACATGTTATCAGACCAGTGAATACAGTTTTCAACCCACAAAATACCGCCAAGACTGTCAAACATGGAGGACGTGCTCCTTAGAAAAATATAGCCTTTTAGAAACATTTTATTTTGAAAGAAAGGTGGCTATTCTTGGCCTTTTTGGCTTCAAATCTTTTAAAACTAACATTTTCCGAACTGTGACAGATTCCATGCTTAAATAAAACTAATTTTGTATGTCATGGAAGGATAAAAAGGGTCCTTTCTTACAAATATCTGTATATTGCTTTGAACCAGTGGGGATATTTTTGTCTTCCGTCCGTGTGTTTATACTTTTGGATTATATTATACAGCATTTTCTAACATTATTTCAAAGCAATTTCACATTTCGTCCATTTCCCGGGACGAAAAACACTTATTTTGGAGATTTTTTCTTTTTGCTATAAGTTGAATAGTGCAGGGGTCTCCTCGACCCATTCTGAGTCACTGATGGTATTGTAGGGTTAAAAACCTAGTATATTATAAAACTTTATTTGATATACAGTGACTTAGTTTTTTATTATCCATAAAAATCTCCACCCTTTTGAAAAAAAATTTTAATTGAAGTTTGGTTCCCTATTATTTTTCACAAGCTGAAACGAACTCACTCCACAAAATCATCAACCATTATGAAACGACCCAAAAAATGGCCGATTAAATAACTGTTCCTTACTTCGGAGACATCTGAGCAAGAAATTAATGTATAAGTTTTGACCACTGTTTAGAAATTGAAGCAGGATCGATCTTTGAAATATTTCAAGGTAAGTGTCCCTATTATTTTTCACATGACTGTATGTGCATGTTTTTATAAGTGCCTTTACTCGGTAATCGTACGCAGTTTTGGGGGTTTGATTGGTAAATTTTACAACTTACAAAACATCTCCGGTCGACGGGACTTTTGGATTTAGAATCAGGATGAGCTCCTCTGCAACCCCGAATGACTTTTTTTCAACGCGTGGTAGACTGTTGGAAAATTTTCCCCGTACATTTAATACCTATTTGTTGACACATAATTATTGTGACAGTACATAAGCAATACTCATTGAGAATAAGCCAACAAGATGGTTCAGCTTCCTGATTTAGATGTGGAGATCTTTAAATTTGGTATGTGGGTCGCCTGTATGCACGCAAGTCAAGGTGAGAAAAAAACTCTCGAAAATGATTAAACGATAACCATAGAAAATTTAGACACCTCATTTTTCCATCGAGTAAAATGTTTTAAATTAGCACCAGTGTTGCCGCAGCCTCAACAAATTTGGTATCAAAAATTGATACTTTCATGGTTTTTTCGTATCACCGAAAATTTTTTGGGAAAAAAAACTTAAATTAAATAAAAAAAAGCTGTTTTCGGGCTTTTAACCCGTATAAAAAATTTTTTTTTTTCGTATCACTGAAAAATTTTTGAAAAAAATTAAAATTATTAAAATAAGCTGCTTTCGTGTTTTCAACGTGACATCGTTTTTTTATTACATTTACCAATATAAAAATATAAATATAATGAATAGTTAGGTATCATTTCAGATGTTTCGAATTCAATTTAATTCAAGAAAATCATAAAAGCTATTAAAATAATTGTTAACATAAAAAATTCAAAACTCCATATACAAAACACGTAAGAACTGATCAAGATCATTTAATGTAAATTGTTTGTGTATTCTGTGGATACTGTGGAAATTAAAAATCAGCTGTTTAGTTAGTTAACCTGTGTTAGTGAGCCGTGCCTGCCATGGGCAGTGATGCCTACTATAATAATAATAATACAATGGCGCTATTATAACTCTGACGAGTTTTATGGCCGGGCTTCTCTCCCAATTCGAGGTGTGCTCCTTTTTGTTTTTCCTACTAATTGGGTGGACCTACAGTTTTATGCCGGCTCCGAACGGCGAATGCATTTTTTGTGAGAAGCTTTTTCATGGCAGAAATACTCTCGGAGGGTATGCCGCCCACTGCCGAGAGGTGACCGCTGCTCTTAAAAAACCCAATAATTGGATTTTTACTAATTAGAAAAATTTGTTTGGCTCGGACCGTGGTTTGAACCCGAGACCTCTGGCGTAGCAGGCGAGCACTCTACCCACTGCACCACAGCGGCCACTATGATGATGATGTGATGCCTACTATACAGTTTGATAAAATGTTGCCCATTTTTGGTATTCTCAAGACTTTCACAATATATATTTTTCGCGGCAAACACAGGTTTTTACAATTTTTAGAAAATCTTAAAAATTAAAAAGAATAGGTTAATATTCTTTGATTTTGATTAAATCGTATCAAAATTATTTGATGCTGATTAAAAAGGTATCAAATTTGTTCTACGTCAAAATAAAAAGTATCTACGTATCTTGGGCTTAATAAAGTATCACATTTGATACGATTGTATCAAAACGGCATCACTGATTAGCACACAGCCTTAGTAATCAATTCCGCGCTTTTGGTGTTGTTCGCTCACAGTGAGATTAGTTTTTGTCAGAAAAGTGACGGAATGAACCATTCCTTTAACCAAACTACAAAAATTCGATGGTCTTATTTAATTATATATGTGATGCAGGGTGGATTCTCAATATCATACATTGCAACCGAAATAATTTTTTATCTCAAACTATGACATAATAATATGATAATAATAATTATAATAATTCATCTCACTTGTTGGCCTTTTTAAGGTAGGGCATTCTAATTTTAAGGTAGGGCATTGCCCCACAATGCCCCCCCCTAGCTACGGGCCTGGAAGGAGTGCGCGTTAAGTGGCCGAGGCGTTCATGTGTGTTTATGTGTTTGTGAGGGCAATCGAAACACGGCAAACATTAACTAAATTTTTAATACATTCGCACATATTCATCATCCTTAATCGCCACTGATGTGGTTTTGCCTGGTGTACAATGATTATTAAATCGCATTTATGGAGTTTTGCGAAATTTTGCAGCTTTCCCCTAACAGCAAAATCGATTCAATCAAATGAGGATTAAATCGGAAAATTAAATTAGAAAATTTTGAATACTCGTATGGCTCATACATATATGCATGTACACTGAAAAAACAACTTACTCAGATTATGGAAAAGTGGGAATGATTCGGCGCTAAAGACATATTTCCATATTTTGATGTACGATTTTCTTCAAATCAAGGTATAAAAACCACGTTTTAAAGAAAATTGTACATCAAAATATGGAAATATGTCTTTAGCGACGAATCATTCCCATTTTTCCATAATCTGAGTAATTTTTTTTTTGAGTGTATGTATGTACATATGTATATGTACATATATGTATAATTGTTATCATTGAACATGATTTCCCTGGTTTGTTAACATTGCATGAAAATGGAAAAAGTTCAGACCGCAATACACTCGGAAGGTATGCCGCCATTGCCAGATGGCCCTTTCCCGGACATGATTCAACCGAACGCTCTACCAACTAGGCCATAGCGGTACTAAATACATAAAATCAAGATAAATTGAAAACCTGATAACTTGAAACCCCACAAATTTGTCATGTACAACAACGAAAAACAAAACAGTAAAAAAGTACACTACAAAGTTTTTATTTTGTTAATGCTCAATTTAATTGAGCAGAAATTTTAATTAAACTTGATGAAAGAGAAATTAATATTTACATCGTATATTTCTTTTTTGCCTTAGCAGCAAAAGCTTTTTCTTTTTCCACTTTTTTTGCCACTGATTACAATGCTTATACATTAAATGTGCCACTTTGTTTGTTTGTTTACAATTTAATTACAAAAACAATAAAAAAAAAATAAACAATATTATATAAAAGAAAAGCGGATAATTATGTATAACAATAAATGAACTGAAGCGAATGCAGCATTAATTTGTTGACAAATAACAAAAAGTGTTGCAATGAATGAAGATGAACGACATGTACATTAGGCTGCGTTTAATTCGTATGGAAAAATAAAAAGTTCATAAAAAGACTGTAAGTACCACCTCCTCAATCATAGTATCACAGTGAAAGAAATCACCAAAGAGCATATCGTCGCTGCGCCAACAAATTCAGTTATATGTTTTTTTTCGATTTTTTTTTTATTACATATTTATTTAGCGCTATCCTCTAGCCACATTTCTGCATTTCCCGTTTTCTGATATATTTCTTTGGTTAGAAGTTATCAAACACAGCTATATGCTCTCAGTAGTAGAAATGCTCTGTAAAATCAGTTATACATCTATTTGCGTATAATTGTTTTTTGATTTCAGGTTATTTTTGTGTAAGAAAATTATTTAAAAAAAGCGTATGTGACCAATTTTCAAAATAGGAGGGGCACTGGTCAATTAAATAATGCATTTCCAAGCTATCGCTAATTGCATCGGACCCTAGCGAAGAATTGTATACACATCTTTCACGATTTCTTACCCCCACTAGCAAATTTAAACAATTTGTAAAAAGAGCTATGTGCTGTAAAACGGCGCAAATGCTTCATGCGAAGTGGTTGGTCAAAAAAAGTAAAAAAAAAATTGCACAAGTCTATTACATATGTGTAGTATCATTAGTTAACAATTCAAACTAGAAAAATTATTCTCTAGGATCACCAGAAAACGGTTTTTTTGCTCTCCTGAAAAGTTGCTGAAAAACGTATAGCTCTTTTTGTTGGCGCAGCGACGATATATTAATAAGAGGGCGCAATCGGCTAAAAGTCTACACTAGATGGCGCTTAACGCGTGAGATTGGACCCTTCATATGTATATGATCTTTGGCTTTGACAAGGGTCCCATCTTGCGCATCAAGCGCCATCTAGCGTTGACTTTTAGCCGATTGCGCCCTCTTATTAATATATGCTCTTCGCTATCACATACAAATTTTGGATTGGTGGCTGTAAAGACGTGGCGCATTGAGATCAAAGTTCAGAAAACTCTATGAATAGTCAAAAAATCAAAATATTTTGTTTTATACCTAACCTGATACCCAAAATAAATACTTCTATACCAAAGAACCTCTTAACCGTCTCCGATCGGTACCAAAATTTATATTTGGTTTCTTCGACTGTAATAGCATCGAGATAGGGGGTGAGGTTCTCGAAATTTTACATACAATTTATCTCCATACATTTAGGGACCAACCTAGTAGACATACATACATATATGTATCCATATTTAAGTGACTACCGTGATTGATGTGACTGATACAGTGATGCACACCGCCGACTGCGCTACTTACACAAGCGCAACATACTTTTGCATTAGTGTGCGCGTATAAGCAGATGTCGCAAGGCAGATCTAGGAAGGTAGGCTCGGTGGCGAATTCAGAAACAACTTTTTTTATTTACAGAGGTAGAGTGTAATGTCAAAATCAAAGCGAATTCACATCATGACCAATAGGAATGGGCGAGTCCCAAGCGAATTCAGATTTTAACTAAGGCGAATTATCATTATGACATTACACTCTACCAATTACAATAACAAAATACATGGGAAATTTCTGAATTCGCCACCGAGCCTACCTTCCTAGATCTGCCTTGCAGATGTCGCATACCTATCAGTGATGCCGTTTTGATACAATCGTATTAAATGTGATACTTTTTTAAGCCGAAGATACGTAGATACTTTTTGTTTTGCCGTAGAACAAATTTGATACATTTTTAATCCGTATCAAATAATTTTGATACAATTTAATCAAAATCAAAGAATATTAACCGATTCTTTTTCATTTTTAAGATTTTCTTAAAAATTTTAACAACCTGTGTATGCCACGAAAAACATGTATTGTGAAGGTCTTTGAAAATTCAAAAAAGGGCAATATTTTATCAAACTTTATAGTAGGCATCACTGCCCATGGAAGGAATGAGCACGGCTCACTAAAGCTAGCCATACATGACGGTAGAAAACGCGCGTCTTCATGTATGCACATTACCCGAAATACAAGGAAATCGAGGGTTTTTGTAAAAAATTTTTTGGTGATACGAAAAAAAAAATGGACGTATCAAATTATTATACGGGTTAAAAGTTCGAAAACAGCTTCCTTGATTAATTGAAGTGTTTTTTCCAAAAAAATTTTCGGTGATACGAAAAAAACCATGAAGGTATCAATTTTTGATACCAAATTTTTTGAGGCTGCGGCAACACTGATACCTATTGCTCAGAAAAAAGAAAAAAATTCTTTGCGCGATCGATGTACACAGCATGAAATTCAAGCGCAGACTAATTGGTTGTAGGCGTCGCAATTGCTTGCTAGCAGCACACACACGCAGTGTTGCCACTTTAGCTATTTTGTAGCTAGATTTAGCTATAACTTTTGGCGTTTAGCTACAGATATTTGCGTTTAGCTATTAGCTATTTTTGTTAGCTTTTTTTTTAATAGCTTAGCTATTTTTAGCTATTTTTCTTAATTTCTTTATTTTGCACATCAGTTTATCATTTTAAGCTAATGAGTCATCTGCGAGTTTATGAAAACTTGAAAGTGTATACTTATCCTTATGATTATAAAACTATACAAAAGTTGATAGTCTGGCATGCCTTCCTTATTTTATCGATTATTGGTGCATTCATATGCAAGGTTGATGCAATCAAGGCAGATCTAGGAAGGTAG
Organism: Urophora cardui; assembly: GCA_960531455.1. NCBI lineage: Eukaryota > Metazoa > Arthropoda > Insecta > Diptera > Tephritidae > Urophora > Urophora cardui. The sequence continues at coordinate 128,841,860 of OY482672.1, forward strand.
GCTCGGTGGCGAATTCAGAAATTTCCCATGTATTTTGATATTGTAATTGTTAGAGTGTAATGTCAAAATGATAATTCGCCTTAGTTAAAATCTGAATTCGCTTGAGACTCGCCCATTCCTATTGGTCATGATGTGAATTCGCTTTGATTTTGACATTACACTAAAAGTAGTTTCTGAATTCGCCACCGAGCCTACCTTCCTAGATCTGCCTTGGATGCAATAAGGTTTTCGCAGTGCGCAAAAGCAACTCTGCCATATATTTTGTTGTTGCCCATTTTGCTATTTGAATTCGCAAATGACCATTGGCATACGCGATATTTAAACCGTCCTTTTCACGGTGTATTCGTAAAATTTTTCAGAACTTTATTATCAAGTTAATTGAGCAACTCCGCCAACGCTTACCGCAGAATATTCAATCTTTAAAAAATATTGATTTTTTTTCTGTAAATAAGCCAAAAATATTTGACACTTTCAAGGATGAAAAGGATCACTTTAACACGGAGGAAATCACTATTTTAGAAATGCAATGGAAAAACTACACGCATACCCATGGAAGGGAACTACCTCTACAATAAAGTTTTGGGTAGACGTAAGAAAGCTTAGAAATGCTCTTAACGAAAATCCGTTTGAAGAACTACAATCTTTTGTGTTTAATTTTCTAATCCTACCGCTTAGTAATACAGAAATAGAACGTAGATTTTCTGTTATGAACGTAATAAAAACAAAGCAAAGAAATAGAATGCAATTATTTATGTTAAACTCTCTATTGACTGTTAGGTATGGTCTAAAAAGGCTTGAAAAATGTTGTAATAACTTTAAAATTCCTAACGATATTATTAAAGCAATGACTTCAATTAATAATAATTCAACCTGTGAATTAAATGAAGAAGATATGATTTTTGAAATGTTATTGAATCAAATTTTTAACTAAAGTTTAAATATTAACTAGTCGCTATTATAATTTATTTTAATACTGCAATTGAATGTACATACATACATACATACATATGTAATGAATTGATTTTTTTCATTGTAATAATCTTATTATGCGACGTACATATATAAGTACATACAAACAAATATATGTATGGCTACAATATATAATATATGTATATATAAATATTCATATATGTGAAGTTGTTTTATGTCACGTCTTTTTAAATAAATCATTATTTGGCTATTTTTGAAAAAAAAAAAATTGGCTATTTATTTTAGCTATGAAAAAAATTATTTAGCTATTTTTAGCAATTTTTTTTATTTAATTTAGCTATAAGCTTCAAAATATTCTGGCAACACTGCACACACGACTCGTATGTGTAGCCGAGCAGCTCCGTTTTGCTCCGTATTGCTCTTTCGTTCAACACTGGACTGATAGCTTCCTTTTTTGCTTTGTATTGAATGTAATGGCAACATTTAATGGGTTGTAATTTATAGGTATGTATTTCACATTTCAAAGAGCACTTTTTACACTTTGAGATTTACTGATATATCTACTGAAATTGTGATTTATTTATTTATTTGTATCCGTTTAATATTTGCGCTTATCGTGGTCATTTATGTGTGCTTACCGACATTATGGTTAGCAAATCGAGTACTTAGACTGGAGCATTTTTTTTAATTCGATTTTGTGCACTTGAGTGATGCTTGTAGAGTAGTCAATTGGAACTTATCTATGTATCTTCCAAGCCAAAATTTCCTTCTAAATTTAGCACAATTTGTTCTTTCCTTCAAATCTAATTCAACATCTTTCCTTTTCTATCCTAGTTTGTTGTAGAATTCATTGCTTTTTTTATTTAGATAAACACAAATGTAACGTACATTTTTGTTATTTTAATAGATTGCACAGTTAACATATTTACAAAAATTTCACTCAACACGAACAAACCGATAGTAATACATAATAGTTTGGCTCAGATTTCAATCTGCTTACCAAAAGGGTCGGCTTTACATTAAGGAACCACGGTTATAGAAAAACAAAAGTCTTACCTGCCGGACGCTTATAGTTGAGGAGATATTCCTTGATAGCGGCCTTTGGCTGCGCTTTAAAAAATAACCCTCAGCCGGTAATATCTATTAATGTAAAGCCGACCCTTTTGTTAGGCTTTCTAGAATTAATTTAAAAAGCTCCACCAACGCATGCTCATTCACAGCAATCGCCAACACTTTAAATCCACCCAATAATATGCCACCAATCTGTATTAATATGCCTTTCAGTTTTCCCTTGGCATCCGCCGCATGATTCTCCACCTCACTCATTACCGGAACAAGATAGAAAATCCGAAGAAACTTTGTTATTTTGTAGAATATATAACACACACGATATCGAAAGGAAGTGCTTAACTTTTTGCAAACAATCTAAATTCCACTGTCACGCAAAACAAAAATTGGGAGTCGACTTTGCTTTTTACGCACGCAGTTCAATTTCGGCTACAAATTGTATACACGTTTGCATTTGAAATTTGTCAGATCAACAATGCCCACTTTAAGTTGAAAATGTAGCCATATCGAATTAAAATTTCTCAACGTCAAATCGAGAATGCCCACTTTAAGCTGACAATGTAGCCACACCAGAATAAAATTTCTGAACGTCAGATCAACAATGCCAACTTTAAGTTGACAATGTAGCCATGCCAAATTGGAAATGTTGATGTTGTAATGAAATTGCTTATATTGTTAGATTATTTTTATCTACGAATTATTGCTAAATTGACTAATTTACATTCAAACTAACAGAAAAATATTTACTTTAACTATAAAAAAAAGTGTGATTCAACAAGAAATTAGTCGACATTGAAAAATGTAACATTGTCACCGTTGGGAGTTAATTTTACAATTGCTTTTTTCCCTCAGTGTACCCAAGACTTATCCCCAATTGGTATAAGGCCTAGATATTTCCTTACAATAAGGCCTTATGTGGTGTTTATATACCTTAAAATATGGTTTTATCTTCATAGGAAATAAGGCCTGAATCACTCCTTATAATAAGGGAATTTTTATACCTTATAATAAGGAATAATAAAAAGGCGTTTGAGAAGAGGCAAACAATTTTTTTCTTTACAAACGATGTGTGAAGAGGAGACTAACTTTTAGCAGTCCCTAATTCCATAGATTAAAAAAATTGGTTAGTTCTAAATTTTTTTGATGTAGGGTACGATGCACACTGGTCTCATTTGTACGGAGAGTGGGAAAAAACTCAATTTGTTGGAAACGGATGGACCTACCGAAGCCAAATTTTGCACATTGGTGTCCCACTATACGACTCATCTTTCAGAAAAGTTGAAAGCATATATCGCTAACTGTGCAAGTCCATTTTTATGAAAAAGTGTTTTTAGTGTAGAAAGCTAGAAAAATCAAATACGCACCACGCTAAACAAGTCTGTGATACTTGTCATATTTCTACTTGTTGTTATTCAGTGATACGCAAATTGTGTAAGTCCAAAAGGCGAAGAAAATTGTGTAAGTCCAAAATATTTACATGAACAGAAATTTTTTTTTCATTTTAAAATGTTTTTTATTTTTTGTTTTTTGTCTCTCCTACACACGGTAGGCAGGAAGCGACGATAGGTTGCATGAAAATGTCGAGAAAAAAGGAAAGTGGGGTTGTGTTATGTGATGTTTATAGATGGAACATCCGTTGAAATTAAAATCCGAGCTGCTCCTTTTTCAAGGATATCCACATTTTTTGTTTTTTTTGAAAGGATCAAATATTGAGAAAATCGAAAATTCGCCACCGTCCAAATTTTTCCGATTTCAATACATTATTTGGTCGCTAAGGGATACAAAAAAAGGTATTAAAAAGAAAAATGGACACCTGTAGTGGAAAAATCCAATGTGAACAGGACCTAAAGGATAACCACTGAAATATAAAATAACACAAAAAGTACCCACTTTAATTTGCGTATAACTCCTAACATGTTAACTCTACGTGAAAATTCCTTATAATATGTTTCATTCAGAATAAATAAAGGAATATTTCTTTGATATACAATTTTGATGTACCTGCAGTGGTTAATGCACTTTGGTCCATCTAAAGTGAAAATTTCAAAAAAAGTACGTTTTTTTTATGGTGCTATTTTAAGTTCAAATATTTTTCTAGTTTATGTAAATATTTTAATCTAATGATCCAATTCTCATTCTTACATATCTATACGTTAATATTAAAAAGAATTAGAGCTGAAATACGCGCTAGCTGTGCACGGTGGGCGGTAAGCAACAATAGGTTGCATGAAAATATCGAAAAAACGATCGCCGGCTAAACACTTACGTAAAATGATATTCTAATATACTTCATAAACACACAGCAAACGTGAATAAAATCTCCAACATTTTTTTTAAACGAAAATTAGTACCAGCACACAGCTAGGCACATATTCGTTGGGGCATCGTTTTTACGATATTCCCATGCAACCTATTGTTGCTTCCCGCCCACCGTGCACAGCTAGCGCGTATCTCAGCTCTAACTCTTTTTTAGTATTAACGTAGAGATATGTAGAAATGAGAGTTGGATCATTAGATTAAAATATTTACATAAACTAGAAAAATATTTGAACTTAAAATAGCACCATAAAAAAAACGTACTTTTTTTGAAATTTTCACTTTAGATGCACAAAAGTACATTAAGCACTGCAGGTACATCAAAATTGTATATTAAAGAAATATTTCTTTATTTATTCTGAATGAAACATATAATAAGAAATTTCCACGTAGAGTCAACATTTTAGGAGTTATACGCAAATTAAAGTGGGTACTTTTTGTGTTATTTTATATTTCAGTGGTTATCTTTTAGGTCCTGTTCACATTGGATTTTTCCACTACAGGTGTCCATTTTTCTTTTTAATACCTTTTTTTGTATCCCTTAGCGACCAAATAATGTATTGAAATCGGAAAAATTTGGACGGTGGCGAATATTCGATTTCCTCAATATTTGATCCTTTCAAAAAAAACAAAAAATGTGGATATCCTTGAAAAAGGAGCAGCTCGGATTTTAATTTCAACGGATGTTTCATCTATAAACATCACATAACACAACCCCACTTTCCTTTTTTCTCGACATTTTCATGCAACCTATCGTCGCTTCCTGCCTACCGTGTACAATGTTTGAAAAAAGGACTTACACAATTTGCACTGTAAGCTAGCGATATGTTGTAATCCACGCCCACCACTAACGCTAGTTTACAGCCAAAAAAAAAAACAAGAAAACCAGGAATGGGGTAGGATAGGAATCGACCTGCTGAGCTTGGAACTATTTTTTTTAATTTTTTTTATGGTTAGGTTTTTGAGTTAACGGCAATTTTGTGTTTTTTTGTTATCACTTCATTCAAAAATTATTTTCGCTGGAGTTACAAATGCGATAAACGCAAGCAGTATCTCGTTCGAAAGGCAATTAAAATTCGCTTCAAACGACATACAACTTGTAGTGGGCTAATAAAAAATCAAAGTTTTGTGGATTTTTGCGATTTATGAAAAAATTTTGATTTTCAAATTAAGTTTTTATAAAAAGTTCTAAAAATCAGGAAAGTTTTATTACTTTAAAAATTTGTCCGTTTAATTGCAAGGCTTTAAGCGTAATATCAGAGAGATACGACAAATACTTTATTTTTGGCGATTTTCTTCTTCTGATACGAAAAGGATATTTTTGACCAAAAACTTGGTTAGGTGACTTAAGTATGTGAAAACGACTTCATAGGTCAAAAGAACATTAGAAGAAAATATAGAGCTTCCAAAGAATAAACAAATGACATTTCGATTTTAAAAATCCTATGTCAAAAAACAAAGTTACAATAAAAAAAAATATTTCCGCGAAATTTGGCGGGATCAAAAAAAAATGTATGGAGAGTGGGATAAAACTCAATTACTCAGATTTTATCGAAAAAAGTCGATGTAAATATGTACAAAAATACGTAAAAGGAGCTTCTTGGGCAACAATTTTTTTTATATACTAGTTACATTTAATATGATATTTTAAGAAAAAGGGAAAAAAGGGGAAAATGTATACAGGGAGAAAACTTGAAAGAACTCAAATCTGCTTATAAGACCTGGTCCGGAGTGGTCTTTAATTGTTAAAAGTTTATATGAAAATGCTAATGCTTGAAAATTAGGCTCATAGAAAAACTAGGATTTCTTCATCTTGTATTTTGCTAAAAATAAATTTTTCTCACTGTTTTCTTTCGCTAAATCATGAAACATACCTTTTTCTAGCGTTTCCATAGTTATCCGCATTTTTTAGCACTCAAACTTGAAATCTCGCAAAAATCATAGTATGTACACTTATTTACACAAACTTTTTCCAGAAAAAAAATTTTTTTTTTTTCAAATATGTTGACTTTAAATGAGCCGAAGTAACATTTAATGGTGTCTATTGCGTATAGAAGGAGGTTTTCCATAAAATTCAATGTATTTCCCACGGAAATGCATGACAGAAATTTCTTTTTGAAGCACCAACATTTTTGACTTTTGTGTATGAGGGCTGACCAGTGTGCGATGTGTAGGTAAACGATATCACTGAAAAAAATGTATAGTTAATAGGGGTATTCGCTATCCATAGCATAACCCTAGCACGTAGCACGGATTGCACGGATTGCAAAGTTTTACAACGCACAACAACAAAATACAGGCGAACAGAAATATGCTAGACCTCAAAAATATGCTACAGCAAAACCTATGTATTTTATTTGCTATGAAGTGTAGGAAATTAATTTCGACATTTGCCAATTGCTAATTTCAATTTAAGCATCCAAATTTTGCTTTAAATGTTATGTTTTGTGTGTATTTATTAAATTTACTAAAATAAAATGATTTATTTATTAAAAAGTGAGTGATGAACGTGTCCCTTTGGCTAAAAAGAAAAGCTGCTTCTTAAAATTTCCTACGACTGTGCAATGGGGTGCTCTCGATGTGTAGCATATTTTGGTCTAGCATATTTGCAATCCGTGCTATCTTGCTATCTTGCTAGGGATAGCGAATAGCCCTAATATTGAAAATTGTGTGTGGTAGAAGTGTATTTCAAATTATTAGAAAAAAATAAATAAATATACATATATTTGAATACAAAGTATTGAAATGATAGCATCTTATAGTTTAGGCTAGTTAATTATACGTAACGAACGAAACAAGATACTGAAGATGGCACATAGCCGAAACCGGTTTATAACCAAATCAAACTTGAGAAGGGATGACGGAAATTCGTTCCACAATACATCGTAATTATACATAGTTATATAAGTAAATTAGTATTCTGGAAGCTAATTTCATTTTATCGTTTGATTTATTTAAATTTGCAAGTGAATAAAAAAAAGGAAATATAAATACCCTTTCCTTTAACAATTTTTTTAGCTAACGTTATAAATAGTAATATGCTGCGATATTGTTGCAATAAGGCAGAATTATAACAAACAAAATGATCGATTTTAGCATTTTTATGGAAACCAACTCCCAAAATTTCACAACTGTGAAGTGTGCCGTTTCGAAGTGAGAGAATAAATAAATTTCAAGGCTGCATACAAACTGTATGCAAAAAAAAAAAAATAAAAAAAATTTGTTGTATACACTTTTATGGCGGTAAGGGCTCGATATGTAGATGCTCGTACATTTTGTTTATATATAATATATGAATATACATACATAGTTGACTATATAAATTCATTTTTTTATTTTTATTAACATTTTTTTATTTATTAAAAATTAATTTATTTACATATATCCGTGTTCATGAATGTATTTAAGGAAAATATTTGTCAATTTCGAAAAAGCTGAAATAATGCATCTCAGAGAGTACATTATGAAGCTTTTTTTTAAACTCTTTATCAGGCTTTCAACCAGCTTCAGTCTCAATGATTTTACTTATGTAATAATCTTTTGCGGAGAATTGCTAGAAAATTACACAAACTTACGATTAACTTGAAGATTTGCCTTTCGACATAAGCTATTGTTCGATATGAACACAGATATCGCACACTAAATCAAAAAGCGTCACAACTCAAAATTTTTCGAAATCGGGTTTCTTTCATAAATCGGTACACAGAAAATATCTCTAGCGACTGACAAAAAATCTTTTCCATCAGAGCCTTTTGTAACTGAAAAATAACTACTATTATACGTGGCCTTTTCCCATATCATTGCCTATAAAAAAGAAAATGTTTTTTGGCTCTCCTGGAAATTTTTGAATTTTGAGTTGCAACGCTTTTTGATTTAGTGTGCGATATGTTGATAGACGAAAATGCTTTTTTAGCATAATAAGAACATTTTTGATAATTAAAATAACATAAAAATATAATTCATTTTTAATAAATTAAAAATTTAAAGTACTTTATACTAAAGTATAGTACATATACACATCTTTACAATAAGTTCTTAACTTAATTTAATGTAAAAACTTACATTATTTTGCACATATCGGGTACGTTCGCAACGACCATCAGAATAGCAGTGTTGCAAAGTATCAAGTTCTTCGCGTGTTTGTTTACCGTTATTTGGCCAAGGGCTCCACTTAATCTCGATTTTCGGAATCAGCAGCCGATTTTACATATAGATAAGATAGTGGCATTCAAAGTACAGACAACAAATTTCATTTCATGTGATCCAGTGTAATCGGCAACAGAAAATTTGTGTCTGCAATACATACATCAGCTGAGTATCAGCAGGAAGTGCAAAATAAGCAAGAGAGTTGCTGTACTGCTGCAATTATACATTTTCACGAACGTACCAATCCATGCATGTATAGAGCATTTTATGATTATACACAGAATTATAGGGAATAACAACGAGTAATCCAGTACCCGCAAGGGATTACCTACGTCCGCATTAATAAATCGCTGATCCCCCAGTCCTAACCAGTCATACTGGGTGTATTTGTAAACTACAACATGCAGCCGTGGTTGTCTCTGTTGCAAAAAAATGCATTTGGAGTGAGAGTTGTGTATTTTCATGGTTTTATGCTTAATATTATCTTAGTCTTTCGTTTGCTCTGCCTCCGTTTGCACCTTCTCCACCGTTGATATAACCGGTATAACCGGAATTCGACCAGTATTCGCCTTAAACATGGCATGATATTCTGCATCAGTCAATGTCTTATTGTGCACGCGTAGCAAGTGCTTTCTCAAGCTATGAAATTAATAATTTATATTATCAATTGCAGTTAATTTGAGATTTGGATGAAAATTAAATTAATATTAGTATTTACATATTACATAAAGTCGACTTAGAGTGTAAACCTGCTAACGAATCAAAAACATATTTTGCAGCAGATCAAAAAAAGAAAATATTTACATCTTCAACTTTTTAGACTAAGATGCAAATTCTTTGTATAGTTTTGTAACGTTCTATAGCTATAAATTAAAAAATCGTATATTAAATACTCCCACATTCCCAGTCACAATATTAAAGAGTATTGCAATTAAAGCATAAATCTGAGTATGCTAATGTTCGGTTCCTCTCCAATTTAGGTCTCCTTACTTGTTTTACTTATATTGACGTATTTTTTTGCTCGCGATCAAGATTGCGTGATTTCGAATCAATTTTGATTTTAAATCAACTTGATTCGTGATTCAAATTATTTCAAATCAACTTTCAAATAAAAAATCAACTTGGTTCGTGATTCAAACTACATATTTTCAAATCAAAGATAATTTTTATTTGTGATTACTTTCTCAAAAGAATCAAAAATATATCTTGAATAAAGAATCAAAAAATATTTTTCAGCAAAAATATTTTTCAAAAATTTGATTCGAATCAAAAATTTATTTCGAATAAAAAATTTATTTTGAATCAAAAAATTTAATTAAATTTTATATGTGAGTCATTTTACAAAAGAATCAAAAATCCCTTTGAATCATGATTCAAACTATTTTCAAATCAAAGATAATTTTTATTTGTGACTCATTTCACAAAAGAATCAAAAATATATCTTGAATCAAGAATCAAAAAATATTTTGCAACAAAAATATTTTTCAAAAATTTGATTTTAATCAAAAATGTATTTTGAATCAAAAATTTCATTTCATTTTATTTGTGATTCATTTCACAAAAGAATCAAAAATATATCTTGAATCAAGAATCAAAAAATATTTTGCAACAAAAATATTTTTCAAAAATTTGATTCGATTCAAAAATTTATTTTGAATCAAAAATTTCATTTCATTTTATTTGCGATTCATTTTACAAAATAATCAAAAATATAGAATCAAGAATCAAAAAATATTTTGCAACAAAAATATTTTTCAAAAATTTGATTTGAATCAAAAATTAGATTCGAATCAAACATTTTTTTTTTATGAAAAATTTATTAAATTAAAAAATTTCACTTCATTCATTCAATTCATTTCATTTCATTATTCGTTATATGTATGTATGTATATATATACATAAGTATATATCGGCGCCTGAGAATAGATCACCCTATTTCAAAAGTTGTTTCAAAAACCGTCTATTTTAGAATTTGCTTCAAAAACGCTCTATTTCAGAATTTGCTTCAATAACACCCTATTTCAAAATTTGTTTCAAAAATGCTCTATTTCAGAATTTGCTTCAATAACACCCTATTTCAAAATTTGTTTCAAAAACGCCCTATTTCAGAATTTTCTTCGATAACGACATATTTCAAAATTTCTTTCAATAACGCCCTGTTTCAGAAAATTATTCGGATCAAATTTTGATTCAAAATAATTTTGATTTGAAATCAAGTTTGAATCAAGAAAAAAAATATTTTTGATTCTTTTGAGAAATGAATCACAAATAAAATTTATATTTTATTTGAAAATAATCTGAATCACGAACCAGAGAGTATTTTTGATTCTTTTTTTGAAACGTATCACAAATAAAAATTTATCTTTTATTTGAAAATATTTTAAATCAAGAATCAGAAAATATTTTTGATTCGTGATTCTGCCAAATCAAAATCACGCAACCCTGCTCGCCATCTTCGCAATGGCATAATACGACTTCGAACTGCATCAAAAGGTCAAGTTTTCTCAAAAAAAAAAAAAAAAAAACAAAAAACAAAAAGCGCATTTTGCAAGTTTACACTTTAAGCACTTAAAACCGGCTGTGAATTTTTTTTTTTAATTTTTTATTGCATATCGACTGTTACTGATATTCCACAAAAACGCCGTTTCTAAGTTTTTTTATGGAAAATTGTCTGACATTTAAAAAAAATTCCGTACGAAAGTAATTTTGCATTAGACTTGAGTAAAATCAAACAAAATTATGTACTTACACCTCGCGTATCGGACATCCATAATTGCACACGGTGCAACGATACGGCATGCCTGTGTGTTTGTACGAATGTATTCTCAATTGGTTAATGTCTCTAAATTCCTTGCCGCATTCTTTGCATTTTTTCTTTATGCCCGCATGCTTTTCCAAATGGTAGTTCAAAAATGATCGTGTCTTAAAACGTTTATCACACAAATTACAAGCGAACGGCGACTCGCCAGTATGATAACGCATATGCACCTTAAGATCGGTTTTACTTACTAGCTTTTTGTCGCATAATGTGCATGAAAACTTTCTTTCTAAATGGAATTTTTTATGCAGCTGCAAGTTGAGATAGCTTTTAAATGAGTTGCCACAAATGTCGCAAACGATCTTGCTATTGGCGATGTGCACAAGATTAACATGTATTTTAATATAATTCGATTTAAATCTTTTATAGCAATAAGTGCATTCCACAATTTTTTCTGCGCGAAAGTGAGTGTTTCTCTCGTGTGCTCTAACACTTATTCTGCTGGGGAATTCACGAGCTAAAAAAAAATACGTAATACAAATTCATTGAGAAAATAAATACCTGGCACATTTATTGCAATATGTACTTACGGCAAACCGAGCATATATATTTTCTTTCCATTCCAACATTTTCATCGACATTTTTGGCGCATTCTTTTTCTCCCTCTTCTAAACTGGTGGTTTTGCTGCATTCAGCTTCAGAATTTGTTTGTTTTGCGGCGTCACCGATCGAATCGAGCTCAGGCACTGGATGATTGATTCGTATATGTATTTGCATTGACTTTCTTATTTTATACTGTTTTTTGCAAATCATGCATTCAAATTTTTTCTTATTTTTTGTATCAACTACTCGATGTCTCATGCGTATATGTTGCAGGTATGACTTTCTTCCGTTATACTGCTTTTTGCAATGGGTGCAATATGTTGATTCGTCTTCTATGGGTTCAGCGATTGGCGTTTTAGAATTGGGTCCATGTTTCTTTCGTATATGTTGCATGTATGACTTTCTCAATGTATACTGCTTTTTGCAAACGGGACAATCATATGTTGTCTCATTATTTGTATCCGTGTCAGATGCGATTTGCTCTACCACTTTAGTATGAGTTGCAGAACTTTTCAGCTTGTCTTTAGCAACATTTTCATCTTGTATTAATTTCTCAGAGTTATCAGAACTTTTCAGCTTGTCTTTAGCAACATTTTCGCCAATATCTTGTATTAATTTCTCAGAGTTATCAGAACTTTTCAGCTTGTCTTTTAATTTCTCAGAATTATCACATAAAATTTCCTCATCATTTGGTTCATTATCACACACTTCCATGGTAGATTCAGTTTTTATATCCTTTTCAGGTAAATCATGTACTTTCTCATTTGAATTAGATAATATTTTAGCCGCTGATTCATTTTCTATAGGTTCAGTGATAGTTTTGCATTTAGCTTTAGAATTTGTTTGTTTTGTATGTTTCATTCGTCTATGTGCCTGGAATGACTTTTTCACTTTATATCGCTTTTTGGAAATGGTGCAATCAGATGTTGCCTTATTATTTGTAATGCTAACAGTATGAGTTGCAGAAGTATTCAGCTTGTCTTTTGCAAAATTTTCCCCAACATCTTGTATTATTTTCTCAGAGTTATCACATAAAATTTGGTCATCATTTGGTTCATTATCGCATACTTCCACGGTAGGCTCAGTTTTTATATTATTTTCAAATAAATCATGAACTCCTTCACTTGCATTAGATAATATTGCAGGCATTGATTCGTGTTCTATAAGCTCAGAGACGTACAAAGGATCATGCTTAGGTTCTTCAATTTCCTGAAGGCAAATACAAAAAAAAAGAAAGAATAACTTTAAGATATGCATCTATGACCAGAAGTCAAACTGGTCTATAAGCCATTGCTCTTCACTCTGCGCATTCTGCAATAGTTTGTTAGGGTCATAAGAGAGTATCGTAAATCCTTATAGTTTCGCAAGTTATATTTCCCAGGGTGGGCTGGTAACAGAACGCGAAATTAGTAGCTTTGACATGGATTTATGACGACACTGATCTAACCTTGCATATACATGAGCATACATACCTGTAGAACTTCCATTTGCGCCTCTACATGACTGTATGGCAGCACTTGCTCAACTTTTCCCAAAACTTTGCGAAATTCCTCGTCAGATTTCAACGCTTTCTTCCTGAATGTAAAGGCCGCTTGCACCTCTTCAGAACATATCGTGCACAAAACATTTGGGAGTGTATCGTTGGGTGAGGCATTCAATTGCGTGCACACATTGTAGTAATCATACAATGTTTTATTGTCCTTTGAAACTATGGAGACCATTTTAACCAAATCGCGGTCTATTCGCATACAAGCGCGGCACTGCATTTTTTTGTATTTCTTTCCTTTTTAAGCAATTTTTTATGTATTTAAATTGGATTAAATTAAATTCTTAGCTATTGCCAAAAAATACTTTATAGAAGTCAAATTTGTACATTGTGAATAGATACGATACAGATGAGCTGACTTTGCTAAGTGTAGTCGATAATTCGATTAAAAATAGTCGATATGTCAACGGTAAATGACAAAGTTGGGTACAGACAGCCACGGCCCGATGTGGTTGTTGTAAGAAAATTCCCGGAGAGGGCGTAAACGTTGTAGGGGGTTAATTTAACTTTGTCAGCTACTCCACGAATAACATGTGCTAGAATGTAAAATCAACAACCTACAAAACAGAAAAAAGGGGAAGAGCAGCTTCTATTGCTTTCACCATCGTCATTGGGTCATAACAACCACTTTAAAATCGGCTGATCTCAGCTGTTCGACCCCTTTTACTCACATCTCAGCGTAATCTCCGTTGTACCTATTCACAATGACTTTGTATATTGATGGGTTACAGTTGTGTGCAGGGAATCGGATCAAAAAAAATTTTTTTTTGCTCCGCTCCTTCCAATGCATCAAATTAGCTCCAATGTTTTTAGACTGAGCTCCACTCTCGCTAGCATTTTTTTGTTGTGGTTATCAGGGATAAATGGGTGAGTTTCTAAGACAAAGCTGCTCCGCAACGGTTGAGCTCAACAGTTGCCAACAGTTGTGTAGCAGTTGAGTTAAACAGTTACGTCTTAGAAACGGCTTGATGAATATATCAGCTGTTTGCCTTTACACAACATGTTGAGCTCAAGGAGCGAACAAAATTTGTGATGGAAAAAATGGCGAAAAGTTGCCAACTGTTGAGCTGAGCGGAATTACTCAACAGTGCGTTTCTAAGACAAACACTCAACAGTTGGACAACAGCTCAGTCTTAGGCACTCTGCACACGGAGCGTACTGCTTTAGACGCGTATTAGATACTACAGACGAAAGCTGTACGCTTTGATGTCGCGCACGTATATTTCAATTGAGGGCTGCACACGAGTCGTCAGCTTCATGCATTCGTCAAAGTATGCTGGCTACATGTCGCTTGGCGTAAAGCAGTGCTGGTAGCTAGGCGTACTACGCTTAGAAAAGAGGAAGAAGAAGATGTTTGTTTACATTTTTCCACTTGGTGGAATTTATGAAAGCAGTAAAATTTGTGTAAAAAATCGGAAAAAAATAGTGTATAATTAAAGAAAATGGAAGATTCCGTAAAATTTTTTATCTTTTCTATTTAAAGCTTCGAAATTTAAAGCAAATGCCGTATTATTAATTTGTTTGTTTGTTTTGTGCAGCGAAGTTTCATGTCGCTTCGTGTGCAGATCTTGAGGCGTAGAGAAATCGACGCTACATGAAATGTCTCGTACGCGTCTATGACGATACGCCTCGTGTGCAGAGTGCCTTAGAAACTCACCCAATGTTATACATATTTAAAGAATACAACAATAGCAAGAAACACATGAGAACGGAAATAATGTAACCTGCAAGTTGGATTAACCTTGGGAGCACACTTCGAATTGGGGGAGGAGCTGGACCGTAAAACTCGTCAGAGTTATAAACACGCCAGCGTATTTTTATTATTATTATGTCTGCACATAACGTTGTTCACTCTTTTTATCGGTGTTCGACCTCGAATCCATTGCGGAGCGACGATAATTTACATACAAAACTCTTAGAGCGAATATTCATTCTGAATTTAACGTTAATCTATATATTAATAGGCTAACATTTTTCCCATACAAACAATTGCCAGGCAGTTTTGCACATTTAACATACTCATATCCACATAAAATTGATATGGATGTGTTCGTATGAGTGAGGAGCAGTGCATAGGCATATAATTTCTTCTATAAATTATTTAATTTCTTTATAATTAATAAATAAAGTTTTTAGTTAAGATAAATAGATATCGTAAACGTGTTTACAAATATCGTAAACACAGTTGAAGAGTCGCTTTAATTTAAAAGCGCTCACCACCGGGCCTACCTTCCTAGATCTGCCTTGATTTTGACCATGATTTCGCGTCGGACCGTATTCAAAAGGGCAAATCAGTGTTGCGGTACAACTGGAATTTGGAAAGTGTTGCTTATCTCCGCGAAAAGGAATAATTTTTGTACCAATACAAAGTTGAAAAAATAAATTGCATGGTCGAATTTCGACCACCGGCGATACTAGTTTCTATTACTACCATGCAAAATTGTTTCTGTGGTGAAGTCGATTCACTTCATTTTTCAATTTTGTGGTTTCCTCGTGCAGACAATTACTCAGAGCGAAATTCAGATGGCTAATATGATTTTGTTGAAGCGTTTTAAGTGTCTAAAGATCGAAGTGTCCGAACAAAAATTTCCTTCTACATTTGGCCCAATTTACACTTTAAATTTCTTTCCTTTTCTATCCTAGACAACCACCAGCAATAGCATACAAAGAAACGCAAAATCAACTACCCAGACCAACAGCCCGTACGAATCTACACAGCGTCTATCAAACTGTTAAAGTTGAGGAACTACAGTGCGTATGAGCAACAACGAAAAGCCATCAAAATCAAAATCACTCATCTAAATATGAAATTGTGCTTTTGCTCCGATTTTTTCACCCCAATATGCATATGTATATATGTATGTTGGTCAATGTGTTTAGCATTTTGTTTATGGAGCTCTGTTGTCTACGTAATAAGTAGGGCAACAGAAAATATGCCCTAAAAAATTCGTTTTTAGCGCTAAAAATATGTCCTTAAAAATATCATTTAAGCGCTAAAAATATGCTCTTAAAACTTGGTTTAAGCACTGAAAATATGTCCTTAAAATTTTTTTTATATACTTAATAAAAAGATATACGGCATAGTAGGTTGTGTGCTCACTTTTCATGCAAGAGGTTCCAGGTTCAAACCCTGGCACGGACAAATATCAAAAATTAGTTTTAAATAAAATTAAAATAGGTACAAAAGCGAAATAAAAAACTCACATTTTATTAAATTATAATACTTTTTGTAACAAAGATTTATTTTTATTAACGGTACATTTTATAGGTACAAAAGACGAAATTAAAAAATTCACATTTGCGAAACACATCTTCGTTACCAAAAGAAAACAAGTATTTTTACATACGAAAATATATACATTAATATATTTATGTGCATGAATTTAAAATTTTATGTGTTGATGGCAATCAAAATTCCAGTGCAAAACTTGCATACTTATTTATTCAAATTGCTATTGCTGTAAACTACAAAATTTTGCGATAAATTTTCAAATAGAAAACTATGTCGATTCTCGCGGTAAGTTTTTAAACGTAGAAAAAGATCTTTCCACGTCAAGTGAAGTTATCAGGGCGTATTTAAAAGCAAAAATTTCAGTCACTGTGTAGCGTGTAGTGCTACACGTTCAATATGATTTACTTCCGTCCTTTTCGAACTTTCACTTTCAATTCGTTTATTGCCAATATTGCTATCCGAATCGCGGATTTCAAAATTTCTAAACATTTTGCGATCCAGAATCGCGATCCATTAATACTCAATGCTACACTGTCAATATGAATCGCGATCCACGGATTTCATCAATATATATTGACCGTCTGACGTATGCCTATGCACATATGTAGATACACAGTAGATGAGTTTTTTTTTGTATGGGATTCTTTAAACCTTCTCAGATCCTCCCTCCGGCACCGGAATATGAAAATAGGATGTTTTAGAGTGAGTAAACTGAAAAAAAAATTTCACTTTTCCAAAAACTGGATGGAGCTACACCGAAAACCGCGCAAATTCCCAGAATTTCAAGGTATGTTTAGATTTATGTCTGAAAAAAGTTAGGATTTTGCACAAGAAAAAAAATTGATACCCACCCATACGAAGAATTAATCGCTAAATCGAATGGCATATTCAGTTTTTTGGTACACTACCCAGGGAAGGTAATAACGCGGCCTAAAGTGACCATTTTCTTTTTTTCTCATGAATCTTCAACTTCTTGCCCTATACTCTTCCCGAAAGCGAACGTTATTTTTTAACTAAATCACACGGTAGGCTGCGTTATTTAATGCGCTTTCCAGAAATATATAGCTATTAAAAATCGAATAAAATTTGGATGAGTTCATCAAGTTTAAGTGAAGTAAAGTCGGGTATAAAAGGGTAACATATCTTAAAATTTCTTAAATTTTTTAACAATTTTGCTCTTGAAGGCGGTTTTTTGGGTTTTAAGTGATAGTTTTATGTGGATGGATAACTCCACAAATGCAAAAAAAATAGAAAGGCCGAGACCGCGGATAACGGACAAAAAGTTGAGCCGGATGGTGCCAAAACATTTGTGGGCAATATGGGTATCAAAATAAAGATTTTACCTAGGACTTTAATGTAAAGTCAATCCATTTTACTGTGTCCACCGTTTCGACACATATAAGTCAAAAATTAGACTCAAATGTCGCCGATATCCTTTAAAATATTCTGTAGTCATCCTGGACCACTTATTCGCCAGTATATCAGAAATTGGCTAAGAAATTGGCATGTAATAAGTTCCATATGCAAGCCCTAGTTAAGACCTTTAATTTGATACCAATATTGCCCAATAATATTTTGGCGCCATCCGGGGCCACGGTTTTTTCCGCTATCCACGGTCTCGATCTTCCAAATTTTTTTTTACATTTGTGGAGTTATCCAACAAAATAAAACAATCACTAATAACCCAAAAAACCGTCTTCAAGAGCAAAATTTAAAAAAAATTGAGAAATTTTAAGGTATTTTACCCTTTTATACCCGACTTTACTTCACTTAAACTTGATGAACTCATCCAAATTTTATTCGATTTTTAATAGCTATACATTTCTGGAAAGCGCATTAAATAACGCAGCCTACCGTGTGATTTAGTTAAAAAATAACGTTCGCTTTCGGGAAGAGTATAGGGCAAGAAGTTGAAGATTCATGAGAAAAAAAAGAAAATGGTCACTTTAGGCCGCGTTATTACCTTCCCTGGGTAGTGTACCAAAAAACTGAATATGCCATTCGATTTAGCGATTAATTCTTCGTATGGGTGGGTATCAATTTTTTTTCTTGTGCAAAATCCTAACTTTTTTCAGACATAAATCTAAACATACCTTGAAATTCTGGGAATTTGCGCGGTTTTCGGTGTAGCTCCATCCAGTTTTTGGAAAAGTGAAATTTTTTTTTCAGTTTACTCACTCTAAAACATCCTATTTTCATATTCCGGTGCCGGAGAGAATATCTAAAAAAAAACTCATCTAATACACAGCTGATTCGTGTAGCACATTTGAATGAAGCATTGCGAAAATTATTAAATTCGTCTTGAACTTGTCAGCATAGATAACTAGATACGAAACTCTTTATTTCGTGAGAGCGCTGTCAAAATGCGCATTTTTTATAACATTTTTCATTGGTGCCACTCTGTTTGAAAACTGAAAATGGGTATTTTACATATTATTTCTGGGAGTTTTTCGGCTTCCTTATGTTATTGAAGACTATAGCAATAATAAAATTTTGTTTATACCAAATTAAGATAAGGATATAACCACAAAAGTGATACACAGGATAGTATGATTTTCCCACATTCCGAATATTCGTGTTCGATACCCAATCTCAGACAAATTAAGAATAACGCACAAAAAGTGGTGAACGATAATACATGTAGTTGGGTGGTATTTTTTAAGAAATATTTTACTCTATTTTGCAATTCTATTAAAATGTGAATATATTAGAACTGAAATATAATAATTTTTAACCGGAGATATATATAAATCTACTGAATAACCGCTGCCCGCGTTCCATCTCATTACCATATTTTTTATAATTTTAACTGAAACACAATTTTTTCCAGTTGAAACAATAAACTGCACTGCGTACTATACACGAGCAATACAATTACCTCGATATTTTTCATAATTCATTATTATTTCAACAAAATTTAACACACAAAAAAAAATCTAAATCCACCAAATGCGCCTATTTATTTTGGCGTGTTTTCCCTTCTGGCACCTGCAATTTGTACAAACAGCTGATCGGCCGGGTTTTCTGTTGTGTTGATGCTGGCAACAAAGCCACAGAAAACCCGTGGGAAAATCATAAAAGTGAGAGAGTAAAAAAGAGTTTCGTATCAAGTCATCTTTGCTTGTCAGACAAAGAGGAATAGCAAATAGTATGCGCATATACAAAAAAAAGTTGCCAGAGTAAAAAATGTAAATAAAAACAATTTTAAGAGCGAGATAGAAAACTATGAGGAAATACTATGCTAAAATATGAATTTATAGCAAAATATGCCAAAAATATGCAAATAAGTCAAAATATGCAAAAATAAGCCTTTTGACCTAAATATGCGAGAATATGCCCTAACAAGTTAGGTTTATTCTCTTCGTCTTGAGCTAAAACGCCGATATATATTTATCATATGTAAATAGGACTGCAACAGAAAAATATGCATTTGCATATCTTCTGTTGCCCTAGTAATAAGTATATCTCTTGAGTATGTTACATGCCTAGACGTGCAAATATTTAAAGTACCAATGCCACGGCTCAGCAGCTGGGCCAAGCGAAAATTTGTAACACTTTCCATTTCAGTTGAATTCGCTGTTTCGTTCGTGGATGATGGTTTTCGGTACAAAGTGCGTTCTGTGTTGATTGATTTATTATTGAATTAGCTTGGTGAATTTAGAACACAAAATTTGAAAAATGTTTTTAAGTAAAATATTTTAATACATATAAGCAGATTTTTTCTCTAAAAAAAGGTAAAAAAAAAAACTCAAGCTGAAGCGCAAAAGCAAACTACGCAAGAAAGTGTGAGTGTTGATTTCTTTTTATTAGCTAAATGAAAATGAAAAAAGGACAGTTTAAATATTTAATTGTACCTATTTATTCATGGAATATAAATGATTTTATTAAGTTCCGTAGTAGCAGACTATGTTGAAATGTGTGTTCTTTCATTTCTTAATTTCTTAAAATTACGCTTTCTTTTGTGTTTCTCAAAGGAATCTTATCTTAAATCAGATATATGTACCTGCTTTTTCTACAATCTCTTGGCGCACTGCCCAGCATCTTTATGTGAGACGTATGTATGTTTGTTTGTATATAAGCTTTTAAGTCACTAGACCTTTAATTTATAGCTTTATTTTAACACAAAGACTGCAGTTGTTATCTCAGTTGACAGTGTATGTGTGAATGTATGTAAGTATACTATTAAAATATAATTCATAAATACCAAGAATAAGTAATTCCCTTATAACAACCTTCTCCACATTCATTAGCGATGGTGTTACTGAGTTATTTATACATTAAGGGCCGTTTACTCAACTTCTGATTAACGCTAACCGGAGGATAAAGGTCCGGTTAAGCTATAAACTGCATTATCGGCCACATGTTAAATATATGGTTGGATGAAGTCGATGATGGAGGACCTTTATCCTCCGGTTGCCGTTAATCAGAGGTTGAGTAAACGTTCCTAAGTGAAACATAATCACTGCATTGCTCAGGACCTTTTGTGAGAATATATCATCAACGCATAAGGGTCCCTAAGGGCCGGTTTCACCAACTTCGGTTAACGCTTACCGGAGGTCCAAGTGCCGGTTAAAATATCTACTGCGTCATCGACCATGTGTTAAATGAATATCGTTGATAATGCAGTCGATATTTTAACCGGCACTTGGACCTCCGGTTAGCGTTAACCGGTGATTGTGAAACCGGCCCTAAATCTTCTAAAATATACAGTTTTGAATAAAAATACATAAGTACCTATTAATTATCCGGATAATTTTCCATTAAATAATACGTAAATTTTCGTTTCATTGCCTCCGAATTCTCCTTTATTTGACAAAACATTTCATTTGAATAATAAGTTTCATTTGAAATTTCCTTTTCAATTAATTCAAGCTATAAATTACAAATATATGTATCAAATTCAAATTAAATGCTTCATTATCTATACCTTTTATGAATATTTCCGTTTTTTTTATATATGTAAACTTTTTAAATATTCAAAAGCGTTTTTTGTGCCAAAAAGAACCCATCGAAACGGAAGCCATGAAAGCGGAAAGAGCTCATCGACTCGCTAATCCACTGACTGGCCCACGCAGTGTGGCGCGCGAAGTGTAAAATTTCATTATTGACATAAATTTATGTATGCAATACCCATTTAAATGATGATGTCCACTTGTCAGTCGCAGATCCCTGCGGCGTTGTGATGTTTGTTTCGAAATAGCAAAGAGTTGGAGGATAAAATATGTAGTAGTATGTATATGTATTTATGTTTGACTATGTAGTGCGTATGTAAATAGGCTGGATATTAAAAAATTTATTAAATTTAAATTTAAGGAAATACAAAATAAAAATTGTATGAAGCTCTTGAGAATTTTTATGTACTTTTTAGCTGTATTGCAACCAATTTCGGTGCTTCCTTTATAAATAACTACATTTACAAGTATATTTTTTATAGTATATTTTTTATAGCTTTTCACATCCTTTAAAGGACTTAGTACGTACTTTTGTATGTATGTAAGTACTTACGAGCAGCTATTTAACTTTTCAACAACTATTAAGGCTTTTGGAGCGAGTAGGTGCATGTTCCTCGTCTGCTCTGTGTTTAGGCACACATTTGTATTCACCTTGTGCGAGTGTAGCAGAAAGGGAAATGTGTTTGTACGCTTGTATTCAAATTTGTTTCCATTTAAGAAACTTAAATGTTTTAAACAGGTTCTTTGCTCTAGGAATTTGTTAGGATTTGAATTAAGTTCTTAAATATTTGTATTTTACTACTTAATAAGGAATTTATAAAACCACTTATAAAGCATTAATATGCTACTAATTGAGCGTGCTTGAAGTAAGCACATAATTTAAGTGAACTTAATAACTTTTTGCTTACAATTTTTTAAATGAGGAAACTCAAGTTGTGGGCCTTCTTCCCCAATTTATGAGCCTTCGTTTCACAATTGAAAAGTTACTGCATCGTTGGTTAGGGTGGCAGCGCTGCTTCTGTTATGCACTCACTCTGTCTGCTCCTAACTCTCTAATACCTACATATGTATCTAGGCCTTATTTCGCATGGCGGATAAGCCTTTGGATTAAGGTGTGCTCTCAGAGAGAGAGAGAGTACTCTTTATGGCCTGATGACATCAACACAGGAAAATCAGCCTTATTTTAAGCCTTACGCGATACACATTTGCTACCCTTATAATTTTCAAGCCTTATTTCGCAAGCCTTGAAATCTGCTGTTTTAATTCTTAAATAAGGCTCAGATTTTTTTGTGGCTATGTACATACATATGTATGTATCGAATTGTATTTCAACTTGGCAACTTTTTTGAGCGCTTTTAATGCACGAAAGAAGTTGATAAATGATGCAAAACTTCTTCTTTTATTTACCTATATATGATTTCTGCTTTTGGTGTCTTGTGTCCAGAAAGTTGAACACCAAGCAGTGAGGCTAAGTAACTATTAATCATCAAAAGTATAATAGATGAATAAATTTTTTTTATTTTTTTTGAATAATAAATAATTTCGTTTATTCAAACAAAAAACTATTCGAATAATAGATAATTTTCATTTACATATGTAAGAACAAACATACAAACAAAAAAAAATATACAAATTTTTCTTACTATTACTCAGTTGTTTCTTTTGTTGTACCCTGAGTTTTTATTTATTATTTGAAATAACGAATAAACCTCAGAATAATTATTCGAATGAATTTATCTGAATAAAATTTGAAAAATAAATTTTTATTCAAATAATTATCTAAATAAAAATTTATTCGAATTATGCCCAAGTCTGCTATATAGTGGTATTAACCAAATGTGCGCCAGTATTTAATTTATACCACCTTAATGCGTACGGTGGACTTTTTTAGGTCCATAAATATAAGGCGAGACGACCTAATAACTTTTCTTTTTCTTTCAAAGTTTGTATTTACAAAAAAAAAAAAAAGCAATGAAGGAAGTGCTTCCATCGACGCTTCCAAGCAATACTGTACTAAGTTGACTTAATACATTTTCCCGTTTTTTGGTGCTTTCAAGTATAATGTTTCTTAATTTGGATGCTGTCAAATTTTGGTATCAATCGGAAAATCCAATCAAAATTTATGAGCAAAAGTGTACATACATATGTATGTATAATACAACTCGATATTTTTACAGAATAAAAACTTTGAGGCCCGGTTTCACCCACGTGACTAAAGCTAAAGCTAAGGCCCGGTTTCACCAACCGGTCTCAACTTAGTTAAGCCGATTTTTTTACGTTTTCAGGCCCGGTTTCACCAACGTGACTAAAGCCAAAACTAAGTTTTGACTTAAGTTAGCCCAGATTTGGGGCTAACTTACTTTTGGGTTTCACCAAATAGTCTAAGAAAATAGTTTTGCAACCAGCAACCCTACAAGCTTTTTTGCCAAATACTGGTTTTTTTGGTTGTTTTGGTTGCTGTATTTGCTCATATTTTTGACATATTCGCTCTTTTGGTTGTTGAATTTGCTAAAACGACTCAAATTCTTAGGCCCGGTTTCACCAACGTGACTAAAGCTAAAACTAAGTTTTGACTTAGTTTAGCCCAGATTTGAGGCTAACTTACTTTTGGGTTTCACCAAATAGTCTAAGAAAATAGCTTTGTAACCAACCTTTTATGGCGAATACTGGGTTTTTTGGTTGTTTTGGTTGCTGTATTTGCTCATTTTTTGACATATTCGCTCTTTTGGTTGTTGAAATTGCTAAAGCGACTCGAATTCTTAGTTTAGTTTTAGTCAAGGTAAAAGCTGACTAACTTGTGACTTAGCTTAGTTG
Source organism: Urophora cardui (assembly GCA_960531455.1). Classification (NCBI taxonomy): domain Eukaryota; kingdom Metazoa; phylum Arthropoda; class Insecta; order Diptera; family Tephritidae; genus Urophora; species Urophora cardui. Next base: position 128,866,225 of record OY482672.1, read on the forward strand.
CATGGTGAAACTGAAAACGTAAAAAAATCGGCTTAACTAAGTTGAGACCGGGCCTGAGAGCTTGTCATGAAAAACCACGTAGCAATTTTTTATTTATTCTTACGGTTTTATATATGTAAGGCGTACCCTATCTTTGATATTGTCGAGTTTTGGTATTGATCGTTCAATCCAAACAGAACTTATAGGTGAAAATATACTTAGCATACAAATGATGTTTTATATCGAGTTTAAACTTTGAGAGCTTTTCCTGCAAAACACAGTTTTCAGACTTAGTGCAGTATTGTTTTGAAGCGTCGATATGTACATACAAACTTTATAAAAAAAGGAAAATCGATTTCTATTACCATAGAATTCTTACCTCAAAACTAAGGTAACTTTCATTTTATCCAAATAATTTAGCGGATCTTTGTATTTAGTTTTATTTATACATTTCTGTGCACGAAAGTAAAAACTATTCGCTGAAATCATCTATTATTTAGTTACTTAAGTATTATTTTGCGTGTCTACATATTTCCGTATCACTTATCTCATGTTATTGCAAATAATATGGTAGCAAGCATAAAATTGTTAAAATATTATCTAGCTTTGAGCAAAGCCGACTCTTTCATTTTCATTTTTACATATGTACTTTTGATTTCATACTCAAACTTAAAGGCGCCTAAAATTTTACACAGATTCTATTCATGCATAAGTAATTGGCTTGCCTACTCATCAAGTAGACTGTAGTTCATGTATCCACCTGCCTGCCATGGCGTATGAGCAACAAGAACAATCATAATTTGATTGCATACATTATAAGCACTCTTACACTGCGCCGTAGTACTACAACTTACCCAATAAACATTAAAGGCTTGATTCAACATTCGAAAACGATTAGGAATGGACTCGCTTTTTCAAGTCTCACCTTCAATAATGAGTGAAGAAATACATTGGTGAGACATTTCGAACGATAACTTGGACATTCGCCAGCAAAAGCAAACCCTCGTTAACTCATGTTCATATATATTTTCTCTCTATTATTAATTCCAACTCTATTTTATAAAACTTGTGTTTATTGTGTTATTACAAGAACAAAACCAATCAAAAATGTATGTGATTGTATCTGCTCTATATTCTGTTACACATGATTGCTCTGGTTCACATCGCATAAGTTACCATCTGGGAATGAATGAGCCATAAATTTGATTGAGTGTGCTAGACATATACTTACATACAATTTCACAGTTACAAAATTTGTTGCCTTGTTGCCTTGTTGTTACTGCACAAAGCAAAACCCATCTGACGCCAACAGCATTAATTTGCCCTTCACTCACTTTCACTGCGTAGCAGCAGAAGAAGCAAGAGAAGGCTTTGCATTCGATTTCATTAAACGCGACATGAGTGCTTATTTTGCGCAGCGTGTTTGTTGAAGTGGCAAAATTAAAATGTAAGAAAAAAATAATAAATGATGAGCTTGTAAAAAAAATGTTATGAAATTAAGGTGAAATTAATTATGAGAATATACATAGAAGGGGTTGGTACCTATCAACAAGTGTTTTAAAATTCACACTCAAGTTAGTACTCGTACAAGAGTGTAAGTGAGTGCTTGTGGTGATATGTAAGTGCGTGAATCTCTACGAATACTTTTTAGTATACATATTTGCTTTCATTAAAAAATACGGAAAGTATACGATTAATTTAAAAAAGTGACAAATTTAATGGAATCATATAGGCGATTCACAACCTGTCATATTGCGTCATATCGTCATAAGTCATAATATTTTGTTGTTGCATTCTATGCTATATGTGTACTAAATAAATACAACTCTGCACGATATGTTTTTGGGTCGTCTTATTTGATCAGCTGTTTTTGTTTACTTCTTCACAGGACTTCGGAAAAGTCTTTTATAACTATTTCCGTACAATATTTTAATATGACATATGACTTTATGACACTTTGTGAATCACCTAATAATATTCTGACTTTTAGCAGCCAATGGCCAACAAACTATGCATTGCCCTCTATCTCACTTCCAATTAACTAAAATGTTTTTTTTAACATTCATTAAATAAAATTATAAGCTACAAGTCGTTGACCACAGAATGACAAGCCAAAAAGGAAAAAGCGAAATAATTAATTTTAACTGTAATAAACATAAAAATAAAAAATAGAATAACAAGTTAAACAATCCTAATTTCCTTGATTAAAGTCAACAGTCACGTTTCTTTCCTACCAACGTTTGTATGTAATTTCGTAACTCATACATACTATGTATTTATTTATGTCAAGTTAGAAGGGGCTGGAAAAGAAAAATAGAGAAAAGCACAAGACTTATTCAGCCATAACACCGACTCGTTAACAAAATAGATATGAAGAAAATGTAGCAGAAAATCAAATTAGACTAAACAAACAAAGTGAACATTTAGCGCAACGTGAATGCAATGCAAAAAAAAGCCATGAAGAGCAGACAATAGAGATTGTATTTTGTAAAGTCGATTATAAACCCGGTAGTAGGGTTTTGAAGAAAAATATATTTATTTATTTTAGGGCCATTTACTCAACCTCTGATTAACGCTAACCACGGTTAAAGTCCGGTTAAACATCATTATCGACTTCATCAAACCACACTTTTAACAGGTTGTCGATAATGCAATGCAGTGGTTAGCGTTAATCAGAGGTTGACTAAGCGGCCCATATAGTATTTTGCATATATATTTTAACAATTCGAAAGCGATTTAAAGACGAATCTCTACTTCAACTCCTCTTTTGATAACAAATGTGGAAAAAGGTCGGTATTTGATTAGAAATCTAGATAATTTTCCAGAAAAAACAGAACCTTCGTTTTTCGTATGTTTGCACTTCGTTATGAATTCGAAAGCCAGCCCATAACCAAGAGAAATTTTCATGAGAGAAATAGAGAGAATGATTGGCTTAAATACGGCCACTTTTGATTCTTAGGGCTGTTTTCTCACCCTCTCGCCTACGATAACCGGTGGTCAAACTACTCGTTAAAAATCGACTGCATTATCGACCACATACTAAATGCATGAGTTTGATTAAATCGATCGTGATGTTTAACTGGGAGTTAGCGTTAACGAGAGGATGAGAAACCGGCCCTTACAGCAAACATTGGAATACTAAACTTTGTTTATAAGTGCATCGACATTCATTTTGTATATCGAAGATCATCTGTGAAAGTTCGCCACAATGTTTACTGGGAACAGTCGATATCACTTTGATGTAAGTGGTTATATTAAATTCTATGTGCCAATACTTTTGGGTATAAAAATTTAAGAAATAGATACATACATATAAATCAACTTCAAAGCAAAACAAATATCTACATACATACATAATTGTCATCTATTTATTTTGTCTGCGATATGAATACCAACTTGACATTGGTCTATCTCCGGGCGCTGCGTCATACCGCATCTTCATCTTCATCAATTTGCAACTAAATCGGTGGCAGCGACAATGAGAGAAGAATTGCGCCAAAAGGCGAAAATGTGCACACATGCATAAATGCACAAATATAAAACACATATTGATAAATAAAATTTATACCCCAATGTGCATTTAACACGGTACGCTGTTTCAAGGTACATTAGCAGCAAATGGACATGAACTCATCAATGAAGCGGCGTATAGCAGTTTCTCGTCATACAATGTGTTTTTCAGGCTCTTCTCAACTGTTGCAGAGTCAGGCGTGCACGGCATGCAATGAACCCAATACTGTTGGCACTTTGGAACACCTTCTCTGTGTTAATATCCAGCTTTTGGAAGACTACACCTCAGCTGCCTCGGTTCTGTTCACTTCTTATCCCTAGAAGGAATTGCTAATTAGGAAATACAGAAAATATTAAAGCTTTCAAAGATTTGCATTGCACGATTAGTATAACGCCTCCAATACGCTGTTGGCAAACACTAAGGATCATATATGGTCTATGTGAGGGATCACACGGTCTTGACCAGCGAAACCTAACCTAACCTACCACTTCTCCCATTTTATTATGCACATAAATACGCAGCTGGGTATTTGCATTTTACATAGAAGCGAGCTACGGTCTTCCCAACCTTTCTTACGCTTGCTAAAAATAAACATAAGCAGAAACAAATAAACAAGCGAACAAACAAAAAGCTTCAACAAGCTGCACTTAGCGTCAGTGGTTGCGAATTTGCCAAGCAAAACATATGGCGTTTTCTTTTCTCGAAATAATGTTGCCCTGTTCGATTTTCTTAGCCATTTTGTAAGTTTGTCTGGTCCTTTCACCAAATAATTACCTCTAACTAAGTAAGAGGGCACCCTTATCTACAAATTCAGCCATTTTATAGAAAGTCAGGATATGTAATTCGATAATTGGGATATAGGAGGGCAACATTTTTTCGTAGAAAAGAAAACGCCAATAGAAATATGAAAGAAGTGGTACCTCATTGGGGAAAGGGATTATAAACAACTTGTTACAAAAATATGCAATACGCAAACAGAGACAGAATTGAGTATTTACTCACAAGCATCCGCAGACTAAGCTTTAGCTCATATAGAAAGCTTTGGCACTAGAGAAAAGCTCGCTCCAAATTGAGTAGCTAAATGTTTTGCTTTTGTTGCAAGTCCTCCATGCCCCCCCTTGTGTATTTGAATGTGTGAGCTGGCGTGTTTACCCTGCAGCTAATATAAGAGACAGTCGCGAAAAGCGACAGTCTAGAACTAGAGAGTTCACAACTAGATCAGAACTAGTTATAAAGGAATGCAGAGCGGAACAGTTTATTATTGTGACTTCATGAAAAATTAGTACTTACCCCAGTTAAGGTAGAAAACAAATTTAGCAATTTTAGTATGAAAAATTTTACAGTAGAAATTGATTAAAGTAGAATATCCGAGGAACGCCTACGTGGACAGTTATATATCATTGAAAACAGAATTAATTGGAGATTGTTCTAAAATAGTTTTAAATGTACACTGGTTAACAAATTCATCGAGAAATCCGCGATTAAAAATGAAAAAATTAAAACCAAAATTATTTTGTGATATATTTTTTACAGTTTCTCTAGTACGTATTTATCAAGATACATTAACAGTTAAAAGCATACTATTAAGAGCAGTCATATGTATGTTATCATTTCATCGACATTAAAATCATGTTGATGCGATAAACAGAGAAAAAGTTGTGGTACAATATATGACTTAACCTATGAATAAGGGGTTTTTGACCCCTAACTCCAGATATTGGGGGTGTATTGGAAATTCTAAGTATGCAGTTTTTACACATCGACGGCTGAGTAAAAAGTCGTCCTATTTCAAAACTTTTTTCAAAAACGCTTTACATATCTCCAAATTTTTTTCAATAACGTCCTATTTCAGATTTTGGTTCAAAAACATCCCATTTCAGAGAAAATTCCATATATGTATATTTCTCTGAAATAGGACGTTTTTGAATTATTTTCTGACGTTATTGAAGAAAATTCTGAAATAAACCGCTTTTGAAACAACTTTTGAAATAGGGCGATATTTTACTTACACACACAACAAAGTTAACTTAGTTAAAAAAATTTGTATGGGGCACAAGAAACTTGTATAACTCGCCAAAGTACTTACACAATTTGTACCCGACCATGGAAAACAAAGCTTAGGTGATTTATTACCCAAGCACTTAGGCTACCAAAAAAGGAGTTGTTTTGGCTACGTTAACTTTTTTTACTTTTATTTTTTACTAAATTACTTTGCTGAAGTTTTTACAAAATTATTTTCGTTAAGATGACGAAAAAACTTAGTAAGTAAATTATTCCTAAGTTTTAAGTTGGGTTATATGCGATTCTGAGTTGATTGTACAATAGTTTTTCTCTGTGTGTAGGCGTCGATATATACATACCTGACTAGACCTACAACTTTAGGTACATATATCTTGCCAAAAAAAACTTTTTCACTGTCACACAGTGATATTTTTCTAAAGCGCGGCCAAAGACCGAAAATTTTGGAACTAGTCCTGATGTGCTTCCTTTGAACTAACTCCGAACTATTGATTTTGAACTAACCCAAGACTGTCCACATATATAGGAAGTAGTTTAGAATACGTTCCAAAGTTCTGCCGTGTTAAAAAAGACAATTGAAAGCATTGTGTTGGGATTGAACGAGAACCAACCCTATCTCTCTTGCAACTAGTTCTGCGCTAGCCTGGAACGAGCGCGATTTGCTGCAGGGTAAATGCCTGTGCAGGTGTGTGTGTGTGGTGTGTGGTGTGTGAGCTCCCGTGAGTGGAGCAGCTGAAATCTTGTAGTCAAAACATACTAAATATTTCTGTTAGAATTCAGAATCTTATTCAGTTTCAATTTCGCCGGCAGCTTGTAAAGTTTGATTTTTTCTGTGTGTTTGCGCGCGTTTGCTTGGCTGTTTTTTTTTTGTGCTGCGTTAATTTGTTGTACTTACTTCCTCTTCCGGTTCTCATTCTCTTCATCGACGACTGAATCGACCAGGTGGCAACAATTGTGTGTGTGTTTGCGGTTTTAAGCGCCAACGTGTTGAAATGTTGTGTGAATAAATAAAAGGACTAAAATTTTAGTTTACCAAAGGCGTGATATTGCGAAGTGTGTTTCTTTCAATAGAGCGGCGTTTCCGCATAGGTACTTTTTTTGTGTTTTGGCTTTTCTTTTTGAGTGGGCGTAGGTGGCACCACTTCGGGAGCCGCGCTAAACAAAAGAAAAAGCAAGAATAGTCGCATGAAAGTGTTTGTTTAGCGATATCATGAAATTTCGAAAAGCCGGTTTTTGTAATAAATTCTTTGAATTCTTTTTTTTTTTTTTTTTTATTTAGGCATTTATTTTGTGATGTTTGTGGTAGTTTTCTATGCATATGACGGCGAAGGGTGACCACACTTTGTCTTTTGTTATTAATAAAAGCGAAGGAAAAATAAGAAAGTGCAACAAAAACAACATTTTTAACACAAAAATAAGAATAAATAGCCGAAGGCATTTAACGAATTCATAAATTTATTTTTGTCAAATATATTTTTGTTGTTAAATTAATTACGTGGCAAATTTTTGGCACTCTGAAAAGTAATAAAATCTAAAAATATACTAAATAAAAGCTGTGCAAATATTTTGAAGAATCGAGAATCAAGTAAACAGAAAAGTGAAAAAATTAAAAAAAAAAAATTGACTAAATTACCTGTTAATAGCATGAGAATTGCAATGGACAATTAAACACATTTACCGTCGAAAAACTGGCAGCATTTCAATATCTGTGCCAACTCCTGTATGTCATAAATGACAATTTTTGGCAACATTTTATTCCAAATGTTTTTCAAAGACAAAAAAAAACTGTCAAAATCGAAAAATTTTATGAAAATATCACATCTCACATAGCATTTTATGAAATGATTGATCATATTCCAGTCTTTTTCGACCCCTAAGCACGTTTGAAATAATCATAAATGCGCTCATTTTCTGATCACAAAAGACTCTTTTGTCGGTAGAAAATGGTATCCTCCGTCCGACGCTTCTTAGGGAGCCGTTTTCGAACCTTTTTTTTTTATCGTATTTGAATCATTTTCGTGTCCATTTCGACTTTATTTTTTTTTCGTTTTTGAATCTTATGGTAATTTTTTAATCGTTTTTATGTAAATCCGACATAATTTTCCCTCTCATGGTTGTCGGGCCAAAGTGCAATAAAAACTCGGGTTCATAACTGAGCAAAAATTGCCAGTCCGGCAAAACACCTGTAAGAGTCTGAATTTTTTATTTCTTGTGAAAAAGTAACTTCTCTGATTCCTTGTTAAAAGACACTTCTCAAAGTATTTTAGATAATGCCGTAGTGGTATTATGTGCTGATTCATAACCTGTAGGAAAAACAGAACAACAAAAAACGTATTGGCATTCCTTGGTAACACTGTGATACAAAATTAGGGTTTATCTCTCCCTAATTGATGAAACCAAGAAAAAAAGCTTGGACCTCTAGGAACAAAATCCCGTAATGCATTTGTAGCCTATAGGTCTGGTTTCATTTTCATTTGCCTGTGCATATGCCTTTGTCTTTTAAGTGGAAGCATAATAAATAACAGTAAAAACAACAAAAACTCCAACATTTATTATGTAATATCTTGTTTTGGTATCTGTTTGCTTTGATTGAGCCAAAAAACCACTAAAAATGCGCCTCCAGAACTGAGCAGTAAGAATGCCGGCAACATGTTGCCAGAAACATTATGATGTCTTAGCAACATTGTTTTTCTGCACATGCCATTGTACCGCAGCGCCATTTTATGTAAAAATAAACATCAAAAATTGATTCCTTGACCCAAAAACAGTAAAAGTGGAAACGCCATCTTTCTTTTATCCTCCCTTTATAAAATTGTCTAAAATTTTCGAATATGGAAAATACAAACATTTGGCTTGATGACCGCATTCCTATTTATCCAACTTTACTTACCACTACAAATATAGATGAAATTCAAAATCTGGCAAATTAAACAAATCGTTTCACCGTCAATACAGTTTCTGTAAAAATTTTTATTGCCCAATTAGTATCCATATACCCATATGTACATACAGGGTATATGTACATTGTACACTCATACTGTCGTTGGTAAACCAAGTTCTGCGCATGGAAATTCATAAGTGGTAAGGTGTGCGTGAATTACATACATACATATATAGATACATGTATGCACGAGTATGCAAATCAAAATTAATGACAACCACTTGTTGTCCTAATGACCCTTGATACACACCTACATAAGCACCAAATTTCTGTCAAGAGGGGTTGGGTATTTGTATCAATAATAAATGTTATTTCACATTCATATCTATGTATATGATTACACGTGTTCACACATGGAAAAGCCCAAAATAAGTGCGACGATCAAAATTTAATTATGTAATCACAGTACATACACTGGTTCAGCCCTCTAAGCGAAATGTATTTTTGTCGTAAATTCGTGGTATAGCCTACAGAAGCATATGTACATATGTATCATATAGGAACTTTGCTTGCGCTTCCATGTGCCTTTGGCCAGCTGCCATTAAAATTGGCTTAATTTACTATTAATTGTCTTTTAATGCGCTCACTTAGGGAAACCAATAAAACATAAAACCTATGAAATTCACGTGTTTAGTGCAGATAACTTTAAAAACTGGCAGTAAATAATATATAACAAGTAAGGAAGCCTAAGTTCGAGTGGAATCGAACATTAGATACTCAGCTGTATGCGTTCATTGTTTGTTTGCATTTGATGGAAACACGTTGTACTTTATATAAAGTGAGTGCTGCATAAAGTGGGCGTAGCCGCCCCCATTTTCAAAATTTTTATCAGTCATCCAACTAAGTATATGAATATTATTATTTTTGCAAAATTTCATTCCTTTACGAGTTCTAGTTACAAAGATGTCACGTTAAAAATTCCCAAAGGGTGTTTCAGAAATATCTTTGTTAAAAAGTAGACGTGGTCATAAATCGATTTCAATAAATTTTTGCGTGTCTATTACCACAAGTGATAAAAGTGTACACACCAAGTTTCGTCATAATATCTCAATTATTTGTCGAGTTATGGGCTCCGAAATCTCGTATATTCTTTTGTCTAAAAGGAGGCGGGGCCACGCCCATTTTCCAAAATTTTTTTATTTTTTGTTTCCGGTCTATTGTTGAACTCATGCCGCAAAATTTCAATGAATTATCTTTATATTTGACGAAGATATCGCTTAAAATGTTCTTATTAGGCCCCTTTATAGTTCCCAGATATAAAAGTGGGCGTGACCGTCAACCGATTTCGCTAAAATTTTTAACATGTATTACCACAAGTAATGAAAGCGTATACACCAAGTTTCGTCATAAGATCTCAATTATTTGTCGATTTATAGGCTAAGAAATCTCGTATATTCCTGCTTCTTAAAGGAGGCGGTGCCACGCCCATTTTCCAAAATTTTTGTGTTTTTTGTTTTATGTCCGTAAGTGGACGCCTTCCATAAAATTTCAATTATATATCTTTATATTTGGCAGAGATATCGCTTAAAATGTTTTTATTAGGTAACTTTATAATACCCATATATAAAAGTGGGAGTGGTCGTCAACCGATTTTGGAAATTTTTCGTCCAAACATTTGCCTAAGTAAGTATATCACGTGTGCCAAATTTCATCGATATATCTTCAACGGTTTCTGAGTTATGACTCATAAAACTTTCAATGTTTACCCCTTAATAAGTGGGCGTGGCACCGCCCATTTTCCAAAATTTCACCATATTTCTTCATAAGGGCCTGAGCTCAATACGTGGGTAAAATTTCATCACTCCAGCTATATTAGTTACTGAGATACAAAATTTCGGATTTTTACTATATAGGGGAGGTGGGCGTGGTCATGGTCCGATTTCGCCCATTTTCAATACCATCCGTTCTCGTCTTGATACCAACTTGCATTCCAAATTTCATCAAAATATTTCAATTTTTGCGCGAGTTATCGTGCGTACAGACGGACAGACGGACAGACGGACAGACGGACAGACGGACGGACGGACGGACGGACGGACATGGCTCAATCGATTTCTCTTTTCACCCTGATCATTTATATATATATAAGTCTATATCTATCTCGATTATTTCATTCTGTTACAATCCACCGTTAGGAAATCAAAACTATAATACTCTGTGTACTAGTACAGCTGAGTATAAAAACGCAACTGTAAACACACACGCAAGCGAAAAGTAACAATAAAAAATTGCAAAAAAAGACAACAAGAACAAAGTCAAAAAATCAATCAATAAGAAACGACAAAGTCACATTGAAAAATGAGGTGAGCCGAGTTGAGTGGGTCAATAACCGTCAATAAATAAAAAAAATAATAACAACAATAACAACAAAAACAACAGAAACAGCGTCGTAGTCAACAAGTTTTAGCAATAAAAATATTTACAAAAATATAAAAAATTATAAATAAAAAGTAAAATCTAAAAAAGTTTAAATAAGCAATATTATTTAAAATTAAAAAAAAAATTGAAAATTTATTAGCGCTAAAATTAAACAACTAAGTATACATAAATAATAAAAATAACGGCATCTGCCACCAGCCAGCTGTATCGTATCTTTGGCGATGCGTAGTCCACGCACTCCGCGTAGTCCACGCAGCCACCACGCGAAAATATCGTTGATTTCTTGTTGTCGTGGCGGCTCCGAAGATGTGTATGTGTGTGTTTAATGTGTTCAATTCTTTTTTTTTGTTAACTTTTGACACGCCCACTTTTTTATAACAAGTTTTGTTGTTGCATTTGTTGTTTTCGTTGCTGTTGTTGTTGTTATTATTTGACACTAATCCCTTCTATTCAAAATGATTGCTAACGCATGTAAATAGTATATAGTTATTTTTAATATTTATTGATAATTATTAATTAAATTTAATATTTAGTTAATTTTGCTAATATTTTATTTAAGCTTTTATCTTATATTTTTTTCTAATTTATTTTTGGATTAAATTTATTTTACTATTGTTATTACTAGAACTAATTAGAGATATGCAAGACCGACTTGCATACTTTTGAGGTAGTATTAATTTCATCAGTATTGCTTGATATGGCAACGTTTTTATCACATATTTTACGCTTAAATTCAGCGATTACTGCATAGCCCACAGGTGGCCTTTTTTGGCTTCTACTTTTAACTTTTTTATTAACACAAAAAATCAAAATATTTGCCAGTAGATACCTACTCCCTAAATTTTATTAATTTGGTATGTGGATTCGGCAATCTGCACACCCTCTGTTGCAATAAAAATTTTAGGAATTTAGAACATAAATATTTCCTTAAAATAAAGCAACAAGTTGTTACAAACTTACGTATGTGGTACTAAAAAGCGAATATGCTAATTCTTAGTGGATCTATGTTTGTGTAGATATAATGTTGTACAGAAATATTTATGATGGCGCCAAAAATAGCAATAAACAAAAGTTTTGCTCTCAAGACTGGCAGACGGGTAATGAGGCTGATTATGTTAGCTAAAACTTTACCAGCGGAAATAGTTTTGTTTTTCGTAATCTTCTACTTACACAAAACTATATATATATGTATGTATAATGTTTGTTTATAATTATTTACTACAACTGGAATTCAGAGCAAGGCGAATTGGTTTGATTTGTTTGGATATAAAAAAGTTACGCACAGCTGCATTATGTTATCCAAAAACATTTCCAACGTTTAATTAATAAGAGCAAAAATATCTTCATCTTTCTTGGAGAATTCAATTTTAAAGTGTTTAAGTTGAAAAAGGAAATTAGATTAACGTAATACTCTTATAATGTTATACTGTTTTATTATTATACTCTTATCTATCTTGTCTGATTCATAAACTATTCCTGTCATATCCGTATAATGCAAGGGTGCCCAACGCACTCGTATTGAATGGGGAAACTCCAATACATCTACAAAAATTTATTAGTGCACTCAGAAACAATTTGTGTTAGATTTAAAAAAAGTTACAAACTACAAGTAAATTTTTGTTGTACGATTGGAAAATTTTACATACAACATATGTACAATATTTACAACATATTTTATTTATATTAAATTAAGATATGAACTCGTACATATAAAAAAAAATGTATCTTCATATTACATAATAACAATAAGTGATAAGTTTATTCAAGGCTGTTTAATAAATTGTCAATATTTATTGTCGAATCAGAGGTGGATAATTGCAGAATTGCTTCCAAATGCTTTTGTGATAAAAGGTTTCTTTGGTTTGTTTTGATTAACTTAAGGCTAGAAAAGGCTTTTTCGCAAATATATGCACATATGTGCTTCCGAACTTGGATAAGTATTTTAAAATTTCATTTCTTATAAGTGGATACTGGTCATATTTTATTTCTGTCATATATGTAACTTACCTTAATTATTAATTTATATACGTACCTACATATAATTAATTAGCATAGACTGTGACTCGCAATAATATTTCAGCAAAAAAAGCTCTCATTCCTATTTTTCTTATTAAAATCTACTTTTATTTTTCTTCAAATAATTTGAAATACACTTTTGCCACAGATTTTTCAATATTTCATGTGTTTCTTGTTTCTTAATATATGTCAAATCACATAGAAAAATTTTTTCCATTCTGTTTTGTTTGACATTCTACAAGAACTTTCTTCGCCATGATTGGCGGAATACCATTTAGTATACATACACAATTCCAATCAGCTTATCTACTGCGATATCCTTCTTTAGATAATTCTTGATATTAACTAGAAATTTTGTTCAGTTTTTTCATTTGCCTACAAATCGCATCCTAAATCAAAAAATTGCACAACTCAACATTTTTTGAATCCATGAATAACCTATTTAGGGACTGCTAAATGTTAGTCTCCTCACAGCAAAAGTCTTCTTCCCAAGGTTTTACTTCAAAGCTTCGTTTGTAAAGAAAAAGGTTTTCTTGCATTTCTTCAATTTATTTTATATTTATTTGGGTTTTGAGTTAGGTCGCTTTTCAATTCAAGAATTAAATTTTTTCAAAAAAATTTTATTTTCAATTTGTTAGTGTAATTTTCAATTTCATATGGGAAGGGCGAAGCTAACGTAGCATATGAAACTCAATCACATTCATTTGAAATTTTTTATACCTGAGGGCATATGGCAGGGAAAGAAAATTTTATTTTATATTCAAAGGGCGAATTTGTATCTGTGCCTATGTCTGGGGGGAAAAACAAAAAGAAATGTGACTCAAGGTATCATATCAGAAGAAAATTTGTAATATATAAAAATATGTGGATACGGCATCAATATAGTTTTTTCCGTGTACATAATAACACTGTTAAGCTGTTATATAGCGAAGAATTTAAGAATTTTTGCTGTGAATCATAATCACAATTTTCCTAGAAAGTAATCAGCTGCTAAAGCAAACAATGACACGTACAGATGTACAAAACAATTGCTGAATATCCGTTCAACGTCTGACCTTGTGTGGAATACCACAAAGCTGAATCAGCGCTGTTGACATTCTAAGCTCAACTCGAATTTGACAAAAGACGTCTATCTACATTAATTATATACACATGTATGTATATTTAATTATGCAATTGCACACACAAAAATTTATTTTTTAATATAGTAAATGTATGTACATAAGGACGCATATAATTGCTTTTGTATGGTATTTATTATTATTATTTTTTTGTTTTTTTGGTAGTACCGTAGCTACAGAAGTGTGCACACAAATAAACCCGAAACTGTATGCTAGCACCAAATATCAAAGCAAAAGGAAAAAAATTCTTATTCTTCTTAAATTCTTGGCCACTCTTCCTTAAAAGGCGCTACTCATTATAGTCCTTGATTCAAAATTTAAAATTCAGGCCATTTCAGAAGGGAAATTTCAATGAGAGAAGGAGTACTTGCATTACTTTTTCTCATGTTACTACATATTTTCTATGCATTACTACCTTTGGAATGCTAATGTTGGTTACATATTCGTTGTTAGTTCAATGTTCATATTGAATATAGATAGATTAGATAGATTTATAGGGCTATTCTCGCAACTGTCTTTCCAAAGACAACTATCTTTCGGCAGGAAATCAAAATTTGTTTCCTTTCAAAAGATAGTTGTCTTTCGAAAGACAGTTGCCAGAATAGCGTAGTTAATTGTTTACGTTGTAGAGTTGTCTTTAGATTTTTTTAATCCAACCAAAATAAATTAAATGAAGAAAATAAGTGATACTTGTTTGTACATTTTGGCGCTATTTATATGCACACCACTATATATGTATATGTATGTATTTATGTTTTTCCCCATTAAAAGGATTCGTATCAAGCTTGCGTGCAATACTTATTACTTTTTAAACGATTATTAACTTTGTTTTCATTTATGTATGTATGTATTTCATTCTTCTGGGTATATGGTTTTTTGTCGTGCTTTCCGAAGGTTTTGTGAGCACTTTTGTGTTAGTTTTAATAGTATTTTTCAAACTAAACAATATTATAACTTAAGCATTTGTGTGGTCCCTAAAAATCAAATGAAGGATTTTTTTTTCAGTTTCTCCACTTGAAACGGTAATACCGTCGCCTGAAAGCTTAGCCCCTAAAGAGTTTAACGATATAAAAGAAATTAGCCACAGATTTTTGCAAATTCAATGCTAACTATTTCACATAGCTAGTTCTGAAATAGTAGTTTTTATTTTGAAATTGAAAGGCATAATAATTACACCGATGTGTGCCCAGGCGTATGAGTGACTTTTTTCAGATAGAGACTTTTGAAGGTGTAATGGTATTTAATGCTATTTTTTGAGAATACGGAATTATTTTGCAATAAATTGTTAATGGATATTATACACCTTTTTATCCACAAAATCGAAAAAATTCCACATAGTCATGTTTGAAAGTGGACTACTCATATCTATGTGTATGTAGGTATCTAATTTTACAAGCATAGAAATGCTTCAAGGCAAACAAAATTTACGGCCAGATCTTAATGATTGAATATTCATTTAGCCTGTGAAATTTTTCATGTGTTTCAAACAATTTAAATTCCCAATAGTAAATTTTGAGTTTAAATGCATTTTGATGTCCCAACAGATTTGATATTTATGTATGATTTCTTCTTCATGTGGATTCTATAGATTGTCTGCTCAAAATGGATTTTTTGTTTGGTTTTTTTTTTTTTGGTTTTTTTTTTTACGTGCTACAGCTGCTTAAGCGAACTTAAAAGTTTAAATATTGAATAAGAATTAACGTAATTTATCTTGAAACTAGACGACGAATCAATTGCCATTTTCTGCACCTATGGCAATTGCTACCATTTATTTATTTATTTATTTATTGATTTATTTATTTATTTATCTAATATTATTTATTATTGTTATTTTTAAGTTTTTTAAACATTAGACTTCTGTAAGTAAGCCAAACCCGTTCTGGTGTTACAATACAACCAATTATGTATGACATCATCGCTTTATGCCCAACATACATACTATATACATATGTATGTACGTATGTTTGTTTTTTTATTAAGATATTTCTCCATGGTAGTGCTAATTTACTTGAAAGATTTATTTTTATTCTCGTTTGCCAATGTGCAAACTCAGACATACTCGTATGTACATTAGAGCGTATCGCGAAAAAAAGTTCGTACCCCCATATGATTTCTTTTTCGAAAACATTTCTGGAAACAAATTTCATTTTTTATTTGAACGCCGCTAGATGTCGCCAAAATTAATTTTTTCATATCTTCGATATATATGGTCCGATCTGTAAGTTTGATACACCAATGTTTTGACTTGAGAGCACGTTTTCTACTATGCAATCATATTAAACCTATGTGCGCCATTGGAGTCACTTCCATCCAGTACTTAGTTTATACCATCTTAATGTAACTTTTTTTGTCTGCATGTCAAACGTCGTCAAAAGTTATTAATTTCTTGCAAAATAAGTATTGCGATCGCTTCAGTAGAACTCGAAATATAAAACGTTCAACATTCCGAGGAATATATATACATATATATGTATATGTTGTTTGCTTCCTGTTGTCTTTTAGGTTAATTTTACAAAGATTTTTTCCGAGGAGACCCCTATGGTGAATAATTTTCTAGAAAATTTTAACCCTCCAGCGACCTTAAAAATACTATTTTTTACTGACTTTTTAAAAGGGTTTAAAATAACCCTTTCGAGGGGGTGATAGATAGTTAAAATAACGAACTTTTTTTTTTGCGATACGGTCTAATGACTGTATACGTTTGTTCAACGTCAAGTGCTTACTTGGGATGCTTGTTTTTATCATTTCTTGAAAGCTTCTCCACTTGCTAATTTACATAGCACAGTTTAGCTTTCATTGTTTCTTTTATGTTATATACTTTTTGTATTTAATATATTTTCGAATTCATACGTATAAATGTATGAATTTATATGATATAGATGTACGTTCGTATTAATATGTACAACAAAACTAAAATAAGCAAATTAGAATAGAATCAATATTTTTATACCCAACAGCGAGTTCTACTACACCTTGTCCAACTGTATTGCGGAAAAGTGCAAATATATTTCAAAAAAGCTCAAATTAATATCAGAGAACACCAAATGTTCTTCAGAAAACCTCAAATTCATTTTCGAATAATATTTCAGAAAACCGCAAATCTTTTTCAGAAAAACACAAATGTATTTCAGAGGAAGTCAAATGTATTTCATAAAAACTCAAATCTTCTTCAGAAACCCATATATATTTCACAAAATATCAAAGTCGATAAAAATTACATTTTGTTATGAATGAAAAGTTAAACAAGTTGCAAAAATTAAATAAGAAGTAAATTAATTTAAAGAATTACATAGACTTTTATTAAAGTCCAACTGGCATGTTACGCAATGCCAAAGCTTCCGAGAAAAAGGAAGATGCATGCTGTACGAGTATAATCAAATTTACTGAAAATTTATTCACTTTTTCAATCCCAAGTAAATTTTTTTGTTTGACATTTTTCTACACGCATGTTATATTCTTCTTATTTCATTTTTGTAACTTGCTTAACTTTTCATTCATAACAAAATGTAATTTTTATAGACTTTGATATTTTCTGAAACATATTTGGAGTTTCTGATGAATATTTGAGTTTTTCTGAAATACATTTGACTTCTTCTGAAATACATTTCTGGTTTTCTGAAATAGATTTGGAAAATCTCAACTCACCTAATGAAAAAGTTGTTAAATATTCGTTTCGAGAACAACGAGATTCTCCAACCAAATAATATGTACCTTCCTCATTCAAAGCATTTTATGCGTTCAAAATCCAGCCCATTCTCAAAGTTAAATGTGAGCGGGATAGCGAGCCTGCAGTTGATTTATGTATGTAAAATACGTAACTTCGAAAATACTAAGAACGATGGAAAGCTAAGATTGGTTGTTGTGTTCGTTGCCAACAGGCAGCCGGCGCGAAATGCCCGAGCCAGTTAGTCAGTTCTCGTCGAAATCTCATTGCTTGCTTTGGCTGCTTATTAAGAATTCAGTGACTCAACGCACTAACGTGTTTACACATTTGAAATGCTTCAAATCACAAAAAGGCAATTAAATAAAAACTTAAAACAAATTCAAGTTAATCAAGCAGCTTTTTTTTGGTTAAAACTATGACGAAATTACACTGAAAATAATTACTAATAAGAACGAATTATTTAACAACAAAGGCACTTCTAAGAAATTCACGCTGCCTTCCGCAATTACTCTTCAAAACTCACTTTCTTTATCCCAATCACACGTTTTTACCTTTCTCTCCCAATTTTTTACAGCACTGTCGAGGATATACCCGAGACTGAGCAGGAAGTGACTTCCAGCAGTGGCAATAATAACAACGCCGCAGCTCAGCCCGACTCTACCAGGGCGGAGGAGACGCGCAACGATCCTAACATTGCCATACCACGCCCGCCACTCGCCGAACTCGGTGCCATACCACCCGACCCCGTCACCGCCGGCGATGAGAGCGAAATGCCTGGAACTAGCAAGGATTTGTTAAAACCAGCCGCAAGACCAACGGTAAGCAGCGCGAGTAGCGATAGCATTTTTTCGCTTATCTATACGGCCGCGAAGAAGATTGCCATTGTCGGTTCCATTTATATGGTTGGCTATATGGGCTGGAGTGTGGCGTGGCTAATAGCGCCAGTTATTCTGTCTGTGGCACGTGATCAGTTTCGCAAGACGACCGAACATAAGCGTAATATTGCAAAGGCATCGGCAATGGCCTCAGAGAAGGATGTGATACTTGCGCGTATCGATGAGTTGCCAGCTTGGGTGAGTATGGAAACTTGTATGTACCTAGAGCAGCTAAATGTGGATTTACATACATATGTCTTGCTTTCTCCTTAAACATTTTATTAAAGGTATACTTCCCCGATGTTGAGCGCTGCGAATGGGTCAACAAGGTGTGTAATGCTCTTGGAATCATCACTTCCATATAACTTTACCCTCTCTATAAACCCCTATGCACTATCTTCACTACCTAGATCCTCAAGCAAGTCTGGCCCAATGCCAATCACTACGCACGCACACTCGTCAAACAAACCATCGAACCGAACGTGGCACTCGCTCTGGCCAATTACAAAATGAATGGCTTTCGCTTCGATCGCATGATACTCGGCACAATACCGCCACGAATAGGCGGTGTGAAAATCTACGATAAAAATGTCGATCGTAATGAGATCATTATGGATTTGGATTTATTCTACGCCAGTGATTGTGACATTAACTTCTATTTGGGCAGCATGAAGGGCGGCATTAAGGACTTTCAAATACATGGTTGGGTGCGTGTGGTTATGAAGCCGCTGATACGCTCAATGCCGTTGGTGGGTGGTTTGCAGATCTTCTTTTTGAATAATCCGAATATTGACTTCAATTTGGTGGGTGTGATTGATTTTATGGATATGCCCGGCTTGAGTGATTTGCTGCGTCGCATTATTGTCGAGCAAATTGGCGCGGTGATGGTGTTGCCGAATAAATTGCCGATCACGTTGAGTGATGAGGTGCCGGCGATTAGTTTGAAGATGCCAGAACCGGAGGTGGGGATTTTGGAATTGCTGGGAGTTTCTAGTAAAAAGTTTGACTTTTTGCGGTTGTACTTATTTTGTTTTCTTTTGCTTACAGGGCATTCTACGCATACATGTCATCGAGGCCAAAGATTTGATGAAGAAGGATATTGGCGTTTTGGGCAAAGGTAAATCGGATCCTTATGCCGTAATTAATGTGGGCGCTCAAGAGTTCAAAACACAAATCATTGAGAATAATGTGAACCCCAAGTGGGACTTTTGGTGTGAGGTGAGTACTTTTTGAGTGATACATACATTTTTTTATTTAGCATCCAATATATTTTGCCAACTGTATAAATAAAATACATCCAACAATTTTGTGGTTCGTTAAAAGTAATTAGTAATTAATAATGACTTAATAAACATGGTGGGCATGTATGGATTGCTCTCAGTAGCGCATCCATTTATTATAGTGCATCAGCAAAGATCTGTAAATGATTTTCTTTTGAGGCGTACGAAATTGGTTGGTCTTGCCGTCAGGGCTAGAACGAGTGGGTTGGGGTGAGCTAATATTCTCATTTTGTATGATGCAGCATACTTTCTGATTTCTTGAGATATAGTAGGTATCTTTAGGTCACGATGTAGTTGGTCGTTCGTGACGTAGTAGGGCGCATTTACAATCATTCTAATGGTTTTCGATTGGAATCTTTGGAGAATCTCTATATTTGAGTTT
The DNA here is from genome assembly GCA_960531455.1 of Urophora cardui. Classification (NCBI taxonomy): domain Eukaryota; kingdom Metazoa; phylum Arthropoda; class Insecta; order Diptera; family Tephritidae; genus Urophora; species Urophora cardui. The sequence continues at coordinate 128,886,392 of OY482672.1, forward strand.
GCTGCGGTTCCCCATAGCTGTATGCCATAGGTCCAGATGGGTTTTAAGATAGCTGAGTAGAGCAGGAGTTTGTTGTCGATTGATAGTTGGGAGTTTCGATTCATGAGCCAATAAAGATTTCTCAGTTTTATACCAAGAGCTTTTCGTTTGGTGAATATGTGGGTTCTCCATGTTAGTTTTCTGTCGAGATGCATACCCAGGTACTTTGTTACGTCACTTTGCGGTATATCAATGCCATTGAGTTTTACGGGTGGGCAAGTGTTGCGTCTAGTGGTAAACGTCACTTGAACAGATTTTGATTCATTTGACTTTATCCGCCAGTCTTTCAGCCAATGGGTAATTTTATTTAAACTTCTTTGAAGCTTGAGTGAGGCGACGTTAGGGTTGAGGTCTGAAGCCAGTACAGCAGTGTCATCGGCAAAAGTGCCGATAGTGACTCCTTCTGCTATTGGGAGGTCGTATGTGTAAAGTAGGTACAGTATTGGGCCCATTACACTACCTTGCGGGACGCCTGCTAAGCTCTCGTAAAGCTCAGACTGCTCTGCTCCTTCTTTGACGAAAAAGTAACGATTTTTTAGATAAGATTGTATAAATAGAAAGTAGCTTGTAGGGAGAGTATTTTTTATTTTATAGAGCAGGCCGTCGTGCCATACGCGATCAAAAGCTTGGGATATATATAGAAAGGCAGCTGTACAGTATTTTTTTTGCTCAAAGGCAGAGTAGATTTTCTCGGTAAGTCTATGTACTTGTTCAATTGTTCCGTGTCCTCTTCTGAAGTCAAATTGGTGATTAGGTATAATGTTACGCTCTTCTATTTTGGGTAGGAGTCTTTTAAGGAAGAGAACTTCCAAGACTTTTGAGACAATGGGCAGCAGACTAATGGGTCTGTAAGACGCTGCCGTATCAGGGGGCTTTCCTGGTTTCAGAATCATTTTCATCTGAGCGACTTTCCATTGAGGGGGTATGAATGCAGTTATTAGTACTGCATTAAAAAGTTGGGTGAGAAATTTTATGCCTTCGTAAGGTAAGTGTTTTAGTACATTGCCATTAATAATATCGTACCCAGGAGCTTTCTTTGGGTTGAGCATCGCTATTACGGTTTTTACCTCCGATATTGCGAATCGTTTTATGGGGAGGTCCATTTGATAGGGATGACTCAGAGTATTTTTCACTTCTGTTGTTGTGCTTAGTGGGGGTTCAATATCATGTGGGGTGAATACTGATTTTAGGTGGCGTGCAAAAGTATTTGCTTTCTCTGCGTCACTTTTCGCCCATTCGTTATTTTCCATTCGTATTGGAGAATTGTAGAAAATCGGCCTTTTTAGCTTACTAGCAGCTTTCCAAAGGGAGTAATCAGTTGCAGCTGTTGCATCAATATTACTGAGATATTGTTGAACTTGTCTGTTGTGTTCAATTTTGAGGATGTTTTTGAGTTCTTTGGTGAGAGCATTCAATCTTTTCTTGTCGTCGGGGTGACGGGTTTGTTGCCATTTTTTCCTTGCGAGTCGTTTTTCTTTGAGCTTAGCTTGTATGTTGTGGGTAACGCTTGTCCTTTTTTGTCTGATGAGGGTGGGAGTTGATTTCCATGCAGCTTGTTGGATGCAGCTGTTAAAATGTTCGACTGCTGCCTCTATATCTTCAGCAGATTTCAGGGCTAATTTGAAGTCAAGATTAGACGTGATGATGTGTCGGAAGTATTCCCAATCAGTCTTCCGATTGTAAAGGCTGCATTGTTCCGCTGCCGGTGTAAAATTTTTATCAATTGTTACCAGGATTGGAGAGTGGTCGGAAGACAATTCAAAGCACGATTTGCAATTTATATCTGAAGAATTCACGCCTTTCACCACGCAGAAATCGATTAAGTCGGGTATTTTATTTTTATCTGTTGGCCAATAAGTGGGAGTTCCAGTAGAGAATGGAGTTAAACTGAGATTGCTAATAGCATTATATAGTTGTCTTCCTTTAGGGGTAATGAGACGAGAGCCCCAGAACGTGTGTTTGGCATTGTAATCGCCCCCAGCTAGAAATCGATTTCCAAGAGTTTTGAAGAAATTTTCATATTCTGCAGTGCTGATAGAGTGCCTCAGCGGGCTATAGATAGCAGAGAGTGTAAGCTGGCCGCTCGGGTCTTCAATGACAATATTTGTGGCTTGTATAGCATTTGTACGGAATGAATGCGTGCTGTAATGTTTAATACTTTTCCGTATCAAGATACCTGAGCCTCCATGAGCGTTGTTACTGGGGTGTTTTGTGTGGTAAAACTTGTAGTTGGGAGAACTAGAGAACTAAAAAAATACATTTCAAAACTTTTCAATAGGAATTTTTGAAACACAAATAAAAATAAAATTTTTAAATACATATTAAATATTGCCAAAAAATAACAGAGCAAAAGATGTGGTACTATTTTTTCGAAAAAAATTACTTTGTACTTTTTATTAAAAAAATATTTTTTTTTAATATTTTTAGAAAAAATACTTATTTTTGTTCTTATTTCGTAATTTTTTAATAAAAATTTTCCTATTTCTTTCATCAAAAATATTTTTTTTGTTTTTTACGTGACCATTTATTTCTAATAAATATTTAACTTGACATTTTATATAGCTACATATATGCCATTTTTTTAAGAAAAATTTAAAATAATTTTTTTTATTTCATTTTCCTTAAAAAACTGGCAAATGGCTCTAAAAAATAAAATTTTAGTAATTATTAGAAATAAATATTAAAAAATATTTTGAGTGAAAGAAAAAGCAAAATTTGTATTAAAAAAATATTACGTACTAAAAAGTTACGAAATAAAAAATTTTTTTCTGAAAATATTAAAAAAAAATGTATTTTTAAATTTTTTAGGAAAAATATCTTTGAAGCTCTCGTTTTAAATCTATTTTTTCCAGTTTTCTAAGTTCTATAAACTTCAAAAAAATAGTACTTATAGTACAAGAAAAAGGAACATTTTTATTAAAAAAACATAGTATTAAGAAACTACGAAATAAAAAAACGAATTTTAAAAATTATTTTAAAAAATTTTAATTTTTTGTTAGTATAAAAACATTTGCCTAAATTTATTCTAAAATTTTTTAGTAAAAATATAAAGTTCTTATTTTTTAGCATTTTTTCAAGTCTTTCAAGTTCTTGAAAACTTCGAAAAGACTAAAAAAACAACAAAAAACAGTACATATTTTTGGTGAATGTAATACTGAAAAAAATAGTATTAAAAAATTAAGAAATAAATTTTTTTTCCTAAAATTATATACAATTTTTTTCCATTTAAAAAAAATATAAGTCTGCTTAAATTTGTTTATAAAAAGTTCTTTAATTGCACCCGATTTTTAGACCTCTACTTTCTATAAAACTTCAAAAAAAAAAACTAAAAAAAAAACAAAAAATAATATTTTTAGTGAAAGAAAGAGGAACATTTGTATTAAAAATTAGTGTTATAAAAATACGAATTGAAAAGAAAACTATTTTCTTTTTCTAAAATGATCTTAAAAAAATTTATTTTTTTGTAGTTTAAAAAAAATGTAAATTTATTTCAAAGAGGAACATTTCAAGAGGAACATTTGTATTAAAAATTAGTGTTATAAAAATACGAATTGAAAAGAAAACTATTTTCTTTTTCTAAAATGATCTTAAAAAAATTTGTTTTTTTGTAGTTTAAAAAAAAAATATAAATTTATTTCAAATTTTTTTAATAAAAAGATCTTAACACTTCTTATTTTAGATTCAATACTTTTTTATTATTTTTTATAAAATTTAAAAAAACTAAAAAAATTTGACTACAAAACGAATTTGTTGTTTTTTTTTTTAAATTTCTGCATGCTCTATAAATGTTACGCGCAACTACTTGTCCGTTCTCTGAGTTATTATGCACATATGAATTGCTATGTTTTTTTATTACAAATGTTTGTTACAAACTGTCGCACTGTACCTTGTTATAAGTCTATCTATATACGTACGTATTACTATTCGGTTTGCCTGTTACTAATTCTAATTTTGTTACATTTTTAATTTGTCTACTCTGCACTAACAAAACCCAAACAAAAAAATGAATTGGCGAACTTTAAAAACCTTATTTCAAAACCTTATTTCAAAACTTATTAATAAACACAACAAAAAAAATTCAAAAACTCGCCACACAAAACAGGCTAAAATTTTTGTTGAATTGGGTCAAACCGTTGATGTTACAATATTCGATATGGATAATAGCAGTGACGATGAAAAATTGGGCAGGTAAGTTCGAAAAAGGAATAAGTAAAATATAAAAAATACATATGAAAACACTCAACACGGTAGGCAGGAAGCGACGATAGGTTGCATGAAAATGTCGAGAAAAAAGGAAAGTGGGGTTGTGTTATGTGATGTTTATAGATGAAACATCCGTTGAAATTAAAATCCGAGCTGCTCCTTTTTCAAGGATATCCACATTTTTTGTTTTTTTTGAAAGGATCAAATATTGAGGAAATCGAATATTCGCCACCGTCCAAATTTTTCCGATTTCAATACATTATTTGGTCGCTAAGGGATACAAAAAAAGGTATTAAAAAGAAAACAGGACACCTGTAGTGGAAAAATCCAATGTGAACAGGACCTAAAGGATAACCACTGAAATATAAAATAACACAAAAAGTACCCACTTTAATTTGCGTATAACTCCTAAAATGTTAACTCTACGTGAAAATTTCTTATTATATGTTTCATTCAGAATAAATAAAGAAATATTTCTTTAATATACAATTTTGATGTACCTGCAGTGCTTAATGTACTTTTGTGCATCTAAAGTGAAAATTTCAAAAAAAGTACGTTTTTTTTATGGTGCTATTTTAAGTTCAAATATTTTTCTAGTTTATGTAAATATTTTAATCTAATGATCCAACTCTCATTCCTACACATCTCTACGTTAATACTAAAAAAGAGTTAGAGCTGAGATACGCGCTAGCTGTGCACGGTGGGCGGGAAGCAACAATAGGTTGCATGGGAATATCGTAAAAACGATGGCCCAACGAATATGTGCCTAGCTGTGTGCTGGTACTAATTTTCGTTTAAAAAAAATGTTGGAGATTTTATTCACGCTTGCTGTGTGTTTATGAAGTATATTAGAATATCAGTTTACGTAAGTGTTTAGCCGGCGATCGTTTTTTCGATATTTTCATGCAACCTATTGTTGCTTACCGCCCACCGTGCACAGCTAGCGCGTATTTCAGCTCTAATTCTTTTTAATATTAACGTATAGATATGTAAGAATGAGAATTGGATCATTAGATTAAAATATTTACATAAACTAGAAAAATATTTGAACTTAAAATAGCACCATAAAAAAAAACGTACTTTTTTTGAAATTTTCACTTTAGATGGACCAAAGTGCATTAACCACTGCAGGTACATCAAAATTGTATATCAAAGAAATATTCCTTTATTTATTCTGAATGAAACATATTATAAGGAATTTTCACGTAGAGTTAACATGTTAGGAGTTATACGCAAATTAAAGTGGGTACTTTTTGTGTTATTTTATATTTCAGTGGTTATCCTTTAGGTCCTGTTCACATTGGATTTTTCCACTACAGGTGTCCATTTTTCTTTTTAATACCTTTTTTTGTATCCCTTAGCGACCAAATAATGTATTGAAATCGGAAAAATTTGGACGGTGGCGAATTTTCGATTTTCTCAATATTTGATCCTTTCAAAAAAAACAAAAAATGTGGATATCCTTGAAAAAGGAGCAGCTCGGATTTTAATTTCAACGGATGTTCCATCTATAAACATCACATAACACAACCCCACTTTCCTTTTTTCTCGACATTTTCATGCAACCTATCGTCGCTTCCTGCCTACCGTGTCAAATTAGCGTTCATAAATCATTCGCTCATCCAACATTCATCAATAGATACATGTGGAAATCATAACTCATAAGCGATAACTCATCATAGTTGTTAGCATATTTAAATATATCAACAACGAACACTTCTTACCTAGAAAGGGGAGTAAATGCTAACCATCATTAACGTGAGTAAAATATGTGTGTAATTTATAATAGAACTAACTTTTATTGCTGCAATTTTGTTCAACTCTATCTAATATTTGCTTTTTGCCTCACGAAATCGTTATCGTCACTTTCAATCTCACGAGTTTTCTTTTGCATGAGTTTTTTGCTGTATACACTATTTCCTACATAAAATTTACACAAAAAAAATTAACAAAAACAAATTAAAAATTTGTTCCTTTAAACAAATACATCATAAACAAATTACTATTTTTGTTTCGTTCATCAATAACTATTTGTAGGCCCCTGCCTTCGCCGATGGCACTTTGGATCTCAAGGCCGTCTTTAATTTATGGGATTCTGACATTCCTGGTAGTCCGAATGATGATTTCTTGGGAAGGTTTGCTAAATGACTTTTCGTTTTTTGTGTTCATTGTTCACATGTTGTTGATGCGTTTTATTGTCCTGTTTTATTGTTTTAAGTGCTTGTTTTGAAGCTTGCAACTTTTCCAAATGCCTTGCAACAAGAACGCGAGCTAAATAAAAAAGTTTCTAAAACTAACTCAATTCCATTGTTTCTGCATATCATGACTACTTTTTTGTTCAAAATCTTGCTTTTTCAGTTCATTGAATTCAACATTAACCACATCAGTTATATCAGCGAAATCTTTAAGGTTCTTTCCCTTGTACATTTAACCATAACTATAAGGCAAAGGGTCTTAGAATAATATAGCGATTATTGGCTCTGGTTATATAAGAAAAAATAACACAGGCCGAGATAAATGAACCGAACTTCAGACTAAGACCCCAAAGTTCAATTTTCCAAAGATTTTAAGTGCGCTAAATCATAATCTGAGCTCCAAATATTTAAATTCAGTCTAGTTTCCAAGATCTCCTGATCTGCAGTTTGGTCATATTTTGTTCCATAGGGATGTAGGCGTTGATTTAAGGGGCAACTGGAAGCGCCTGATCTTCATTATGGAGCATGTTGTGAAGGTTGCGAAAGTAATATTCCATCAAGAACTTCATATAGAGCATTGTATTGTGCTGTTTAACGGGGAGTACTTGTTTATTATGATAACTAAGATGGCTAGTCATCATTAGGTAACACTCGAAGAAATATATAGCATTTTCTGATCAAATTAAACTTTTTTCAAGTCAAGTGAAACTTTTTTCACGTCAAATGAAACTTTTTTCAACTCAAGTGAAACTTTTTTCAAGTCAAGTGAAACCCTTTTCAATTGAATTTAAACCTTTTTCAATTGAAACGAACCCTTTTTCAGTCGAAATAAAACCTTTTTTCAATGGAAATGAAATTTAAAAGGTTTCATTTCAATTCAAAAAGGTTTCAATTCAATTGGAAAAGGTTTCACTTAACTTGAAAAAAGTTTCACTTGGCTTGAAAAAAGTTTCATCTGACTTGAAACAAGTTTCATTTGACCTGAAAATGATATAGGTTATGGGTGCTCAAGGAGAGATGGTGTAATGAACGATTTTTCAATCCGTCTTCAATGATGATATTTTTATGTTTTATTTAGTTTTGTGGCCGCTGTGGTGGAGTGGGTAGAGTGCTCGCCTGCTATGCCAGAGGTCTCGGGTTCAAACCACGGTCCGAGAAAAACACCAATTAGTAAAAGTCCAATTATTGGATTTTTTAAGAGCAGCGGTCACCCCTCGGCAGTGGGCGGCATACCCTCCGAGTGTATTTCTTTCATGGCAGCTTCTCACAAAATTTGCATTCGCCGTTCGGAGCCGGCATAAAACTGTAGGTCCACCCAATTAGTAGGAAAAACAAAAAGGAGCACACCTCGAATTGGGAGAGAAGCTTGACCATAAAACTCGTCAGAGTTATAATAGCGCCATTGTATTATTAATATTACATACATACATACATATGCACATGAGAACCCAAATAACATTTATCGTTTATTACTCTTATCACCTGCATTTAAGCCAAAATACAAGAAATAAAAAACAGGAAATTTGACACTTACCTGTTCCGCTGTGTCTACTTGTTCTTACACCGCATTTATCCAGCACCTATTTATGTTCGTATTAATGAGCACAAACTTCACTAAATACATATATATGTATATTATAGGTCACTACATGAGCGCTTATACTTTTTCAATCTTCACTATGTAAATAAATAAAAAAAAATTGCACATCATTACCTGTTAAATTACCGGTTTTATGTATGTTTGTATGTGCCAATGTTATTTCTTTCGTTCTTTTGTATTTTCTTTATTTATTTTTTGTAAAATATGCAGCTGGAATATTTGAGAAAAATCATGCACATGCCACAAGTTTAAAGCGTTCATTAGAAAGGGATAAAAATATAAATAAAATAATAAAGAAAAAATAATAACAATAGTCCTTAAAAGAAGAAAATAACTATTCGTATTAATTAAATAAAAATTAATCAGCAAAAAATACTAATATTTATTCATCTTCTCTCTACTTTCCACTCTCTCTCCCGTTAACTGCAAACAATTAAACCTGCGTATGTGTGTGTTTTACTAACCTTGCCACGTCCACTTGCCTACTTTTTGTCTTCTGTCAACTGTCAAATGTTTAACAAAAGGCTGTGATTGAGGTGACGCAGCTTACTTTATTGGTATTCAGACTTTATGATTGGGATCGTACTGGTGATGATGAATCGCTTGGCAGGTTGGCAGTTAAATATGCTGTTATAAAATATATACATCCATATATATATTTCTCTTAACCCATTAAGAGTCACATTACAATTTTCTTGTTTTTTTTTTTTGGTTTAATCATGTTTACTTCATTTTTCATACAAAAGTGTCTTCTTATAAATTAATAATTTCTATAAAAGCACTATCTCTTATATTTATTTCACGAGGTTTAAAAGCATTTTTCTCTCCCATTCTACTTTTCGCCTTTTAATTAAATATGCATTTCTTTCTTGCTATAATTTTCATCATTTTCCTCTTTTTCATGCATTTGCCTCTTCTCCTGCATATTCTTTGGATGCCCACAATGCAAACACCTCTTGGCTTCACAAGCTTTCTTGACTTGCACATTTCGTGTTATACGTGGCGGCTGCCAGGGTATACGTTTTTCGGGTATGGCCTATTAGAGATTAGAGATAATCTAAATTATTAAGTAAAATAACTTTCTCTTCAATTACTCAAATTATATCTTATGAATAATATATTTATTTTAGCCTTGCGAAGCCTCTTTTAAGCTTTTTTTCACTCACCACTTGTGTACGCTCGGGTCTGCCACTGCAAGTCGGACATCTATATACCATTTTCGAGTTTGGTGATTTCAATGCTTTAGGCTGTTCTACTTTGTAATCCTGCGCTGTAGGCTTGGGTCCATAGATGGTTATCAGCTTGGGTAAGCTTGAATGTGGACGTGTTTCGAATAATTTTTCGCGATGTAAAAAACTAGAGAAAAAAAGACAAAAGGAATTTAGGATAAAGCAAATGACCATGTTACTATAGTAAGAAAATAAAATAAAAGGGAAAGTATTATATGACAACCAATCTCTCCCTTTTTAATCTCCCATAAATCAAAGGAAGTTGCCAAAAAGGAATAGATAATATCACAATTCTCAATGCGAATAGGAATGAAAAGGAGGTTAGTTTTCCAATCGTTTTCGAATTGCTATTTTGGGAAATTGTTTATTGAGCATTAATTGAAAACTTTAATGAGAATAAAGGCGGATTCATCGTTCGAGTTCAGAACTAAAGTTAAATTTGTGTTAACTAATAAAAATAGTTCAGAACTTTTCGGAATTCCTCTCACACTCCGAAAACACAACAACAACCACATGGCCAAAAATTCTGAACTCGAACGATAAATCCGCCTTAAAACACCTTTCATTCAGTCACTACTGTACTCACTTCGGTCTCGGTGCCAACCACACATCCTCCATCCGTTTGGTATTCATTATATCGCCCAATTTCTGCAATAAACGCACATTCTCCATTTCGATGCGTTGCAAACGTTCACGTTCGATTTGCAGCTTTTTCGCTTTGTGCTGGACATGCGAATAAATTGGCGGAGAACGCATATCGATGGCCGCTTTAGCGGAACGCAAATTGGCACGATGATTTTCGTAGCGTTGTTGGGTCCAAGGGAGGGTTAAGAGTTTGTCGCGACGAGAGATCATTTTTTTTTTTTTTTTTTTGAAGAAGAAAATATATTTGAGGAGGATGATGCTAATGAGTGGCGGAAATGTTGGGAAATTCTAAATTAACCAGTCAAATTAAAACCCACGAGACTTTTATAAAACTTTTTCTATGTGCCTTTCAGCTTCCACAAATGAATTTAAATTAATTTTATGCCCCAGCAATGATTACTTAGGAAGGTTTACTTACTTTGTTTGTGCTGTTGCTTTGGTAGCTTACAGTTTGACGGAGTGTGAAGGTTCTTAGTGGTATTTTTTAAGGTATTTTATATGCAGAAAACGTTCGCATTGGAATTTGTTTTGTTTGTAAAGCAATGCGTCGTAAATAAAAGTGTAGAGAGAGCGTTGTCCTTTGGTGCTTGGAAACCAGTGTCAAGGACAACAGTTTTCGTGTTTATTTTTTTGTTTGTTTGATTTGTTGTTGTTGTCAGCTGATGGCTTTCGTTGATTTGCTGCTATATGTAAATAGATTTAGTTAGCTTTTGAAATGAATTGTATTTTAATAAACAAAGTTTGCTTCACGTTTATTTTGGGGTCTATGAAATAACTCCCACGAAATAAGTCCCACTTTTAAAAGCGAAATAAGTCCCACCAAAATTTGCTTAAAAAATGAAATAACTCCCACGAAATAAGTCCCACTTTTGAAAACGAAATAACTCCAACTTTCAAAATAGCAATTTTTGGTGGGACTTATTTCGTTTTTAAAAGTGGGACTTATTTCGTGGGAGTTATTTCATAGACCCTTATTTTGGGTTATTAAATATGCGAGTAAATTATCCGCTATTTAATTATTTATCTGCTAATTGACCCTAAAGTGAACATTTTCAAAAAAAAAATATATGGAACACTTCACGACTTTGCGTGTCATCCTTGCAAAGGAGCCATGCTAAGCTTCTCTCTTCTCATTCTAACTTTAGTATAGGTAAATAAGTTCTGCCGAAGCAAATGCGTATGGCCTCTTGTTTAGAAATAACTTCCTTAGCCTTTATAACTAATAAGAGCTTTCTTCATCGAAGTTTATCCAGTATACGCTCTTAACTCCACAAATTTTCCTCTTGTAATTCCTCGAAGGCCTCTACAGATATTCATCCCAGCAAGTTTTGCAAAAAGCGACTTTAGCTAGCTTAAAGCTCTTTTTCCTACCTTATCAGCATTTCCTGGTTCGCACGTCACTATGATGGTATTTCATATAGGGCCGTTTACTCAACTTCTGATTAACGCTAACCGGAGGATAAAGGTGCGGTTAACGCTAATCGCGGTTAAAGTCCGGTTAAACATCATTATCGACTTCATCACACCATACATTTACCATGTGGTCGATAATGCAGTTCATAAGTTAACCGGGCCTTTATCCTCCGGTTAGCATTAATCAGAGGTTGAGTAAACGGCCCTTAGACTGATCTCATCTTACTGAACTTCAATTAGCCCAATGGCTTTTTATACCAACAGTTACCATCTGCTTACCAACAGAGATTTCAGCTTGTATTCCAGCTTTATCATAATCATGCTTATTAGTGAAAGCTCTTTTGTTTTTTTTTTTTTTATCACATCATCATTTAAGCTTTTGTTAAAAACGCTTTCGAGTTCATTCGCTCTTAAAACAAACCTTGACTTTTGCACTAAAATCCTTTCTAATCTTACAGAGCCACCATTGAGATATTTAATGTAATCAAGCGCGGCATTGTGGATACGGTAAGTGTGGAGCTTTGAAAACTGGTCTTTAGTACGCGCTTACTCACTGTACTCATCTTTTTTTACTCAGTGGTTAACCTTAGAGGACGCCAAACATGGCATGCTGCACGTACGCATGCAATGGTACAAGTTGACAGCCGATCCAAATGATTTGCAAGCGGCGCTGTTGGAGACACAATCGCTGCGCGTGACTGCCATGAGTACAGCGCTGCTGACTGTGTTCATCGATTCGGCGAAAAATTTGAAGGTACGCATTTAGCCACCATTTAAAGTGTCTACTGTGAATGGGTTTTTAGTTTTCTATATCCATCTCTCTCTATTAATTTATTTTTTTCTTTCTCTCTATCTCTTAGCAAGCACGCACCAACACCAATCCTGATCCCTATCTCATTGCCATGGTTGGCAAGCATAAAGAACAAACTGCTATGATTATGCGTGATGATTCGCCTGTTTGGGAGCAGGGCTTCACTTTTCTCGTAGGCAACCCTGAAAATGAGTCGCTACAAATACGTATCGTCGATCAGAAGACCGGCAACGATATCGGCCAGTATACGTACCCCTTGAATTTGTTGTTACCCAAAAAGAATATGGAATTAATGTCACAACCATTCCAATTACAAAAATCTGGTCCTGAATCCAAAGTTATTATGTCGTTGTCGTTGCGCATCCTAAAACCGGCCGAAATATTGGATGAAAATGAATCACCGAATGCTGCTGTAGGTTCTTCGGAGTCTTCAGGCTCTTTAGCTGCGCCGCTAACACGTTCGAGTTCGATGAAAACGCCAACACAGGAGAGTGGACAAGGTGGCAAGGTGAGTGAATAGAAAGCATGTTTATGTTTATAAACTTCGGTATTCTTGAATGAGAATGCTGATTTCAAATTTAATTGATTTCAAATTTAATTGATTTCAATTTTCTTGTTTTCGTTCTTTCTCAATCAACCAATCACACTCAGGACCTTCTATCACAATCATCACGCCTCTCCACCGAATCACCCATCGCCGAAGAGCACACAATCACCACAATGAAAGCCTCACCCACCGCCAGCGCCATCTTTTCGGCTGCACTCGAATCCGGCGAAGCTGTCCTTACTCATCGCATGCCCGACATGACCAGTTCCACGGGAGAATACGGCCTTGGACGTATACAATTGTCACTACGCTACAGCGTACAACGTCAAAAGCTTACTGTTACCGTTCACAAAATTATGTATTTACCGCTACGTGATCCATCATATATACCCGATCCATATGTTAAACTCTATCTGCTGCCCGCACGTAGCAAGGAATCGAAACGTAAAACAATGGTAATTAAGGATAATTGTAATCCCGTATTTGAGGCAACATTCGAGTATTTGATTTCGTCGGCGGAATTGGCACAATCCGAACTGGAGGTGACGGTGTGTACGCAAAAGGGTTTTATCTATGGCGGTAGTCCAATAATGGGCATGGTAAGTGTGTAAAAAGAGAGTTGCAGAGAGAAGGCGAGGAAGATAAAACAAAATTAATTATTAACTTCATTTTTTCGCAGCTTAAAATTCCCTTGAGCGAACCGGAGATTTCTAGCAATGGTTTGAGTTCGTGGCTGGATCTACAACCGGAAATGAAACATGATTGAGAGGAGTAAAAATAATTTTACTTCCAAGTGTAGTTTAGTTCTAAGACTTTATGGCTACTACTGTTCACAGTGACTACTATAATATAGACAGAGAACACTATAGGAGTGTTTTTTGAGGTTATGAATAGTGACAGTTTCCTGAATTGTATTATTTAGAGCTTTAGCTTAAGGCTCAGAAACTGTCACGCTCAAAAATACCTACTTTTTTTACAAAAAAAAACTATGTATTTTAATCAAAAATTGCATGTACTGTCGAAATTTTGTGTGCCTATCGAAACAAAATTGTATCTAATCTTTTATATATTGTACGTAAATACTAAAAAGTGTTTAATTTATATTTAAGTACATATTTCTTTTTTATTTTTAAAGTCTGGTACTCGCCTATAAAACATATACTTCAAAAATAAAAATACTAAAACCGTGTGTTTTATTTTGACAATTGGCCCTTATGCATAAAAATTGAGCTCTTTCTCAATAGACTCAACTCAAACATAATCTCGAGAAATAGCCAATTAATTTAAATTTATTGTATGGAGTTTTGTTATATATTAATTTTTCTATGAGATAAACCTAATTTGTTTGGTAAAATCAAGCAAATTTTAATAATTTGTATGCGTATAAAATCCATATTTTACGAGAAAAACTGAGTATGAGCTATAGCTCAATTTTTATGCATTAGGCCCATTATCTTTGAAAATCTCTTAGACATTATAGAGATGGTAGAATGGTTAGATGCTGATTTCGGACGATCTTCAAGCCCTATAACTAAAAAAATTTGCTTTGTCCAAAGATTGTAGAGTATTTTTTTCGAGCCCTTAATATTTTTCTGAGAGATGTGTACCGAATAATGAATATACATATATATATGTATAGCTGTATATAAGTCTTTAACTTAATAAATTTATTTTCAAATAATAATAATATGTGTATATTAACATATGTATATACAGATACGATTGTACGTACATAAATAAAGCATTTGTATATCTATTAGTTGTAATTTTCATTTCATTGTGTACTTTATAAAAAAAAACAATTGATTTTAGTAGAAAAAATTCAAAATTATACTACTTTGTGCCTTTTCCACAATCTACTATTTCGGTAGAGTGCACCACAATCTTTACAAAGCAAAAAATAAAATAAAACAAATCTCTGTAACCTCTATGTATGTACATACAAATGTAGTAATTAACTATGTAGTGATACTATGAGCTGTAGAACCTTCACGAGGAAAACAACTATTTGTTATTGTATTAGGCCTCTCCGCAGCTCTCAAGAAAACGCTCAAGAAAAAAATTGCATTATTTCTTGAGCGTTGAAATGGTAGTAGGAAAGTAATTATATTTTCAAACGAAATGTCACATTTGAGTTTATTTACCTCTTCTGTCAAATTTTCTTGAAGAAATAATAGAAAATTCATTATTTCTTGGCGGAACCAGAGTTCAGTTGTGCACTTTTTCTAAAAAATCTTAAAAAAATAGTAGTATAATTTCTTTAGAACTGCGTACCGCAAAAGAAAATATGAAAAAAGAAATTTTTCTTGAGCATTTCTTGTACGTCAAATCACATAGATTTTTTGGTTTTCTTGAGAGCTGCGTATAGGCTTTTAAATAAAAAATAAAAAATTTTATGTTGTAATAGTAATTTATAAAATAACTACATATGTATGTGTTAAATAAAGCAAAATGTCATTACAAAGTTGAATTTGATAATATGTATGTATGTATATAGCAGAGCTGGAAAAAACCAAGTACCAGTACAATTACCATTACCAGTACTCAGTAATTGAAAAGCCCAATTACCAAGTATAAGTATATTATACTGGTACTTGATACTCAGTACGTACATTTTTCAATTCTTTTGCAATTCTTTTCCAATTACTTTCAATTCTTTTTCAGTTGATTTTCAATTACTTTCAATTCTTTTTCAGTTGTTTTTTCAATTCTTTAATTTTTTTTATTTCATTGTAAATATAAGATAACAGTTTAATAACAAGAAAATATTAAAACGAGTGCATACAATTTTTCGCTCAACTGTAGCTGATGAAGCTAGTGGTGTGTTTGTTCGTATTTCCACGTCCAAGATTATGAGATATATTTTTAAACTTGGTAATTACATTTCAGGATCTCGTATATATTCTCTCCCAATTCGATGTGTGCTCCTTAACATTTTTCCTACAAATACAAATATACTCGGAGGGTATGCCGCACACTGCCTCTATTTACAAAAATTTAATTAATTAGAAACATTTTTTTTGTGTTTCTCCGGACTGGGGTTACAACCCCAACCAACTGCACCACAGCGGCCCATAACATGTACACACAACATAACATGTACAAACATACATATGTACGATGGGAGAAAATTTGAAAATTTAAATAAAAGTACCATATTAAAAAAACCCACCTAAATGTACGTATGTATGTATGTATATTTAATAAAGAGTTCTTATAAGGGAATTTTCCTGCTTTTAGTGGCTGTAATATTTAGTATTCGATGTATCTTATGTAGAGGATAGAAGAAAATACAATAGTTAAAATAAATTCATTGATTAAACTCCATGTAATTGAAAAGAATTGGTGGTAATTGGTGGTAATTGAAAGGAATTGGCGAAAGAATTGAAAAAGTTGTACTTAATTACCAATTACCAGTATAAAGTAATTGTACTTGATACTTGCATTTTTTAATTATCAAGTAATGGTACTTGGACCAAGTACAAGTACCAAGTATATTCAGTACTTCACAGCTCTGGTATATAGGTACTACACCCCCATTTTTAAAATCGCACAATAATTCTGATATTTTTGCAATCATGATTTCTAATAATATTTCAATTATAATTGACGCTACTGCCATGAAAACATTTTCTTCAATTCCTCATACAAATTGAATATCGTTAGCATTTGCCTTTTAATTTTTATTTTTTTATTTTTTAATAAAAGCAAATTCTTTTTTTCAAAATTTCATGCGTCATTTGTTTTGATTTGCAGTCATTCACATTGATTCTTAGCACGGACTTCAACCACCACGCCATACAACCCTGCGCATTAGTCAACTGTTCCCATTACCATATGTGCTTAACAGCGTTGCCGAATTTTTTTGAAGACAAATCGCCATGTTGCAAATAAAAAATCGTCATTTCAGCGAAAAAATCGTCAATTTCTTTTTCCTTTCTCATCTTTACTAAAACACGTTATAAACAAAAAAAAAGTGTCGGTTTCGCATTTCGCACGCAGCGCAAGAAATAACTTTTTCAGGGAGATAGAAGACCTCCCACAAATCTCAAAACCAAGGCTGCTCAACGAAATGAACAAAATAATTTTATTTCAAAAAATATCAATAAAAAATATCCAAAAATTATTTTGTTTTGCTAATTATCAGAAACAAAATGTTGTCATTTCAAAAATTATCAATAAACCTTTAATCAATATAATTTTGTTTCGTTGATATCAAAAAAATTAACAAAAATTGTATTTGTTTTTATTCATGTACATACATACATATGTAAAATTTTTTTTCTTCATAGAAAACGAAATTATTGAAAGGTCAATTTTTTCGTTTAAATTTGAAACTATATTTTTTTGAAATAATTGTTTTGATAATTATCAAAGCAAACAAATTTTGATAATTTTTTTTTTATAACAGTTAAAACGAAATGGATTTTGTTATGCTTTTTACGTTTATAAAATCAAATATTTCAACATAAACAAAATTTTTTTTGTTTACTGTTAAAAATAACGTTATTTTGCAGCCTTGCTCAAAACTGAAATCAAAACCTGCCATAGGTTTATAATTTAAGAGATATTTGTTGTTAAAGTTTAATGGATTCATAGATATTACCGCAGAAAGATAATTCAAAGCCCGGCTGAAGGCCGCACATATGTATATGCAAGTCTCCGGCGAATTTGGATTTCATTTCCAAGTCCCTGAAAAAATTAGCTTTTTGGCGCGTGCTTCCTTAATGGAAAATTATCCCAAAACCAATTTTAAAGAGGTAAGAATTCATACAAATTCGTAAAAAATTGAAATCATATTTAGAAATAAGCTTACACATTTATCTAAGCATTGCACTTATATAATATAAAAAATCACACTCATTGTTCATTAATAGTAGTATAAAGATTTCTTTCATGAAGATAGCAATTTAATTATTCTACTGAGATAATTTAGATTTTTAATAATGCCACTTTGACTATTTAATAAAAAAAAGAGAATGAATGAAAAAAATCGTCATTTGTTAGGTAAAATCGTCAAATCGTCATTGCTTAGTAAAATCGTCAAAATGAAGATAAAATCGTCAATTCGGCAACGCTGCTGCTTACCTGTTCTCTCTGTTCCCACCACCAGCTGTTTGTTTAGCACGCAGTGTGGTTGTTTTTATGTTTGCTTACACACACACACAACTATAGCTTGCTACTTTTTGCTGTATTGTAATTCACAGCTGCTGTTTAGCTAGAGCGTACGTATAAATATGAAGTTGATATAAGAACATTCGTTCTTGCTTCGGCAGAACATATACTAAAATTGGAACGATACAGAGAAGATTAGCATGGCCCCTGCGCAAGGATGACACGCAAAATCGTGAAGCGTTCCACATTTTTTTGTGAAAATTTCTTCATCTGTATATTAAAAAAAAAAAATTAAATAATTTTTAATAACGACAAATCGCGTTGAAGCTTAAGAAAATGTTTCATTGCACAGTACAAGTGCAATCGAATTTTCGAATGAGCAAAGGCACGAAGATGTTTTTTGCAAAAGCCATAACTTAAAGAATGTAAATATATGGGTCAGCGTTGCCGTTTGGGCCACTAAAGTGGCAATTTGAACCTTTTTTAAAGCCAGGCCACCTGAACCCAACTTTTTAAAAATATGCAATATTTGAACCTTTTTAAAAATTCGGGCCACTTTTGGTCCTTTTTTACTTTCAAAACTATAATTATTAAATAATTTTTAGTTTTTTCTTAAATATAAGAATAAAAACCTCTTTGTTACTATTTTACTTTGAAGGCAACTCTCCGTTTCAAAAGGTTCTTTATTTAATTTGTTTGCCAACACTACCCTTGAATACTTTGAAATTTGGGCTGTTCGTTAAGATAATGAAAACGCACGGAGCAGCCCAGACACACACAAACACATATAGCGTTCGTTGATCCGTAGGAAAGTGCAAGAAACGTAGGAATTTTACCACAATTTACATTATTTGCACTCATATTCGCTCTTTTTTGGTAAAATTCCTACGGTTCTTGCACTTTCCTACGGCTCAACGAACGCTATAACAGTTTTTTTTTTTAATTCCTTGCCTTTCTCGGGTTATTCCGTCTGCTCAACGAACAATCATATTAAAGCTGCATTATTGTAGAGAATATTTTAAATTCCATTTTCTTTAAGCATTAAATAAACCACAAAAATATATAAAAAATGAGTTTCAACTAACAAAAAAACAATTGGGGCCACTTTTTTTAATTTTTTGGGCCACCTTTTGAAATTTTTGAGCGGCAACACTGATATGGGTATGAGGCATAATACATTTATTTTCGTTAAGTAATTAGACATCTATGTAGTTAGAGTAGAGAATAAAATATCTTTAAAAAAAACTGAAAGGCCTTAAATAGCTTTCTTTGAGTGAGAAGCGCCATAAAACAACCGATATGATGGTGTGTGTGTTTTGAATGAGATGTTGTGACCCAGCAGTATTTATCAGCTGGAAAGCAGCACATATTTCCTACTGAATATTCAGTAGAGATGTAGTTCTAATATCTGAACTTTCCCTTTCGTTTTTATATAGAGGTGGCGTCGAAAATCAACTACCTAAAAACTGCCGAACGAGAAGGGAGAGTTTCTGTAGGAAAAAAGGCCTGAATACGCAGGGAGAACTTCCATAGCATGTATTTCAGTACACCTGATTAGAGCTGCAAAACCATCGATAGTCAGACCACTCGATAGTTTCGATAGTCGAAAAAAAAACTATCGATACTATCGATAGTTTTTTATGAATATTTCACTAAAATAAAAAGAGGGATGGTTTTGTTTACAGTTTTCTTTCCAAAAAGTCTTTAATTTTTTACGCAAAACAATAATTAAATAAAAGATTAAATAAGAATTAGATACTTCACTTACACTGAGAGAAAAATCAAACAAAAGTTGGTTAATAGTACTAATTTCACACTTGAAATGGAATCAATGCGAATTTGGTTTAATATTACCATTACCATTGTTGATATATTAGACAGTGTTTTTGGTTATATTAACCATGATATTTGTTGATATAACAAAATGTTCGTTCAAATCTTCAACCAATTTCTTGTTACTATTAAACAATTTGTTGGTTATATTTTTATGCCAGTAGCAGCACTGCTATGTATGATCGATAAGAGAGTGTTAATATGTTAACTGAATAACAAAGAAAATTCCAAATACTCACTCTCTCGCTCTCTGCAATTCGGGTCCAGCCATTCAACTTCGTCAAGCACAAACGGTGTTGAAGGCGATGGTAACAACAGAGCCGAAGCCATAAAGCTTCGTAAATATTTTTACTTTTTTTTTAGATATGAATTAACCAATATTTTCGCTAATATAACAAATATACACGTTGGGGAAACAAACTTTCTGTTTGATATTGATTGTTACCAAAATATTGGTTAATGGTACAATGAAAATGTACATATTACATTTTTTCCTTTTGACATGAATAAATCAACCAATAAAACATTAACCAAGAAGTTGGTTGAAAAAACCATTGTACTTTTTTCTCTGTGTATGTATATAGCATTTTCTGGTTAAATTAAACCTTAAAAAGAGGGATGGTTTTGTTTACATTTTCCTTTTCAAAGTCTTTTTTTTTAACGCATAACATTAATTAATTAACAAAAGAACAACAAATAGGAATTAAATACTTCACTTATGCATATATATAGCATTTTTGGTTAAATTAAACCTTTTTCAATTTAAAATTTGCACTTGATTTGAAAAAGGTTTCATTTGACTTGAAAACGCTATAGTAATAAAACTAAAAGTAGTACATTTGTTTTTTAGTATCTTTGGCGCTGACTAGTACATAAGGCACATTGTTTATACATTTCATTAATGTAAAATACCGATAATCAAAAGGCACACTGTTTAAACATTTCATTAATGTATAATACACTATGCTTTAAATAAATCAAAAAACAAAAAATACGAAGAATTTCAGTTATGGGGGAGGATAGATATGGGCCTGCTGAGCACAGAACAATTTTTTTTTTAATTTTTAATTTTTTTGTATGGTTACGTTTTTGAGATAACGGTAATTTTGTGTTTTTTGTTATCACTTTATTCAAAAATTATGTTCGCTGGAGTTACGCTTCTAAAAATATACAACTTGTAGTAATTGAACCACACCTCGCTAAATGACATCTGGTCAATGTCAAAATTTTTAATTTTTTGCGATTTTTGAAAAAGTTTTGATTTTCAAATTAAGTTTTTTATAAAAACTTGTAAAAATCAGAAAAGTTTTATTTTTTAAAAATTAGCCCGTTTAATTGTTAACGTAATATCAAGGATATCTGATAAAAAACATTATTTTTAGCGATTTCTTTCATGTGAAACAAAAAGGATATTTTATGGACGAAAAATTCGGTTAGATGACTCATCCGTGTATAGACAAAAGATAAAATTTGTTTGTGACTTCACCCTCTCATAGGGTTAGCGTTAATCAGAGGTTGAGTAAACGGCCCTTAAGCTAAAGATATAGATACTTATGTATTGTGGAACGATTTTTCGTCATCCCTTGTGAAAAAATCGTTCCACAATACATCATATTCCTACCCCGTCGGAAAACCAAGCAAAAAAAGGAATAATGAAAATTACTTAACTATTGCTTGTCATTTTATATCAGAAGATTTCAAATTGCGAGTAGCTGTACTGTAGACACAAAAGCTGCTGTCAGATACAAATCATTCCGCAGCTAATATATTGGAAACCTTGCACCATGTTCCATGCGAGTTACCGTGTTTTGCACCTTCATTGAATTTAGCTGTGCGAGCAAATTGTTTCTTATTTTAAAGGCAGTACTATTGAATATGAGAAGTTTAAGGCCGTGCAAGAAGTCTATAGTGTTTTGCAAAAAAAAAGTTGTAAAACGACGCCCTATACACGGATGAGTCATATAACCGAGTTTTTGGTCCATAAAATATCCTTTTTGTTTCACATGAAAGAAATCGCTAAAAATAATGTTTTAATCAGATATCTTTGATATTACTTTAACAATTAAACGGGCTAACTTTTAAAAAATAAATTTTTTCCGATTTTTACAATTTTTTATAAAAAACTTAATTTGAAAATCAAAACTTTCAAAAATCGGAAAAAAATAAAAATTTTGACATTGACCAGATGTCATTTAGCGAGGTGTGGTTCAATTACTACAAGTTGTATATCGTTAGAAGCGTGGATTTTAGTCGCCTCTTACGACAGACATTCCTTACCACGGGTATATTCTAAGCCCCCTAACCCGCTGGGGTATTAATTTGACCAATTTGATATCAAAATCCAACTCCTCCCTAAAATTCAGTATTCTTCTCTTGGGACAAAACTACAAGAATGAATAGGGATAACCATCGATAGTGGAAAAAAACTATCGATAGTGACACGAAATAAAAACTATCGATACTATCGATAGTGCCATCGATAGTTTTGCAGCTCTACACCTGATGTCTTCACTGCGTGTTCAGTTATTTTTTCAGCAATGAATTTTGAACTTAGTTTCAGGCTATTTTTCATAATGAATATTCTACTGAATATGCAGCTCCTTAAGGCTGGTATCGACCTCTCAAGAAACAGCTCAAGAAATTTTTAGCTTTATTTCTTGAGTGAAAAATAGTAGTAGGCAAGAAATTTTGACGTTTATTATCCACCGTGAATACCAAGTGAAACGAAGAAGATCATCAAAAACGTAAACAAAATAAACCATTTTGTAAACATGAGAAATTGATAAGTTCTTAAAAAACATTAAATAAAAGCTTTAAATATTTGTTTTCAATAGTTTTATTTTGTTGTTATTTTAGGAAATCATCGAAAGCGACGAGGATGACCTTATATTACTGCTAAACTGTGGTATATTGATGGCCGGAATGGAAGTAGATGTAAGAAATTGATGTCAACTTCCGCTTTGCATCATTACAAAAATTGTGCACTATATTTTTTCCGATTAATTTTTCAATTTTCACCACCATTTTTATCAACATGTAACAAAAGCCAACAGACGCCAAATTTCTTTAAGAAATAAATGCTCGATGTTATATTTCTTGGCAAAACCTGTGTTGCTGTGTTCGCATTATGTTGAAAAATAGTGGTAAAAAAGTGTATTAAATTTCTTGAGAGGTCGATACTCGCTCAAGAAAGTTTCACAAGAAAAATTTCTTGAGCATTTCTTGTACGTCATTTTATATGGAACTTTTGCGTTTCTTGAGAGGTCGATACTAAGCTTTACCTCAAATACTGCTGGGGAGTTTCAATCTCGGTGGATGTAATCTTTTTTAGTGAAAATTTTTTTTTTTTATTTTTTTATTTTTTAAAAGGACAAATTTTTGTAAAAAATATAAAATTTGAAAAGCATAAAGTATCTTCACTCCGTTTGTCTATGAAATAAGGTCATTTACATGACATGCCTGAACACATACATACGTTCCTTTGAGAAATAAATAATAGCTTAAATAATAGCTTAGTCCAAAAATATCAATTTTTCACATAAATTTTTTCCTTATAAAAAAAAAACATTGGTCATAAGAGCACAAAAAGGAAGCCTAAATGAAAAAATATCAACTAATATGTACTATGTGTATCGAAGCAAAACTATTTCGGTTTTTAATCGGAGATATGGTCTTCTTTATTTGCCTGTGCATATTCACAATGAACAGTCAGTGCTCAAAAATATTCTCATTGTCCTATAATCACTTCCATATTTTCTTGTATACCAAAAATAGTTAACAATTTCTTGAAAATAAACATAGCCACATGTGTTACCGAGAAACCAACAGCGAAAAAATAACCGATTTTGGTAATTACCAAGTTCGGCAACCGTGCTATAAGTGCTATAAATAGAATTTGAACAAACGTAAACACAAAACCAGTTCTTACTTTGCATACGAATGTATGTACATGTGGTTATTTTCATTACATTTGCAAATACAACAACAAAAAAACAGAAATATATGTAGAAGTAGTTACTTATTGGCTTGCATATGTGAGTGAATTGAAAAGCAATTCCTAGAGGCTATTTCGAAGAAAGGTAACTTAAAAGCCTCAATGAAGCCCAGAACATAATGTTGAATGTCTCACTATATGATGTCGTTGGGCTGAATTTCTTGTTGATGTTATGTTTCGTATCCGGAGGAGAATAGAAATAGAGGGGAGAAAAAAGTAAAGTGAATGTTTAAAAAAATAGTAATTGAGTTAAACGTTGCAACTTTTAGGATGGGATTGAAGTTACATACATACATACATACATACAGGTATCAAGCAGCTAATAAAAGCGTGTTAAAAAGAGATAAAAGGATAGCAGACGCGTGTATATATGGACTTTCATATGTACATGTATATATGCATTTATATACCCTGTAAAAAAATGTGCGATCAATCCCGAAAGAGATTTTTTCTCGATTGATCTCTTTCGAGAACAATCGGTCCACAATTAGTCCCCAGTTGTTCTCGTACGGGTATAAATGTAGAGTAATTGTAGACCAATTGTTCCCGAACGGGTAGAAATGTAGACTAATTGTAGACCAATTCTTCCCGAACGGGTATAAATGTAGACTAATTGTAGACCAATTGTTCCCTAACGGGTATAAATGTAGATTAATCGCTTTCATTCCGAACGGGTACAATCTAGATTCCTTAAATGTAGACATTTTACAAAAATATGCATTGTATTTAAAAAATTATAGAACAACCGGTAAAACGAATTGAACACCCTTTTTTAATAACAATTTTAACAAAATGTTGCCTAAAATATCCTATGAAAAAATCCTTTTCATTACGTTCATATAATGCATACTCAAAACTTACAATTTTTTAAATTTATTTATTGAGATTTTTTTACAAAAGTAAAACATTATATAATCTTTATTTAAATATGCATGAACATTTACAATTTTTTAAGGAAAAATCTACATTTGTACCCGTTCGTGCTGAAAGCGATTGATCTACATTTGTACCCGTTGGGGATGAAAGCGATTAATCTACATTCGTACCCGTTCGGGATGAAAGCGATTGATCTACATTTGTACCCGTTCGGTATGTTAGTGATTAATCTACATTGGTAGCCGTTCGGGTATACAAGTTGAACAATTAGTCTCTTCATAGGACATGCTCGAACAAATGCGATCAATTCACTCCATATAAAGGGATGTAAAATTGTATTAGTCGCATGCTCCCTTGCGATTGATCCCGGACACGTCCCGGATTAATCGCATTTGTTGCAGGGTAGTAATGATAATACACACACTTAGCTTAATGCTTTTTTTTTGCAAGGGCTGCTTACATACAAATGAGCTGCTCAGGTAATGCAATGGCAATCCTGTATTCATATGTACCTATGCATACATATGTATATTTGTATGTTTGCATATTTGTGCGATATGTGTGTACATATGTATGTATATCCTTGCCCATGTATCCTTACAGAATGCGCTGCAGTGCATTCACTTCGCACGTTTGCTCCCTTTATCTCAATTTTGGACAATATAATTCGCATATGCTTTTCCGTTAAAGCGTATCTATAAAAACGACATTAGTTTGCACACATTTGTTCTTGCTTCGGCAGAACATATACTAAAATTGGAACGATACAGAGAAGATTAGCATGGCCCCTGCGCAAGGATGACACGCAAAATCGTGAAGCGTTCCACATTTTTTTGTAAAAATATTTCTCACATTTTTTGTAAAAATGTGTACCTACACTTTTTAATAGTGAAAACGGAAAATTATCCAAGGGAGTACAGAAGTTTAAACAATTTTAGTTATTTTGAAATTAGTACTTGACTCTCTTTAAGTCGTTACGCATCAAAAGTGACTAAGTCCGTCAAAGGTATTTTTTTTTAGATTTTTGTTGCAAGTTTAAGTAAGTCAGTACGCCTAAGGTATGTAAATTTCACTAAAAAAGAAGCCATTTAATTGTAACTATTTTCCGTAAAAGTCTATGAAAAATAGTTAAAATAATCTTATATACCTAACCCAAATTGATTTTTTAGTGGATTTCGTCAACCTTGCCTTGATATGTATCTATCAGTTAATTTGTGTTGTCATACTTACCACAAAATTTAAATAAAACATCACTTACTTTTTACAGCACTTTTTTATTTAAATTATTTTTTGTTTTTAATCTCATATGTATTTTTATTACATAAATTTGTGGATAACAAATATATATACATATAAACATTATAAATTTGTTAATTATTCTCTCAGCTTCACATAGAAAGTTTAAGTTATACAGATATATAATCAAGTATGAATATTTGTATATATGTACATATGTATGTACATATGTATGCATGTAGGAGATTATGAAATGAATGTAATATATATGTATATTCTTATGTATGTATGTACTTATGGATTTGAGTCAGTAATGAATTATGAATATAAGCATTAAGTGAATTTAAATCATTTACTGATATATGTATATGAATATGTATTTGAAAGCGTTTTCAAAGCGTTTGTTTTTAAATCAGTTTTTTTAAGGTTTATATGAGATTTTTTTATTTTTAAACTTCAAAAAATTTATTGTGTGCCTAGATATTTTGCTTATAAATACATATGGGCTAATCCTGAAAAAGTCAACCAAGAGCATGAAATTAAAAATGGTCCGAACTTTTTTTTTGGTATTTGTTAGTAAAGATAATACATGTATATGTTAGAAAAACATAAGCATTTTCTATTCGTTCTTAAACTCAGTCTGAGAAAAATCGCCAAAATAATTTTCACTAAGGCTTTTTTATTAGCAAAGTATCATTTTTTTCTTCGCGGGTTTAGTTCATTGAAAAGAGAGTTATATTATTGTTACATGCTCTAATCATTCTACTTAGAACGTAATTTAATTTAAGATTATCACATTTGCGAAGCTAGTAAGAATAAAGGAGTTTTTTTACTTTAAAATTTCGCTTATCCTTTTGTCGCGTGCGTTACCAAAAAACTATATAAATAGTTATTAAACCTAGGAAACCACTTGAAATAAAAAAAAATTTCAGTAACAAAGTAAGCATGTGTACCTTTTTCCAAAAATAAAATCAGTGTTGTCCGAAAGCTGAATGTTACCACTTTATGTGTGTTTTAAATTTGTCGCGTGCGTTACCGTAAGTGCAAAATTTCAATCTATATATATAAAAAAAATTAATCACTATTTCCTTGGTCATCGCATCACGCCTGAACGGATGGAACGACTTCGATAATTCTTTTTTTGTTGAGTTTAGTATTGTCTGGAGAAAGTTCTATTGGAGAATAATTTCAAAAAAGTTAAAAGGGCGTGGCACCTCCCATACAAACAAACAATTTCATACTGTATAGTACGTATTTCTGAAAATATTCGTTTTAAGGCTTAGAACTTGGGATGATATACTAACGAGATGCCAAGCTCACAAATATAGATGAGCGTTATTACAAAAAGGGGCGTGGCACCTCCCATATATCCCAAATTTTTTATACTCAATATCTCTGGAAGTGTTCATGATAGGACCCTGGAAATTTGTAGGGACATAAAAAATGTCAAATGGGAGCTATTGGAACGGGGGGCGTGGCATCTCCGATACAAACTTCATCTCTCTAAATTATGGAAAAGTGTTCCAAACATTATCGGAATTAAAAGTTTGCGTTGGTTTTCCTACATCGATGGCGAGGTTTCTCGAATAGCTTATTCGCCGAAGAAAAAATTAAAATACAACGTACCTAGTTTTAAGTTAGTTTTTACTTATTCTATCAAAATACTTTAAATGTACTTTTTTATTCATTCTTTGCTAAAAATTCATTAAAAATGAGAATTAAAAAAAAATTTTGTTTTATATTTTTTCATTGGGAAATTTTGTCGCGTGCGTTACTGTCGCGTGAGTACTACTATTATAGTCCATAAACAAAATTAGAGAAATATTTTTAAAATTTCGTAAATCTACGAACCTAAGGTACTCTTCGAACTTCATTTCCTCATTTTTAGTAAATATGTTATTGTGCAAAATTCGCTAAATTTTGCATACTTCCGGACGCATTAAAAAATAACTTCTATTTTTTGTCGCGTGCGTTACCACTATATATTTGCGTGTATATCAGAACTTAACTGTTACTCCAGCTTAAATTTTCTCGTGAATGTAGTACTCTGGCAGTGCTTTGCATTAGATAAAATAAACATGTAATCCTCTCGTTGTTTCCCTCCTTTATCATTGATTATATGCGTACGAATGTCGCGTGCGTTACCCAGGATTAGCCCATATGTATGTAAATAAATATGTACATATGTATGATGTATGTTATGTATTTTCATATTTTTTGTATAAAAATTTTGTTTTTAGCTTAAAAAATAATTTCTTAAAAAAAATTTATGCATGTACATAATCTGTATGTATTTGTTCTTTACGAATAACAACTCTTTATTGTTTTAAGAGTCTTTCATTATTATTATTTTGCATTTCAAAGAATGCCTTTTTTAAATAAAGAAAAATATCGTGCTTGCATGCCAAAAGTACTAAAATATATGTATATATGTAGTGGGTATTTTAAGTTGTATTTTTTTGTTTTCCAATTTTTTTTCTGCTTTCATATATTAAGATTTACAAAATTTTGGGTCTTTAAAAGTTGTGGTTTTTATTGAAAAGCGATTATTTTTAAAGAGCTCAAGAAGTTCAAGGCTTCATTCTCGCTTTAAGAAAACTTTTTTTTGATAAATTTTTAGTTTTATTTTTAATTTTATATGAAATGTTGCATATTTACTGCAAGTTTTTTCTTGTTTTTTTTTTTCAATTTTTGAAAAAAAAAAAATTATTTGTTTCAATTCAATTGCTTAATTATTAAATTTATTTTGCTTTTTCATGTTAGGTTTAAACCTTAATTTTCACAGTATTGTGTTCTTCGTTTATAAACAGTTTCACAGATTTTCTTCCATGCTTGGGTTGTCTGTAGCAAAATTAATTCACAGATATTGTTATTTTTTTTTGAGTACTTTATTAAACAATTCTTAAATTACGCTAATTGATTTATATTTACGGAGGAGGGCTTAAAAAATAGGAGAAAAATGCCATGATAAGAATTGTTGCTCTATTTTAATTATTTTCATTATCCTTTTCGATTTTTTACAGTTTATGTTTAATTTAATTTTTTTTTACCTGAATTATATATTTTAAATCTGACAGAGAAAAAAATTTTGTTTCTTTCGTAAAACTGGTTATTAAACGAAAAATTGTCTCAACACAAACCAAAAAAAAAATACAAAATTTTTTGCAAAATGTCAACATTAAAAAATGTTTGTTTCTGAAATTTTTTTATTTTCAACAAATAATAATTAGATGAGATTTGACTTTATATTTTTTTGTCTATTTTTTAAGAACCCCTAATCATTTTGAGGATTTTGCTTTCTTAAAAAAAAAATTTTAATTTAAAAGCCGCATATATGTGTGCTTTTCTAATTAAATATTAACAAAGATTGAAAATATTTGTCAACCTTAAAAATCCTTTGGATTTTTAACAGACAAAAAAAAAGTATTTGAAAATAAAAATTTTTTCTGCGATAAATACTTTGGAAATCATTTATTTCTGTTTTTTTGGGCACAAAAAAATTCGATTTGCAAAATAAATCATACTTGCTGATTTTTATAAAAAAAAAAATTGTTCTATATAAACCGAACTTGAGTTATGAATAACAGAAATTGATACTGAATATTTTTTTCTATCACCAATTCTTTTTTTGTTATAAATAAAACTCAGCAGAAGATAGAAAAATTTTAAATTACTCACTGACAAAAGAAATATTTATTTAATTTAACGAGCACAGGCCCAAGTTATATTTATTTTTATTTTTTATTTTTTTTTTAGGACAAAAAAATATTATTATTTTCCTTATAGATTAATCTTTCAGTGTGTTTGAATTTTTGTCTCTAATTGTTATTTAAAAAATACTCGATCTCTGAATATTACTTTGCTAATTCTGACGCACTATTTTTTATACCCAGCTGTACCTTCTTTATTGTTTTTAAGCTTTATTTATTTAAATTTATGCATCAATTTTATTTTATATTATTACTATTTTTTTTTTTTTTTTGGTTTGTTCCTGTTCCGTTGGATTTGTTTTCAGATCTATTTCTTTTAACCCCTGTATTATTGTTTGTTTGTATCAAAAAAGTTGCTCTGGATTTTGGCTGGCAAAATTTTGTTAGTTTCTAAAAAATTCAGCTTTAAATTTTTTCGTAATATTTTTTTTTTTATCAAATTTTAGTTCTATGGAATTTTAAAAATATTTTAAAATTTTTTTGTTTGTTTTTAAACAAATGGAAACCTTTTTTATAATCACTTGTCAAAAGCGTTTGTTTTGTGTGATTTTTAGCCTTAAGGAATAAAACAGATAAAGAAAAGGTAAAATCGCGCATGCTGTGTAAGAATTTAAGCTTCTAGTAGCAACACAGAACTGTCAAACATTATTTTCTTTTTCAGTACTTAACATATGTAGTTAGAAACACTGACTTTTAGAATGGATTGCAGGTAAAAGAAGTTGCTTTTTTTTGCACTGTGTTTGCTTTAATTTGTTTATTTATTTGTTTGCCTTTTCGACTTTTTATTAGTAGATATTTCACTTGTATTTCATGAACAAAGCATAACTACTTTTTCTATTTATAAATTAAAGTTTATCTGAGGTAGTTTTGTTTTCGCTTTGTATTTTGTTTGCAATTACGTATGTATTTTGTGGATGCTATCTTTTAAGTGAATTTTTTGTTTATATTTAAACATAGCCACTGTTCGCCTTTTGCTTGTTTTTGTTTTGTTTGTTTTTGTTTCGTTTATTTTTGTATATCAACTTGATCAACCGTTCTTAGTTATTTTAAAATAAATTAATTAAATATTCAAAGCACAATTAACATTAATGAAATTTTTATATTAAAATTGGCTTTTTTTCTTGTTATTATTTTTATTATTTATTCTTTTTTTCTTAACTATAAAAATTTTAATATTATTTTATTTTATTATTTCACATTTGTTTTATGTTATGTGTGTTTTCTTTTGTTTTTTTTTTTTCAGGAACTTACGTGCTTGGTGAGGTCCTTTTAATTTCTAAACAATTATTTTGGAAATTATGAGCTGAATTATGAATTGAAATGATTAAAGTGAAAGCGAGAGAGAATCATTAGCAAGTCCAAGATATTTTACCCAACAAACACTGCGGTTAGATATCGATCTGAGAATGACTCTAGATATAGCCCTTTTCTGAAATCTCTTACGTTAGAGGAGGATGGCAGAAGCTGTCACGAATCATAGCAAAATCCAATTTACAGTTTCTAAAGTCCAATTTCCCTTTTCTAAAAGCCAGTTGACTATTCTAAAATTCAATTTCCCCTTTCTAAAATCCAATTGACATTTCTAAAATCCGTTTGGAAATGGTGTAGTAGTCTCTTTTTATTCCCAAGGTAGAGTGTATTGTCAAAATCAAAGCGAATTCACATCATGGTCAATAGGAATGGCGAGTCCCAAGCGAATTAAGATTTCAACCAAGTCGAATAAATTTCATACTTTTTTGGTTTAAATCTTACACTTTTTCTCATTTAAACTTTTAAGGTTTAAATTTTAAACTTTCATTGGTCGTAAAATTTGGTTTCAACAAAAAAATTTTAATTTTGGATTTGAAATTCCAACTTGCTTTTTCGAGAAATGAACAATATAAAAAGCTCACTTATAGTTATTAGACAATTTGAATGAATGAATGGAGAAACAAACAAACACAAAATAATTATGGAAACAGATAAAATGAAGAAGGAAGAAAAGGAGAAGAAGAGGATAGGAAAAGACACAACATGGAAAAGGATTAAGGAGATGTTGGGGGGAGAAAAATATGGAAGAAAAGGAGAAAATGAGGATAGAACAGAAGAAGAAGAAGAAGAAGAAGAAGGGAAAAGCATGAAGAGGATTTGGGAGCAGACATTTTTTTTAATTTAAACCAAAAAAAGGTTTAAATTTTAAACTTTTGAAAGTCTTAAAATAAATTTTAATTTGGAATGAAATCGAAACCTTAAAAGTTTAAAAATCTTTTAAAGTTTTCAAAGTTTAAATTTTTATAATTTTTCGGTCGTGTCCTATATATCGACCAAAAAAGTTTAAAATTTATACCAAAATTTATTTGAGTGCAATAGAGATTTTTCGCCAGAGATGTCATTACAAAATGCAATAATCCTCTAAAATGTTGAGGATTAATTCAAGAGATATTCCGGATTACCTCCAGTTAATTCTCAAGTTAGCTCCGAATTAGCTAGATATTCCGGATTATCCGCTGCCGTCTGTCAATGCTATAATTTAGTCATCACAAATTCATTAACGTTACAGATTGTGTTTGTTGGCTAGCCATTGCTTCAATTGATGGCTATTGTTGACTCAACTTGAATGCGAATGAAAGTCATGAAGAGCATTTGAATGGTCTGAACAGCTCGTACTCGCCCTTCACTAAGTAGAACTGTTGGGGAAAAAAAAAGTTTTTAGAGCTGACATTATGATTTTAATTTTTTTTTTTTTTTAATAGACTTTTACTGCTTGCAATTCATTTGTTTATTATTTCTTATGAGTTGAAATGAAATTTGTTTTTTTTTTAATATAACATTTACTTGTACTTTAGTTGCAAATTCTAGTTTGAAAATGTTGTGTGCGATTTGTACATATAAATACATAAATCGCTGTACATACATACATATATGTATGTATCTATTTTTAATTTTTACAAATATATGTACATATATTAATTTCTACATTTCCAAAATATGCACATATGTATGTACGATCGCTTCAAATGGCTGTATTTATGATAAGGGTTATAAGTAATATTAATACATATAGAGGGCATATGCACTTAAATACAAAGAAAGCCTTATATATAAATATGTATGTATATTAATAGCGTATGTATGTATGCACATAAGCATGCATTCATATACATATGTATGTATATAAACCATAAATTATTAATTATGTAAATATGTATGAATTTCTTATAAATAAACTGCTTTACGAAGCTTTTGTCCTTTTATCTGTTTTTTTTTTTTTTATTTTTGCTCGCATTTGAATTTGAAAATTCTTATCACTTTTCAGTTGTCTGCATTTTCTCCAACTCTATCTGCTTCCGCTTCTGCTTCTGCCTACTCAAATTAGCAATTTTTGCTTACTCACAAGTTTTGTTTTTAATTCACTCTTAACTGTTACTCTCACTTATTTTATTTTATTTTGTATTTGAAAAAAACTAAATCTAAGCTTAATCTCTTCACGCAAATTCTAAAGCCTACATATGTACATATGTATGTGAGTATATGTTTATTTGTGTAATAAATTTGGAAAATCCTAAGTAATAAATATACATAAATAAAAAAATATACATAAATTTTGTTTGTGAAGTCTAAGGAATGCAATTCATTAATTCTACTTTATTTCATCTTAATTTAAATAAATAAAATAAAATAAGTTTGTATGTTAATTTTTTATTTTCAAAATAAATTCACATTTCTTTTTCTTGTTCTTGCTTAAAATATTTTAATGCATATTATTTTTATTATTTTTTTATTATTTTTTTTTTTTTATTGATTTTTATTAGAATTTTTATCTTGTATTGTGGAACGATTTTCCGTCATCCCTTGTCAAGTTTGGTTTGGAGACAAACCGGTTTCGGCTAATATGCGCCATCTTCAGTGTCTTCTTTCGTTCTGAGTTATTTTGTGTAAGTCATATTAGCCGAAACCGGTTTGTCTCCAAACCAAACTTGACAAGGGATGACGGAAAATCGTTCCACAATACATCATATTCCTACCCTGTCGGAAAAACAAGCAACCAAAAAGTTATTAATTTTTATCTTCTTTAACATCCATTTTCAGCTCCATTTATGCATGTTTTACTGCAGAAGAATTTCTGTAGACAAAACTTGATGTTAAAGAAAACTGCTTTAGATAAAATTTTTCATCTCGTTGTGTTAAAAGCAACGCACAATGGGAACGTTTCATACAAAAAACGGTCATAAATAGTCAAAATGGACCTAGAGTGCTCAAATCTGGAACATAAGCTTTTTTGATGAATATTAGTACATGGTGTGAAAATGAAATCAATCTGAAGACAAATACTCCCACCCCCCATATAACGGGTGTCGCGAGAAAACATGAAATTTCAATTATTTTCGAAACTAATTAAGTTAGAATGCTCAAATTCCGTATACAAGCTTTTTTTAATTTGGTTCTAAAGTTTCCCAATTTATTTGAATTTTTTTTTTTACCCTGCGTAAAAAACAATATATAATAAAACCTGTGCAGCTAATTCAAAAGTGAGATACTGCATTTCATAATATGAACTATTTTCTATAATACAGAGAAATATTGAGGGATAAATCACGTTCGAACATTTTTTTCTTTTAATTTTGAATATGTCATTATAAATGTAATTTCAAAAATGCACTTTTGGCCCATTAGGAGAATAATTAAAACTCGCGGGAGCGCAGGTGAAATTAATTTCTGTTAATGTGATATAATAAAGAATATGTTAGTTCATCACACAATAAAAATCCAGGATACGTTTTTTTTGTTTTTTGTATTTTATTGCTTAAATTTGGCGAAGAAAAAATGTTTTCGATATTTTTTTATCCTTATTTGAAAAATCATATAAAATCAGGTTTCAAAGATAATGAAAAAAATATTACTTCCTGAAAAAGTAGGAGCTATTACCTATATTTCAAAACCAAGTATATGCGTCAATAAATGGCTTAGATAGAGCATTTCGTATCAAGTCATATAATTCATAATTCAAATGGCACATTTTTTGTTCAACTTTGGGCACCCTGTACGGCTAAACGGAACTCAGAAAATTTTACATGGGCTTTTTTTTTTGTCCTATAAAATATCTGTCGATAGCTGTTAAAAAATGGATTTACGACTACTTTAATTTCGACTTTATTTTTGGCCACGAGTTCCCATTGTGCAACGCCAAGCCATTTTGAAGAATGCAAGCAAGCATGTCTTCATATATGTACATATAAGCAGTTGTCCACTGATAAAGCAAGACTAAAAAAATAACCCATAACAGTTTTGCTTGTATACAATTCTTCTTCTTTTTCCTGTTCTTCTTCTTCTTCTTCTCAGATGGCGCGTAAACGTCTATACGATTCTAGCCAAGTTCCACAAAGCACGTCACTCGTTTCTCTTTCGTACTGCCTGGCGCGCCAATTGAAAATACGAAGGGACTGCTATTCAGTCTTCAGCTGTTCTTCTCAACGCAGTGAAATTCTCCCTTTTCCTCTGCTGCTATCTTAAGCGGATTTCGATGGAAATGCTTATGACTGTTAATTGACTGGAGCGTCGTTTCTGCAAAGTACTATGAATGTATAAATAGAACGACCCTAGTTCGTTGTTGTTAAATTAGCAGTCCATTAGTAAATTAATTGCATACTT
This sequence comes from Urophora cardui, assembly GCA_960531455.1. Classification (NCBI taxonomy): domain Eukaryota; kingdom Metazoa; phylum Arthropoda; class Insecta; order Diptera; family Tephritidae; genus Urophora; species Urophora cardui. The sequence continues at coordinate 128,921,466 of OY482672.1, forward strand.
TTTGGCGTCATACAATACAATTTTTATATGTATAGTACAACATTTGTCTGTAGATTTTGTGCAAAGATTTTTTTATGGCGTTTTCGATTCTGGCAAAAATGTCGCACTTATTCTGCATTTTTATCTGGCTGTCAAATTTGTTTGTTCTATTCCACATAGATTCCACACATTTTATCAGGGTTGATTGTTCTATTGACAAAAATGTCGCCCTCTGCCCGACCACAGGGTAGAATTTTCTGCCCTTAATATGACCAAGGGGTTGCATTATTTTTGTTTCATACATCACATGAAAAGTGCAACATTTTCTTAGGGCTCAGGGCGCATGTTGATAATGTTGCCTTGTAATAATGCAGCATTTTGGTTCAGAATCGAAAACGCTATTAGTTTAAACAAGGCATAATTAATATTAAGTTATAGTATAAACGCGAGTATATTTTTTAGTACTTTAAATAGACTTAATAATGATTAAAAAGTTTGTTTACTACGTGTTAAATGTAACTAAAAGCCAGAAAAGTAAAACAAGCAAGAAAAGCATATTTATTAAGCACCTACAAAATTTCTTTCTTTTTTTATTTTTTGACCAAAATGTGAACACAAAGCGTTGCATTATTATAGAAGAACAATTTGTATTTGAAAAAAAAAAAAAAAATAAGAAATAAAAAATTATATGCATCTTAAAGACTTCCACCGAGACACTTTGAGCAAAATGCATTCACTAGGCCATTGACAGTAGTAACGATTACCAGCAAAATGATGCATAAGCCTAAGCTGAAGCCTAAGATGTAAAAATCGAATACGCTGGCAGCGCTACTTGCTATTATGCGCTCATTCTCTCTGCGCTCCTGTCTAAAATAGAGAGTGATGGAATTAAGTTTTAAGAGCAAATGTGGACAAATACAGCAAAATCTGTGGCGAATTATGTGAATTATGCAGCTAAACAAAAACGCCTTTTTATTATCCCTTATTAGATGGCATTTAAGTACCACAGAAGGCCATAATATCAGGAATTATCAAAGCCTTATTGCTATGGCGGATAAGCCTTGTGAATAAGGTTTCCTCTCAGAGGGACGGAGCGTAGTCCTTACAGCCTAATGACATCAACACAGGAAAATCAGCCTTATTATAAGCGATGTATAAGCCTACATACATTATTTCCTGAGCCTTTATATCTTCTGCAATAAACCTTAAATAAGGCGTAGTTGTTTTGGAGGATTTACACATACCCAGATTTGTGTACCCATAGACTTTAGGACATAGGCTTTAGTAGCAGCAACAAAATTAATCACCATACCAAAAAAAAAAATGTATTCAAAGGTTTAGTTTTTTACTTTGTGCATTTTTCAAATATCAATGAACAGTTCGTAGACAAAAAAACGTTGCATTTGAAGATAGAAATCTCAAAGCTGATAGAATTGGAAACTGAACTTCTCAGTTTTTTGTTTCTCCTTTTTGTACCAAAATTTTTCAAATCACATTTAATGCACTTCAAATATTAAAAATATGTTTAGTATGAACACAAATTTTAAGGCAACACAGCCGCAAAAAAGAACAAAACACTAAACCAAACCAAATTTAACAGTAAAGAAAGTAATATAAAAAAATTTTAATTACAAAAATTTAACTTAAAAAATACTTTCTCTTTATTTTAATTTTAATTTTAATTTAATGTTTATTTTAATTTAATTTTCATTTTCATTTTATTTTAATTTTAATTTTGATTTTAATTTAATTTTCATTTTAATTTAATTTTCATTTTAATTTAATTTCAATTTTCACTTATTTTAATTTATTACATTTTCCCGAAATCAAATCAATGAATGCGTGAATGTAATAAGTAGAAGCTTCTGCCAAGAGATTGCCGAGCATAGATAAATATGTATATAGAATAAACGAACGCTAAAGAAATAAAGCAAATAACCTTTCTACAAGTAGAAGCACCAATATAAACAATGAAAAGTATGTAAATGTAAGTAATAATTGGTGAAAATGTTAATAAAAGCAATAAAACTCAAGTGTAAGTTAAGTGGTTTTTGTTTAACGTTTTTTGATATTTTTCAAATAATTATTCATTTCGTTTACAATTGTTGTTGTATGTTTTATGCATTAAATTACTAAATAATATATATGTATATAAAATATGTAATTGCTAAATATATAAAATTAGAATTTTTCACTTACACCAGCTATTGCTTGCGTGTGCTATTATTTATATGTACTTATATATTATTTAAAGAGGATATAAGTTAATTTTAAAATAATTTGATTAATTTCATTACATATGTTTGTATGTGTGTACACACTACACTTTTATTTGTTTTAATTTGAAACCTGATTATGATTTTTGGTTTATGGTTTAGCAGCTTATTTGTTTGTTGGTCATTAACTTTTAAGGAAATTTACCATATAAATATGCACTTTTTTTTTTCAAATATCTCTTTTATTTAGATTTTTTTTTTTACACTGTCACTGTTGCCGTTTCTAGCGCCCAAAAAAGGAACAAAACGGTTTGGAGACTTTTTAAATACTCTTTGCAGAAAAACCCCTTGCGTATTTTAGCATTTTGAAGGAAAACAAGAGTTTTGGAGACTTTTTGTAGAAAGTACTTCTTGCACAGCCCTACCATATTAAGGAATTTTTAAGGAAACAATATTTTGGGAGACTCTTTGAAAACCTTTGGAGACGGTAAAAGGCATTTTTCGAAATTCTGACTCATTATTTGTAGAAAGCCTGCCTTTCTTTGAAGAAAATGTTAATAAAAGCAATAAAACTCAAGTGTAAATTAAGTGGTTTTTGTTTAACGTTTTTTGATATTTTTCAAATAATTATTCATTTCGTTTACAATTGTTGTTGTATGTTTTATGCATTAAATTACTAAATAATATATATGTATATAAAATATGTAATTGCTAAATATATAAAATTAGAATTTTTCACTTACACCAGCTATTGCTTGCGTGTGCTATTATTTATATGTACTTATATATTATTTAAAGAGGATATAAGTTAATTTTAAAATAATTTGATTAATTTCATTACATATGTTTGTATGTGTGTACACACTACACTTTTATTTGTTTTAATTTGAAACCTGATTATGATTTTTGGTTTATGGTTTAGCAGCTTATTTGTTTGTTGGTCATTAACTTTTAAGGAAATTTACCATATAAATATGCACTTTTTTTTTTCAAATATCTCTTTTATTTAGATTTTTTTTTTTACACTGTCACTGTTGCCGTTTCTAGCGCCCAAAAAAGGAACAAAACGGTTTGGAGACTTTTTAAATACTCTTTGCAGAAAAACCCCTTGCGTATTTTAGCATTTTGAAGGAAAACAAGAGTTTTGGAGACTTTTTGTAGAAAGTACTTCTTGCACAGCCCTACCATATTAAGGAATTTTTAAGGAAACAATATTTTGGGAGACTCTTTGAAAACCTTTGGAGACGGTAAAAGGCATTTTTCGAAATTCTGACTCATTATTTGTAGAAAGCCTGCCTTTCTTTGAAGACATTTAAGACATTTGTAAAAGAAAAATATTTTTTTTAACTTTTGGTGATTTTTGTGGAAAGAATTGTTTTCAAAATTCTGATTTATTTTAGCATTTCGAAGGCAAACAATATTTTGCAGCTTTTTAAATAATTTTGTAGACTTGTAGAGAGAGTTTCTTCGAAGCCCTACAATATTAAGGCATTATTAAGGAAAAGGAATATTTTCGTATTTTTTTTTTTTAACTTTTGAAGACTTTTTGTAGCATTTTTTTTTTTTTTCAAAATTCTGCCTTATTTTAGCATTTTGAAAGTGTCTGTAGACTTTTTTTAAATACTTTTGTAGACTTTTTGCAGAAAGTACTTCTCCAAATCCCTACCATATTAAAGCAGTTTTAAGGAAACAATATATTGGAGACATGCTGAAAAGTTTGGAAACTTTCTGTAGGAGGAATATTTTTAAAGTTTTGACTTATTTTAGCCTAATTGAAGGCAAACAAGAGTTTGGAGACTTTAAATACTTTTGGCGATATTGTAGAAATCATTTCTATAAAGCTTTACAATATTAAGACATTTTTAAGGAAAATATTTTCCTATTTTTTTTTTTAACGTTTGAACTTTACTTATTTCAACATTTTGAAGGCAACTAGTCTGTATACATTTTTTGAATTCTTTTGTAGACTTTTTGCTGTAAGTATTTATCCATAGTCCTAATAAATTAAGGTATTTTAGAGTAAAAATATATTGGAGACATTTTCATAACATAAAAGGTTTTCTTTTGTAGAAAATATGTTTTCAAAGCTCTAGCTTATTTTTGCATTTCGTAACAAAAATATATAGAAAAAAGAAATTAAGTTATATAAACAATTTTTTTCAAAGCTCTGGCTTATTTTAGCATTTTGTAATAAAAACATAAAGAAAAAAAGAAAAGTTTAAATAAAAGAATGTTATGGCCGCTAAAACAGCAACAGCATTTAAATGGTTTTATTATTTCCATTTTTTTTCTTTCTCTCTGATTTATTTTCATAACTTTATTTTGTGTTTAATGTACATATGTTATATTTATTGTACGCTTTTTACGCTATTTCTATTTCATTCACATCCTTCTTATGTGCTTCAAATTAACAAAAAAAAGCCAAAAAGAAATATTTTATACTAAAAATATTGTTATAGATAAAATTAAATAAAAGTAAGACAAACATTTACATATACGTACGTTAAAAAATAAAATAAAATTAATTATTTAGCATAATTAGAATTATATCACCCTGTATATATGTATGTATGTAAATATAACGTTGTTTAAATAGTGAAATAATGTATAATGCATGACTACTCTATACATTATGCGTTATTTCATTATTCAAGCGACGATATGTATACTAGAATTTATAAAGAAAAATTATATAATGTGCTTACTAACTATACTAAATATTATTACTATAGAAAAAGTTAAAATATATTAATTAATTAATATATGCGTTATTAAGCAATAAAGTTTTAGTAGCTACTTTCTATTATGTTGCTTTTCTTTAACCAATTACATATTTTTTACGCGATTTCGTTTGTTAAATAATTAAAGTTTTTGAAATATACTCAGCGCCAATTTTATATGTATGTATATATATATATATATGTATTTTTTTCTTATTAATTTTAATATGCATTTTGAAAGTTAGAGAGATTGTATTGACTTTTTATAGCCATTTGTAACTGATTTGTAAATAATTTTATATGTATATAAAAAAATTATTTTTTGAAAAAACACATGCATTAATGTTTTATTTGATTTGTATTTATGCAAAGTTAGTGTTTTTACACTGCTTTTGTTGCTTTTACTTAACACGCAGAATTCATTAATTTCTTTTCACATGCTATTCATACATTCGTAAGTTCGTACTTAATATTTACTTATATATATTTTTAAGCTTTACTCGCTATTTGTATGTATTTTAACACCACAGAAATTCACCTTAAAAAATTAAAAATAAAAATTATAAAATAATAGTGAAAATGTGTTATGCTACTTTTACAGTGTCTTATTCATTTTTCATTTTTTTTTTTTAAATCGAAAATTTCTTATTTTGCTGCTGAGGTTTTAAGCGGTATTTTTGTATATATTAACACACATGCACACATCAATGCATTTAACAATTTTTATCACGCAAATAAAAAAAGTATTTTACTGCATACCAAACAACTTAAAATATATGTATATTCCTTTTTCCTTTTTTTCTTATAATGCATTACAAAATAATTAATAAAAAAAAAATTTTTTTTTCGCTGCAAACTTATGCACATTTCAGCGAAAAAGCGAAAAGTAAATGTTTTACTTTCTACTTAAACATATTTTACATATAAGTTATCTATGTAGTACGTATATGTGTATAATATGCAAACATTTTATTTGACATTTAAGAATTTATTAACCATTTATGTATAAAATATGTATGTATGTGTGTATGTACATGCCTATGTTTATATGCATGTAATTTTCGTATGTAAAAAAAAGCTTTTGCTCGCTTTCGCACTAAATGTATGTATGTATTTTTTAACAGCTAAAAAAATAGTAAACTTCTTAGAGTAGAACAGCAAAATTTTTGCTGATTTTTAATTGATAAAACATTCGTGCATTTCTTGTTATTTTTTTCATTAAACAAAAATTAGTTTTTCTTTCGTTTTTAACCTTCTAAGACGTTTCATATGTCGTTCGAATATTAATGCATGAAATAATTAATAAAGAGATCTCATCCGATCAGTTGATCTCTTCTTCTTATTCTTCTTTCTTCTTCTTCTTCTTCTTCTTCTTCTTCTTCTTTTTCTTCTTCATCTTCATCTTCTTCTTCAAACCGTCTTTTATCACATTTCAGATTACTGAACGTAACTGCCAAGTTCTTCTGCATTCATGTTTCAATGACATTTTGTATACGGATAAGATCTGCTCATTAATTGCTTCATGATAGTAATTATATATTTCTTCTTTAAATAAATGTATATACATATACATATGTGTGTATTTATGCTTTGTATATGCATATACTTGTGCATTCCACATGCTTAGTTTAGCATTACTTCCTTTTAGCCAAAAAAAACGTAAATTTATTTTAAAAACATAAACAAAAAATTAAAAAAAAAAAAAACGCTTATAACATAGGCAGGTATAACTGGTAGCTCATTGTTCAACATTATTACGCCAAATCATACTTTCTTCCATTCATCAATAGCAACAACAAAAAAATAACTCCATTTTTACTTCTACGCTTACAAGTTTTTGCTTAAAATATTTGTTTGTTTCTTTCTTACTCTTTCAACATTATCACTTAAGAGCTAGAAAAAAACAAAAAAAAGGCTCACAATTGATTTAGCCAATAAATTTTTAAAACTTGTTACTTTCAATTCTTTTCCATGTTCTTTTTTCTTAAATTTTTTCTTTCCGCTAACTTCACTTCCATGGTTTGAATTTATTTTTTCGCTCTTTGGCATCCAATGGAATTTTGTTTGTGCTCCTTTATTTTATGATAATTCTTCATTCATCGAATTTTCTTTTTTTCGCGTCTCTTCTTTATTTATTTTCTTGGTTTTTGAGCCTCAAATTTGTATGCTTAAAAGCTTTTAGCTTTAGTTTTACTCATTTTGCTTCTCGTGTACTTTATAATTGTAATTCTATGACGAATGTCTTAGTACTTCGAGTCCACCATTTGGTACACCGCTACGCACGTTATCTAACACTTTGTTGACAAAGTCTGTGGTATCGCCAGCTATACGTAGACCAGCTGTAAGAGAGAAGGAGAGAGAGAAGGAATAAGCAATGTTAAAAGAAAAAAATAAGTTTACATTTGTTTTTACATGGCCGTTTTAATTCTAATAATTATTTTATGTGAATTTTATATGAGCTATTGGCCAGTTTATAATTAAGAAAAATTAGTTATGTATATGCAAGTTTTCACAGAAAATAAGTTTATTTTTTGTTGTTTGCTTTTCCGACAGGGTAGGATTGCGATGTATTGTGGAAAGAATTTCCGTCATCCCTCGTCAAGTTTGGTTTGGTTATAAACCGGTTTCGGCTATGTGCCATCTTCAGTATCAGAGAACGAGACAAGATACTGAAGATGGCACATAGCCGAAACCGGTTTATAACCAAATCAAACTTGACAAGGGATGACGGAAATTCTTTCCACAAGAAAATACGTTTAATTATTATGTATTACTAGCAAATGCCCGTCCCGCTTCGCAGCGACGAAAATATCTATTTTTATGTTATTTTGAGTCTTTTCATTTAACTTTACTTCTACCTCCTTTTCTATTGCTATTTCCCTTTCACTCTCCCTTTAGGCCAACCATTGCCTTTTCGTCCATTTCCTTTCCTTTTCCCATTTACCTTAACCTTCCTCCACCTTTTCTCCTTCTGTTTCTCTTTCCCTTTCCATACGGAACCGAGATATACATATAAAAAGCCCTGCTCAATACCTTTCATTTGAAACCAATATCGTTCAGAAACGTTCCGTGTCATCCAGGTCCACATTTTGCCCCATGTCTGGTGAGCCGGTCTGGGCATGACAATTAAAAGAGATCTATATCAAAGTCCTTTTATTTGATACCAATATCGTTCAAAAATTATTTGAGGACCCTCCTAGTCATCGCAATAAAAAAAAGCTCTCTGTTGAAGCCCTCCACATCCTTTGTCACATAACAATCACATCTGATAAAAATTAACAAAAACGGACCATAAATACGAATTTTCTGAATATCTTGACTCCAGCGCTCAGGATTTCCAGGATTAATTTTTTTTAACAGAGTTTTTGGTTATATAACAAACATATGTGCGTGCCAAATACGAACAGAATCGAATCATAAATACCAACTTTGCAAATATAGCGACTCCAGCGCCATCTAGCGAGAAAAAATAGCCTATATCGAGAGGACTTATTATTCAAAGATTAAACTGTCGAAATTTGGCAATAAATCCGTTCAGTATTTTTGGAGCCATTTCCTCGCACAAAAAAAAACCCCTATAACTTTATATATAGAAGAAGAAGAAGTAGAAAAAGAGGACTAGTTATGTATCTGCATACTCCACTCTATGTTTTATTTGTTAACCCATTCTTGTCGCGAAAAATTACATCTCACTGTTAAGATTACAGCGTTCTACCTCCCTCCTTGACACTACTCTCTCTCTACTGACTACTAACTTGCGCTAGCTATAGACTCCTTACATAGCGTGGGAGTGTAGAAGCCTTGCGTAATACAATGCAATTTTCCTCAGTACAAATATTCTATCTGAATGCAGAGCTCACCAATAACAAGATATGGCCAAGACGGTATTCTGCTCTCTGACATCTAAAGTTTAACACTTTATTCTTGAGAATGCAAAAAATCGGCTGCCAGATCATTGCGTACGCCGAACATCTTTCGGTACTAACCGAGCATTAATGCAAAAAATGCGATTAATCCGGGATGTGTCCGGGATCAAGCGCAAGAGAGCATGCGACTAATACAATTTTACATCCCTTTATATGGAGCGAATTGATCGCATTGTTCGAGCATGTTCTATGAAGAGACTAATTGTTCAATTTGTATACCCGAGCGAGTACAAATGTAGACCAATCGCTTTCGTCCCGAACGGGTACAAATCGCACCCTAAATCATAAAGTGACACAACTCAAATTTCAAAAATTTTCAGGTGAGCCAAAAAACTTTTTTCTTTACAAGCAATGATATGGTAAAAGGCCTATACGTGGCTATTTTTCAATCAAAAGAGACACCGGTTGAAAAGTTTTTTTGGCAGTCGCTAGAGATATGTTCTGTGTATCGGTTTATGATTTAAAAAAAATTTTGAGTTGTGTCAATTTATGATTTAGGGTGCGAAATGTAGATTAATCGCTATCATCCCGAACGGGGATGGAATGCGCTCTTGGCGTTTGCTTTGAACTAAGAAACTATAGCATAATGTGAACCGCCATTGTTAAATGGAATAGCTATCAAACTTTCTACCGAAGTGAGTTTATATATAATATAATACAATGGCGCTATTATAACTCTGACGAGTTTTATGGCCGAGCTTCTCTCCCAATTCGAGGTGTGCTCCTCTTTTTGTTTTTCCTACTAATTGGGTGGACCTACAGTTTTATGCCGGCTCCGAACGGCGAATGCATTTTTTGTGATAAGCTTTTTCATGGCAGAAATACTCTCGGAGGGTATGCCGCCCACTGCCAAGAGGTGACCGCGGCTCTTAAAAAACCCAATAATTGAATTTTTACTAATTAGAAAAATTGTTTTGGTGTTTAGCTCGGACCGTGGTTTGAACCCGAGACCTCTGGCATAGCAGGCGAGCACTCTACCCACTGCACCACAGCGGCCACCGAAGTGAGTTAACTTGGGTTAATTTCAGAAACCAGCCAGACATATTTTATAAACGTCTCCAATAGCCCACTAATAGGCCTTATAAGGATTACTGCCTTATGAGCATCCATACGAACGACTCATATCACAAATTCAGGGGGATAAGGTAGATAAGTGTCGGACACTATCTATCGAAAAGCAAGTATTATGCATAGTCACAGGTTTATCTTCGTGTGTGTCTAATCTTAGATATGTACTTGAGCTCCTCTCTGGACTTTAAAGGCAGCCACCTCAACCTTGGTCGTTTTATGGCTCAGGAAAGCGTGACTGGTTATAATTGAAATCATTATAAGTATGTTGCTTTAATTTAAAGAAATGTTTGGAAGGTGAAATTGATCTCTAAAGGTAGACCTAGAAGTGTTACCACTCAACTAGATTGAGCCTAAGAGCAAATAAGTATCGAAAGATGTCAAAAGGAGAGACAGAGAGTATATCCCTTTTCGGTTGTCTGTAAATTAGTGGTGTCATGATCCAAATTTACGTTAAGTTCAAAAGCTTCTTAATCTCCTGTCATATACCGACAAGAATTCAATTTAAACTAAATTTACGTAACTCAGCTCTTAGCTCTTCTTAATTTCTGTGAAAATTGTCAACTCTTTACTTCCCCCCATTTTCTTTAAGCATAAATCAAAACACTCACTTTGTGCCGTTTTATAAATCTGTTCGATATGCTGATCCACCACTTCGTTGTTGTTGTGTTCGCCATTACTTTGATTTTGATGTTTGAGTGCCAAAGCTTGCTTCAATTCAAAAATGCCATTGAGTAAACGTTCTGCAAAAAAAGAATATAAAAAATTAGCAAATTTAGTAAAAAAAAAAATCACACACATTTCACAAAATCATCACACTCACTATGTTCAATTTCCAAACCGAAAAGTTTTATCTTATTCGCCTCATGTTGTGCCTTCTTCTTCAAGCGACAAGCGCGCGAGGCCAATTTATTCTTCTCTTTGCGTGACTTTGGACGCACATTGAATGGCAACTCTGACACGGGTGTCATGTCGTTAATGGTGCGACTCAGCTTATCTAGCTCCTTGCCGATAATGTGCAGTTTGCGTGGATTTGGCGTGAGATCATTGCCATCTCCCTTGCGCGCCTTGCCGCTATGCTGTAGAAGTGAAAAGAAAAGAGAAGAAGACAATGAGTATTTGTGTTAAGAGTTACAAAAACAAACGTGAGTCATACTGCAATTGGTTGTATTTACTTTAAATACCTTGATACCGCGCACGGAACAATTGGGGCTAAACACCGGATCGGTAGCCTCGTTCAAGACGTGCGGATCCTCCAAACGTTGCTGGAACACGAGCCGTTTGCCTTTCGGTCCTTTCGCTTGCACATTGTATTGCCAGAAATAACGCTCCTTGCCTTTGCTGCTCGACAGATGACCGCTGCCGGATAAGGTGCGTGAGTCATCTTCATTATCGGAACCTAAATGACAAAAACAAAATGGCAATTAGTATACAGCACAAAAAAACCCAAAAGTAAACGCAACGCCTTACCATCACTCGTTAAATCATCATAATTATCGCTATTATAATCGGTTGATGCATCATCATCATCGTCCTGCGACAAATCAATGCCATCCGGTGACAATACACTACCCGTACTCAACGAAGAAAACGATTCAGCTTCGGCCAGCGAGCCCGTCGACAATAAATGCGGTCGCGGTTCACGACGCATCCATATATGTTCCAAGCCTAGATGTGTGGGTGCTGAGGAGGATAGTCGCGATATCGACGAGGTATCACATTGATATTGGAACGATTTGCGTACGGAGCCACTGACGCCACCGCCACCACCAGTTGTACTGCCAAAACCACTGCTGCCGCTGCTCGGACTCAGCGCGTTACCCGACAACAGCAGATGACTATTGCCCGGCACCGACTGGCCGAGCAGGGCAATGCTGCTGCCACCATTGTTGCTCACACGATCCGGTGACATGGAGAAGCCCTTCTTTTGCAATTCCAACATGTTGCGCGATTTGACTTGCTGATATTGTGAGCGATTGGCGTGCGGCGGTGGTGGTGGTGTGATGGAATTTATTTGAAGTGGCGAATGTGAGGGCTGAAAGAAAGAAAAAGATTTGAAATTAATTTTAAACTGAAAAAATATAAAAAAGCAGACGTTTAAAGATGTTTTCATCCAAAGGACGTATTAATCTAATGGATGTATGCATTAAAAAAACGACTAAGTCAAAGAGATGAATTGATCTAAATACACTCAGCTGAATGTGTTGGGATTTTTCGATGTATTCTTCAAAAATATGTATCTATGTGTGATTTAAAAAGATGAACACATCGAAAATATGAACTAGACTGAACGAATTCGGATGAATGTTTTAAGATGTTTTGGTAACAATGCGATTTTTATGTGTACTTTCCACATTTTTAAATGCATATATATCTTCAACTTATGAAAATATGCATTAAAAAGACGAATACATCGAAAAGATGTATTAACTGATTCACTGAAATACACGTGCTAGGCTATTTCTATATCAGTACTATCATTAAATGTACTTTCATCCACAAGACGTATTTGCCAAATGCGCACATAACATTAAAGGTGTACACACGTCGACGTACGTCGAAAGGACGAACTGATCGGAGTTAATTGAGGTAAATTTTTTACGCTATTTTGACACCCTTTTAGCTTTTTTTACACAAAGGGCCTATACGTCTAATGGAATTATACATCGAAAATATGAACTGACAAATTAATTAAGATGGATGTTTTATATATAAATACATATCTTCAACTTATAAAAAATATGCATTAAAAAAACGTATACATCGAGAAGATGTATTAACAAATTCATTGGAATGAACGTGGTAGGCTATTTCGATATCAATACTATCCGTAAATGCACTTTCATCCACAGGACGTATTTACAAATATACACATATCGTATTAAAGACGTGCATATGTACATATACATATGTATATACGTCGAAAGGATGTACTGATATGAATTAATTTAGATAAAAAGTATTATGATATTTTAACATTTTTTAAGCTTTTTTCAAACAAAGGGCGTATACGTATAATGGAAGTATGCATTAAAAAGATGAATACAACGAAAATATGAATTAAACGAATTCATTTAGATGAATGTGTTAAGTTATTTCAATATCAATATGTATCAGCTTTTCATGCAAAGGATGTTCACATATGAATGTGCATCTAAGAGATAAATACTTCGAATAGATGAATGCATTGGAATGAACATGACAGGCTAATTTTTTATAACAACAAAATCTTCTATTTATAAAGTCGTAAATACGTCCAAAGTATGAATTCGACTTAGTATTGAGTGGAATGAACATGGAAAAGATTTGCTCTGCCAGCAAAGACACGTAAAAGCTGAGAAAAAATAATGGCCAAGCTTACCTGACTACCCGGTGAGAATGAATTTGAACCAGAACTGCTCAGCTGATGTTGTTGTTGTTGCTGCTGCTGCTGCTTATTCGGTGTGCTATGGTAGATTTCATATGGACTAGATGAATTATGGTGATTATTGTGGTGTGTGTGAATGGCACCGCCAGCGCTATTGCTATGCTGTAAGCGTGACTGTTGTTGTTGTTGTGCTGTTTGCAATTGTGTCAGTTGTTGTTGTTGATGGCGTTGCTGTTGTTGTTGTTGCTGTTTCTGTATCTGCAACAATTCCATGGGCGGATCACCACCCGGCGATGCTTGTGGACTACTCAAGTGTTGTTGTAAATTCGGTGAGAGCATAAAATCATTTTCACCACCACCACCACTTGGCAATAATTCTTCGAAATTGCCCAGCACATCCAAAAAATTCTCATCGGGTATATCGCCAAAGCCTGCCGCTTGTATTTCAGCCTTATCAATTGGAAATATATAATCATCCTCCAAGGTGAATGGTTCGTGTTTGGTAATTATGGCATTACTAATATCACTCCACATGGCGCTGGAATTCGCTGTGCCATCAGCGGCACTCTGGCCACCGCCACCGGTAACATCGAAGACCAACGAATTGTTGCCATCGTCCACCACACCGGAGCGCAGGCTATCGTTTAGGCCGTCAAGTAAAGTGCTCGTCGCTGAGTCGGCGTTGCTCACGGGCGATGCATCGGGCGCATAGAAAGAGGATGAGGAGAGATTGCCGCCGTTACCGCCCGGGGAGGTAAGCGCATGCAGCGGCGATGCTTGGCACAAGCTGACATCCTGCAGCAGCGTCGGCGACAGCGAAGCGGCATCCAAAGAAGACACATCCAAGCCGTAATCGGCGAAATCGACAAAAAGCCGTGGCTGCGACGACTGTTGCTGCATGGCCTGTTGTTGCTGCTGTTGTTGTTGTTGCTGTTGCTGATTATTTTGTTGTTGTGCTGGGGACATCATGGCGGAAAGTTGCTGTTGTTGTTGTTGCTGCTGCTGTGACTGTTGCTGTTGATGGCTGCTAAGATGATGCTGCAGCAGCGGTGTTGAACTCGGATGATGCTGAAGTTGCTGTAGCCAAGGGTTATGACTTTGATTGGGATTATTGCTGCGTGGTATACTAATGGCATTGGTCAGCATACCATTGTTAGTGCTGCCGTTGCCGCCACCGCTGCTAGAGCCGCTGCCGCTGTGCGTCAATTGTTCGTCGTTGTTTGTAGAATTTGGCGTATTCGAATTCGAACTCAAATTTGTGTGGTAAATGGAATTGGGACTGGAATTTGAGTGTAGCGAATGAAAACTGGTATTCACATTCAATTGCTGCAATGGACTCAATGCCGGCAACGCCGATGTGCCAAACAATAAACTCGAACTGTTACTATTGCCGCCGCTTAGGGCCAAGGAGAAGAGATCGCACTTGAGCGGATTGCTGCTGTTGGAGGCGGTGTCGAAGAGATCCGTCGACATGGAAAACAATTGATTCTCGGTCATTGCGCGTTTATGCGGTGCGCGCACGCTGGCACACTGTTTATGTTATGGGTGTGTGTCGTGTATTGATTTGGTTGTTGTTAAGTTGTCGCAAAGTACCAAAGTAATATGTTGTTGCGTTTGGCGTTATTTGGCGCCGACGCCACGGCACGTTTTTGATAAATAAACGCCTACAATTGTTGCTCGGTTATCTGAAAAAGCAGGAAAATAAAAAAAATTAGTGAGTGAGTCTTAAGTAGAAAATAATGCTATCATGAGTTCAGCGATTTCGGGAGTTTTTTTAAATCACCAAATAACTATATAATATAATTATTTTAAGCATTAATTCGGATTATGTATAACACGTAAATATGTACATATGTAGATCGATGTTTTAGCTCCGCCACGCCCCATGAGAAAATTGTTAAGCCTCATAACTCTAGATCGAGTACATTCGTAGGTACATGCCCAAATTTCGATTTTGAATTTGGCTTCGAATTTTATTCCCCGTTCGAATTCGACCTCGAATTTGGTTTGCATTTTGATTTGGAGGCCGATTTCGACTTCAATTTTGATTTCGGATTAAAATCGAGTACGGTTTGAATTTCTTTCGAATTTGAATTCGATTTTATTTTAGAATTCGATTTCGAATCCAATGTTATTTTCGATTTAGATTTAAATTTTTATATCTGCATTTCGTTTCTGATATCGATTTTGAGTTCAAGTCTCGATTTCGAATAAGACTTCTAATTTTATTCCGAGTTCGAATTCGATCTCGAATTTGATTTCAATTTCGATTTAGAGTCCGCTTTTGATTTTGAATTGAAATTGAGTTCGGATTGAATTTCTTTCAATTTTGAACGCCATTTTATTTTCGAATTCGATTTTATTTTCGAATTCGATTTTATTTTCGATCCAGATTTAAATTTTTATATCGAATTTAGTTTTTGACAGAAATTTTGAGTTCGAGCTTAAGTATCGATTTCGAATTCGACTTCGATTTTTATTCCGAGTTCGAAATCGTTATCGAGTTTTATTTCAATTTCAATTCAGAGCCCGATTTTGACTTCAATTTTGATTTGGAATTGAAATCGAATACGGTTTGAATTTCTTTCGATTTTGAATTGGATTTTATTTTAGAATTCGATTTCGAATCCATTTTTATTTTCGATTTCGATTTAAATTTTTATACCTGCATTTCGTTTTTTTTATTGATTATGAGTTTGAGTTTAAGTCCCGATTTCGAATTCGATTTCGAATTTTATTCCGAGTTCGAGTTCGATCTTGAATTTGATTTCAAATTCGACTCAGAGTCCGACTTTGACTTCGATTTTGATTTCGAATTGAAATCGAGTTCAGTTTGTATTTCTTTCGATTTTGGAGTTATTTTCGAATTCGTTTTCGAATACGGTTTTATTTTCCATTTCAATTAAAATTTTTGTATAGAATTTCGTCTTTGATATCTGCTTTGAGTTCGAGTAAAAGTCTCGATTTCGAATTTGATGCCAATTTCGATTTCAAAAACGAATCTAATTTCAAATTCGATTTTGATTTCAACTTGGATTTTTAATTTAATTCAATTCAATTTCTAGGCATATATGTAAATTCCGATTGAGAATTCGCGATCGATTTCGATTTCTATTTCGATTTTGCTTCGAATTTCGTATCCGATTTTCACTACGTTTTCAATTTTGGCTTCGCTGAACTTCGAATTCGTTGTTCACTACGATTTCGATACAATTATGATTGGAATATTTTCCGGTACTTTCACCTTTCCCTTTAATTTTCCCATGTATACAAATTCGGCTGGAACGACTCAGTTTTATAACCCGGAAAGGACTGCCACTCAGACCACGCTCTTCGAAGTCCCTGTAGCACAACAGCAACAAGTATTTTTATAATTGGAAATACTCAGAGGAAGGAATAATCAACGAATAAGTAATACTTATTAAGTATGCACATACATATGTATGTATGTATGTTTTCTTGGAATGATGAAATATCAACTTTCGTTTAACTCATATAACAAGTAGTGAGCGTAATTAAAATTTAAATAAATTAAGCTTTTAAATCTAGAAACGTGTTAACCAAAGCGCTGTTTACAAAAACAAAAACAAAAACAAAAAAAAGAAAATTCTAGGAAGAAATGAGGAAAAAGAAGACAGCAAAAGCAGGAGAGAGATGCAACTTGAGAGAAATCCCAACTACCTACTAAAGTGTACCTAGAAAGCAAAGAATCAATTATAAACAACAATAACAAGAAAAAAATTATATAAACAAATTAAGTGGAAAAAGTGTAATTTAAAATGCTTAGCAAATATGCGCACACGTACTCATGTACCCGCTTAAAATGCCACATGCCAATGCAACGAGTAGTCGCAAAAAAACTTGACGTTTCCACTAAAATGGATGCAGATAAATATGTATGTATGTATGTATGTCTACATTATGCATTTACATAAATACACGACTCTTATAGTGCAACTCTAATGAACCGTATGCAGATGCGTATGCGTGTGCGTGTCACTGACAGCCGTGTTGCATACCTGTGTTTAAATGAGGCAAACTCCAGTGGCACGGATGTAAATGCACCACACGCATAGAAAATTCGAAGATGATTTCGAACACGCATTCGAATGCAGCTAAGTTGAAAATTTTCTACTTCTATGCGTTTTCTATGCGTTTCGCAACCAATATTAAGTTGGTTGCTAAATCGGTATACATATTTTCTGGTAAAAATTTCGTTAAATTGATTTAAAAGGAAGTAGTGAAAGTTTGTTTGCCTGCAGAAAAGTTAATTAAATGGGGTTTTAAATATATTTAGAAATGATTAATAATTATTAATTATATGCTGTGGTGCAATGGGTAGAGTACTCGCCTGCTATACCAGCGGTCTCGGGTTCTAACCCCCGTCCGGACAAACTCCAAAAAAAATTTTTTCTAATTAATTAAAACCCAATTATTGGGTTTTTAGAAATAGCGGTTACCTTTCGGCAGTGGGCGGCTTACCCTCCGAGTATATATCTGCCATGAAAAAGCTTCTCACAAAAAATGCATTCGCCGTTTGCAGCCGGCATAAAACTGTAGGTCCACCCAATTAGGAAAAACAAAAGGAGCACTTCTCGAATTGGGAGAGAAACTCGGTCATTAAACTCGTCAGAGTTATAATAGCGCCAGTGTATTATTATTATTATTATTATATTATTATTAATTCGGAATTGATCCACTTCACGGGTTTTCATCAAATTAAAAAAAAAAAAACACTAACTTCCCTTTCCAATTACAAATCACATACCTACCCCAGTGGTACGTTTTTTTTTTTTTTTTAATAATTTTAAAGTAATCCGTATATGCGGCAATAATACTTCCTATCATAATTAATATCAATTCTAAATCGTCATCCATTATACATTTTATTGAATCTTTCGCGAATTGGTAAAATATGTATTTTCAAAAATAACAATGTCGGGAATTGTATATATGTAGTGTAATTGACAGACGCAACCATGCGCATACACTGGAGCAGTCAGGGCCGCACGCATGAAAACGTTTAGATGCGCATATGCACACGCATTCGCATACGGTGCATTAGAGTTGGACTATTATATCGATAATTATAAACACAGAGCAACACGTGTCGCTGAAATGAGGAATACATACATATATGTATCATATGCACATGTTGTAAACAACAAACAACATCCCTGCAGTAAAAAAATATCAATTGCGAAAAATAGCTAGCTTATAAGTAACTACTTTGTGGCAATTGCAGAAAATAGTTAATTTTTAATGTACTTAGAATAACTAACGTCTAATTGGACCATAAGTCATGCAGAGGAATCCAAAAT
The DNA here is from genome assembly GCA_960531455.1 of Urophora cardui. Taxonomy (NCBI): domain Eukaryota; kingdom Metazoa; phylum Arthropoda; class Insecta; order Diptera; family Tephritidae; genus Urophora; species Urophora cardui. The sequence continues at coordinate 128,940,063 of OY482672.1, forward strand.
TCGAATACCACTTTTACTCGTTAGTAAATTAAAATGGCAATGTGGCTGCACAGATGTCAATGACAGCAATCAGCTGTTTGATGAAGTCAAACAAAATTTAATTTTCAACCGGCCGCGTGAAAAGTTTAATTTGTGTGTTGTAAATTTTGTGTAAAAGTAAGTATTTATAATATTAAAATTGTTAAAAAGAGGTTGTAGTGGAAGGAATAAGCGTAGATTGGTAAAGAAGCAAAAGGAAATTTATTTAAATAGATTAAATAGTATTAGCGAGGCAGAAGCAGTGACAGCACCAGCGGCGTTTGGTGCTTCGGTTGCTTTAGGTGATGATCTTCATTAATTAATGTGAATAATAAGTGGAGTATTAATTTAAATAAACAGAAATTATTTATTTTAACAGCGGGTTTAAATCTGGTTTTTATTAGTTGTTATTAAACTACAACCTTTTTTACTAATTTCTAAGTAATGTCAAACCAACTAGCTACTAGCTGGTTTAGATGTAGTCAGAAAATAGCCATTGACTTTTTTGTGTTCGAAAAGTAGCTACATAATAGTTGGTTGACATCTCATGCAGAAGTAACCATAGTTGACCGGATTGTGGCCATCACCGAACAAAAATAGTTAGTCCGAGTATATGAAAATTTACAGTAAATAGTCAATACCAGTTGATTTGTAAGCAACTTAAAGTTACTTTTACGTTAGATTCATTTCCTGCAGGGATTGTATGCAAGCAGCGAAATGCACTTAGAAAATGTAAACAAAAACAACAACAAAATGACATTTCTCAAATGCATTGCACGACTGGCTGAGCTGTCATTTACATTGCAGCGCCAGCGGATTTTTAGTGAAAGGCGAGAAAAAAAAAGAATTAAGAAAAACAATGTTGCTGCCCACTTGGCATAAACAAGATAAATGAAATAGAAACCCAAAATGAAAAAAATAAAAACTAATTTAATTTTAATTATACAGATTCAGATATAGATACAGAGGGAGACAGAGAGAAATGCAGAGGCAGATTTAGGACATAGAGATAGAGAGACAGGGACAGAGAGAGAGAGAGACAGGAAAAGGGGAAGAAACAAAGGCAGAGCCAGAGACAAACAAATAAGAAAAAATAGGCAAGACGGGCGGGCATTTGCTAGTATAAAATAAAAAAGTGCAATAAAATTAAAATTAAGGAAGTTTTTACCTGACCGTTTTTTCTAATAATTATTTATGTGAATTTTATATCGACGCTTCCAAACAAAACTGTACTAAGTCTGAAAACTGTGTTTTGCAGGAGAAGCTCTCAAAGTTGAAACTCGATATGAAACTTCGGTTGTATGCTAAGTAAATTTTCACTTGTAACTTTTGTTTGGATTGAACGATCAACACCAAAACTCGACAATATCAAATTCAGGGTATGCTTTTTTATAAAACCGTAGGAAAAAATAAAAATTTGCTACGTGGTTTTTCATGGCAAGCTCTCAAAGTTTTTATTCTGTAAAAATCTCGAGTTGTATTATATGTACACTTTTGCTTATAACTTTTGACTGGATTGTCCGATTGATACCAAAATTAGACAGCATCTAAATTAAGACACGCTCTACTTGAAAACGCCAAAAACGGGAAAATGTACTAAGTCGACTTAGTACAGTATTTTTTGGAAGCGTCGATATGAGCTATTGGCCAATTTTTAATTAAGGAAAATTAAAAAAAAAAAAATTTTTGGTAGAAGTTATGGATCCATTTCGGAGACCACCACATCCCCTCATCAGACTTCTTCAGGCGGCCTCAACCGAGGATCGAACTTAAGTCTTTTCGATTGGTAATCCAATGACAATCCCATTGAGCTACCACCGCCGTCAGCTTTGTTTCGCTTAATTCTCAAATTTCCACGGGATGTGGTGGTCTCCGAAATGTATCCATAACTTCTATCAAAAAAAATTTTTTCAATTTTCCTTAATTAAAAACTGGTCATATAAAATGCACATAAAATTAAGGTAGTTTTCCTACAAAAAGCAGAATTAATTAAATGCTTCCAAAATTTCAACATTTTCTTCTTTATGTATCAATAAAAGAAAAATTAATAGCCACTTAATATTTATTCTATAAAGTATTTTTTCCAATTTCCTTAATTGCTTTTCCTCTAATTCGCATGACTGCTTTGGGACAAATTAATTGCAGTAAAAAAAGGGTGCTATTCTTGGCCTTTTTGGCTTTAAAACTTTTAAAACAAACATTTTTCGAACTGTGGCAGATTTCATGTTCAAATAAACTAATTTTTTTATGTGATGGAAAGATTCAAAGCGTTCTTTCTTGCAAATATCGCTATATTTCTTTGAACCAGAGGGGAGATTTTTGACTTCCGTTCACTTTTGGATTATATTTTACAGCATTTACCAACATTATTTCAAAGCATTTTCACATTTCCTCAATTTTTTGGCACGAAAAACACTTATTTTTAAGTTTTTTTTTTCGTTTTGCTAAACTTGAATCGTGCAGGGGTCTCCTCGACCCATCCTGAGTCACTGATTATATTATAGGGTTAAAAATCTAGTATATTATTTTGATATATAGTGACTTTATTTTTTTATTATCTGTAAAAATTCCTATCCTGTAAAAAAAATTTTAATTGAAGTTTGGTGTGCCTGTTAGTTATCACGAGCTGAAACGAACTCACTCCACAAAATCATCAGTCATTATGAAATGACCCAAAAATTCCCGATTAAATAACTCTTCCTTACTTCGGAGACACCTGAAATTTTATGGCGAATAATTTTCTAGAACATGTTAACCCTCTAGCACCGCCAATAAAGGGTTATTTTGACCCCTATTTTTTAGAAAATCAGGAAAAATAGAATTTTTAAAGTCGCTAGAGGGTTAAAATGTTCTAGAAAAATATTTGGCATAAAATTTTATTAGGGGTCTCCTCAGAAATTTTTTTTGTAAAATTAACCTAAAAGACCAAAGGAACCGAAAAACCTATATTCCTCGGAATGTCGAACGTGTTTTATTTCGGGTCCTGCTCAAGCAATCGAAATACTTATTTTGCAAAAGATTAATGATTTTTGACTACGTTTAACATGCAGACATAAAAAAAGGTACATTAGGGTGTTATAAACTAAGTACTGGGTGGTAGTGACCCCAACGACGCACATAAGGTTAATAATATTCCATAGTATAAGGCCAAAGACATTAGTGTATTAAACTTAGAGATCGGACTATAAATACCGAAGATATGAGAAAAATAAATTTTAGCGACATCTAGCGGCGTCCAAAAAAAATTAAAAAATTTTCCGGAAATGTTTTCCAAAAAGACATCACATGTGGGGGCGTACGGCGAACTTCATTTTTTGCGATACGGTCTAATGTACATATGTATTTATTGTTGTTATAAAACCAATAAAAATGTTAAATTGCCATCGCTAAATTGTAATTAATATTTAATGCACACTAACATTAATAAAAAAAATGTATATATTGTATATATGTATGTATATACATATATGTACATATGCCACACTTTAAATCGTATCAAATTCATATCAAGCATCTAATAAATAAATAATTGCCCGTTTAGTTCATCATACGCCCCGTGACACCCAGACAGATTTTCAGCCGATTTTATTGCCTGTCTGGTCTGTTCCGTTCATTCGGTCGTGTGCAGTGTGTTTTGTGATTCTGTGTTGTGTTGTGTTGCTGCACGTTAAGCGGTAATTATTTGTTGTTGCTTTTTATGTTTTTTTTTTGCAAAATTGTCGTTTAATGCAATTTTTGAAGTTAACTTCTTAGGCGGAGATACAGAGTTTTTATGGAGAGTGAAATTTGAAATTTGATGCAACGGAAGTTGCCCCCGGAAATAGCAGCCATTTTAGTTGATTTTTAATTTAAAAAAAAATCAACTTGTATATCTCGCGCGGTTCGAACTCACAACCCCTCGCTTCCAGACCAGACGCAAAACCTCTGCGCCACCACACCACTTGCGTTGAGTATGTCAAATGCTGCACTTAAATTGAACTAAGGGCCTTTTCACATTACTCGGTACGACATCGGATCGAAATTTTTTGCTCGGTATTTTCAGCTTACCGAAACGATTCCGCGTTGCTGTGTTTTTCACACTTGTGGGAATACTTTCGGTGTGTAATCGGCAGAAAATAGGAAAACAAACATCGAAATTTGCAAAACAAAATTTTTAACTTCATCAAATCACTCAATAATAACAATAATGTCTTCTAGCGAAGACGAAGACATTATAACTTGCTACATTTATAGCCGAAACGAGTTTTTTACTGACTATGTTCTTCTTCTTTTATTCCCTGCAAAAAATGCGATCACTCCGGGATACATCCGGGACAACTCGCAAGGGAGCATGCGATTACTACCCATTTGTATCTCTTTATATGGGTTGAAGTGTTCTCTTTTGTTTGAGCATGTCCTATGAAGAGACTAATTGTACCCAGTTTGTACCCGAACGGGTAGCAAAAGCGCACAATTGTACCCGTTTTGTACCCGAACAGGTAGCAAATGCGACACATCCATTTGTGCGACTAATTGTACCCATTTGATACCCTTTCGGGTACAATTCGTCTACAATTAGTATACATATGTACCCGTTCGGGTACAATTGGGAACAATTGTAGACTAATTGTACCCGAAAGAGAGCGCTCCCGGACAAATCTTTTTAGAGACTCGTCGCACACTTTTTTACAGGGTTACGCCGCAAAAATGTATGCAGTAATTCCTCAAATTTTACTGACCGGTCTTACCGCGTTGCGGTATACCGAAATTAATCCGCTCCGATTTCATGTATGCAACACTAATGTGAAAGTGCCAATTGAAATACATGTGGTCGGTAAGGTTTCGGTATACTTTCGGCAAAAACCAAAAATGTCGATCCGATACCGCACCGAGTAATGTGAAAGCGCTCTAACAAGTACAACTCACTCACCTATTGAAAGCAACAAGTAACAAGTTTGATATGTATTTGCAAATACATATGTACATATTACAATGAAAGCAACGACCCGTTTTGTTAGTTCAGTTTAAGTGCAGCGTTTGACATACCCCACGCAAGTCGTATGGTGGCGCAGAGGTAGAGTGTCTGGTCTGGAAGCTAGGGTGGGGTGGGTTCGAATCAAGCCAGGCGCCTGATTTTTTTTATTTTTTTTTTTTTATTTTATTTATTTTAATAATAAATAATAGCTTAAAAAAACTAAAAAGCACGCTTTAATCTTAAAATCGCACTAAAAATTGAGAAATAATTTAATATAAAAACAAAACGATGAACGAAAATATAAGTACGTATTTAAGGAAAAGCATTAGGTGCTCAGTATGTCAAAAAAATTTAAAATCAGTATTTTTACTAATACATATTTTTATTTTAAATTCTTTTGGAGATTTGTATGTACATGTATGTATGTACATATGTATACGTGTAAGTACATAAGAAATTCTAACCAGGACAGCGCTGTTTTGAAATAGGCGAGGTGAGAATGTTAATAACACAAGAAGAAATTAGAGTACACCGTTTGACACAACTCACGTAACTAGCGCGGTAGCTCAGCTGTAAGATGCTAGGCTTCCGATTCAAATGAAGCTGGTTCAAGTCCAGGTCGAGTCAGTTTTTTTGTTGCTTTTTTTTATTAAACAATTTTCTTTGTCATTTTTTATTAAATAAAAGTGCCACCCGAATATCGGGGATTACATTACTAGTTAATTATTAAAATAACAAGTAAGGAAGCCTAAGTTCGAGTGGAATCGAACATTAGATACTCAGCTGTATGCTTTCATTGTTTGTTTGAGTTTGATGGAAACACGGTGTACTTTATATAAAGCGAATGCTGCATAAAGTGGGCGTAGCCACGCCCATTTTCAACATTTTTATCAGTCATCCAACTACGCATTTGGGTATTATTCTTTGTGCAACATCTCATTCCTTTATGACTTCTAGTTACAAAGATGTCACGTTACACATTCCCAAAGAGTGTTCCAGAAATATCTGTTAAAAAGTAGGCGTGGTCGTAAACCGATTTCAATAAATTTTTGCGTGTCTATTAACACAAGTTATAAAAGTGTACAAACCAAGTTTCGTCATAATATCTCAATTATTTGTCGAGTTAAAGGCTAAGAAATCTCGTATATCTCTTTGTCCAAAAGGAGGCGGTGCCACGCCCATTTTCTAAACTTTTTTTATTTTTTGTTTCCGGTCTATTGTAGAACTCATGCCAAAAAAATTTCAATGAATTATCTTTATATTTGACAAGGATATCGCTTAAAATGTTTTTATTAGGTCCCTTTATAATACACATATATAAAAGTGGGCGTGGTCGTCAACCGATTTTAACAATTTTCCATCAAAATGTTTGCCTAAGTAAGTAAATCGCGCATGCTAAATTTCATCTATATATCTCCAATGGTTTCTGAGTTATGACATATAAAACTTTCCATGTTTGACCCTTAATAAGTGGTCGTGGCACCGCCCATTTTCCAAAATTTCATCAAATTTCTTCATAGGGGCCTGAGCTCAACACGTTGGTAAAATTTCATCGCTCCAGCTATATTAGTGACTGAGATACCAAATTTCCGATTTTTTCTATATAGGAAAAGTGGGCGTGGTCATGGTCCTATGGTGATTTCGCCTATTTTCAATACCAACCGTCCCAGTGTCGATACCAACTTGCATTTCAAATTTCATCAAAATATCTCAATTTTTGCGCGAGTTAGAGTGTTTACAGACGGACGGACGGACAGACGGACAGACGGAAGGACGGACGGACATGGCTCAATCGATTTCTCTTTTCACCCTGATCCTTTTGATATATATAAGTCTATATCTATCTCGATTATTTCATTCTGTTACAATCCACCGTTATGTGATTAAAACTATAATACTCTGTGTACTAGTACAGCTGAGTATAAAAACGATCAAACAACCAATATAAACACCAATCGGATGAGCTTGCCGATAAACAAAATCTAGTAACAAGAACAAGCATCGCCTTTTCTATTCCCGATATACATAGATTTGTCACTGATTAATCGCATTTTTTGCAGGGATGTATTTGCAAATTCGTTTCTCATATGATATATGAAACTTGTTACTTGTTGCTTTCGAGCGAATATAAATTGATGTGAGAAGATAACTTCTATCACGTGTACTGTGCTACACGCGGGTTTTTTTTTTGTTACTTTTCGCACACGCTTTTTATTATTTGCATTCCTCCCACTCTTGATTATTTCCCTCCTGTACTTCGTTCTCATTTTCTGTTACAATTTCGTTTGTTTTTTTTTTTTGTTTTTGAATGCGAAGTGTGCTAGACATTTGTTTAAACTAGTTTTGATTTTTACTGTTTTCATGGTTTTCGCTTTCGTTGTCTATCTACCTTTTGCCATTATTTTTTGCCATGCTTTTTACAAGCTTTTATTTAACTTATTTAATTGTTTTATTTTTGTTGCCGCCATGCAAAATATCATCAACGAAACGCGTGATTTTAATTCCAATTTTTTGCAATTCATGCGAATTTCATATTTAAATTTTTAATTATTTTGCTTAGGCATATTTGCAATACTACAAAAAATAACATGCTGAATTAATAAATTAAATATTTACATTAGACCGTATCGCAAAAGAAAAAGCTCGCCCCTTTTCTAGAGAAACTGAAAAAATAGTATTTTTAAGATCGCTAGAGGTTTAAAATTTTCTAGAAAATTATGCACCATAAAATTTCACTAAGGATCTCCTCAGAAAAAAACTAAAGCACCTAAGAGACCACAAAAAGTAAAAAATATATCGTCGCTCCGGAAGAAGAAAGACGCATGTCAGTAATTTGTCGACGAAAAAAGGCGCATTAAAAATATGTCGGGGAAGAAAGACGCTTTACAAAACATGTCGACGAAGATAGACGTATTGAAAAATATTTCGACGAACAGAGACGCATAATAAAATATTTCGACGAAGAAAGACGCATTAGCATTATTAACTGCGAAGAAAGACGCATTAGCATTAATATTGCCAAAGAAAAATAAAAAATCGAATACGTCTTTCTTTCCTAAAAAATATTTAAATGCGTCTTTCTTTATAGTAAAAAAAAATAAAGCGTCTTTCTTCGTTATCAAAAAAAATAAAGAGTCTTTCTTTCCAAAAATATTTTTAATGCGTCTTTCTTTGAAAGAAAAAAAGTTTGCGTCTTTCTTCCTGAACAAAACAGTTTGCTTTTTTTTTTCTTCTATAGCGACGATATATACACTATTCCTCAGAATGTTAAATGTGTTTTATTTCGAGTTATACAGAAGCGGTATATGGGGGACTTTTTTTGGTAGATATCTATAAGGCGAGACGATCTAATATATGTACATGCATACATATGCAGGCAATTTAGACAATTGACTTTTGAACGAGAATTTGTGTTACCTTAAGAATGACGTTTTTTTTATAAGATTTCGCAACAATCAAATTTTGTCACATTTTATTAGCAAAATTATTTATTTGTAGATACATATGTACATACATATGTATACAAGTAGTGGCGCAAGGCATAGCAACGTGCTTTTCATACAAAATACATGACGTTTACTTAGTTTTAACTTTATTATTATTTTATATATTTAGGTGATTCACAAAGTGTCATAAAGTCATATGTCATATTAAAATATTGTACGGAAATAGTTATAAAAGACTTTTCCGAAGCCCTGTGAAGAAGTAAACAAGAACAGCTGATCAAATACGACGACCCAAAAACATATCGTGCAGAGTTGTATTTATTTAGTACACATACAGCCTAGAATGCAACAACAAAATGTTATGACTTATGACGATATGACGCAATATGACAGGTTGTGAATCCCCTAATTATTTCTAATTAAATTTCTAGTTTTTATAGTTATATGTATGTAGTCATTCTTTTTTTATTAAAAACAACCAAACCTCATACAATGAATTTTTCTCTTACACATTCTGAGAATTCAATAATTCTTAAGTTTTTATATTCAGCACTTTCCTGTCTATGGGATCAAACCAATGTTTGTAGAGAGATTACCTTGCAATTCAGAAGTAATTAAGTGGTATTTAACGTAGTACCACATGTCAATTTCGCTAGTTGCTTATATGAAGAAGAGTATCAGCTCGCACCAGAACACGGTGGGCAATTCGCTTTCGCTAGCGGCGGAAAATTCAAATTTTATAGTTGAATAAAGCGATTTTTTTTTATTTCCTATCGATTACAGATACTTCTATCATCTTATAATCCTTAATTCTTAATAGCCACTACAAAAAAAGAATTAATAAAAAAAAATTTTTAAAATTATAGATTTTTTTTTAAATAAGAAAAACATTGTTTAGTTCCTTGAAGTTCGTTGTAATCTTTTTTACTTTGGAAGTTGTTAGTTTTCTGTCGTTAGCGAAAGCAAATCGCCCACTGTGCAGAAGTGGCATAAAACGCTCTAGAAACGAATCAGTTTTGAATCAGACATTTTCCCTACGGAGTAGCTATAGTTTAGGCAGATATGTACCTACAGATGTTTGTATGAAAATATATGTACATCCATCTATCTAAATATGTCAAGTCATTTCATTTTCTGATTTTTTATGTAATCTGCTCTTTAGCAGTCGCCCACATGTACTTCCGACACTGATACATAATCTTATATTGCTGACGACTACGGGCACATAGCCCTTTGGCAAAATTCCACTTATATACAGACATACATTTTTAAGTATAAATAGAAATACATATATTTAAATAGAAAACTAGAGGCCAAAGGACGCGCACACTTTGTTGATTGGCATATGATCAATCATCAAAAAAGAAAAAAATAATAATTGAACGAAAAGTAATAAAAAACGAACTATGTATACAAATTAAACTAAAGCACTTGGTAAAGCTTATGCTAAAGGTCCGTCGCCAAGCTGGGAACTGCCTCAAATCAAAAGTATTAATAAAAAGTTTTTTTATTGATTCTCCACAATTTGTAAGCCTAGCACTAAGTTCAGGGTCGTGAAATTACGCCAGCAACATGCATTTGCTTTGTTGTTAAATGTTGTCAGCAACATTTTTTTCCAATGAAAACAAACGCCAAGCCGAAAACTGAGCAAATGTAAATAAAGCATTGCCAGAGAACCAATTATCACATGTTGGCAAGAAAATCACTTTTTCATACCAAATATTTATCAACAAATTTCACTTTTCGCTTGAAATTAAATGGCATTGTCTATTTAAATTGACATGAAAATTGTTTCTGCTATAATGTTCCTCGCATGTTGCGCAACGTTTTCACGGGAGGAACTCAATACAACTTTGTGGTGAAATATCTGTGAAATTTCATGCATGTTTCACGACCAGTTTTTTTGCATGGATTTTGACGGTAATTTTACGTGAAACTCGAACCTAATACTATAGATTTTAAGGAAATAATTAGAGAAATAAACTCTGTTGCGAAACCTTCTTGTTCTTAATTGGAAATACCAAGGGAGGCAGCGTCGCTGTCCACCTGATCACCCCAACGCAGTGGAGGTCTCCCTTTTCCTTTGCTGCCTTTAGCGGGTTTCGGTAGAAATACTTTCTGCGCCGGAGTGCCCAGACATGACCTGCCCAACGTAGCCGCTGGATCTTTATTCGCTGCACAATGTCGATGTCTACGTAAAGCTCGTACAGCTCATTGTTAAATCTCCGCATATATTTGAACTCGCTAACGCGCAAAGGTCCATAAATCTTCCGAAGAAGTTTTCTCTCGAATACTCCAAGTGCCATCTCATCTGATTTTGACATTGTCCATGCTTCTGCGTCGTACATGAGGACTGGAACGATGAGCGTCCTGTAGAGTGTGATTTTTGTTCGTCGAGAGAGAAATTTACTTTTCAATTGCCTACTTAGTCCAAAGTAGCACTTATGGACAAAGAGTGATTCTTCGTTGGATTTCCGTGCTGACGTTATTTTTGGTGTTAATGCTGGCTCCCAAATAGACGAAGTCCTTAACTGTTTCGAATTTGTAGCTGACAACAGTGACGTGGCTGCGAAAATTAGCTGTTTCTTTGGGTGATGACAGGAGGTAGATGCTTCGTATTGTTCTCGTTAACAGCCAAACCCATTTTCTTAGCCCTTTATCCAGCTTGAAGAAGGCAGAACATACATTTTTAAGAGAACCACACTAATGTTGTTGGAAACTTCCACAACACAAAAACTACAGCCAGTCTAAAAAATCTACTAGTAAACAAAAACAAAGCTAAAAGTACTTAAAAACAGCTGCCTATAACTCTCAAAATAAATAAATTTGTCACATTTAATAATCGAGTGAATTTCAAAATTCTTATTTGGCACATTAACGTCAACATTAATCACAAAAAAAAAAAACATAAACAGAAGAAGAAAAATATTTTATTCAGGTTAATATACTTTTTGAACGTATAATATAAGGTGTTTTGGCAAAAATTCGTATTTCAAATTATTTTTAGCAAGATACATATGTACCTACTAATCTAATGCTTAAGGCGAACATCTATCAGCTAAACAAGCTAATAAAAAACGAATTTTATGAAATGAAATCAAGCAGAAAACGCATGAATACGCAAAAAATTGGACGAAAAGGTGCACGTGTTTATGAGTGTGTAGCGTAGCCACATACGCTTTAATAAAATAGAAATAAAACAAGAAATAAAAATAAAAAATAAAAAAAAAATAAATATTACTATGTTCATAACATAGCATAACTCAGTAAGAGCTCACTGTTACCGTATAAGAGTTCTGAAAGCAATTCCAAAAAAAAAAAAACAAAAAAAGGCATAAAAACACGGCCAAAGAAATAAATAGAAAAGAGTGCTCAACAATTTGCAAGAATTTTGCGAAAGGAAAAACCCCATTTATTTGTGCAAAAAAAAAAAATAATAATAATAAAACAAGAAAACAACAATTGGGCACAGAAAATGAAATGGAAATGCAAAAGTGTAACGAACTGCGTTAACAAATACTTGCGGCTGTGTGTTCTACCTTACCTAATTTATATTTACCATTAGTGCTAGCTTATGATTATGATTATTTAATATTATTGTCTTTTATACTTATTTAATATTGCAATAAAAAGTTATTAACCTTGTTCGCTCTGAAGGTCGCCTACACTCAGGGAAAAAAAAATTATAAAAACATATGAAAACGTGCTTAAAATGGGCAAAAACGTATTTAAAAGTGATCTAAATACCAACATTTTTATTTTAAAATTGTTCATTGTAAAATTTTTAAATCAAGAAAAAACATTTTAAATTTAAAAATGTTTATTTTTATTTTAAGGACCATGAGAAAAAACCGCTGCAGTGTTCTTTATATCATTTTCTCTTCCGGATTCGAAATTGTATCCAACGGCATTCCCTTCATCTTCTCTCAATCCGAGTACCAACTACAAAAATATAGCCTCCGCTTTTTCTCTTATTCTATCTTTATTTCTTATTCTCCCTTTCTTCTTTGTTTTATATTCTCCTCCGGATTCGAACCATGACATCAACCTGAAATTCAATCCAACGCCATCATATAGTGGAACATTAAACATTATATTGAATTGTAGTAACCTCTTTATACTTCCATTTTCCTAAAAAAGAATCCCTGAATTATATGAATCATTGTAAGAACAAAATTAAAAAAAAAATCGATTCTCATTATTGTTTTTGTTGGATTTCTCACAAAAACATATTTTCTCACAAAAAAATTTTGAACAAAGAGCGAGTTTTTGAATCAACATTCATTTTTAATTTTTAATTTAAATACGTTTCTTTTCAAATCCAAAATGCATTTTTACTTCAGAAATTTCATTCTTAATTCAAAAATTTCATTTTTAATTTAAAAATTTTCGTTGTTAAAATAAAAATGGTATGGTTTAAAACGTGCATTATGAAAACAAAAATTTTATTTTTGATTTTAAAATGCTGTTTTTCCCTGAGTGTATAAATTTGTCGTTTTTATGGTTCAACTGTCTGTATTTTGACTCAATATTTGTTCCCCGCCTTCTGGCAATCACCTATAAAGCAACCTCAAATATGATTTTTATAGTTAAAAAATGCATAATATATTTAACTAGAACAGTAAAAAAAAGTCAAGCAGGAAAATTTATATTCAAATTTTAATTTTGAGAGCTTTTTAAAACCAAAAACGTGCATAAATAATTACGTACCTACACGTTTAACAATCAAAAAATTTTGGGTATTAGAAAACGGGCGATTAACCAGCAACAAAGTAACCGAGTAATTGCATACAAAAATTTTTTATGAATATTGAATAGGCAAGTGAATTCTTAAATGAAGTGAATGATTAAAATTGTTTAACGAATTTCCATAAATTTGAGAAAAAAAGGAGATACAGAGATATGCAAGAAAGCAAAATAATAAAATTAAAATGCAAATGTTAGAAGTCTGAATTCCATTATTTTGTGCTGTTTATTAAACTCGAACAAATATTTATGTAGATATAAAGAGTGAGAGCGAGGTGCAACATGTTATTTGCTGATTAAAAGAATATTATTTAGAATTCTCTTAAGTCACAAGTAATAGAGAAATAGCTGGAATTTAGAATTTCAGCGAGTTAAGATAACTGGGACGCAGCGAGGAAACAAGTGGCAGAAGAAGCCTAACACATATCGAACACACTCTGACCCAAATTGAGGGTTGTTGTCTGGGGACCACTATCTGTATAATAAAACGCCCAAACCGTTTTGCTCCCTGAGGTCAATTATTTTTTTTTTTTTTTGGCATTTTAAATTTGCAAAATTTCGTCTGAGTAATTTTTAAATAAACGAAAAAAGGGTTAAAATCAGGGACCGAAAATAACGGTTATCTTTTTTTTGGGTGGTGAAAAGGTTACACAAAAATAACCTTTATCTTCTTTTGGGAATTTTTAACCAGGGACCGTAACGATTATCATTTTTATGAAAAAAAATCATTTTTAATCGTTATAATTTGATTTTTATTTTTTCGATGAAATTTGATCAATATTTTATGATTTTTATTTTTTCGATCAAAAATAATTGTTATTACTGGATTTAAATTTTTTCGATGAAACTTGATCGATATTTTATGATTTTTATTTTTTCGATCAAAAATAATTTTTATTATTGGATTTAAATTTTTCGGAATGTTTTAATATTGGTACCAAATGAAATAAGGTAATCATAGCTACAATCCCTGCTCAACACCTTTCATTTGATACCAATATCGTCCAGAAATATTGACAAATAAATATGCTTGATTTTTATAGCTGACCAAAAAAAAATAAAAATCTGAATAACGGTTATTCAGGCCCAAAACAGTTTTTAGGTTACCATAACGGTTATTTAAGCCCAAAAAACTTTTTTGGTTTCCATAACGGTTATTCAAGCCCAAAACGGTTTTTTGGTTTTTATAATGGTTATTAAGGACCAAAAAAAATTTTTTTTCTCATGATAATGGTTAAATATGACTTTTACCCCATTTCTCTTATAACCGTTACGTCCCTGGTTAAAATACATATGGTATAGAAGTATGTCGTTAGGAAGCATATGCTAAAATTGAACGAGCTTTAATTTCGTTGAATACTTTAACCCTCTAACACCTACACGAAGTAGTTGTTTTGGCCCATTTTTTAGAAAGTCCGAAAGAAAATAGTATTTTGAAGGTCGATAAAGGGTTAAAATGTTCGCCTTAAATTTCACTAGTTCACTAGTCAGAAGAAATCTTTGTACAAAGAACGATAGCGGCACACTTAGTTCAGTAAAAAGGCTCATTGTGATACCACGAGAATAGATTACACCTCCTTTCTGAGCCAATGTGAACGCCTCGTAAAATGCATCAAGTCGTTGATGTCGATTTTTGCGACTTTGTGTAAGCCATCCAGTAAGGGAGCCCCTGTTGTTGTTGTATTAGCAGTACTAAGCCCTCCCTAGGCAACACACATTTGTCACAAACTATCGTAAATCTCATCTAACGGTAGACCCAGAAATGTGGCAGCTTCTATGGGGTTTGTCCAGAAGGACATTGGCGTTCTATAAGTCGGTTTTGGTGGGCATGTGAAGAGTTGCTGGGTGTGGTGTGGTGACTCTCCACTTGCCGGGGATTCGTTCGGTATGCTTGAGTCCATTCTGGACCTGTATGAGTTCAGTATGCTGCAGTATCGAGATCAGAGTTGCACGAGTACAACTCGTGTTTCACGCGGCAGTTCAAGTTCTGCCTCTGCTATGGGTGGTGGTTGGTCTCTGATTAGAAGGTATGCTGGAAGGACGGACACTTAGCTGTTAACTGTTTCGGTGTGGATTTTGTTAAAAGTTTGCTTGTAAGTTGTCGGGTCGAGCGGTTTTGGTAGGTATGTATTTTTCCACCTCTTGCGTAGGTCGATAAAATGATTCCTGACATGACGAGGGCGTGGCTCAGGCTCGACTCGATCAGATCAGGGAACCCCTAGGAAGCACCTCCTGATGCCACTATGTGCCGGTTCCAATCTCCTGAGGTGTTCAATCTCCTATTCCTCCTCATCGTCCTCACAGCTGCTGTAGCATATACAGTAGGGCGCTCCAGCGCTTTCCGCATGCTTCCCAATGAGACAGTGTCCCGTGAGTACCGACATTAGGTCGGAGATGTCCTCCATTCTTCTCATATTTGGCAAGATCGCTTGTTATCTCATTTTGACCAAGTTTGTGTTGATAAACTGCAAGCTGGGTTTTGTTGTTCTCATCTGTTACTAGCTTTTTTTGTGTAGATGTAGTCTTTCAGCAATAGCTTTCATGTGGCAAAAAGCATACCTACGCCTTCATTGTCAGCAAAAACCTGATCGGTAGCACCTTGAGCCTTGCAAGCTCATCAGCCATACACAGTTGCCCTCAATATCGCTCCCTCCTTTCAGCAAGAAAGAACCGAGAGACCTAATGACCGCGTCAATGTAACTGAACTCTATCAATGTTTTCGACAGAAACTCACTTCAGGTCTTGAGAAAAGAATACTCCTCCAACTTTGCCGTTTAGTTTCGAGCCGACGTCTTACAGAAGCGCTACTTGGGGGAGGGAATCGCCAAACTGGCTTTTCCCATATAAAAAATACTTAATATAGAAAATACAGACTACAATAACTTGAGATAAAGCAAATAAACAAAACACAAATGCAAAATATCTAAACGATGTCAACAACCTCTCTAGGTGCTATAAAATAATAAATTATGTATTATTATAATTAGTAACCGCATGTTTACATTGAACATTTTTATATTGTAATAAAAATCAAAACACAAGCAGACAGAAACGCATACGAGCGTAGAAATTGAATTTAATTAATTGCAATTATTGTTGTGTACAGTTTTAATGCCTTAAACATGAAACATTGTACAATAAGTTACTACACACGTTCCCCCCATAGGCACCTACCCTGCATTTCCTACACATGTAGTTAAATACATATATGCGCAAAAGTATAAAAGCTTATAGTAAATAGTTTATTGACAGCCGAATTTATGTAGTTCGCCTAAATATTGACACAAAGCGCCTGCACGCGACAGCCAATGGACGCCAGTCCAAGACGACGACGACGACGTCAAACAGTCGGAGAAACGCCATTTGAAACAAAAAGTGGTGGCGCTCTCTCCCTCCTAATAAACATTTTCGTTCACTTTTTTTATCGTGAGTGTATGCAGAGTCATTGCCTACCAACGCTCAAGGTCAATACTGTTTATTTTTTTCTGTATTTTGTTTTGAATTTTGTATTCATCATCGGTGCTTCTTGCTCTAACTGGTTCTTCAACACAAAGTCTTGCTCACTTACATATTTAGATATTTGTGTTTGTTGTTAGAATTACATTTGTACATATGCGAATGAGTCAAAGGCAGATGACGGCACAGCAAAATAGAGGTACCTACTGGTAGAAAGAGAGAAAGACAAATAGGGACTGAAAGAGAGAACGAGAGTACCCATAATAGTAGAGTAGGGAGGCGATTAGTAAGCGAAAATGAGAGGTAGAGAAGAAAAATTTGAGGTAGAGAAGAAAAATTAGTGGTAGAGAACAAAGATGGGAGGTAGGGAACGTTGCTCTTCAGTTGAGAAAACTTTGGAGAGCACCTACATAGTTGTAAATACGTACATACTTATATATACCCACTAAAGATTGTCGCGAAATGTTCGAGAATGACCTACGATATTCCATATGAATATCGAACTGAAAATTAACTTTTAAAAAACCGTTGTTTTCCAATATACATGGTATTACACAAATACACTAGAAATGCATTCGAATAAATGAGAACCATATGTTGCTATAGTAACAAGAGAAGAAGTAACGTATTCCTATAGTCTAGATTCCAGACTCTAGGGTGGGAGCTGCAGTATTTTGTTTGGAGCTTGGAATACAACAATCCTTCAGACTCCCGGAATATTGCACTATCTTTCAGGCTGAAGTTTACCGAACTTGCAGATGAACTGACGTACTCAAACTCTCATGTGAACATTTTCATCGACAGTCAGGCGACAATCAAAGCGAAGACCACCTATATGTTTGTGAATCAGTGCGAGGCCAAACTACATACATGAACTCGGTGCGGATAGATGCGTTACTATCTATTGGCTACCCGGACAACAGGCAATCGAGGGAAATAAAAGCGTATTAAAAAGAGGACGGACCACGGACCGTGATCAAAAGGGCAAATCAGTGTTGCGATGCAACTGGAATTTGGAAAGTGTTGCTTATCTCCGCGAAAAGGAATAATTTTTGTACCAATACAAAGTTGAAAAAATAAATTGCATGGTCGAATTTCGAGTACCGGCGATACTAGTTATTATTATTAGCTGAAGAATGACCACGTTCTCGACTGAAATAACAACCTTTTTCGTTTTCCAAGCTTTTTCGAATTCTTAACGAGACTTAATGTTTATTGGGTAATCTAAATATCGTCGGCCTCCTGCCAAAACCACGAATGTGCTAAAATGAAAATGTTGGGAAATCGAGTTTTAAAGTTTATTCTTCTCGCAAAATTTGAAAAATTTGTTTCTAATATAAAAGTATATCTACAAATTAGAACCTTGTGTAGCTCGATGCCCTGATATAGTTTTTATGCTTCTATTCCTTCTAATCTTCGAGATTTGGCACATTCGTGTTTCTGGCCCAACGAAAACCAAAAAAAATTTCTTGAAAATAAATTTCAAAATGTAAGTAAAACAAATACATTCAATTCAAATGCATATTTTATTTGTGGAACTATTCCTAATCTTCAAAATAAAATTTTTATGAAAATTGTGGTATTCCTTTGGAATCGCAAAGGTTTCGCACATTTTATTTAAATCTTTTGCTTTCGCGTCAGCGATAGGTAATGCCTCCGAATAAACGGGCGTGGGTATTATTGAGTAGGGCTACCAATATTCAATTGCAAATAAGCTACTAAAAATGTTGTTTCAGAATAATTTTTTTTTTGTAAAAAATATTGTAGAGTTAATCGTTTATATACCGTCGTACCATACGAAAACTAGCACGCAATATTTTTTGGTTGAGGAATACAAGCACTTTAATCTTTTGGTTGACGAAAGGTAAAAATTTTGTTTAAACAACAAGAATTTTAATGCATAAACAGTTAGGGGATTCACAACCTGTCATATTGCATCATATCGTCATAAGTCATAATATTTTGTTGTTTTATTCTAGGCTGTATGTGTACTAAATAAATACAACTCTGCACGATATGTTTTTGGGTTGTGGTATTTGATCAGCTGTTTTTGTTTACTTCTTCACAGGGCTTGGGAAAAGTTTTTTATAACTATTTCCGTAAAATATTTTAATATGACATATGACTTTATGACACTTTGTGAATCACCTAAGTATATAATTAGTCAAATGTTCTACTTTTCGTACAGAATTGTTTAATTGCCAGTTTCGTAAGAAATTTTAAATGTGTTTTCGTATGGTACGACGATATGCACCTCGACCAGCAAATATTTCGAAAGGGCAGTTTCTCCTTAGTTGAAATAAATGAAGTTTAAAAAAGGATCGTATAATTGCGTATGAACTTGAAATGGTTTTGGAGAGTTACATGCCCCTCTGATGATTTGCGTTGTACAGCACCATTTTCTATGGTCAGTTTTCGAAGGTAAATATTTGCCCACAAGGTCCTTTTGGCGTATTTATCACTGATTGCTAATCAAAAATTAGTTTAGCTTTCGGCGAGCTAATATTTTCCGTTCAAGGTGCATTTCATGATTGCCTTTTTCCCACTATTTTTATAACAATTTGAAAACTAGCAGCGAGGTTCGGAAGAGCATAATCCTGAGCCTAACTTTTCAGAAGACTCTGATTTCGAAGATTAGGAATAGTTCCACACATAAAATATGAATATGAATGGAATGTGTTTGTTTCACTTACTTTGGAAATTTATTTTCAAAGAATTATTTTGATGATGTATTGTGGAACGATTTTCCGTCATCCCTTGTCAAGTTTGGTTTGGAGACAAACCGGTTTCGGCTATGCGCCATCTTCAGTGTCTTCTTTCGAAAGGGATGACGGAAAATCGTTCCACAATACATCATATTCCTACCCTGTCGGAAAAACAAGCAACCAAAAAGTTATTAATTATTTTGATTTTTTTTGGCCAGAAACACGAATGTGCCCCATATATTTTTGGAAATTTACTTTCAACGATTTTTTTACACTTTTTGTTAGGCCAGAAACACGAATGTGCCCCATATATTTTTGAAATTTATGTATTTTTAAGGAATTTTTAGCATTTTTTGTTGGGCCAGAAACACGAATGTGTCACATTCGTTTTTCTGGCTCAACTTTTTATAACTGATCTACACATTCGTGTTACTGGCATTGGAAATTTTGGTGGCTTCCAGTGCACAAAGGTACTGGGGGTTTTACTAAAATGTAGAGCACAGATTGATCAGGAAAACCGCTTAACTCAAAATTGGAAAAATTGCACATTCGTGGTTCTGGCAGGGGCCGACGATATGTGCTTATAACAAAACACACCGCTGTAGAGATCAACAGCGAGCGTAATTTTATTGTGAACACGCTCTGTTGACATTTTACATCTGTTGTCGTTTGCCTAAGTGACGCTCCCGCTCTGTTTACAAATATTTAACTTGCACTCAAATTTTTTATAGTTTTATTTACTTTTTATTTTGATTTTTTTTTTTTATTAATTTTTTTTATTTGCCTTAAATTTAATCATCCGCAATCTATTTTGCTTTGTTGACGTTGGCAAAAGCTTATTTCTTTCTCGATTATCTTCCTTCTTCACATTTTCTGTGTTCTATGCCGTTAGGTTGTTCCATACAAAAGCTTGGAATTTATGAAATTCTTATTTAAAACAAGAAAATAAATAATATTCCCTTTTCGCTTATTTTCACTTATCTATGTATATGCTATGTATGTATGATAATAATAATAATAATAATAATACAATGGCGCTATTATAACTCTGACGAGTTTTATGGCCGAGCTTCTCTCCCAATTCGAGGTGTGCTCCTCTTTTTGTTTTTCCTACTAATTGGGTGGACCTACAGTTTTATGCCGGCTCCGAACGGCGAATGCATTTTGTGTGAGAAGCTTTTTCATGGCAGAAATACTCCCGGAGGGTATGCCGCCCACTGCCGAGAGGTGACCGCTGCTCTTAAGAAACCCAATAAGTGGATTTTTACTAATTAGAAAAATTGTTTTGGTGTTTTGCTCGGACCGTGGTTTGAACCCGAGACCTCTGGCATAGCAGGCGAGCACTCTACCCACTGCACCACAGCGGCCACGTATGTATGTGTGTATGTATGTATGTATGTATGTATGTATGTATGTATGTATGTATGTTAATCAGATGATTATTGTACTCTCTGCCATTGAGTGGTTGGCTGAATTTGCTTGCCTGTTTTACTATTTACATTTGGAATTTAAGCTTTTTTATTTGAGATTATATATTTTTTATAAGTTTATACAAATATACATGCATACATTTATAAACATATGTACGTATGTATGTATAATACATAAATAGGTACATACATACAAACTTATGTCCCATATACAATTGATTTATGACTCGTTAGTTTAATTTGCATATTTACTTCGTGTTCTTTCTATTCCCCACGAAAATTTTTCTTAGTAGGCAATTGTTAAATCGAAAGTTTATTTTTATAGTTTGGTTTGTTTGAGTACAGTGACATTTATTAAATAATATACATATGTACCTATATGTACATACATATGTACATACATATCGCATCTGTCACATCTGGTGTCGGACAGCTTGTCATACTCCCCCATCGTAAACTGTGTTTTTTGCACAAATCCATTGTTATTTTTATTGTTGTTGTTGTTCTACAATTTAAGACATTAAATATTTCCTAGGAAAATCTGTACAGTGATTAATAAAAGAAATCTACATATGTATGTATATTCAAAATTTGAAATTTTTACAACATTTAAAAAAATCCTCTCTCCCTCGTTCAAACAGATGGCAACATTTGCAAACACATTTCCAACAATATTTCTCACTCTATTTAATTTGATACCCATATTGCAGCATTGAATTCAATTTATTGAAATTATTTATAAGCATACATAGGTGGTAACCCTCGGCTTTTTTAAATTGTCGTAAAATTACAGCGAACCATCCCAAAAACTATTTAATTCGGTTGAGCGAGTTCTTGAAACTGCAAATTAAGACGGTAAATTCAATATTAAAATAATTTTTTTTTCGTCAAGTTAGATATTAAATGAATTTTTAAAATATGTATGCGGCAATCATTCTCGTTAAAATAAAAAAAATATGTATTCCCTTCCTAAAAATCTTTGGTGTTATGGCCACATTAAAATAATTAAATTATTTTATTAATTTAAATTAATATTTTCAAACAAGTGGCAGCACTATCAAATATACTTTCAAGAGTAACATAATATAATTAACATAAAATAATATTCTCTTTTTATTTCTCCTTTTTATATTAAAATTTGTTTATAATAGCCGTATGGACAACTAAGCGTGGATAGAGATGTGCGCTTAGAAATCCACACAAAATTTAAGCGCAGATGTATATGCGCTTAAATAAAAACAGGGCTAATATCAAAAATGTGGCAACCCTTCTTCGAATTAATTTTTTATTGTAAATCTTCTTAAATATTCTTCTGTGGCTTAACACCCATATTGAAATAACATTTTTTTAATCAAAACAAGCTTTTTAACAGATGGCAACCCTGTAAAAATATTTGCAACTATGCATAATTCTTCGAAAAGCTCTTCAATTGCATAGCCTTTTTATAATACTTCATTAATTTTTATTGATTTTATTAAGTTTAACATTTTCAAACAGGTGGCAACCCTCAACACAAATATTTTTTTAAACTTGTTTTTTTTTTATTTCCACTCCGAAATAATTCGTTTACTTTATTAATTATATAAATCGCAATTTTGGAAACCGGTGGCAACTCTACAAAATTTTTCTTTAAAATATGCAGGCAAAAAATTCCAAAAAAAAAACAAACAGCGAAATTAGCACTATTTCATGCAAAAAACAAAAAACAAACGTGCTGTTTTTTAGAATTGCAAAAAAACAAAATGTTTAAATGAACTAAACACAAAATAAGATTAAACTAACAGTGGAGCCAGTGTATTTAATATGCTAAATAGAATTTCACAAAAAGCACATGAGCTCTCTCAAAACGCTCGTCGTCTACACGCGAAAACGCCAAAAACAAAGTTCGCAGATAAGCAAAATAGAGTACATATTTGTAGACACACACGTAAGTATACTTATTTCATTAAGTGTACTTTATAAATTTTCACAAGTCATTGTCAAAATTAACACAAAAACAAATGTATAAAAGCCAAAAAAGAAAATAAAAGTGAGTAGGTATAAGTTGTACAGAAGAGAAAAGCGTAAAGGAAATCATGATATGACAAGTGAGCTAATTATGATGCTAATCATACGAATACGTGAAAAATTGCAAGTTTCTTTATTGAGAAAAAAATTATCAAAGTTATTAGTAGTCATAACAACGGAAACGAGCATCACGTGATATATGTACATATAAAATCATGCGATCAAGCGACATCAAACGAGGCTGTTCACTTACTTTCAACTAAATTTCAATGAAGCAGCTGGCTGTACGAAGATAAGCTACAACTTTGCTCTTTTTACTAAGTACATAGTTGATTGAATAAACATATTAATAAAAAAACCTTTAAATCTGCAAAAAAGCTGTGGGAACCCAAACCAATCCACGCTATCAAACGGTTTGGTCAAACCTAACCTAACTCATCCCCAACTGCCAAAAATCACAATCCAAGAAGATCAACAATACTTTCGAGGAAAAAAAATTAAAGAACATACTAACACATAACATAAAAAATAGTTTCAACATTTGCTGAATGAGTCGAGTGCGCTCAAGTGAATGTATCATACGATTTCAAAAAGGAAATGCGAATAAAAAAGGTCAAGCGAATAGAAAAAAAAATCGCGATATCTTAAAACGCGCTTTGAAGCTCCGCAAAGGCGAGCGATTGTTTAATAATCAAGAATAAAAATGAAGAAGAAAAAACTCGGGCGCCAAAAAGGAAGTGACGATAACAAAACAGGCAACAAGTAGTAAAAGCAATAGTGACAAGAGCAAAATGACTAAATAAAAAAAAAGAAATAAAAAGAGATAAAAAATTAAAAACAACACAGCAATAAAAAACCAACCAAGACTAGATACATAATAAGAAGTAATTTGCAAAAGCGAAACTTGGAAATAACAAACGATTAATAAAAAAATAAAAATAAAATAAAATAAAAACAACGAATAGTTCAGCAAGCACAAACGACTTATAAGTAAGTACCTAGAAACATCATTGCCGCTGGAGCCACTAAAGTGGCAATTTGAAACTTTTTAAGAGCCAGGTCACCGGAACCCAACTTTTTGAAAATATGCAATATTTGAACCTTCTTAGAAATTCGGGCCACTTTTGGTCCTGTTTTACTTTCAAAACTGTAATGTAATAAATATTTTTTTTATTTTTTTTTTCTTAAATATAAAAAAGGCCTCTTTGTATAACTTATTTATATTATGCTCTAGTTTTACTTGGTTTTAGTAAAATACTGTTACTTAACCTGTGAATTGCTTTAAACCACAAAAATATATAAAAATATGTTTCTAGCTAAATAAAATTAGGGGAGCACTTTTTTTTCCTTCTTTGGGCCACTTTTTTAAATTTTTTAGCGGCAACACTGCCTAGCAACATTTTGAATGTTTTCCTATGCAAAAAAAAAAATGATCCACCATTTTCTTGCTTGATGGTACTTTGTACAAGCCGAACTCAACCACATAAATTATTAACACTTTAGTTTTAGGAGTATGTAAGTACATGGTGACAATTTGCTTCAATTGATATAATTTTTTGGACTTGCTGTGTAGAAGCATAATCCAACTAAAAAGGTCAAAACATGACGTCAATAAAAAATTTAAATTCATAACAAAATAAAATTTTTTGTTAGCTGCAGTTTTATTTTATGTGTCTAAGTTTTCTTGTAGTAAACGTCAAAATACACTGACAACATATAAATGCAATTGCCATGGCAACTAGGTATGCAAACTCGCTTACGAGCTTGCAAAACGGCAACGCTGATTTCGATCAACTAGCTAATGCTGAAACAGTTTGTGAATTAACTGTAGGATTCACTGGCGAGGGCGTGGCATATTTTTGTTTAAAAGATCAATGACTTATTTGATATTTTATAGATAAAATTATTATTAAATTATGAAGTGAATTTTTATCGTCTGTTAATTAACAAGTCTACGATTTTGGCAATAATAAATACATACTTTGCCGGTTAACTCAGTCTAAATTGATTTTAATTAACGGTTTAATTAGCAAATTGTTATTAAATTACCACATACATATCGCCGTTTGATTCCGCAGTAAAGCCGGGAATAATAAATAAAAAACACAAGCAGAATTAGGTTTTTTCCAAATATAAATTCAATTAATTTATTTAAAATATAATCTTGTGAATAGCGGTAGGTATATAATTTTATCTTCACGTAGTGAATAAAAGAAGAAAAAACTTACGGCGCTGATGATGACTTCGGTTGTTCGGGATCGCAATCGAATAGAAAGAAAAAAATGGCAAACCGGAAAACGTCAATAATTTTCACCACAACAAAAAATGTTATTTCGAAAACTACTGACGTTTCGACAGGGTTGCTCTTGAAGGGTTGCCACAAGGGGGGACATTAATAACACACATTAGGGTGGTTATGAATTTGGTTTGGGCTGCTCGCCCAAACACCGTTTAAACTTCATAACCGCCTAAGTGAGATTTTCATCCGACTTTTGTGTTAAAAATTAAAATTTAATTTCTGACGTCCAAGTCTACGACTTCATAGACAAGAAGGACACTAGAAGGAAATATAGAGCTTCGCAAAGACCAAATTTATGGTATGAATCGATAAAGCTGGGCACCAGGAGTTAAAGTTTGACAATTCTCAATTTAGGCATATGCGCTTATGAAATTTGCACTTAGACGGTTATGAAGTTTAAACGATGATATTTATATATGTATATACAACGTGCCCTTTTGATGATTTCAATATTTAATAGATTGGATACAAATTGATGAGTACCCCATAAATAGCTAACGGATAGATACAGTTGGGCTAAGAAAAAAAGAGTCGGCAGATGGCTCTGCATTCGAGAGTAACCAAAAGCAGCTACAATGTAGTAACAGGCAAACATAAATAGCAAATTCATAAAAACAAAAATCAAATAACTTAAATTTGAATATGAACATCGAAGTTTCTTTCAAACAATTTTGAGTGCAAAAAATATGTACATATACTCACTTAACACAACAAACAATGTCTCAAACTACTTTCCGATAGATATGCATACCTGAAAAGAAAGAAAAAGCAAATTAATAAAAGTTGTAAAAAAATATTTCACTTTTATTTTATATATAAAAATAATCGTATTAACTAACTTTTATTAAACAGAATAAGAGGCAAATGTGTCATAAAATAAAACCTTTGATGTAGTTAAGGGCCCATCTTAACACCCGTTTCTTATAAAGCGTGCTTTAATAAAGCTTTTAAAGTAAGCTTAATTTTACAGATGCTGGAGCTTTCAATTTTAGAACTTTTAACTAAATTTTTTGGCATTTAGAGCGAATCGTAGTAGCTTTCGCGTTTTATTGACTTTGTGTTTGAAAGCTTTCACTTTAAAGTTTTGTGAAAGTCTAAACACATTAAAACTTTTGAGCGTTTAAGACTAAAATTCCTTGAAAGCTTTTGAGCTTCTAAGGCTTTTTAAACAAAAATTTTTAAGTAATTATTTCATCCACTTCAAGGAGATCTTTTTTTAACAATATTTCGTACTTTCTCGTAAAATACGAAAGTATTAATTATATGTAGTTTATAATGCCACAAACAAGCTTTAAAAGGCGATACACTATCTCAAAACCTTTGTAAATTTCCACCGCCAAATTATAAGCTTTTTTTTATTTTTATTTTTAATAAAAGCAGTGGAAAATTTGTATACCATGATAAGTAGATGATATGACTTACTTAGAATAATAAAAAAAGATAATTCAATTATGAATTCATGCAATTAAAAGAAGAAATTTATTTTTTAATGCATTCGTTTCGTAAACTTTACTACGAGTTTCGTCTCATGTATTATCTCGAGCTAATTTTAAACTAATCTCTGCGAAATACATACATACATATGTATATAAAAAAATCGTCTAGCCATTGTTTGCATAATCGCATTAGAAGATTCAATGTTTTAGAAAAGTGATTTACTCAAAAGTGTGTAGCCACAAAATATACAATGTATGTATGTAAATATTTATTTTTATACATAGTTATATACCTAGTTCTATATACTTATATATATACATACATACATAAGAATCAAATCGGGAATATACCTACGAAATATTTACTTAGACCAAAATGTAGGTGAATTCTTCATAGATTTTGGGGCATGATAATAGCCTAGGAAGATTGGCCATATTTTGTACACGGCGACTGACAATATTTATCATCTTCAAATATTAAACTCATATATTCTTCTGACACCACCAAGTCAGAAACTGCCATAGAACAAATTGGAAATATACTGGTAGCATTATTATCTTATCGTTAGACACGCACGTTGAGACGTTTATAAATTTCTTTGCTAATTTTGATAAGCAATGAATTTAAGAAAGTGAAGACATATTTGGATTTGAATTTCGATGTTGCCAACCCAATGAGAAATTTGTTTAATATATAGTTAGAGGCAGAGAGAAAATAGTAATCTTATAGGAACGAGGCTGCTGCTTGCACAGCGTGGATTTGCTATATTGAACTAAAAAATTGGAGACTTCTAACCGTATAAGAGACACACATGTGACATATTTATAAAAGAATTTTAATAGTTGCATAAAGGTATTTATTTATAAAAAAAATTAAAAAAAAAAAAAAAAATTATTATAAAATAAAGTAAAAAATTGCTCCCCACAGGTGTAAAGAAACGCCGAAAAGATGTGATAAATTTACACAAAACAAGTCATTTAGCTGTCATCATTTAAAAACTTAAGTACACGTACATATTTTCTCACTGACTCAACAGCCAGTAATGTGCACAGATTTAATTTACAAAAATTCTGCTATAGGTATAGGATTTGTAAATAATACTTTTTGTTTTTGCTGTTTGCTTGTTGTACTTTATCGTAAGTTGAAGGTCGTTTGTATTGACGGCAAAAAAATGATTTATTCAATTGTACCTACATATATACATACATATATATAAATATTTAACGTGGATTGTAAATTTGAAAAGTAGGTATGTATGTAAGCAAAAATCATTTTTTTTTAATTCCGTGAGCAAGAGCTTAGTGAAAAAAAGCAATAAAAAAATGTATTGAAGCAAGACCTATTATGAATATTGTGTAGAGCTGCTATTTAGAAAGAACTAACTATTCATAAAAGGGCACACAATGAAGCTTAAACTGAGAAAACGTCAACTGAATAAAAGCAGTGTTAATTCTATACATATTCTAAGTAATGAATTTAATATGAAAATATTCATTTTTAATTTTTTAGAAACTAGAAAAAAAACAGGGACTGAAAATAACGGTTATTTCTTTCTAGTGTGGTGAAAAGGGTTCGCAAAAATAACCTTTATCTTCATTTGGTCCATAATAACCATTATAAAGACCAGAAAACCGTTTTGGGCCTGAATAACCGTTATGGCAACTAAAAAAGTGTTTTGGGCTTGAATAACCGTTATGGCATCCAAAACACTGTTTTGGGCCTGACTAACCGTTATTCAGCTTTTTATTTTTTTGGTCAGCTATCAAAATCAAGCCTATTTATTTGTCAATATTTCTGGACGATATTAGTATCAAATGAAAGGTGTTGAGCAGGGATTTTACATAGAGGTATATTTGTTAAGATTCGTAGGTCCGGTTCCCAGTTATGGGTGAAAAGTGGACCCGGATGCCCTGGAATAGTTTAAGCAATATTGGTATCAAATGAAAAGAGATAATCAGAGCTACAATCCCCGCTCAACACCTTTCATTTGATACCAATATCCTCCAGAAATATTTACAAATAAATAGGCTTGATTTTTATAGCTGACCAAAAAAAAAAAAATAAAAATCTGAATAACGGTTATTCAGGCCCAAAACGGTTTTTTGGTTTTTATAATGGTTATTAAGGACCAAAAAATTTTTTTTTCTGATGATAATGGTTAAATATGACTTTTACCCCATTTCTCTTATAACAGTTACGTCCCTGAAAAAAAATTCTTCGAAGCTTGGATATAGCGACAGCCGTTTCACCTTAGATACCTCTAAGAATCTTCAGGCTACTTTTGCTTCGGGCAAGAATCGAACTAAGTAACCTCATACTTCAACTATTATCCTTTTGAACTTCTTATCTCTCTTTTTTCTCTATTTGTTTTCATTTACAAAATCGGCGTTTTTCACCTTTTTTATTTTTTTTAGTGCTACTATTATTCTTAGTATTAGTTTTATATACAATATTAACTTAAGTTCTTAAGATTATAATTACAATATTTTATAAACGACTTTGTCTTAAAATGCTATCCATACACGAATTAAACGTGTCAGCTTAAATATACAAGAACAAAAAAAACAAGTAAGGAAGCCTAAGTTCGAGTGGAATCGAACATTAGATACTCAGCTGTATGCTTTCATTGTTTGTTTGCGTTTGATGAAAACACGATGTATTTTATATAAAGCGAGTGCTGCATAAAGTGGGCGTAGCCACGCCCATTCTCAATATTTTTATCAGTCATCCAACTAAGCATATGAATATTATTTTTGTGCAAAATTTCATTCCTTTATGACTTCTAATTACAAAGATGTCACGTTACAAATTCCCAAAGGGTGTTCCAGAAATATCTTTGTTAAAAAGTAGGCGTGGTCATAAACCGATTTCAATAAATTTTTGCGTGTCTATTAACACAAGTTATAAAAGTATATAAACCAAGTTTCGTTATAATATCTCAATTATTTGTCGAGTTATAGGCTAAGAAATCTCGTATATTCCTTTGTCTAAAAAGAGGCGGTGCCACGCCCATTTTCCAAAATTTTTATATTTTTTGTTTCCGGTCTATTGTGGAACTCATGCCACAAAATTTCTATGAATTATCTCTATATTTGACAAAGATATCGCTTAAAATATTTTTATTAGGCCCCTTTATAGTTCCCATATATAAAAGTAGGCGTGGTCGCCAACCGATTTCGCTAAAATTTTGAACATGTATTACCACAACTAATAAAAGTGTACACTGCAAGTTTCGTCATTATATTTAAATTATTTGTCGAGTTATGGGCTCAGAAATCTCGTATATTCCTGCTTCTAAAAAGAGGCGGTGCCACGCCCATTTTCCAAAATTTTTGTGCTTTTCGTTTTATATCCGCAGTTGGACTTCCGCGATAAAATTTCAATGATATACCTTTATATTTGACAGAGATATCGCTTAAAATGTTTTTATTAGGCCACTTTATAATACCCATATATAAAAGTGGGCGTGGTCGTTAACCGATTTTGGCAATTTTTCGTCCAAACATTTGCCTAAGTAAGTATATCACGCCTACCAAATTTCATCGATATATCTTCAACGGTTTCTGAGTTATGACATATAAAACTTTCAATGTTTGGCCCTTAATAAGTGGGCGTGGCACCGCCCATTTTTCAAAACCTCACCAAATTTCTTCATAAGGGCCTGAGCTCCACACGTGGGTGAAATTTTATCACTCTAGCTCTATTAGTGACTGAGATACAAAATTTCCGATTTTTACTATATAGGGGAAGTGGGCGTGGTCATGGTCCGATTTCGCCCATTTTCAATACCATCCGTTCCAGTCTTGATACCAACTTGCATTCCAAATTTCATCAAAATATTTCAATTTTTGCTCGAGTTATCGTGCGTACAGACAGACAGACGGACAGACGGACAGACGGACGGACATGGCTCAATCGATTTCTTTTTTCACCCTGATCAATTTGATATGTATAAGTCAATATCTATCTCGATTATTTTATGGTGTTACAATCCACCGTTATGTGATTAAAACTATAGTACTCTGTGTACTAGTACAGCTGAGTATAAAAACGTTGCGAAACGTCAGCGACAATTGTACATAATAAGAATTTAAAATAGAGCACACATTTAACGAAACCTTAATTGGATTGATCGAGCAAACGATCGATCAAACGAACAAGTCAGCAAGCAATATGCAAATTTTTAAGGTTCAATTGAGTGCTGTGCTATTTTTTATGTTTATTTCTTTCGCAACTTTATTGGAAAAGTATATGTTAAGTAGATAAAAATAAATACATATATGTACATAAACTCAAAAAAAAAATTTCTCTCGATCAAAGACATAATTTTCCTTATTTTGAACACGCGTCCCAATACAAAATTTTCTTTCTTTTGTGTAAATTTTCTCAAAAATGTGGAAAAAACATAAAAAAACATTCAAACAAATTCGTTGCCATGGGGATTTGTATGGGAATTTAATTTCTCAAAATTAAAGAAATCAAGTCTTCAAAACAAAGAAAGTTGGGAATGGAATGGCGCTTAAAGAATTTTTCATTATTTTAATGTATGAATTTTTTCAAAACAAGTATATGAAACCATGGTAACGCATGTAACAACAATATTTTATAAACCTTTTAACATGTTTTAAGGAAAATTTACTCAAAACAAAGAAAGTAGTGTTCAAAATAGGTAAACAATTTCTTTGACCCCTCCATATATTTTTTCTCTCTCAGTGTATATTTTTGTATGTGCGGGATCAAAAGCCACGACAATAATGAAGTCTTGCGATTCTTATACATATAATACATACAGTAATGTATAAACAGCTGTTCGACACCAAATACTTACTTGTGCAAAGATCGTTTAATGTGTTTAATGTGCATATTTACATATATGTACATACAAATATATACATATGTACATATATTATATGTACTTATATAGACATTATTCTTAAAACAAAGCCATATGGAGAATATATGTATTTCCTTTGTCTGCTTGTACACACATTTTTAATACTTTTCTCACAGCAAGAGAAAAAAAATCTAGCAAACAAGAACGAAGCTTTTTTTACTACATATAAGTACATTGTATTACGCATTCAACCCAGCAAATGATAGATATAAGGGAAAAATACAAAAAAAGGAAGTAATAAAAAATAAATAAAATAAAATAAAATAAAATGAAATAAAAAAATAAAAACAGAAAAAAAAGATTAAATACATAAATATGTATGTAAGTACATATGTCATACATAAAATATTCAAAAAACTTTATAAAAAAAATTATAAAAAAAATATTTGTATTTTTAATTTTTTTATTTTTTATATTTTTTATATATTTTTTCTTTAGTGGAATCGTACGTTTGAGTTAACGTTTTTAATTTAAATTATATTTGTTAATTTAAAAACAGTGTTTGTCGAAATTCTGTATGTACAAAATTCTGCTTTCTAAAATTCTGCTTTCAAAATTCTGTATTACAAAATTCTGTATTAAAATATAATGTTAACAATGTTGGGGGCCTTCGGCAGCGCTTATAAAAAATAACCCTCAGCCGGCAGAATTCTCTTTCCGGAGTAATATCTATGGCCCGGTCCACAGTGCTTTTGCGCAGAACACTTTCTGCGTTGGCGGTCTTCGGCCGCGCTTATAAAAAATAACCCTCAGCCGGTAGACATGCAGAATTTTTAAAAGCAGAATTTAAAAAAAAAAAACAGAATATTGTTCAAGCAGAATTTTTTTTGCAATTTACAGAATTTTGTCACCCAGAATTTTGTAATACAGAATAATGACACGCTCCCTTAAAAACAATATATAAATTTGTATAAGGAAGTCTATTTACATCTCTTTTTTCAATATTTAAAATATTCAAAAAAATTTATTAAAAATTTTTTTTTAAATATTTTAATTTTTTATTTTTTTTATATATTTTATATTTTTTATATATATTTTTAGTGGAATCGTACGTCTGAGCTAAAGTTCTTAATTTAAATTATATTTGCTTATTTTAAAAAAATATAAATTTTTTTAAGAAAATATATTTATCACTTTTTTCAAAATTTAAATTATTAAAAAAACTTAAAAAAAAAATATAAAAAATATTTTTTTCTTATTTTTTATATTTTTTATATATTTTTTTTAGTGGAAACGTACATCTGAGCTAACTTTCTTAATTTAAATTATATTTGCTAATTTGAAAAAAAAAAAAAAATAATAATTTTTTATAAGGAAATCTATTCACATCACCTTTTTCAAAATTTAAAAAATTTATAAAAGATATTTTTATTTTTTAATATTTTTTATGTATAATTTTTAATAACTTTTTATGTAGTAAGTATGTGGTTTTGTAGCGCTTAAATTTCGAGTTTAACAAAAGCGAATTTTATCTTTCAAAATTGTTTCGCTAGTTTTTGAGATTTTTCTTCTTATCATTTCCTACGATACAAAAAAAATTTCTGAGTTTTATATGAAAAAAAAATATGTAATGATAAACACCCTTCGGAAAAAAATTCCTAAAAATTTGTAGAATAATAAAATTTATTGCTTGATAAAGGCTTCTAAAAAAAATAATGAAAAATTAAAAAACATTTCTACAATTTTTTTTTTTTTATTTCTTCAATTTAATTTTAATTGTTTTTCTTACAGAACTATATTTACAAAAACCTAGACAAATCACTAGCTGCAACTTTTTACATTTTGTTACAACCTTTTTGCCCGCCACTGTATGTGACTAAGCTCTTTCCCTCACAACGCTCCATTAATTTTGCGGTCACTAACAAAAACTGAACGCATATGTAGATACATATGTACATTAATGCCTACAACTAACAACTAACAACGCTGAAATTTGAATGTCTGATTTATATACATATATGTATTTTAATGCCATAATAAAGGGTTAATATCTCCAAAAATTCAGCAGCAGCAACATTGGCTTACATAGTTTAATAGTTTCCCCTCACTGCAATAAATCTCATAAAAAGGTCACTTATTTCCTCTTGCTTACAAAACTTATTGGTGTTGTTGTTTATGTTTTTTATTGCATTATTAACATATGTATTTAATAAGCCGCTAGAAAGCAGCACCAGCAGCAACATTCGGGCCATTGATGGACCATTTGCCCTTTTTGTAGCCGCCTTTAACTATGTAAATGTGAACAAAAAAAAAAACTAACAAAAATTTTACAAAAAAAAAATTTATCCAAAATGCCCTAAAAAGAGGTAATAAAAAATAAAAAAATAAAAAAAAAAACAAAAAAAATACTTATGCATTCTTTCAACACACACTGCGGTCAGCTGCTGGTAACGACTACGGTAGCGCTGAGAGCGCTCGTTAATAACTACAAAATGGTAAACGATCTCGATAATACAGTTACAAAATTTGTTTTATATTTTTTTTATAGTCTTATTTTCTTTTCAGATTATAGCAAGCGATAAGTTGACCAATTGGCCTAGCAGAGAAGATCGATTTAGAAAATCTATCAATCCTTCGTGTATTTCCATGCACGTGTGCTACAAATAAGAACGATATTCTATGTATTGAGCTTGAGTTAAAGCTCAAACGCTGTTCTGTTTGGACATTGCCAGCGGCATTAACTCAATGCTAGCTTAGAATTAAACGAGTAGGAAGCAAAAATTATATTTTCCTATTTCCATCATAGATAGATAGAATCTCACCCTACACTAAGAAAAATAAATATAAAATAAAGCTACTCTGAAAAAAATACCCGTAGTTAAACCAACAACTTTCGGCTGTTGAATCTCCGTCTTTGATTCAAAAGCAAAAGTATTTGTTTTTACAGCAAAGTTTTTGATCCAACAATTTATTCAAAAACGGGCGTTGTTGATTCAAAAACTTGCTTGCCTTTAAAAAAATTTTTGTGAGAAAATATTTTTTTGTGAGAAAACCAACAAAAAAATAATGATGGAGAGAAGATGAAGAGAAAAATCCAAAAAAAGTTTATTTTTAGCAACAATTTTCTCCCCGTTGTTGATTTAAAGGCAAAAGTATTTGATCCAACAGTTTCCGTTGTAAACAAAACTAATGAGAACAAATTTTTTTAAATTTTGTTTTTACAATGATTCAAATAATTCATGGATTCCTTTTTAGGAAATGGAAGTATAAATAGGTTATTACAATTCAATATAATGTTGAATGTTCCACTATGTGATGATTGGATAGAATTTCAGGTTGATGTCATGGTTCGAATCCGGAGGAGAATATAAAATAGAGAAGAAAAATCAGAATAAGAAATAAATATAGCAACCAGTGAATGATAAGAAGGAGAGAAGAATAGAAGAACAAGCGGAGGCTACATATTTGCAGTTGGGACCCGGGCGGAGAGAAGATGAAGAGTAAAATGCAAACAAACATTTATTTTTAGGTGAAATTTTTTTCCAACAATCTCCATTATTGACTTAAATCAACAACGCTCGCACCTTTGAAACAACAACGGAGCGTTGTTGGGCACATTTCAACTGCAGAAAGTAGTTGATTTAACAGCGAAAGTCTTTAGATTTACAACGTTTTTTTTTCAGAGTATTAACACATCGAAAATGCATTACAATGGTTTCATATATTTCCCAGCAGTATTGATCAGCTAGAAAACAGCACTTATTTCCTACTGAACATTCAGTAGCGATGTATGTACTTCCTTTCGTGTTTTTATTGTTGAAAATCAACTACCTAAAAACCGCCAAACGAGAAGAGAGAGTTTCTGTATGAAAAAAAGACCTGAATACGCAAAGAGAACTTCCATAGCATATATTTCAATACACCTGATGTTTTCACTGCGTGTTCAGTTATTTTTTCAGGCAATGATTTTTCAACTCAATTTCAGTGTATTTTTCATACTGAATATGCACCTCCTTGCCACGAATAGGCATGTGTAACACTGCGCTGAGCCGCGCAATTGCGCTAACGCCAACTCAATATTGCGCCAGCTCAATATTGCAATATAAAACCTACTCAATTTCGTGCACAAACGCCAGCACCGGCTCCAATATATTAGGCATGGGTAACACTGCGCTGCGCGGCGCAATTGCGCTAACACCAACCCTGGCGTTATTGCGCTAACTCCGATTTGGGAAATGTGCCAACTCATTATAGCGCCAACTCAATATTGCGCCAACTCAATTTTGTAATATAAAACCGACTCAATTTCGTGCGCTAACACCAGCACCAATATAGCGCTAGTGTAAAATGGCGCAACCACAACGCCAATAACAGCACCATAGTATATGTATACGTATGACACCGTCACAATTATGTATGCTTGATAGTGATCTATGTGACTCTAATTTCCAGCATATTTTCACAAATATACGGAATATGTTTCCAAATGATTATGAAAATTTTAATTAATTGTGCCCTCGTATATGTAAGCAGAATTGCGCCAAAAGAAATAAAACGGGGATGGTGAACAGTAACAAGCGAAAAAATGTTATTTATCGATTATTCCATGACAATTGCGCTAAAGGTGTTATTGCGCCAGTACCGTGAGTTGGCGCCACGAGTGGCGCTGGAGTTATTGTATCAGCGCCAAAAAAATTGCGCCATTACCCGTGGCTACAATATATCGCTAGTGTAAAATGACGTCACCACAACGCCAATAACAGCACAGCGTCACAATTATGTATGCTAACGCCAACACCGAACCAACGCTAATACGAAAGGGTATCGATATTTTACTTTCACAGAGAAAGAAGACAAAATTGACATTCTCTGTAAACAGGAGAGAAAAATATAACACAAAACAAAATAAAATAAAATATTTATTAGTATTTAGTATATTTTTGTTAACGTATGGTAAATGGTAAGGGATAATTTTAATATAATGCGCCCGGACCCGAAATCTTTCTTTTTAAATAGGATTGGGCATTATACCGAAGCCGACCCTCGCATTCCATAATGAAGATGTAGCAAAGCTAAGATTCCAGCATATTTTCACAAATATACGCAAATGATTTTTAAAATTAAAATTTATTGTGGCACAATTATTGTGCCCGCGTGTATGTATGTAAGCGGAATTGCGCCAAAAGAAATAAAACGGGGATGGTAGACAGTAAGAAGTGAAAAAGTGTTATTTTAACGATTATTCCATAGCAATTGCGCTAAAGGTGTTATTGCGCCAGAACCGTGCGCTAGCGCCACGGTTGGCGCTGCTGTTATTGTATCAGCGCCAAAAAAATGCGCCATTACCCATGGCTAGCCCCGAATACTGCTGGGTTGTTATAAAGAAATGCATGCATCAAAATAAGGAAACCTTCCTTTTGCCAAAGAATCTGATATCTAAAAGATTTCGGTTAAATTTGTTAGCTGGGTAGTTGGAAAAATTATAAAAATCATTATGAAATCTTACAAGGTTATAAACTTTTTTATCTGCCCACAAAATCTAAAAATAAATTCTTATTCATAAATAAGCCAAAGTAATTTTTATAAACAAAATTTTGCCAAAAAATGCGAAAATTAAAAATATTTTTGATAAAGTTATATTAATAGGATGTATATTAATTTATTTACATACATGTATAGAGAATTGTTTATTATTATTATACTATTAAATGAAAGGTATACATAGTTCTAGGAATATGAAAAAAAAACTAGCATGAGTAAGCAGCTACTCGAAATGTTATTGAAACAGCTTGTCTTGCTTAACTGGTATAAAATACAGTTAAAGTGATTGGAGGGAGGTATAACATATCGACCACTTTGCGCGATTTTATCGTAAGGGTCATTTTCTGGAATTTCACTTTTTGATGGAAGTTTAATCTACATCCGTCAGCGCATCACCTGGTAAAATATTATAGCTGAAATCCTTATAGTTGTGCCAAAAATTGGCTTTATTTTTTATCGTAAGGGACAATCCACACTTTTTTCTTGAGCTCGAATTTATCGTATCGCCCATATAAAAAATATTTTGAATATACATAGCTAGCAAGTAATTTTATGTAATATTTATTTTGAAATTTAAAATAGAATATGAATGGGGTTCTAAGCGTAATGTAGCCATGGTACCATGATTATGTTTGGATTATCTTATAACCTTAAACGAGTTTTTCTCGTATGTATATTAGTTTATTTATATATTTCTATATCCACTACTATCTCGGGAACGGCTGAACCGATTTGGATGAAATTCGTTTTACAGATAGTATGCCTAATTTTAAAGATATTCTATCCACGTGCTGCCCCTGGGGATGTTTTTGGTGAACTAGAATACTTTCTAAGCTCAACCAACCAGATTCTAGTAATTTGTGGAAATAAGAGAATGCCCCACTTGCATATAAAATAATGAAAACTAGCGATTAAAAATACTTACTTATTTAGAAAAAAATAACAATAGTATTCTCTGTTCTCGTGGCGCCTTTAAACGGCATCTGCTAATATAATTTGTTTTTGGATGGTTTTCTGACATTTACTGATTGGGAGTCGCTGGTTCAAATTCACGCTCGATGTTTAGTTTTATATTGTAGACTAGAAACGCCGACAGATGCTGCTCTGTGCAACCATTGATTTATCGGAATAATGTAAAATTTTTATATTTCCATTTACCGCTCCTTCTCCCTGCTCATTTAGCTCTCCACTTTCTCTTACTCCCAACACTCATTCCATTGCTCCGTCATATTTAATACAGGAAATAATCTACCTATTTACCAAATTTCCAAAAAACTTACATATTATAAAAACCAATTTTCCCAAAAGATCGGTCCCTGGTCTGCCGGAAATCGAACTTGGAAACTTTAGAATGGAAGACGAGTACAATACTCACTATATTACCACTACCTCATCATTAAAAACACAAAAGTATGGAATAAAACATTTGTATTTGTCATACAAACTCTTTTTTAAATATTATCGCCGGGGACATTTATTCAAACAAACTCATAAAAAATTGAGAGCGAAATTATCGTAAGGGATATTCGCAAACTGCACATTTTTTTAAGAAAAAAATTATCAGGTTCAGTATATTAATTAATTACCTAATCGCGTGTTCAATCTCGTTTGAAAATACCAATAAAAAGTAGTAAAAAAACGAAAAAAAAATGCTCTCCTGCAAAATTTGCTTTTGTCCCTTACGATAAAGTCGCACAAACGTTATTTTTTATCAATAACCGAAAAAAAATTTTGTTTTGAATTCAACTTTGAAAAATTTTAACGTTAAATGTTTAACAAAAAAATTCTGTTTTGATAATTATCAAAAAAAAAGTGTCAAAAATAATTTCGTTTTGTTGATTATCAAAAAACAAATATTGAAAAAATTTCGTTTCGGTCGCCAACAAAAAAAAATTATCAAAAAAAAAATAACGTTAATAAAAAAAGAAGAAAATTCAAAGTAAAATGAAGTCGTAAGCCCGAAACAATTTTTTATTATTATTTTGTTTTTGATTATCAACGAAACGAAATAATTTTGATAATTTTTTTTGATAATCAACGAAACGAAATAATTTCAATAATTTTTTTTTTTTATATTCAACAAAACAAATTTTTTTTGTTGATATCGTTGTGCAGCCTTGGTTTGATATGGTAGAAGAGTATAGCAGTATAAATTATAAGAAATTGAATTGTTTAGAAACTAAATTTACTCTAAATCCGTACTCACCTTTGTTTTTATAAAGATGTGAATACAAAACAAGTAATACTAGAAATAATTTTTGTTTGCTGGATTTTTAGGCCTAACGGCCTTTGCTAAGCGAATACTCTTCCTCTACTGCTCTCTATCTCTTCTGCAACACTCTTTACGTTCACGCTTAGTTAAAAAATAAACTTTAAATGGGGTATTATGTTTTAGTTTTTAATTCAATATTAATTAACGTTTCTTTTTTTTTTTGTGCACTATCTGCCTCTGAAACACTTTATTTCTTTCTTTTTTTTAATATTTAGTATTTATTTAAGTATTTTTGGCTTTTCTGGTTTTTAGGTTATCATAATTATTTTAAAAGTTTTTAATGTGTTTTTTTTATTATTCATTTTAACTTTGCACTTTTTGCTTTAGTTTGCTTTATGTAATTGGTTGAAATAGTTTCACATTTTTTTTTCTTAATTCTTTCAGCTGTAGTTTTTGTTTTTATATTTTTATAGCTATAAAATTTAAAGTATTAAAAAATTGGTTGTGTATTCTTTAATTAATGCATGCTTATATGTATATTTTTATATGCATTAAAAGTGCTCCAAAAATTTAAGTATGGCACATACATATATTTGTGCGCTGTTCACTTTTTTGTCTGATTTAAATTTATTCTTTTTCCCCTGCTTTTACACACTCTACACTTTGGTATGCAAATCATGCGTAGAGAAAATGAAAAAAGGTGTGTTTGTATGTTTGCACATATGTATGTATGTATTTAAATACATATGTATGTATGTAAATGAGTGATATGTACGTATATATAAATTTTGTGAATCATTAAAGATGCCTTTCATATTACTCGTTCAATAATAAATAACACAATGTATTGTGGAACGATTTTCCGTCATCCCTTGTCAAATTTGGCTTGCAGACAAACCGGTTTCGACTAATATCCGACACTGAAGATGGCGCACGTTAGCCGCAACCGCTTTGGCTCCAAACCAAATTTTACAAGGGATGACGGAAAATCGTTCCACAGTACATCATATATTCCTACCCTGTCGGAAAAGCAAGCAAGCAACAAGTAATAAATAAATAACACCTTTATCTTTTTTATCGCTTATTTGAACGTTTGTATGTATGCGTCAGGAAATAGTGCAATCGCATCAAAAATTTCTTTATTTCCACGTTATTTTCACACACCTAAAACACCCTTTATACATATCTAACTATCGGCATACATTGTATATCAAATTTACCTATTCAGTAGCGCAACTTTTTGTCTGCTTCACTTTAAATAAAATTGTTAATCGCTGCGCCAACTTCGTTCGATCTTTAACTAATTTTTTGTTTCTTTGTATTTCATTACTTTTTCTTTTTTCTCATTGTATTTTTTCTCTTCATAACATATATGTAAATTAAATTAGCTCAAAGTTTTGATTGTGTTTGCGTATGATTAGAGGATTATCTGCGTTGTGGATTTTTTTATCATTGGAAAATAGCAGTAGAATGAGAAAAAGTTAAACACAAAGCAAACTTAAAGCTTTTAGCTCTGAATAAAGCTTAAAATATGCAAGAAAAAATAATTAAAAAATGATATAATTATAAAAAAAAAAACTTAGGCTTACTTCTATCTCACGTCAACGCCAATTTATCTAGCCAGAAATATGTGAATATTTGTAGAAGTCTTCAGAACATTTTTCTTTTTGCACTTTTTAGCGGCTGATTTAAAAACAAAAAAAGTTTAATGCCTTTCTTATTAAATCCATATGCGTTCAATATTAAGATAATAAAAAAAAAAAAATAATAATCACAAACATATTAGGGGTATTCGCTATCCATAGCATAGCCCTAGCACGTAGCACGGATTGCACGGATTGCAAAGTTTTACAACGCACAACAAAATACAGGCGCACAGAAATATGCTAGACCTCAAAAATATGCTACACCAAAACCTATGTATATTTATTTGCTATGAAGTGTAGGAAGTTAATTGCGACCCTGCGTCAGCTGACATTCGCCAATTGCTAATTTCAATTTCAATTTGAGCATTCGAATATTGCTTAAAATTTTAGTTTTTATGTGTAATTATTAAATTTACTAAAATAAAATGATTTATTTATTAAAAAGTGAGTGATGAACGCGTCCCTTTGGCTAAAAAGAAAAGCTGCTTCTTAAAATTTCCTACGACTGTGCAATGGGGTGCTCTCTATGTGTAGCATATTTTGGTCTAGGATATTTGCAATCCGTGCTATCTTGCTATCTTGCTAGGGATAGCGAATACCAGGCGCGGATCCAGGATTTCGGCAAGGGGGGGGTTTTGAAAATTTCTTTTTTTGGAAGATGTTTTTTAAGGGAAGACGCTGCACATAGGTAGATTTTACGAATTTATGCGGCCAAAATTGAAAATTTTAAAATTGGTGCAAATACAAAATCCAAAATCGCTCTACGTTTATAATAGACCGGGCGATAATAAACCGGTCTTCTCGGCTTTTATAGACAACGGGGGTGTCCCTGCCGCTAGTCGAAACTTATTATTCTCCCACTTTTTCGATTTTTTATTTTTTACGTATTTTAAGTAACCCGTTTTTAGTTTTAGTTTTAAGACAGTTATCAAAGTA
This sequence comes from Urophora cardui, assembly GCA_960531455.1. Taxonomy (NCBI): domain Eukaryota; kingdom Metazoa; phylum Arthropoda; class Insecta; order Diptera; family Tephritidae; genus Urophora; species Urophora cardui. The sequence continues at coordinate 128,981,730 of OY482672.1, forward strand.
AACATCATGGATTCGAGTGCTTCAGGTAAATATCATTATTTATTGAAGAAATCGTCAACCTAGCATAATAAGAGACCCAAGCTGAAGCTTTTAAGCATATTGGCCTTTCTTGAAAAAATATTGTTAATTTTTTAATTCAAAAGCATTTTAGTTATATTATCGCCTCCGATCGATTACCCGTCAATTTCTCTACGGAAAAATGCAAAGCCAGAAATTATCTACAATGGATTAAAAATTGGCCTATTTGGAAAATTACCTGCTTTCGTATTTTTAGTATTTCCAATTTTTCAAAGTCAAGGAAATACTTATCATAAAAAGGGGCTAAGAATCCTAAAGCTACATTTTTTAGAAGAGTTTTGAGTATGCAGTTTTGCAGCTCATTCAATTTTAATATAACAATATGCAACATTCAACTTTTTGAAAATTTTCATTGGCTTTTCGGAAATTTTAATTCTAAAATTGACGGAATTTTTCACAGCATTGAGAATTTAACTTTTTACACTAAAATTTGTTGGCTACATAACAGTACACTTAGAAATCTCCTCAAAATCTTCTATAAATTATGGCCTTGCTTTGAAATTTTTAATCCACTTTCAGAAATTTCTACGATTTTTCAGATTTTTTCCATAAACTCAGAAATCCTGCTTAAAACGATTTTTATTGAAAAATTTTATATATTTTTAAACTAAAATAAGAAAGTAAAATTTTCGACAGAACTCTTTGAAATAAATTTAAAAACTTTGGCGTATGATTTTTTTTTTTGAGTCACTGTATATATTTTTCAATAAAATCGACTTTTAACTCAAATTATTAAAATTTTGCATTAAACAAGCAATTTGAAATAGATGTAGACAATAAAATATTTTTGGCCGCATAAAACTTGAAAATCTACCTATGTGCGCTGGTGAAAATATGGACTAATACCACCTACTATTATCATTCTATATACTAGTTGCGCCATTTCCCGCACCTTAAAAACACCAAACTCAAAACCCTCCAAATTAACAATATGTATGTCATCACATAAAGTGCAGGAGATTTCAATTGAAGTTCTAAATAACATGTATAACGTATGTATACATATATATTTTTGCATTGGTACGTGCGAATGAGTATCGTATCGTATTGGTGGCAAATTGATCATCAATTTCACTTACCCTTGCATTTAAAGCCAAAATAAATAAGAATATATGTATGTAGTACTTTTTGGTTATATTTATATTTTTAATACATAGAATTTTTACTTTATTGAAGTTCTTGTGTTTATATACTCAAATTTTTAAAAGATAAATTTAAACAAGAATTGCGAAATGCCTCTGAAAAAGGCAATTTCTCCAACGATCCAGACATTTCTGACCAAATTAATTCTGTACAATCCCGATAAAAATAGGGATAAGAAAGAAAAGAAAATAAATTTGCGATTTGGCAATTTGCGAATAGCATTTGACAAATTTGATTTTATGCGCGCGCGTCCAAAGGTACCTACATGAACTTTTTTCGCATGTAGGTACATATTTTGGATGTTATGTGGTCCAACCATTGCTTTTGGAATCATAGAGTTTTCCTTGATCACTTTGGGAAATTTGGGCGCAGAATCTATAAAGGCATTAATTTGGGATCTATGATAAACCACAAGGGGGGGTTTTGAACCCCCAAAACCCCCCCCGTGGATCCGCCACTGGCGAATACCCCTATTGTGCTTTGAATGATGTCATTGCCAAAATAGCCACCAAGGATGGCAATGTCCTCTGGCACGTCTAGAAATATTTAATTCAACATTTTAAGAATTCGTTTGATTTTCTTTTTTCTTATTTACCTACGTATGTGTTTTCTTTTTTATGAATATTTTTCTTTATGTAATATTTTTTTGTGATTCACTGGCACTAAGGGAACTGAATCGTTTGAGCAAGAGATCAACTTGAATTTGATTATGGAACTACAGAGCGAAGTTAAAAATTTATAAAAGACAGATTAATATAATAAAAATTTTTAGAGCAAAATTATGATTGAATAGAAAGAAGTTTAATTTAGTAAAAAAGGCCTAATTTAGGAAAAAAAATCAATTTGTTGCACATATATATTTCCAAAAAAAAAAGAAAGATTAACAGCATTTGCCAAAGGTAAATAAACCCAAAAAAACACTGAGTTTAGATTTCCATTTGAGAATGACTCGAGTACAAGAACTTTTCTTAAAGCTCTAACGCCGAATAACGACTACAGAAACTGTCGAGAATCACAGCGTTCTCAAAAAAAAATGGAATATTGTAGTTCCTAAATCGATAAAATTATAATTCTCGAAGCAAAATCTAATGTAGTTCTCTAATCAGATTCTAATCAGTATTTGCAAATACTTCTTTCTCTACGTATTGTGAAATCTATTTACGTCATACCTTGTCAAGTTTGATTTATGTACATATGTAGTTATAAACCGGTTTCGCCGATGTGCCATCATCAGTATCTTTTTCTATCTTTCTGTAAACAGTTTCCAATTGAGTTCTAGTGTAGTTTTCTAACTTCCATTAACATTAGAGAATATTTAAGGAATTCAGTAGTTGGCTAATGTTAGAGTTTATGTTTGCTGGCAATTTACCAACTCAATGAAAGCCAAACAGAAGGTTGCTGCAATTAGCAGTTATTTAAAAAAAAAAACAGCATTGCCAGCTGTTAATAAAAATAATACAACATATCAAACGTCTATTTTGCATTTCCTTATTGTATACATATATGTACATATGTATTTTGTTAATTAACTTATGCATTGATTCAGCAATTAGCTTCTTAATTCAACTTTGTTTAGTTGGCTAATTTGATGACAAACAATGCGTGGGTTAAAAAAAATATGTGCTTATATATGTACCTACTTATTTTATTTTTTTCTCTTGCGTACATATTTATATATTTATTTATTTTTTCTTTAGCATGACTCGGCAAACTTAATATGTATGTATATACAGTCCGAATTCAGTTGATTTTGGTCAGAAAAAAATATAGAAAAATACCGGCACGATTAGCGCGCCGAATTAAGTCGATTTGATCATTTTTTCTCGTTTTTATTACAAATTTTCAGTACATATTTAAAATGTATATATGTATGTACATATCTGCCTTGAACTGAGTATTTTTTAAGGGGTATTATAATATTTTTGTTTAACAAATATGACACCACCCAAAACAGTATAATGTACATAAATTCGACGCGTTATAAATAAATATACATACCTATCACACCGCTGTTTAACCTTCTTCTACCGGTTAAATGAATTAGAAGACAATGATATAAAGTTCTGAGTCTAATTTTATATATATTTTTAGTATTAGTTTCACCTATATGTTAGATAGGGTCGAAAAAAAATGTTGTAAAAGTCCGCCCCTAAATTTGAAGCTTATGTTGAGAGGGTTAAGGACACAAAAAAAAAATTTTTTTTGACCCCGCGAAATACCGCCGAAATTGTTTTTTTCTTGTAACTTTATTATTTATCATCCGATTTTTAAAATTGATACGTCATTAGTTTCGTATTTTGAAGCTCTACACTTCCTTCTAATGTCCTTTTGAGCTCTGAAGTCGTGTTCACATAGTTGGGTCAGCTAACTTATTTGTATGTCCATGAATTTTCCTCTTTGTATTGCCAAATGAAAATGCTTCAAAATTCATGACAATGTTGCCTTGAAACGGTTTTACTAAATTAATAAACAAAGAAGTTACGTCACAAAGAAGTTATTTAACGTAGATATTATTTAACTAATTTTTTTAAGCAATTCAGTATATGTAAAGTTGTAAAAGTCCGACCCTAAATTTGAAGCTTATATTGAGAGGATTAAAGACAAAATTTTTATTTTTTTTTTCTGATCCCGCGAAATACCGCCGAAATAGTTTTTTTTATTGTAACTTTGTTATTTTACTTCAGTGTGCAAAAGGAAGAAAGAAGAAAATATAGAGCTTCGAAACACGAAAATAATGAATTTTAAAAATCGGATGTTAAATAACAAAGTTACAAGAAAAAAACCATTTCGGCGGAATTTCGCGGGATCAGAAAAAAATTTTTTTTTTGTCCATTAATCCTCTCAATATAAGCTTCAAATTTAGGGTCGGACTTTTACAATTTTACATATATTGAATTTCTTAAAAAATAAATTAAATAATAGCTACGTTAAATATTCGTAGTGACGTAACTTCTTTGTTTATTAATTTAGTAAAACCCTTTAAAGGCAACATTGTCATGAATTTTGAAGCACTTTCATTTGGCAAAACAAAGAGGATAATTCATGGACATACAAATAAGTTAGCTGACCCAACTATAGGAGTGTTTTATTGGGCATTTCTCTGCTCGCTTATACTCGATTCTGCTCTCTTGGCTGACAGTTTCCATACAAAATGTTAGAGACTTTAAGAGACCTTTAGAGAGTATGCCAGCTACTCATTAAACTGATCTTTACTGATTATGCCAATTATCTTTACTGATTATGCCAATTTTTTCTATTGTCAATAAGTGAAATGGTTTCAAATTTTTGTCAATAGATGTCTCCCCTATCTTCGAATTCAACGCAATACCGTTCATTACAAAATAGCCGTGTTTCACATACGGTGATCCTAACCCAGATAAAAATTTTTGCATGTAAATGCAACAACAAAGATTTCAGCTCGATTAAACCAGATAAATTGCTGGTTCAATTTCTGAAGCTGGGGTTATAGATACTTAACGTAACATGGAACAAGTTGAGAAACGGGCCGCTTTATGCGCGCTCCGTAAAAATCTAAATGAATCAGACTTCTATGTTACGCTAAGTGTGCATAATCAAATGTACTCAAACCGCATTGAACAGAAATTTTGAGTGAGTTTGTTCATGCTACGTTAAGTATCTATAGCCGTGTTTCACATACGGTGATCCTAACCCAGATAAAAAATTTTGCATGTAAATGCAACAACAACGATTTCAGCTCGATTAAACCAGATAAATTGCTGGTTCAATTTATGATCCGCCCTGTTCGATTTCTTTCTTCCGTGTTGATTTGGCAGCACAATGCTTTTTTGATTTGGCAGAACTGAAAAGTGATATTTGTGTATGTATACATATATATACATATACCCTGCAGTAAATTTGTTTCACTGCTAAATAACACTGGATCACAAAATGAAATTTTTTGTCTGTACTTTGGACGTGACCATCCTATCTATATGTAAAATCGGTCGCTGATTCCGAAAATCGGGCTCATTTTTAATTCTATGGGAAGGTTTTTGAGATATCGGCAATTTACCGTTATTTGGCCACTGGCTCCACTTAATCCTGTATACCTTTTTAACGCAATGAGCTATCTTCCTTGGAGTGACACTCAACGAAAGAAAATTAAATTTCCTTTTCATCGCTGCTATAATATTTTTCTGTAACTCTTATAGTTTCTGAAATATTGACGATTCAATTTGAATTTTTTCGATTTTTTACGATTTTTTGAAGAAAAAATTGAATTTGTCAGGCAATATCTTTTAAACCAATGTCTTCACCTTCGGTTTTACTCCTTTACATGAAGCTCCATTCTATTGGGAAAAATATAAGCTATCAACGAAGAAAATCCATGGTAAAATGTAAAAGTTATAGGCGATCAAGTAAATACATCCAAGTCGCGCAATGCCTCTGCACGGGTATATTCTATGCATGTTATACCAATACCTACACATCTGCAGTAGCAGCACATTGGCAGCGCAGTAGATAAAAGCCCATTTACGGGTATAACATGCATAGAATATACCCGTGCAGAGGCATTGCGCGACTTGGATGTATTTACTTGATCGCCTATAACTTTTCTATTTTACCATGGATTTTCTTCGTTGATAGCTTATCTTTTTCCCAATAGAATGGAGCTTCACGTAAAGGAGTAAAACCGAAGGTGAAGACATTGGTTTAAAAGATATTGCCTGACAAAGTCAATTTTTTCTTCAAAAAATCGTAAAAAATCGAAAAAATTCAAATTGAATCGTCAATATTTCAGAAACTATAAGAGTTACAGAAAAATGTTGTAGCAGCGATGAAAAGGAAATTTAATTTTCTTTCGTTGAGTGTCACTCCAAGGAAGATAGCTCACTTCGTTAAAGAGGTATACAGGATTAAGTGGAGCCATTGGCCAAATAACGGTAAATTGCCGATATCTCAAAAACCTTCCCATAGAATTAAAAATGAGCCCGATTTTCGGAATCAGCGACCGATTTTACATATAAATAGGATGGTCGCGTTCAGAGTATTTTTTGGCTGTAGAGCAGTGTAATCATTGATGATTCTTTGTTGAATATTCATCACTATCGTTTTGCGTTGGTGCAAGCGAGCAAGCTATATTGAAAAAAACAAACGAAATACCAACAAAATACCTTCTAGGCGGTTAAAAACCAACGAGCTTGTATTTGGGTAGGTTTTTTAACATTCGGCAGCTTTTCTGACAAATTTTTCAACAACAACTATAAAATAAATTATATTTAAAATAAAAAATATATGGAAATACAAATTTTAAATTTGCCTCTTGTAAGCTTCTGCTTTGGCCGTAAGGGGAAAGAAGTCCGGAAGAAAAATTATACTGCGCACTGGCTTCTCCTTATAACATGGGATACATAGCTACCCGCCATTTGAGTTTCATAATTTATTTCAGTAAATTAAATTCTAATTTCCAAAAAAATAATTTTTGAAATAACTATTATTTTCATTTAGTTTGAAGTTCAATGTCAATCAAATTGTTTTTGAGGGAGTATTTGTCTCTTTTCAACGTACAGAAAAATTGTTTTTGTATTTTGACTTTCGGTGGGTTTTCCAAACCAAAAATACCAGAGAAAAAAGTAGTGTCATATAGGCATGAGGAAAGCAAACCATTTATTTGAAAAAATTCAGCAGCCTTTATATGAAAGTATTCACTGATGCCTCCTCATGATGAATTTCATCAGTGATTCATAAAGGATTCATTTCAGATTTTTACTGCGGGGTATATGTTTGTATATGTATATACACAAGCAGCTGTCGGCCATATTTTTCATTCAGACGCCGTGAAAAAACAAAAGAAATTATGGAAGCAACAAACAAAATATTAGTATAAAGGTCATATAATTAAATTATATATAAATTTGCCTGAAATAATTCTTGATCCATGATTTTTTATTTTGTTTTTTTTTACTTTCTCAAATCACAAATGGTTTGTTGATATTTCTTCTTCTTTTTACTTCTTTTCAAGTGCAGCCAAATTTCATTATGATCCGGATTGTTTCAGTAAAAATTTATCTTGACCCAGACCCAGATGTAATAACTGAAATACGCCTTATAACTCCAGCTTGATCCGCCCTGTTCGATTTGTTTTTTCCGTGCTGATTTGGCAGCACAGTGCTTTTTTGATTTGGCAGAACTGAAAAGTGACATTTGTGTATGTATACATATATATACATATACCCTGCAGTAAATTTGTTTCACTGCTAAATGATCATTGATCATTCTTTGTTGAATATTCATCACTATCGTTTTGCGTTGGTGCAAGCGTGCAAGCTATATTGAAAAAACCAAACGAAATATCATCTAGGCGGTTATAAACTCACGAGCCAGCTTGTATTTCGGTAGGTTTTTTGACATTCGGCAGCTTTTCTGACAAATTTTTCAATTTGACAACTATAAAACAAATTATATTTAAAATAAAAAATATATGGGAATACAAATTTCAAATTTGCCTCTTGTAAGCTTCTACTTTGGCCGTAAGGGGAAAGAAGAAGTCCTGAAGAAAAATTATAGTGCGCACTAGCTTCTCCTTATAACATGGAATACATAGCTATCCCGCCATTTGAGTTTCATAATTTATTTCAGTAATTTTAAATACAAATTTCCAAAAAAATAATTTTTGAAATAGTTATTTTCATTTAGTTTGAAGTTTAAAGTCAATCAAATTGTTTTTGAGGGAGTATTTGTCTCTTTTCAACGTACAGAAGAATTGCTTTTGTGCTATTATAACTCTGACGAGTTTTATGGCCGAGCTTCTCTCCCAATTCGAGGTGTGCTCCTTTTGTTTTTCCTACCATTGGAAAGTTTTATGCCGGCTCCGAACGGAGTCATATAGGCATGAGGAAAGCAAACCATTTATTTGAAAAAATTCAGCAGCCTTTATATGAAAGCATTCACTGATGCCTCCTCATGATGAATTTCATCAGTGATTCATAAAGGATTCATTTCAGATTTTTACTGCTGGGTATATGTTGTATATGTTTCTTCTTCTTTTTAGTTCTTTTCAAGTGCAGCCAATTTTCATTATGAGCCGGATTGTTTCAGTAAAAATTTATCTTAACCCAGACCCAGATGTAATAACTGAAATGCCCCTAATGTTTTCCAATTCCGTACCAAAGAACGTATATTGTACAATTTACGTTCTTTGTACGTACTTTAACGAACGGTGTTCGAAGATAAGGGAGACATCTATCGATAAAAAGTTGAAGAAATTTCATCAAATAAACACAACTTTTTTCCAATTCCTTTACTTTAACGAACGGTTGTTTAATTTTCTCTTGTTTTTATACCAGTGGTTGTTTTTTTCGCAAGTCTCTAACTCTTGCCCAATCGAATACGGCTTATGTGAAAACGACTTCAGAGCTCAAAAGAGCATTAGAAGGAAGTGTAGAGCTGCAAAATACGAAAATAATGACGTATCAATTTTAAAAATCGGATGAAAAATAACAAAGTTACAAGAAAAAAACGATTTCGGCGGTATTTCGCGGGATCAAAAAAAATTTTTTTTTTGTGTCCCTTAACCAGGCCTGTTAAATTCCGATTAGGATTAGTAATCAATTAAATTGTTTTGTTTTTTAATTGGTAATCATTCTTTTAATTCTTTTGCTGAAAAAAAGTAATTTTAATGATTACCATTAAAAAAAATCAAAAATAATCATAAAAAATCAAAAATAATCAAAAATAATCAAAATAATTTTTTTTGATTGTTTTTGATTATTTTTGATTTTTTATGATTATTTTTGATTTTTTTGATTTTTTATGATTTTTTTTTGATTTTTTTTTATTTTGTTTGATTTTTTTCAATATTGTTGTAAAGAAATTTGGATACGCATGTACATAAGTATTCAGGTAGGCATGTATGTTTGGTCAGAGAGGCATAAAGTTTGTTTGTACAAATGTATGTGAACGCATATTAAAGTACGTAACCCTGCAGTAAATATGGGGACAGGTGTATCCAAGTCGTTGTGTATTCTACAGCGACAACTGCACTAATTAAAATGTCGACAAATTTAGAAGTACAAAATTTGTATAGACCTTGGCTCGTTCGAAGTTTTTCGTACTAGATACGGATACAAACCCTTCCTACACCTGGGGAAGATTCATTTCTAGGTTCAGTATAAGGACAGGGAAGAGCGAATAAAGAATTCTGATTATGACAGAGATTATCTTTACGTAAATCTATTTGCAACATAGTAAATCATCTACACTCAGGGAAAAACAGCATTTTAAAATCAAAAATAAAATTTTTGTTTTCATAATGCACGTTTTATACCAAACCGTTTTTATTTTAACAATGAAAATTTTTAAACTAAAAAAGAAATTTTTGAATTAATAATGAAATTTTTGAAGTAAAAATGCATTTTGGATTTAAAAAGAAACATACTTAAATTAAAAATAAAATGAATGTTGATTCAAAAACTCGCTCTTTGTTCAAAATTTTTTTGTGAGAAAATATTTTTCTGTGAGAAATCCAACAAAAACCATAATGAGAACCGATCTTTTTTAATTTTGTTTTTACAATGATTCATATAATTCATGGATTTTTTTTAGGAAAAGGGAAGTATAAATAGGTTACTACAATTCAAAATAATGTTTAATGTTCCACTATGTGATGGCGTTGGATTGAATTTCAGGTTGATGTCATGGTTCCAATCCGGAGGAGAATATAAAATAAAGAAGAAAAAAGGAAAATAAGGAGAATAAGAAATAAAGATAGCAAACAGTTAAGGCGAAGTAGAAAAGAAGAGGAGAACAAGCGGAGGCTATATTTTTGTAGTTGGGACTCAGATTGAGAGAAGATGAAGAGAATACTTTTGGATACAATTTCCGGAATTCGGAAGAGAAAATGATATAGAGAACACTGCAGCGTTTTTTTCTCATAGTGATTAATATAAAAATAGACATTTTTAAATTTAAACTGTTTTTTCTTGATTTAAGAATTTTACAATTAACATTTTTGAAATAAAAATGTTGGTATTTACATCACTTTTAAATAGGTTTTTGCCCATTTTAAGCACGTTTTCATATGTTTTTATAACTTTTTTTCCCTGAGTGTACTGCTTTATTATGTAGTAGGCATGCGAAGACGAATACAAATTCCCAAATAATCCTATTTGAGGAACAATGTCGGAACGTAAGTACGTAATATTTCTGCCTTTTAAAAGAATACAATAGGGCAATAACTAGGGCTGAAATGGTATGGCGTATGATGAACAATAAATACAACTTATATGAAATTAAGAATTTTTCCTTTTTTGAAAAAATTGATGAAGTGTGAAACAGACAAAGGAAATACAACTGTGCTAATGGAGGAAGAGGAATACACCGCAAAAACAGGTCGACTAATCAAAGAAATGGGCTGCGGAGTGATGAGAAAAGATCCAACGGAAGAATACCAAATGGCAATAAAGCGTGCAATAAAACAAGCGAAAAATATAAGAGACAGCAAAGTAGCCTACACTCTCACAGCAATGAATCCATCGGCCCCGTCACTGATCGCACTACCTAAAATCCACAAAGCAGGAACACCTATGCGACCAATAGTAAACCATAAATCGGCACCAGGATATAGACTATCAAAACATCTAAATAAGCTACTAACCGAGACACTGGACCTGTCCAATAAATACACAATCAAAAACACGGCGGAACTAGTCGAAAAACTGGACGACCTGAACGTACCTAAGGACTCGAAGCTGGTATCGTTTGACGTGAAGGACATATACCCTTCGATACCACTGACAGAAACACTAAAAACTCTAACTAAAATATTGACAGAAAAAACGAACAGAGACATTGCAACAGAGATCGTAAACACACTGAAAGTAACCCTGGACCAGAATTATTTAAAATTTGGCAATAAAATATACAGACAAACTCACGGAAAATGCAGAAGGAGGCATGACAGATCCACCAAAATATAAGCGCTATGATGAGGATCATGAGCTGAGTCGTTTGTATAAACGCAAACTAATCCCTCATTTTTTTGAGATATCTACTTGAAATTTGGTACTTGGGTGACTTCTTAAGAGAAATTGGACCACTATAACATATAGGTCCCATACAACGGATTGTTCAGATATAGACATTTTGGACTATAACATCTCCATAAATAACACACATAATTCACTGTATAAATTAATGAAAATGAGACTATGTATCGCTTCTTTTCCTCATTCATGAATGTCATAAAGTCTCGATACAGTCGAAGACAGCGCAATATTAGTTGCTTTTCATTGTATACCTAACTACGAGAAATTCTGTATTAAAGCCCAATTTATGAGTTAGTACAACAGCGAATGTTACACTAAAATGTTTGATTTGGCCACTTTAAACAATTTTTCATAAAGATAAATAATTAGATATAAACGTGCATCGTACCATGCGCGGTCAATGACAAATTAACAATAATTCCAAGCTTGTAAGATATGTATAAATATGTATGCCTCTCTGCACAAATATACGAGGAGGAAGCATATAGAGCCTTTATCCTGTTAGTGTGGGACTTTAACCGTACTACACCACCTACGCTCATCGTATCGAACCCCCGGTACTACCATCAAGCTACCGTCGGGAGTCTGCCTTAAAAGGCTATATACATACCTACATACGTACAAATGTGCATATTTCTTTAAACCATATTGATAAAAATTAAAAAAAATCAAAAAAAATAAAAAAAAAACCATAAAAAATCAAAAAAAATCAAAAAAAATCATAAATAATCAAAAATAATCAAAAACAATCAAAATAATTTTTTTTGATTATTTTTGATTATTTTTGATTTTTTATGATTATTTTTCTTTTTTTTGGATTTTTTATGATTTTTTTTGATTTTTTTTAATGGTAATTGCAAAATAATCATTAAAATTTTAAAACAATGGGTAATCAATCATTAAATGGACAGTTGAAAAAATAATCAATCAAGCCGGTAATCATTACGATTAATAATCATTATTTAACAGGTTTGCCCTTAACCCTCTCAACATAAGCTTCAAATTTAGGGGCGGACTTTTACCACTTTTTTTTTCGTATGGGGACCAACCCTATCTACTATATGTATGTACATATGTAAAGGAATATGTGGCCTAAAAATAAGCAATAGACGGGTTTCAACTTTCATAATTAAAACGTTTTTTTTAGTTTTTTTATTCTATTTATTATTTATACACGATTTGCAAAAGAACACTTCAACTGGCACAAACCCTTGTATCGTTATCGCTGTACGAGTTAAAAAAAACAGCTGGTAAATGTAAATAGTATACGTGTTATGTTGTTGTTTTGTTTATACATATGTTAAGAGTTTAAACGACTTGCCAGTTGTGCACAAAATATAAAAAATTTATATAGATCGATCATGAATTATTTTATTTACCTAATTTAGTTTAAAATTTTATAATTTTTTTATTTTATGGAATTTTATTGTTTTCATTTTATTTTGTTTTGTTTTAAAATATTTGAAATTATTTTTAATTTGTTTTTATTTTTTTTTTGTCAATTTTTTTTTTGCTTTAATTTTATGGAATTTAATCAAATTTTTTATTTTTTTTTTATTTTTTTTTTTAATATTTGAAACTATTTTTAATTTGTATATATTTTTATCCTACATCTGATTTGACTTACTATTTTTTTTTTTTTTAATATTATGGCTTTATTAATTTCATTTTATTTTGTTTTAAAATATTTGAAATTATTTTTAATTTGTATTTTTATCCTACATTTAGTTTAACTTTCTTGACCATTTTTTTTTTTTGTTTGTTAATTTTATGGAATTTTATTAGTTTCATATTATTGTTTTGAAATTAATATTTTGTTGTGTTTTAAAATATTTGAATTTTTTTTATTCTACATTTGGTTTAGGGTTCTTAATCCTTTTTTTTTCTTTTTATTTTTTTTTTTCGTTTTCAAATATTTCAAGTTCAAGTAATTTTCTAATTTGTTTTTATTTATTTTTATTTTTCATTTTAAGTTTTATTTTTTTTTTTCAATTTAAATTTGATTTTAATTTAATTTTTTTCCTATACACACAACTTTAGTTCTCTTTCATTATCAATATTTTATAATCTGTTGCAATTTAAAAATTAATTAGGTGATTTTTTCTATTGAAATACCTTTTTATTAAATATGTATATGTTATACATTGCATACACACATGCACACTATGTATGTACGTCAGTATAAATAATAATAAAAAGCTTCTTAACTTAGCACTTCAGCGCACTCACGCGGCCTTGCATCGTAGCCACTGTCCGATTGTTTCGAATTGATAGAAATATCAAGCGAGCGACTATATAATGTATGTATTAAATATGTATTGTTTGTATATATGTATGTATGTACATTTGATGAAAAAATGAATGAGTGAGCGATTGGCTGTCTGTCTGTCTGTTTTTTCTGTCTATCTAATAGACTGATATTGAAGTGCATGAATATACTGCCCCGTTAACTGCCTGGTCGACCCACAAATGACAGCAGCTGAAAACACATACCTATGTATGTATGTACATTAGACCGTATCGCAAAAAAGTCCACCGTACGCCCCTCATATGGTGTATTTTTGGAAAGTAAGGTAAGTGTACCTATTTCCGTACTATTAAGGCATATACACGTTCAAAGTAATATTTTAGTCGACAGAAAAACACTTGAAGTCTAAAATTGACTTTTACTGATGCAGAAAAAATATATTGTCATAAAAAATTAATAATATTTAAAAAAGAGCAACAGAAAGTATTTTTTGTGCTTTTTTCGAAAAACATATTTTGTTCCCAATTCCGTCCGAAAATTTTGTTCGGTTCCCAATTCTGTACGAAAGCGTTCCTATTTCCGTTCTAAACTATAAAAAACCGTTTCTGCTCAAATTTTAGACATTTTGTGTAAAATAAAAAATGTAAATTTACATAAAAAGTATAAGCATATATTTATTTAAAAATTAACACAAAATTTATAGCGAAAGGCCTCCAAAATATTAATTGGGTGTTACTTACTTACTTACTTAATTGGTACGTAACCGTCTATACGATTTTGGCCGAGTCCAACATAATACGCCAGCTATTTCTGTTCCGTGCAGCGTGGCGCCATTTGGGAATACCTAGAGAGTCAGCATCACTGTCCATCTAATCTTCCCAACGCAGTGGAGGTCTCCCCTTTCTTCTGCGTTCAGCGGGTTTCGACAGGAATACTTTCTTGGCCGGAGCACCTTCGTCCATTCTCACGATATGACCTGCCCAACGCAGCCGCTGGATCTTTATTCGCTGAACAATGTCGATGTCTGTGTAAAGCTCGTACAGCTCATCGTTAAATCTCCGTCGATACTCGCCCCCGCCAACGCGCAAAGGTCCATAAATCCTCCGAAGAACTTTCCTCTCGAATACTCCAAGCGCCATCTCATCTGCTTGTGCTATAGTCCATGCTTCTGCGCCGCACATGAGGACTGCAACGATGAGTGTCCTGTAGAGTGTGATTTTGGTTCGTCGAGAGAGGACTTTACTTTTCAATTGCCTAATTAGTCCAAAGTAGGATTTATTGGCAAGAGTGATTCTTCGTTGGATTTCAGTGCTGACATTATTTTTGGTGTTAATGCTGGTTCCCAAATAGACGAAGTCCTTAACAGTTTCAAATTTGTAGCTATCAACAGTTGCGTGGCTGCCAAGGCGTGCTGTTTCTTTGTGTGATGACAGGAGGTATTTCGTCTTATCCTCGTTGACCGCCAAACCCATTTTCTTATCCTCTTTATCCAGCTTGGAGAAGGCAGAACATACGTCGCGCGTGTTAGTGCCAACGATGTCGATGTCATCGGCGTACGCCAGCAGTTGCACACTCTTGTGGTATAAGATGTTTCCTGCATGGTGGAGTTCTGCAGCTCGTATTATCTCTTCCAGCATCAAGTTGAAAAAAAAAATATTAAAACGAAAGTCGCTTACTGCGTTCATCTAAATAAAAAAAAATTTTAGATATGAACTTAAATATATATGTATACTTAGGAGTCAAACATTTTAAGTTAAAATTTAATCGCTTGTAGCGTCTCAGTTATTAAAAATAGCACAGCACTATTAAACTAATTATAATAATTATTATTTAAATTGAGATCAGTTACTTAAAATGTTGCTCTTTTGTTTATTGGCTGAGGCGATTTAATTTTTTTTAATAATTTCTTCCTCTTCATAATCATAAACTTAACATTTTATAAGCCAATTATGCATTTACATATGTAAGTATATAGCTAAAATATTTATAATTAAATATTTTTTTTATATTTAAATAATACAACTATTATTCTCTTTGAAATAAATTGCCGAAGTTTATGGCTCTAGAAACGGTCGTAATTTTGAATTAAGTGTAGCACGGAAATAGGCCATAAGAATATATGTAAAATTTACAATTTAATGTAATTCCAAAATCCTTATAAATTATATTTCGTATATAAAAAAAACAAAGGTAAAACATGAAGCTACAAATGTTCCTAATTTCGTACCTAGCACGCAAAATAGTACATATGTACATATAACAGAATTGAGAACATACGTAAAATACTTGATCCTATTTCCGTCCTATGCAACCTTTCTTCAGCAACTATAAAAATTTAAATTTTTTTTTAGAAAAATCCGTAATCGTAACATTTTATAAGCCAATTATGCATTTATATACATAAAATATTTATAAATATACGAATTTTCAAATATTTAATCCAATTCAATTCTTGCGTAATATTCCCTAATTTGTAATAAATTGCCAAACTTTATGGCTCTAGAAACGGTCGCAATTTTGCATTAAGTGTAGCACGGAAATAGGCCATAAGAATATATGTAAAATTTACAATTTAATGCAATTTTAAAGTTTTTACGAATTCTATTTCGTATATCAAAAAAAAGATAAAACAGAATGCTCCAAATGTTCCTAATTCCGTACTTAGCACGCAAAAGGGTACACCTCTAAATGATGTTGTACCCATTTCCGTCCTATTTTTAAATTAATATTTTAAACAACTTATCTATTCTTTAGTAGTTTCAACGTATACATTTACACAAAAAAACTTAAAATTTTCAATATGTAAAAATAAAATAGTATATATACTTACCAAATAATTATTAAGCCCTTATAAACTTTTTATCAAGCCCTTAGCAATTTCGCGAACACTATTCACTGACACATGCGTTAACTCCACGTTTGATGATTAACTCATATTTTAATGCAAATTTTGTTTAAATTAGTTTTTCTTGGAGGCTACCAAGTACAATATTTGGCAGCTTGAACAATTTTGATAAAATTCGTAGCTTTTTTATTCGAAAATATTACCACATATTCTTATTTTTCCATTTTAAACTTTTTTTCCCCAAAATAGCACGGAAATAGGTACTAGCACGGAAATGGGTACACTTACCTTATTTCGGGAAAAAATATTTTTTTTTTTTTGATGCCGCTAGATGTTGCCTAAATATATATATTTTTTTCATATCTTGGCTATTAATAGTCCCCTCACTATGTTTAATACACTACTTTGGCTTTAAAGGACGATTTCTACTATATATATAATCGTATTAACCCTATGTGCGCCTTTGGGGTCACTACCACCTACTACTTAGTTCATGCCACCTTAATGTACTTTTATCACGAATCTTTTGCGAAAGAAGTATTTTTTCAGAACGAAAGAAGACACTGAAGATGGCGCATATTAGCCGAAACCGGTTTGTCTCCAAACCAAACTTGACAAGGGATGACGGAAAATCGTTCCACAATACATCATATTCCTACCCTGTCGGAAAAACAAGCAACCAAAAAGTTATTAAGTATTTCGATCTCTACGGTAGAACACGAAATACATATAAAACACAATCAACATTTCAAGGAATATACCTTTTTTGCTTACTACGGTCTTTTAGGTTAATTTTACAAAGATTTTTTCTAAGGAGATTCCTACTGAAATTTTATGACGAATAATTTTATAGAACATTCATCACATGGGGGGCGTACGGTGGACTTTTTTTTTGGTCGGTCCCTATAAGACGAGGCGGCCTAATGTAAATACATGCATGCACGGATAGACATACTACTACATTGTATATTATCAGATACATTTAATGTACATATATATAAATATATTTTTATATTTAAGTATGGCTGCATGTATATGAACAATTGTAAATATTCTGCCATTATTGTGAAATTATTTCAATTCACGCTGATTCTTACATATATACAATACATACATACATAGCTACTTATATCCCAGCAGGGTTTTTCCATATTTTGGTAATGGCTTGAACTTGTATTCAATGAAATATCGCATTACAAATAGCTAATAAACACTCCTTCGCTTACTTTGCTCATTACTTGTAATGCGACAGTTTTAAAATTATTATTTTTTCGCTTACTGGTAATGCAGAAAATAATCGAAAAGGTTTGGAGTACTGCCGTTATTTTTTTGCAAACGCTTTGCTTTGATTTTAATTTTTCTAAATAGCAGTTTTGTAAAGCAAATTACCCTCATTCTCGTTTATTTTGCCAGTTTTCATTATAAAACTGTCGTGGTTAGTCGTGTTATTCCATCGTTAAAATTTTTTTAAATAAGCCAATAGCTGTGCAAATACATAGTGTAATAATTATTATTCAAATAGTGCTTTTTTTAAAATACATTTTGCAAAGAATTGATTTTCTATTCATTCTGTTTGCTATTTGTTTTCGGCATAAATTAATTACTCTTAGTTTTAAAATTATTTTTTCGCTTACCGGTATTGCATAAAATAAGCGAAAAGATTTGGAACACTGACGATATATTTTGCAAAGCCTACATTGATTTAAATTTTTTTAAATAGCAATTTTGTAAAGCAATTTACGCTCATTCTCGTTTATTTTGCCAGTTTTTATTGTAATATGTAGATTATAGATTACTATACTGGATTGTGTGAAATATGCTATTACTTATACCAGTGAAAGAACTTATTACTTGTAACAGCTTATTTTATCCAATATTAGTAGCGATTATATAATGCATTATTGTCTACAATATTGTAAGACAATACCGCCAATGACATGCCTATGTTAAAGTAATGCAATCCGTATTCGAAAGTGTAAGCGATGAATCAAGATTTCTCGATGATTTTACCCATTACATGTAAGAGAAAGCCCTGCTGGGATATTGCTCGTGTCATACATATGTATGTTCAATGTTTGTATCTACAATACATATGTATGTTCATATCAAGATATTTGCTTTTATTTTGCTACTTTTGCTTTGTTAAGTTCGTTTTCATACCCTGCAAAAAATGCGATTAATCCGGGACGTGTCCGGGATCAATCGCAAGGGAGCATGCGACTAATACAATTTTACATCCCTTTATATGGAGTGAATTGATCGCATTTGTTCGAGCATGTCCTATGAAGAGACTAATTGTTCAACTTGTATACCCGAACGGGTACCAATGTAGATTAATCACTAACATACCGAACGGGTACAAATGTAGATCAATCGCTTTCATCCCGAACGGGTACGAATGTAGATCAATCGCTTTCATCCCGAACGGGTACGAATGTAGATCAACCGCTTTCATCCCGAACGGGTACAAATGTAGATCAATCGCTTCCAGCACGAACGGGTAAAAATGTAGATTTTTCCTTAAAAAATTGTAAATGTTCAAGCATATTTAATAGAGCTCTAGATACCCGGGTATCGAACAGTTCGAATTGATCGTTTTTGTTTGAAGCCCGTTTGTTGTTCAAATGCCCGTACAAACATTCGAGCATTCGAGCTTACAAACAAAAAAAATGTGTATCGAAAACACAAAAATAAAAACAACTACATATGAAGAAGAAAAAAAAAAATAATAAACAAAAGAAAAAAACAAACTTCAAAATGCCCGAATTGTTCAAATGCCCGTACAAACATACGGGTAATAAACAAACAAACGACTGTTCGAGCATTTGAACAACATTTGTTCGGGCTACTCGAAAATGTTCAAAAAAAATCTGGAGCTCTAATATTTAAATAAAGATTATATAATGTTTTACTTTTGTAAAAAAATCTCAATAAATAAATAAAAAAAAATTGTAAGTTTTGAGTATGCATTATGTATATGAGCGTAATGTAAAGGATTTTTTCATAGGATATTTTAGGCAACATTTTGTTAAAATTGTTATTAAAAAAGGGTGTTCAATTCGTTTTACCGGTTGTTCTACAATTTTTTAAATACATTGTATATTTTTGTAAAATTTCTACATTTAAGGAATCTACATTTATACTCGTTCGGGATGAAAGCGATTGATCTACATTTGTACCCGTTCGGGATGAAAGCGATTAATCTACATTTATATCCGTTAGGGAACAATTGGTCTACAATTAGTCTACATTTATACCCGTTCGGGAACAATTGGTCTATAATTAGTCTACATTTATACCCGTACGGGAACAACCGGGGACTAATTGATTCTCGAAAGAGATCAATCCGGGACAAATATCTTTCGGTATTAATCGCACATTTTTTTGCAGGGTATACATAAATGAGAGAAGTATTAGTAGGTGCATAGCCTCCAAAAACGGTTAAGGAATAAATAAGCTATACTAGCTACTTGCTGGAGCGCTAAATGCAGTTTTCAATGCCTTGAAAATAATAACAAAGAAAATAATCCGCCTCAAAGTAAACTTTAAAATGTACTCGAAAACAAACAAACAGGAATGCAAATAATTATTATTTGTCAAATTTTCACAAAAAAAAACTCATGCTGAAAGAGAAATGCTAAATACAAAAGAAGTACACTGATATAATCACTGTAATGCAGACTACGTCTAGGTATATTAACATTTTTTTATTTTTATAAAAAAAAATGATTTTTAAAAATTCTGTTTTTTGTTCAGAAAATAAAAGTAATTTTTATTTTTTATATTTCAATCAGAAAATAAAAGTTATTTTTTAGTTTTTATATTTCGATCAGAAAATAACAGCCAATTTCCTGTGAATTTTTTATGAGCTATTGGCCAGTTTATAATTAAGAAAAATTGAAATTAATTTTTTCCGTCAGATTTCATATAAAATTCAAGTAAAAAAATTTAATGTATTGTGGAACGATTTTCCGTCATCCCTTGTCAAGAACGAAAGAAGACACTGAAGATGGCGCATATTAGCCGAAACCGGTTTGTCTCCAAACCAAACTTGACAAGGGATGACGGAAAATCGTTCCACAATACATCATATTCCTACCTTGTCGGAAAAACAAGCAACCAAAAAGTTATTAAAAAATTTTAATTAAATTTAAATTCTTTCGTGAAACTGGCTGTATTTTTTTTTTTTTTTTGAGTTTTATATTTCCCTCAGAATATAAGATTTATTCATGATTTTTCGCGTAGGAAATACAATTTTTTTGTTTTATTTTTCGATTAGAAAATACAATTCATTCCTGTTTTTTTTTTTCTCAGAGAATAAAGGTTTTTTCAGTTTAATTATATAAAACAATTTTTAATTTTTTTGTCTAAGTATACTGTACCTACGTACATATTTATTTGGCGAAATTGCAAACAAAATTGGCGAATTGCAAACAAAATTAAATTGAAGATACTTTTATTCTCTGAGCAAAAAATAAATAGAACTCAGGAAATAACCTTTATTTTCTGATCGAAAAATAAAACTGAAAAAAATGGATTTTATTTTCTGATTGAAGAATAAAAATAAAAAAAAAAACGGCATAAGTAAAGGATACCGTCCGGTGAGCTACAAAAAAAACAAAAAGTGGGCATGGTCCGCCTTTTTGTCCTGAGTTCAGTGATATACTTCTTTTTTGGCGCAAACGATTTTTTAGGGAGTTAGAGGGGGATGAAATTAAAAAAAACTTTTTTTTTAAAAAGCCTATATCTTCCAAAATATTCACTAAATTTTTAAAATTAAGGTATCGTTGGAAAGCTTATTTAAAGGCCTTTCATATGACGTATCAAAATTTTCGTAAATTCCTTACAAATTTTGTTAAAAAACAAAAAACTTAAATTTTGGTATTTTTTTTAGGGAAAACTGTGATTTTTTTTTTTTGTGTTATTAAGTATATTAAAAATTATATTCATTTAAAAGAGCATAAAAATATCTTTCATTTCATATACTATTCTCTATAGCAAGACTTCTATATAATTAGCTATCGTGAAATGAAAAGATGTTTTAGTAGTTTTAGGTATACAGAGAACCATGAAAAAAGTTGTACAGTAGGCTTTTCTGACACACGAAGGGTGTACTACGCAGAAGGACATCACCGTGGCGGTAGCCACGGTTAGGGCACACGTCCGGACGGATGGCGTAGCCCAGGGTTATTTTTTATAAGCGCGGCCGAAGGCCGCCAACGCAAAAAAGTGTTCTGCGCAAAAGCACTGTGGACCGGGCCATAGATATTACTCCGGAAAGAGAATTCTGGCGGCTGAGGGTTATTTTTTTATAAGCGCGGCCGAAGGCCCCAACGCAAAATCTGTTCTCCGCAAAAGTTTTTTCTTTATCTATCGTATTTATATGGAGAGTTACTAAACTTTAACCATAAATTCCTCGAAAACGAGGTACGTCCGGCGCATAAATTTTACGGATTCAGAACACCCTTCCCCTCCCCTACCCCCCGGTAGAAGTCGTTTTTTTGGGGGCGTGTGACATTATTGGAAAGTTTCCCCATGGATGCTATTACGGAGTAGAATTCTGCCGGCTGAGGGTTATTTTTTTAAAGCGCGGCCGAAGGCCGCCAACGCTATTCGGGGTTCTGTATAAAAGTACTGTTGTCCGCGCTATAGATGATTTCTTGATATTATACATAACTAACAAGAATTGTTTTGCACGTTTTTAACAAAATTTTCGTAACAAATTATATATCAAATGAAAGGTAATTTAACGTCCTTTTAAATGGAAATAACTTTGTATAGTGTTAATAATGTCATTTCAACAAAAAAAAAGAAAAAACAAAAAAAAAAAATTACCAAAATTAAAGTTTTTTGCTTTTTTACAAAATTTGTGTGGAATTTGGGGAAATATTTATGTATCATATGAAAGGCATTTAAGTAAGCTTTCCAACGATGCCTTAATTTTAAAAAATTGAGTGAATATTTTGGAAGATATCGGCTCTTTAAAAAAACAGTTTTTTAAACTTCATCCCCCTCTAGCTCCCTCGAAAATCGTTTGCGCCAAAAAAGAAGTATATCACTGAAATCAGGCCAAAAAGGCGGACCACGCCCACTTTTGTTTTTTTTTAGCTCACCGGACGGTATTCTTTACTTGTTCCAAAAAAAACTTATTTTCTAAGCGAAAAATAAAACTAAAAAAAAATTGTTAAAAGTCAACTTTTTGGATATAACTCCCTTAAGCAAACAAATTAACAGAAAGAGATAACAGTCCTTATGGACTGATGACATCAACACAAAAAAAATAAGTCTTACTATAAGGTGTTTTGCGGAACGATTTTCCGTCATGCTTGTCAAGTTTGGTTTGTAGACAAACCGGTTTGGGCTAACTAATATGCCGGAAAAAAAGACACTGGATTCCTTAGAAATTTCAGTTCTTATTATATAAGCCTTATCATCGTATGAAATAAGCCTTATGTAAGGCTTCCCTTTTTTTTTTGTGTATACGTAAATAAATTCATTTTAAATGTAGTAATTTGTTGTTATTGCTTTTGTTGTAACTCGTGCATGATTTTTTGTTGTTGTTTATTTAAAACTATTTGTTTTTGCAATTAATTTAATGTTTGTTGTTGTAGAAACATATATACATACATACACATATTTATATATATTTTACATTACCCATTACACACGTTTTCTAAAAATTCTTTGTTTTATTATTTTATAAACTGTTAGTTATTGGCGTTTTTTTAGTTTTTTTCTTTGTCATGCCATATTTACAAACACTAATGTATGTATGTACATATGTATTTATTAACAAAGCTGCAGTTCTTATGTGATTATCTTTAATTCCTTTTTAAAGCTCAAGTAAATTTTTCACTTGATAAATACACATTCATATGTACATATGTATATCTCTATCTATATACTATATACATATGTATATATTCAACTATAAATATTTATATGCATCAACATATTTCACATACAATATGTTTGCAATTTAAATTTCTTGGAAATCATTTAAAATCAAATTTATTTCTACTTTTTTATTTATTTTTTACTTTTCTTTGAATTAATTATCTCCTTTTCTATGTAGTTTTCTTTTCTTTTTGCTTTTCTTATACTTTAAACACTTATGTATATTTTGCAATTATTAGTTTATTTTTCTTTTTCAAACACACGCGCGCTTTTCAATGACATGTTCTTTCATGTTCAATGTTCTTGTCCGATTGATAAAAGTTTTTAGTCGCGCCACACCAACTAGCCCAAGTTCGCTCTGTTTGGCAGCAGCTGCTCGCCCACATTCGCTCAAGCTCTCGTAACGCCTTCGACGGTCGCTCTCATTTCTCGTTTGTTTCATGCGATTTGCGAGACTTTCAGTGAATGTTCTACTGCTTATTTTAGAATTTACAGTTGATGCCCAAAAATTTAGAAACCACATGAAATATTAAACTAAGAGAACAGGGGGTTGAAATTTTATTAAAGGGCTTAAATATCCATTTTAAAGAATCTACTGATCTTTTTGCTTAATGGTAAACCAGCATCAAGCATCCAACGATTTTTGGATATGTTTCGTTTTCATCGCGACTCCAACAGCCGTAACCGCTCTCTCAACTAGTTAAGTATGCTTTTGAAGCTTCTTTAGTTACTAGAAGATAAAAGTTTTCTCCCATTTTGATTTAGAAGTAGAATATTTAATAGAAAGTTGTACCAAGTGGAAGCTGCTTAAAACGACGTACATACATACAACCAAAGTAAAATTACTTGGCATTTGTAGGTGAATGGGGATAATTCCATCTTCTGTGTGGTTAAGTTTCAAAAACCTGGTATTTTATAACATAATACCGTATTTATTTTCAGTATGTTAAGTGTCCTGCCGACTGAGGATTATTGTTGTAAAGCGCGGCCAAAGAACGACCATTTTTGAACTAGTACTGAAGTGCTTCTTTTGAACTATCTCCGAACTATTGATTTTTGAACTATCGCAGGACTGTTAGCGAAATTTAGCGATGAAGATTAGCGATTTCTGGAATCCGTTTGCGGGACTGATGTCGTCAACACGCGTTTCAAAGTTCTGCAGAGGGAGATAATTGCCACTTAGGACATCGACGTGTTAAAAAAACACTTAAAAGCATTGCGTTGAGATAGAACGAGAACCATCACTGTCTCTTTTTGAACTAGTTCTGCACTAGCCTGGAACTAGCGCAATTTGCTGCAGGGTAGCTTTTATGTACATGAAATCGTTCTATAACATTGTGCCAAAACACGATTGTTGCAAGTAGCAGAATGAGGCGTGACAGACCAACAAAAATATACAACGACTAGCAAATACCCCTAACACTTCGATGCGACAAATCATACATCCAAGTTTTGGCCTCTGTGTGGAGAACCGACTTTAAAGTTGGAATGGAGTGAACTGTCTAATGAAACTGTCATTGAATGAAAACTTGAATTTAATACTAGTATTGCTCAGAAATATTTCGGATCCATATTTGCTATATATCTCGGGATGGGTTAAGATACCGGAATTAAATATGACCTAACTTCTCTAGCGGACTCATTTTTTATAAACGAGTTCTTCATTAAATATCAAAAAAACGTGCCAAAAACAAACAGAATCGAATCATAAAAACGAATTTTGCAAACATAGCGAATCCGGCGCCATCTGGCGGCAAAAATATAGCTTATGTCCGTTCACAAGTTTTTGAGCCATTTCGGCATCCAAAAGCCCCCTACAATTTTATTTATATAGAGATAGAAACAGGATCAGAGCTGAATCCTTTAAGCCAAGACTGTTTGTTTATCCTCTGTGTGAACGCAAGCTAGTCCCTCAGTTTTTGAGATATCTGTTTGAAATTATGGACATGTCTTTTTAGAAAAAGCTGATAATTTGTCGGAATAGGATAAATCGCTCCAATCCCCTTTTCTACTTCTTATTCCTGTCTATCTTCTTGATAATCTGTATCATGTTTTTTCATTTACATATTTATCTACTTATTTCTTGTTTTTCGCAGATTTTTTCATAACAAATATTTATTCGACAACAAAGCATGCGTCACTAATTACTTGAAGACATGCTGTAGCAATGAATAAAGTGGGTGAGGAGCGGGTGGGTGGTTTGCATGGTCTACAAAACTACAAAAAATTCTCGCCAATGAACAACACTCTCCGTGCAAAACTCGAAAAGCTCAGTAAATCTCAGAGAGTCCCTCACACTGACGAATACAGTGAATTCGAAAATGCCTATACTCATCAGCCCATCGCTGTTTGTTGTTATCGTTTTTTTTTTCATCATTTGTTTTGTGCATATTTTCGCACGCTTGCTTTTAATATGTGTACTTCCAAAACGAGTCCTCCTCCTCTCTTTCTCCGCCTCTGTTCACTCTTCTTCCTGACACACTAGCACATTTGCACATTTTTCTCGTTTCGTTGTTTTGTATTTGCATTCGTG
The DNA here is from genome assembly GCA_960531455.1 of Urophora cardui. NCBI lineage: Eukaryota > Metazoa > Arthropoda > Insecta > Diptera > Tephritidae > Urophora > Urophora cardui. The sequence goes on from OY482672.1 coordinate 129,007,481, forward strand.
TTATTAGAGGAATTTGTTAATATTTTGTTGTTCGTATTCCAGCGTTGCCTTCTTCTTCTTTCGCGCTTCTTTTTTATTTTCGTTCTCTTCGTTGTTTCTTTGTTTTCTTTTTTGTTTTTTGTTTATCTACCCATATTTGTTTCTTGTTTTTCTTTCTTTCTGTATTCACTGCCTTTTTTTTTAATCTGTTTGCCATCTTTGGTCCGGTTATCGTTTTTGCTACTTTCATGCTTCGTTGGCGTTCGTATTCCTTCTTCTTTAGCTGTTTATTCTGCGCGTGCTCCTGACTGCTTATTTTCTTGTTTTATGGGTAGAACTACCCGTCCAAACGCCGATATTCGAAATCAAACAGACATTAGTGAAATGTAGAGGCTTTGTATATAAACATTGCTCACACCCATCCCAAATTGTATAGGGAGGCTTCTTTGTTATTGTTTTCTTTTCTCTTCTTTTCATTCACATTCGTGATTCGCAAAGTCCAAAGTTTTCCACCCCCACAAACACACAAAAACATGTACCGCAAATATCTTTCATCGCATGTTTGTTTTGTTAGCTTATTTTTCTGTTTTATTCATGTATTTTCTGTGTTCTTTGTTCCGGCCGCTTGCCGCGTACATTTCCCTTGAGGCTTTTAATTTCGATGTAGGTACATATTTTCTTTGTTGTTGTTAAATTTTATTTGCCATTTAATTATAACATTTTCCCCTTCAAACATTATTGGAAAATTCTTATCCATTAAGTACCCCATTATACACTCTCTTGAATGCAAAATGACTTTTGCCCCCCAACCAAATGAATTTTCTTTGTTTCCCAAAGGCAGCCGTGCATTGGGATGAGAGGGAAAACCAGCCTCGATCGCATGGAAGGCACAGTGGGCGTAGCATGAGAAAATTGGTCGCAGATTAAAAGAAAGGAGCTCTGAAATATAAGTATAAGGTTATATTCTAAAGATATAGTACGATTATGGAAGAGTTGGTATATTTTCACATCCTCGCTTCAACATGAATTATTTAAGTCTAAACATTTACCAGGTTCCCATCCTGTATACAAATGTTTGGTCGGTTTCTGTGCTGCCCAGTTGAACAACCCGGGCTCAATTAGCGTACGAAGCGCCATTTTGGTGCGCATAACACATGGGATCAATTTGGCTGTGGGTTATTCTTAGGGTTCACCGGTATCTTTAAACCATTTCGATTTATCGATAAATAAATCGGCTATTGCGTTTAAGTTATGAAGCACAAAGTTGCCGATAGTGTTTTGTCTGATGTGAGCAAGAGCATGAAATGTGCTGAATTGATTCCTCACTGTCCTCTTGATTGCAGCTTCTACATACATATATACTGTTGAACGGCATCCCTAGTCTTTCAGCTTGTTTACGGAACGGTCAGTGCCCGGGAACCGTGCTGTTATTTGGAATATGTCCCTTATGGTCTTTCGGGTTAAATCTTTGGCTCTTGTGACATCATAAAACGGCCATGTTTGCTTTTTGGCCTTACACGTATCCAAGCAGATCCATCGAAGAGTGGCCTGCTTTAGGTGTAAGTCTCGTTTTATAGCTGTGAGTGGGCAGCTAAGGTTGGCTGCTCTATTAATGTCCATGGATGCCCCTGCTTTCGCCAGTTCGCCCTATCATTACCATCGATATTCCTGTGACCATTAAGTAATTCAGAGAAAACCTCAGCTCCAACACAACAGTTAATTTTGGATTCATCGGTATAGATTGAGACTGCTTTCTTCATGCGTACGTTGTCTCTCTTCCACTCTCTTCAGGACGAGATTGTCATATTGAAGCCCCTATCGAAGTTTAGTGAGCGAACGAGATAGTCTGATGTTAGAACTCCATTGACTAATTCTAAATCTAATAAAATTAACCATTTTCCTAGAAAGCTGTCAGTTTTTTTACAAAAATTATTATTGTAAAAAAGTCGAAATATGCCAGTAACCGGACACTTTTTCCAGATACAGGACAGTAAACATCCAGTAACCGGACACTTATTTTTTCGTTATAAAAACCACAAATTTGTAGTTTTATTGACATTTTTTATTTAAAAAACTTTAGGAAAGGCATTGGAAAAGATATTTAAATTTTAATATAAAATAAATAAATAAACAAAAGGCTTCAATAACAAGAAAAGCCAACCCTGGCACATGCTTTACTTATTTCAATACACTTTAAGGAAAAATCTGTATATTTACATATATATATATATGTATTTATTACTGTTATATAGTAGTAGAGTACTCGCTTGCCATACCAGGGGCCGTGGGTTCAACTCCCAGCCCGGACAAACACCAAAAATTTAATTAAATTAATTAAAACTTAATTATTGGAATTTGTACAACTAGCGGCAACATCTGGGTAGTGGTTGACATACTCTCCGGTTTCTGCCATAAAATAGGTTTTCGTAAGAAATGCATTCGCCATTCGGAGCCGGAATGGAACTGTTGGGCCACCCAATAAGTAGGAAAAATAAAAATTAGGGAGAACGCGTCGTATTGGGAATAAAGCTCGGCCTTAAGACCTTGGATTTATATACGCGTCAGTGTATTATTATAAATATTATATATATATATAAATTCTCCAGTTAAACGGATAAGGACGTTAAACTATTTTCTGTAATAAATCCTTGGATACATAACCCACAAGAGCTGACATTACAAGTTAATGGAAATCAGACCATGCGTGTAAATTCCCCCATTCATGAAAGGTATACATAACGTCCGGTCGAAGACAGCCGCGGTCTTAATTATTTTATTTTATACAATTAGAAATGTCTGAAAGCCAATGGGGTTTTTTTCTTGTAATGTTTATTATAAATTTTCGTACTGTACTAATGATGTCATCTTTTTTCAGAAGGGATTGTGGTAGAAGGTAAAGCATTATCCACAACCTTTCTATTTTATCTAGAATCGTTGACCTTGGGGGGTCAAAAAAGACTTTCTGAATACTCATGGATACTCATCGACTTCGTTCCAATATCTTTCTTCTCAGTCACCCCCGCATTGGCTCTCTAGTAGGTATAATTACTGGCTACTGCGTCATGGGTATCCATGGAACGCACATGGTTCTCCTTACCAACGATTTATGTCGAAACTTCAGGGATGAGGAGGAGGTATAAAGCGTAGAGCTCCTGTCCCGCTCTTACTCCATGTACGCTTGCTCGACAGATGCACCTTTAGATGCCTGGAATAGCTTGAAAACATAAACATTTTTGACGTTTTACCCCATACGAAGCGAATAGCTGGTTCACTTTCATAGGCGTCCAATCTCCGTCTACATGGTGTGTAATCCAAAGATCCACGTGGTATCACAACTGGTCATGAGGCCTACTAAAATAGGTACTTAATTATAGTAAATGTGTTTGCGCTGTAGCAAGTGGAAAATATTGTCCACTATTTCCTTCGACAAATCTTCTTGTAATTCCGTCAGGATCAGTTGCTTGCCCTCTTTATTCCTCGGATGTTATTCCACAAAATGTAAATCCTGATCTCGCACTGCGCGAGCGGTGGCAACCACTAATACCTAACCTAACATTGTCCGAATATCTAATAACGCCAACTAAAGTTTTTATTTAACTGGACCTGCTCCTGCTCATTTTCCTTCACATTTGTATAACTCATTCGGAAAATAATTGAAATTTTAACACATATTATTAAATATAATACTAAAGTAAAAGCGTGTCCGGTTACTGGCATAGTAGGGTTTTCAACGCTTTCCAGTAACCGGACATAGCGTCCGGTTATTGGAAAACACTCTAATTGTCGTTCCAGTAACCGGACAGGTGAATATACTAAAATATGTAATATTTTCTAATGATTTTATGCTGTTTTTACGTATTTTTATCATTATTGTGCATGAAAACAGCCTTTTGAAACCCTTTTGTCAATAAATTTTAATAAAAACTTACTTGAAAGAAATGAAGCGCCACTATGAAAAAATAAGAAATCACACTTTTTCACACTTCACTTCATACACGCAAACTAAATGTGATGCCACAAGAATTTCTTTCGAAAATAAAACGAAAACCAAGTGGCGAATTTGTTTAAAATTAATGGCTAATTCGATTGCAGTTTTCAAAATTAAGAAAAAATAAACAGTTTTCTTATTTTAAGCGGTAAAAGACAAAAGTGTCCGGTTACTGGGGGGTGGTCGGTTACCGGCATAGTTACCCTATTTACCAATTTATTTATACATTTCGTGCTTAGTATACATATATGTACATAAAGCCATGTGTATTTATTGAATTGCTTTCACATTCCATCATTTCATTTTGCACTCTTAAGTACTTAGTACAACGTGGCGACGAATAACTGTTTGATTTGAAAAAGGTTTTATTTATCTCAGTACCTATGTATGTATTATCCTTTGTAAACGTTTTGGGAAAACTTTGTAGGCGCCCCGCACGACTTCGTCGGGCATTTCATTCCATATATTTTGCAAACGTTGCTTGAATTGTTCCATCTGCAGATGTTTTATGCTCTTCAATTTGTCCAACATGTAACTCCATACACCCACTGGATTAAGATCCGAAGACGTGGACGGATATACAGCCGACGAAATAAAATAAGGAATTCCATTTTTGCACCAGCCGTGTACAGTTTTAGGTTTCTGAGCGGGTGGAGAATCCTTATGGAAGCAAAATCGCATATTACAGAACATTTTCGTAGCGTGTGGAGGTATGTGCTTCTTCAAAACGTCTTCCAAATAAGAAGTGTTGATTTTTACCCCATTTTCGATAAAAAAAAGAAGGGGAAACTAGCCTTTTCGGAAATCGTGCCCCATACCGTAACGGAAGATATGTACGTTTTGATATCTTTCAACTGACTTTTTACAAGACGGGATATCTGCCATACATTCTGCATATATGCGACCATTTTGAGAGTTGTGGCTGTCTTGAAATAAACAGGAGTTGTTCACCTCTTTGAAATCTCGTCTTTATTTGTTTCTTTATAAGGCCATGAATTCGCTTTTTTTAGAATCGGTATCTTCAAATTATTCCTTATAATATTATGGACGTTTTTATGGCAGACACCAAACTCTTCAGTAATCTTTCTTGCCGAAAAAGGACATATAAATACGACGTTTTCGTTCTCGCGCTTTCTTCACAATTTCTGGGGCACTCCCGGTTTGTTTATGTCCAGACTTTTTTTGGCTATTTCGAAGCTCGCATTTTCCTTCTATCGCATGATTGTTCTATTAACGAACATTTTGTTGACTTTAAGACTTTTTATTCGCTCCACAATTTCAATTTTTCTTGCAACCTCTAACATTAGTTTCACTATGGTTTCTCTTTCTCTCTCTCTCTCTCGCGTTCATTCTTCTCAATATTTTTACACTTATGGCGTTTTCGATTCTGGCAAAAATTTCGCACTTATTCTGCATTTTTATCGGGCTGACAAATTTTTTTGTTCTATTCCACAAAGATTCCACACATTTTTTCAGGGTTTATTGTTCTATTGACAAAAATGTCACACTCTCCCCGACCACAGTGCAGCATTTTCTGCCCTTAATATAACCACAGGTTGCATTATTTTTGTTTCATACATCACATGAAAAGTGCAACATTTTCTTAGGGTACAAGGCGCATGTTGATAATGTTGCCTTGTAATAATGCAGCATTTTGGTTCAGTATCGAAAACGCTATTAGTCTATACAATAAATAACTAATTTACTATTTACAGTATCTATTAACACAAGAAGCAAAGAAAAAGAAAAATTTGCACCCAGACTTACTACTTTCGCCAAAATAAAAGTTTATAAAATGGTAACAGTTGTTGGTCGCCACGCTGTACATACATATATGTATCTAGGTACAGTTGGTTCAATCCCCTTGACGATATCGCAATTTTTTTCAGCTTGTAATTTTTTTGTTGTGTTTGGCGATTATTCTTTATTTTTTATTATTCTTTTTTCCCCCATATTTCTTTTATTTTTATTTTTTCTGGCTTTAATGCTTTGTTTAAACTTTTTTCTTTGGTTTATTTTCGCTCTTTTCTTGTTTACCTGTTTTTGTATTGTTTAGGTACTATCTACGAATGTAGTAGTCACTCTGTGAAATGTTCTAGAATCTATTTAGAAGCAGCTGATTTACCTGATCGTCTACTGTTTGCTTATACTGATTTCTTAATCTGTTTGCGTTGTTTTTCATAATGTTTTCTCTTAATTTTCTTCTTTAATCGCACGATTTCTTTGTTTACTACCACTTTTTAATACACCCATTTCAACTTGAGTTAACTTTTTGGAAGATATTTGTATGTTCGTTCGATCTTCATTATCCGGTGTTTTATGTGGTGTATGTTGTTCCAACACATAATCTAATTTATTTGAGATCAATCTTTTAATATCTGACGGATATGATCCCTAATACTTCTAGATGGATCTATAAAGGAGCAATACAGAAACCAGACAAACGCTTTCATGAATCGCCATGTTTTCACCTATCAAGAAGAAACTCTCTTTCTCTTTCGTGCTGCCTGTCGTCAACTGGAAATACCAAGAGAGGACGGGTCAGTCTTCACCTGATCCTTCCAACACATTGGATGCCTGCCTTTTCTGCTGACTTTAGCTGGTTTCGGTATAAGTACTTTCTGGGCCGGAACACCTTCATCCATTCTCACGACATGACCCGTCCAACGCAGTCGCTGGATTTTTATTCGCTGAACAATGTCAATTTCTGCGTTAAGCTCGTACAACTAGGGATGGCAAAAAAAAATGAAATAACCGATTAACCGCTTTTTAGGTTAATCGAAAGCGCACGATTATTAATCGCGAATAATTGTGGGGAACTAGCCGATTATAACCCTTTTTCGATTACAATTATTCCTTAACAAAAAAATATAATAAATGAAAAAAATCGTCATTTATTAGGAAAGATCGTCAAATCGTCATTGCTTAGAAAAATCGTCAAAATGACGATAAAATCGTCTATTCGGGAACTGGAGGGAACATTTATTGCGATTTTTTGGATATACTCACAAAACCGTAGGTAACCGAATTCGGACTCTTATGAAAAGGCGGAAATTCTCAGCCTCGATTATTTCCTTTCGATTATTTTCGACATGAGAGGAAAAAGGTTAATCGAAAAAAAAATCAAAAAGAAAAAACCGATACATTTTAACCGTTAACTGAAACAAATTAACCGATTATAATCGTTTTCCGGTTATTGTTGCCATCCCTACGTACAACTCATCATTAAATAAGCGAACTATATCTACCTATAAAGTGCTGATCATAGAACATGTTAGCTTTCCTAATTAAGTATTCTCAAAGCGGTCCCTTACTCATTACTTTTCTAAAACCCAAATTTTTATTTTTTATTCCTTTTCTCATTCCTTTGCATACGTGTAATATAGTCTGAAACCAACATTTACCATAATTCAGTTAGATTATTTCTTTCAGAGCCGCATTACTGTATGTGGATAATCAAGTTCGGAACGTTCTCAGCATGAACAACTACATATGTATGTATGTACATTTGTTATTTACTTCTCAACTAAATAAAAAATATATTTTTCGCCAAATATAGTGCAGATGTACATACATACATAGATATTTGTTTATTTGTTGTCACTCTCTTTAACGCTTAAGTTTCTTGCTTCGCTTTTGTTTTCTTTCCCATTTAATCGCCAAAAATCATATAAATAGATATTTGCATGCACAGGCTTTTTAATCTTTTAATGAGCGTAAGCGAGTGGTATAACAAAAGTTCTGCTAATTTACAAGCAAAAAAAAAAAAAACAACGAAAACCCCGATTGTTTCCGTTTTGTTGTTTGTTTTTTTCCTACAGGGTGGGAATATGATATATTGTGGAACGATTTGAAGGAAGTTGCACCAAAACAAATGCAGCATATGCGGCATTTTTGCTCTAAAATTAAACGCCACGCAACTAAACGAACTTTTGAAAGAGTTTTTTAGTGCTTAGCACGAAATTTTTATTTAATTCAATTTTTAATTGTTGGGGTAAGTGGAAAACTTTTGTCAACACCCCCACCTTTTACATATATAATAAATGTCATAGTCATATTTGTTATGAAACCCATTCATCTAAATAAGTATAATATTGGACGTCATTGCGCTTTTGTTTACATTTTCAGGTATAGGAAAATATTATGTCAAACATTACGACAACAATCGCACCTTTTTATAGCGGAAACTTTATACATATGTATATTCTATTTGATAAGTATTTTTATAGTATATTTTTTAATGCTGACTAGCGTCACATTTCGATCGTTGGCCGTTTGGTTTCTAAATATATTCGATTCTGGCTATTTATAAAATTTACAGATTAAGTAATTAAAATTAATTAAAAGTCAATAACTTTCAACTGTATAATCTTCAACTCAGGCTCGTCTTAATAAAATTTAAATTTTGATAAAATTATTAAACGATGACAACTCTAATTAATTTATTTCACCAAAATTTTTTAATCTAGTTATTATTTAATTTACATTGTAGTTTGATAGTACCCGCATGTATAGAATTACCTGAAATTCATTAATATTTCTAAACAGGCAACTCTCCCACAAATAGTTTTGTTACAGTAATCTTTCCTAATCCTATTGGATTTTGTACTGATATTTATATTTAATTCAATTTATTTGAATTTAGTTTAATTTAGTTCAATTCAATTTAATTTATTTCAATATTTCCCATATTTCCGAACTCTCCAAAAAATAATTTCAAATTATTTTCTAATGCCATTCGATTTGGTACTGATATTTATATTTGATTGAATTTATTTCAATTTAAATGAATTTGATTCAAAATTTCCAAACGGTTGGTAACTCCTCAAACAAAATCTTCCACCATAATCTTTCCTAATAGTATGTGATTTAATTTATCTCAATATTTCCAAACAGGTGGCAACTCTCTAAAATATATTTTCTACGGTAATCTTTCCTAATCATATGCGGTTTGGTACTGGTATTTATACCTAACTAGAGGTTACCCCCGGGTTTCACACCACGTGCTTTTAAAAATATTAGCATATTGAGTTAGTCCAAAAATGTTACATAGAAAAATATCATTCTTGACGTCAAAGATAGTTTTCTTATTTTTTTTTGTCCGTTGAGTACGTAATTATCTCATATGCCCAACACCAATTTTCAGTACCCTACTATAAATATTTCAAGAGATTTTCGCTGTAAAAATTTCAGTCTGTATGGGAGGTGCCCATCCCTGCTTTACCAAGACCTAGCGTTTTTACCCGTTTAATACATAGTTATCTCACATGCCCTCACACCAGTTTTCAGTACCCTACTACAAATATTTCCAGAGATATTCGCTGTGAAAGTTTCAGTTTGTATGGGAGGTGCCCATCCCTGCTTTACCAAGACCTAGCAGTTTTACCCGTTTAATACACAGTTATCTCATATGCCCTCACACCAGTTTTCAGTACCCTACTACAAATATATCCAGAGATATTCGCTGTGAAAGTTTCAGTTTGTATGGGAGGTGCCCATCCCTGCTTTACCAAGACCTAGCAGTTTTACCCGTTTAATACATAGTTATCTCACATGCCCTCACACCAGTTTTCAGTACCCTACTACAAATATATCCAGAGATATTCGCTGTGAAAGTTTCAGTTTGTATGGGAGGTGCCCATCCCTGCTTTACCAAGACCTAATGTTTTTCCCGTTTAATACATAGTTATCTCACATGCCCTCACACCAATTTTCAGTACCCTACTACAAATATTTCCAGAGATATTCGATGTGAAAATTTCAGTTTGTATGGGAGGTGCCCATCCCTGCTTTACCAAGACCTAGCGTTTTTACCCGTTTAATACATAGTTATCTCACATGCCCTCACACCAGTTTTCAGTACCCTACTACAAATATTTCCAGAGATATTCGCTGTGAAAGTTTCAGTTTGTATGGGAGGTGCCCATCCCTGCTTTACCAAGACCTAGCAGTTTTACCCGTTTAATACACAGTTATCTCATATGCCCTCACACCAGTTTTCAGTACCCTACTACAAATATTTCCAGAGATAATCGATGTGAAAATTTCAGTTTATATGGGAGGAGAGTGCCCATCCCTGCTTTACCAAGACCTAAATTGTTTATCCGTTGAGTATATATTTTTGTATTATTCGTTCACAAAAATTTTCGTTATTCTAGTACAAATATTTCAAGAGATATTCGATGTGAAAATTTCAGTTTGTATGGGAAGTGCCCATCCCTGCTTTACCAAGACCTAGCATTTTTACCCGTTTAATACATAGTTATCTCACATGCCCTCACACCAGTTTTCAGTACCCTACTACAAATATTTCCAGAGATATTCGCTGTGAAAGTTTCAGTTTGTATGGGAGGTGCCCATCCCTGCTTTACCAAGACCTAGCGTTTTTACCCGTTTAATACATAGTTATCTCACATGCCCTCACACCAGTTTTCAGTACCCTACTACAAATATTTCCAGAGATAATCGATGTGAAAATTTCAGTTTATATGGGAGGAGAGTGCCCATCCCTGCTTTACCAAGACCTAAATTGTTTATCCGTTGAGTATATATTTTTGTATTATTCCTTCACAAAAATTTTCGTTATTCTAGTACAAATATTTCAAGAGATATTCGATGTGAAAATTTCAGTTTGTATGGGAAGTGCCCATCCCTGCTTTACCAAGACCTAGCATTTTTACCCGTTTAATACATAGTTATCTCACATGCCCTCACACCAGTTTTCAGTACCCTACTACAAATATTTCCAGAGATATTCGCTGTGAAAGTTTCAGTTTGTATGGGAGGTGCCCATCCCTGCTTTACCAAGACCTAGCGTTTTTACCCGTTTAATACATAGTTATCTCACATGCCCTCACACCAATTTTCAGTACCCTACTACAAATATTTCCAGAAAAATTTCAGTTTGTATGGGAGGTGCCCATCCCTGCTTTACCAAGACCTAGCGTTTTTACCCGTTTAATACATAGTTATCTCACATGCCCTCACACCAGTTTTCAGTACCCTACTACAAATATTTCCAGAGATAATCGATGTGAAAATTTCAGTTTATATGGGAGGAGAGTGCCCATCCCTGCTTTACCAAGACCTAAATTGTTTATCCGTTGAGTATATATTTTTGTATTATTCCTTCACAAAAATTTTCGTTATTCTAGTACAAATATTTCAAGAGATATTCGATGTGAAAATTTCAGTTTGTATGGGAAGTGCCCATCCCTGCTTTACCAAGACCTAGCGTTTTTACCCGTTTAATACATAGTTATCTCACATGCCCTCACACCAGTTTTCAGTACCCTACTACAAATATTTCCAGAGATATTCGCTGTGAAAGTTTCAGTTTGTATGGGAGGTGCCCATCCCTGCTTTACCAAGACCTAGTGTTTTCCCCGTTTAATACATAGTTATCTGATATGCCCTCACACCAGTTTTCAGTACCCTACTACAAATATTTCCAGAGATATTCGATGTGAAAATTTCAGTTTATATGGGAGGAGAGTGCCCATCCCTGCTTTACCAAGACCTAAATTGTTTATCTGTTGAGTATATATTTTTGTATTATTCCTTCACAAAAATTTTCATTATTCTAGTACAAATATTTCAAGAGATATTACGAAAAAAAGGAAAATTTTGTATGGGAGGTGCCCATCCCTGACTTTTAATCAGATTAAAAATATGCCTATAGCAATTACCGGGTGAAAATACCTAGGAGTGCAAAGTTTCGTGAGGATCCGTTCAGCGGTTTTCTTGCCAATTGAGTTTAAACGCAATTTCCATTTCACATTTATAATATAAGATTGAACTTATTTCAGTTCAATTTAATTTATTTCAATATTTCCAAAGATGTAGCAACTCTCCAAAAATATTTTAACAGTAATCTCTCCTAATTCTTTTTGATTTAGTACTGATATTTATATTTAATTGAATTTATTTCAATTTAGTTTATATTTCCAAACAGGTGGCAACTCTCCAAAAAATATTATCTACAGCAATCTTTTCTAATTCTAATTTGATTTGGTATTGATATTTATGTTATTTAAATGAATTTATTTCAAATGTATTTTATTTATTTCAATATTTCCAAACAGATGGCAACTCTTTAAAAATATTTTCAGCAGTAATCTTTTCTAGTTTTTCATTTAGTGCTGATATTTATTTATTTCAATTTAAATTAATTTATTTCAACATTTCCAAACAAGTGGCAACTCTCAAAAAATATTTTCTGCAGTAATCTTTCCTTTTTCTATTTGATTATGTACTAAATTTAATCGAATTTATTTCAATTTATTTTAATTTATTTGAATTTAATTTATTTTAATATTTGCAAACAGCTGCCAACTCTCCAAAAAGTATTTTCTCCCGTAATATTTCCTAGTTCTTTTTGATTTAGTGCTTATATTACTGTTTCATTTAATTTATTTCAATATTCCAAAACATGTGGCAACTCTCCAACTCCAGTAATAATTTTCAACAGATGGTGGCAAAAAAAAAAATCAACACACATTGGGCCGTTTTAATAAAAACCAAGCAAATGCTTTTACTCAAGCTTTCGGAAATTTGACATTAATTTGGAAGAGCGAAATTTCAAAATTTGAGTAAAAGGTCTGAAATCTCAAGCCAAAGCAAATGCTCGACTTTTATTAATATGACCCATTACCTAAAATTACGATTTTGATTTTTTTTTTTAAATATTCAACTTATTCCCTGAGATTTTTTACATAAGTGGAATATGCCAAAAGACATTTTGTTATCAAAGGTGGACAAAAATGATCAGCTGGCCCACAAGTGCAAAGGAGCAACCATCACAATTGCTTTCTTAGCACTCTGCTGCTATTTGCTCCACGAAAGTCAAACAATCAGCATTTCAGTCAACCATATGTATGTACCTACACCAACTTTATGTATTTCAATATTTGTACAACACTTAGCAAGTAAATTACACAAGCTATGATTACCTTCTATAGAATAAACGAACTTTAAGGACACAGACGCAAGGTCTCCGCCCCAACATAACAAGTACATGCGTAATAGTATTTGCACAAAGCACTACTTAACCATTTAAGTCGACCCTCACAGAAAGCAACAGGAGTATCAAGGAGAAACATATCTACAACTTGACGATAATTGAATCAATTTGGACTTTCATCTCTGTGGAGTATGAGAAAATAGCAAATTAAAGACCTTGGATTAAACAAATTTAGCACTCAGCTTGTATCTATGTAAATATATGTATGTAAGTATATTGCATATGTATGTATATACAGCTATATACCTAAATATTTAAGGATATTAAAACGAATTTACGAAAAGAAATTTTTACTAAAAGCAAAAAATTCTCTATCCCCGCAAGGTATCAATTAAATAAATATTACGCCATTTAATTAAATGGTTAAAATAAGTAATTAGTAACCGCAAGCTCATTACAAATTTCCAATTGATTAAGAGAAACATGAATAACTTACGCATAATCAATGTTATTAATTTTAACGCCCACGAGCAAATTGTACCACATAATTCCTTAGAAGAGGAACATTAAGGTGTGACAGAAAGCAAATAAATGTTAGATTTCATTTTTCAACACTTTAATATTATCAAATAAACTATTTATGATAAACCAAGACTTTGTTTATACGATCCATCATAACATGTAGAATTTACCTTCCACCCAATTAGTAGGAAAAACAAAAAAAGGAGCACACCTCGAATTGGGAGAGAAGCTCGGCCATAAAACTCGTCAGAGTTATAAAAAGCGCCATTGTATTATTATTATATTATTATAGTCATGCCTACATAGTCAGGCCCATTCCAAATCACCAATCCGATTATCTCTTAACGGTCGATTGAGATTTTCAAAAGGAATTATGAAATAATAATTCCAGATAGAGAGATTATTTAGGCAGGGTTCCTGTGGTACCGAACAATGCTATCCATCTCTACAGCGATGGACATAAGCTTAATGCTAGGGTGGGAGGAGGAATCTATTCAGCCGACTGGGGGCTAAAAATCTCATTTCGCTTACCTGATCACTGCACTGTCTTCCAGGCGGAGGTAGCGATAAAGAAGGCGCTTGAGTCCTTGAAAGCAAGGAACAGCGAATGTAAAGGCATTTACATTTTCTCAGACAGCCAGAATGCACTGAAAGCGCGCGTGACTATCGCATGTAAATCCAGAATCGTGGAAAATTGCGCGCAAATCTCTAATGGAGATGGCTGAACAGTTTGCCATTCCCCTTGCATGGATGCCTGGATACGGTAGCATACCGGGAAACGAGATGGCAGACGAACTTGCTACAGGGGGCACATTCGCTCGACTTTCACTGCAAGGTCCAAGCTAGCGCTAATGACGGCACTTTTAACAGGCCATATAATGTTTAGAAAGCATGCACAAAGGATTAATGTTCCATATTACTATTACAATTACTGTAGGACCTGTGAGGATGAAGAGGAGCCCAAAAGAGTAAAGCACTTACTGTGCGATTGTCCAGCGTTAGGAAGAAGGCGACTGAAGCATTTAGGGATCTAGCAGATGTAGTGCCATTGGAATTCAAGAAAATTATAAGATTTGTGGGGTCGACACGATGGTTCGAGTAGGGAGTTTTCGGGTCCACGTGGTACCACAATGGGGCCTTCGGGGTCTAAGTGTGGTATGCGGAAACTAGCAGCCACTGCAATCTAACCTATCGAAGATGGGAGTTCAAAAGGAGCAAATAACTTACGGAATTTTAGGTATAAAACAATGTTATAAACAATTTTTCCAATAATTATGTTCGTATATATTAAGTCATAATTTTCTATTGCCTTAATAAATGCCGAAGACTCGCATTGAAAACAATGTTGACAAAACAGAATGAAGGACCAATTCTTGGTTCGAAGGAACACCCTAATTTATAATGTATTTATATTAGGCCGTCTCGCCTTATAGGGACGCAAAAATAAAGTTCACCGCACGCCCCCGCATATGATGTCTTTTTGGAAAACATTTCCGGAAAATTTTCTAATTTTTTTTGGACGCCGCTAGATGTCGCTAGCTGTCTCGCTTCCTTTGGTCTTTTAGGTTCATTTTACAAAGATTTCTTCTGAGGAGACCCCTACTGAAATTTATGGCGAATAATTTTATAGAACATTTTAACCCTCTAGCACCGCCAATAAAGGGTTATTTTGACCCCTATTTTTTAGAAAATCAGGAAAAATAGTATTTTTAAGGTCGCTAGAGGCTTAAATTGTTCTAGAAAATTTTTCTTTAAAATAAACCTAAAAGACCGAAGGAACTGAAAAACCTATATTCTTCGGAATGTTGAACGTGTTTTATTTCCGGTTCTGCTCAAGCGATCGAAAAACTTATTTTGCAAAAGATTAATAATTTTTGACTACGTTTAACATGCAGACATAAAAAAGGGGCATTAGGGTGGTATAAACTAAGTACTGGGTGGTAGTGGCCCTAATGGCGCACATAGAGTTAATAATATTCTATAGTATAAGCCGCCCTTTCAAGCCAAACACATTGGTGTATTAAACTTAGAGATCGGACTATAAATACCGTAGATATGAGAAAATAAATTTTAGCGACATCTAGCGGCGTCCAAAAAAAAATTTTAAAATTTTCCGGAAATCTTTTCCAAAAAGACATCATATGCAGGGGCGTACGGCGAACTTTACTTTTTGCGATACGGTCTAATATACATATCTGTAAGCATACATTTGTACATGCTCCCACTTACCCTCTGTATGGGGGAAAATATCAAAGTATTTGAAATGATGAAATTAATAATAATGTCCTTGAACGCTATACAAGGTTCACAAAGGCAATCAAGGATCAAATAGGCAAAACAAAGTCTCGAACAAAACAAGCAACAAAGTCTCAACCAAAACAAAAATGGAAAAACAAATTTGTAACGTTTATCGGTTAAACGCCGAATAATAACAACGAACGTACATATGTAAGTTAGAGTAGAAAAGCCGAATGAAAAATAAGTAGGTGCCGAGGTAGGCGTGCCATGCGGCTAAAATGGAGAGAGAAAGTTTTGTTGGTACACTACAATATATGTATGTAGTATGTAGTATGAGGCACAATGAAAGTGAAGGCGATGAAAAGTGAAAGTGAACAGAATTGTGGGTAAACATACATACAAGCATGACGAGGCAAAGGCAAAAGAGAAAAAACAGTAAACATAAATAAAGTAAGGTCAGTGATGAGGATTTTTGCTTTAGTAGGCAAGTGGTACAATAAGAGCTGCCATACCGCACCTAAGTTTTAAAATAAGGCGAAGGCGGCATAGTACCTTAATTATTGAGCGGAAATTTGCAAGAAAATTAATTGTGGAAGATTTAAAACCCACACGAAAATTTAAGCAGAGGTTTTTAGGCTTTATATACGGTTATTTTCCATAGAAAGCGGTATAATAAGGAAACTGGGCGGCGCATTCAATTAAGTATTTCCCCTAAGGCATTTATCAAGTACTTATTTCCCCTAAGGCATTAAGGCTTATTCAACATTTCGTTTAAGCTGAGCTAGTAGTCAAAATATGTTGATAGAGAAACAAAATACACATACATATGAAAAGAAGAAACCTTGAAAAATTTCTGAATGAATTTGCGTCAAAGGGAGCGCCAACACCAAAAGCGCGCCGCCAATGAAATACAATCGGTAGGGAAGCACCTCAGCTACATCGTGAAACTAAAGTTGTGTTGATTGTTGTGGCAATAAAAAATGTTGCATATCCCTGCAGGGAACCCAATAACTGGTGAGCAAAATTTCTAGTTCCGAATTAGCGCAAAGGTGTCCAAAAGGAACTAGTAGCTCCATTGTAGTTAGACTCTCACCAGTTCAGAAGAAGTGAATTGAGTCACCATTATAAGACACACTTTGATTTGTATGCAATTTCGAATTGACAAAAACTTCATGTATTTTTTTCGTTTAACCATTTGCCGTCAGCCTTGCATATTTCTACAATTCTCAGATTGTTGGTGAAGCGTATCGTATAAAGAGTACTATTTGCATCTTGAATTAATGAAATGAAATCGTGACGTATGCGCAGGAAAGATTTAAAGGCCATGATTTCCGATTTTCACTTTTTTGTAGAAATGGCTTACTTGTCATCACCCACATCTTCTCCAGAAATGTTATGTCTGAAAAATGAACCGTTATGAAAAGCAATTTTGATGTAAGTACATAAGTTCAGTTTGTTTACTTTTTTTGTGAGTACGAAGTGGCTTTTACGCCTTTTTTCCTTTTCAAATTATTGAAGACTAGTGACTAATAAACAAATTTAACGGGGTTTTGTTGGAATTTAACCAAGGGTTTTATCACTTTGAAGACTTCTACTTTGTATTTTATTACATATCGATCACCAATATGGTTTTCTTGTGCGGCATATTGCATTTTATTGCTCCATAATTTTGGAATAAAGTTCTAACGATTTCACGATAGTTAGGATCCCTTTTGTTACTGCTTAGAGCAGTTTTAAACAGACTGGTTGTGTATTTCTAAAATTTCTCCAAAATTAATTTCTTGAATCTCGATAATTACCCTCCAAACATAGATGCTGAAAGTGACGAACATGGTGAGAGATTTCATCAGAACTTAATAGTTTTTGAAAGGCGATATCAAGGATCTTGGAACAAGGATATGATGGGAGACAAATCCAGAAAATTACAAAAGAATAGTCAAAAGTACTTACATCCCTCATTATTTATCCTCTCCTTAAAATCGCGAAATGCATTAATTTTTTTATTCAATTAAATCTTTATCCTATTCATCGCTGTTTTGAGGGACATTGTGCACTTCAAAACTCATAATAAATGGAAAGAAATAATGTTACTCCTTAATAAAGAAACGGAAAATGCTAGGTTAAGAACTTTCAATAAAAATAGGTAAATATAAATACTGATACATCCCATTATTTCAAAAGTAGTCTCAAAATTTTCATATTTAAAATCTTTATAGGATAGATAGGATTCGAATCTGAAATTCCTTATATAAACATAGATTTTTTCATTCTTTTTGACATTGTAACCAAACTACTTGACCAATTTATAAGTGTGAAGGCAAAAAATGTTTGTTGGAATTCTCTTTACCAGTTCTTATTAGATGCCAAATCGCTACGGTGGCTAATACAATTTTTATATGTACTTATGTATGTCATGCAATATCTTGTATATACGGTTTTTTCTACATTTTTACCGATATCTCAGAAACAGGGTCTGCCACAAAAAAATGGATATGCTATTCGGGATCAGCGTTAAATTTCGTTTTAGAAAAGTATAGTTTTATATTTTTGGTGGTTAAAGTTGATTAAAAATTGTCGAAAAGCGAAAAAAAGAAATCGAAATAAAGAAATGAAAGTAAAAAAAATTTAAAAAAAACTTTTCCTGAACATTTTTGAATTTGGCTTTTACAACCGGCGCATACGGCTCGAAATGTTCGCCTAATTATGCTTTTCCGATCCCTCAGTCTTTTTTTAATTTTCTTTATTTTATTACTTTTTAAATATTTTTTTTATTTTAATTATTTAAATATTTTTAAATATTTTTTTAATAAATAAATAAAAAATAATAATTAAAAAAAATCGAAATTAAAATTAAATAAAAAATTAAATTTCCACTAGTGGAAACTGTAAAATTTAGTACTAGTTCGGAACTATCGAAAATATAGTGCAGATAGTGACAATTGACACCGTCTAGGACATGACCGTGTTAAATTCGCCAGTTGATAACATCGCACTAGTAGTGGCGAAAAATGCACTAGAAGCGACCTAGTCGGAACTAGAGATTTTTCCTACGGAGATACATATATCTATGTATCAATGTATTCGTTAGAATGTGAGTCAATCTTGATTTATTAGCAATTTTC
The DNA here is from genome assembly GCA_960531455.1 of Urophora cardui. Taxonomy (NCBI): domain Eukaryota; kingdom Metazoa; phylum Arthropoda; class Insecta; order Diptera; family Tephritidae; genus Urophora; species Urophora cardui. The sequence continues at coordinate 129,026,292 of OY482672.1, forward strand.
AGTTAATTAAATTTTTTTTTTTGGAATTTAAATTTTCATTTAATTTTAATAAATATTAACTTCAATTTCAATTTTTGGATGCAAGTTTATAACTTTCATTTCAAATAAATTTTTTTCATTTAAGTATCAAATAATAATAATAATAATAATACAATGGCGCTATTATAACTCTGACGAGTTTTATGGCCGAGCTTCTTTCCCAATTCGAGGTGTGCTCCTTTTTTGTTTTTCCTACTAATTGGGTGGACCTACAGTTTTATGCCGGCTCCGAACGGCGAATGCATTTTTTGTGAGAAGCTTTTTCATGGCAGAAATACTCTTGGAGGGTATGCCGCCCACTACCGAGAGGTGACCGCTGCTCTTAAAAAGCCCAATAATTGGATTTTTACTAATTAGAAAAACTGTTTTGGTGTTTTGCTCGGACCGTGGTTTGAACCCGAGATCTCTGGCATAGCAGGCGAGCACTCTACCCACTGCACCACAGTTTCACTTTAAAATAGCCATTTGAATTACACTATTAGCAACAGCGTGTGGGTGTACGCTGCGTATACGCAACACAACTACCCACATTGTTTACATTTGAGCAGTGTAATAGCATAAAGCGGAGACCCTACATTACTAAGTAAATATGTACATATATTTCCAAGGAAACAGGACATCAAAGCATTTCGGGCTCATTAAAATTTAATGAAAAGCGAGAAATACTACTTTTGAAATGCAAAGCACAAAGTCAAATATTTACTTTTATCAAGTGCGCCAACGAAAAACCATTATTTTCCGCATTAAATGCAGGGTTGGGCAAGCTGCATTCAATTTTGATTGCATTCAGCCTTGCAGCCACCAATCAATGATGAGTGGTAGTGCAAAATTGATTTGCATTACCATTCAGTAGCGAATGGGAATGCAAATTTGGTTTGCATTACCATTCAGTAGTGAATGGGAATGAAAATGTGGTTTGCATTACCATTCAGTAGTGAATGGGAATGCAAATGTGGCTTGCACTACCATTCAGTAGTGAATGGGAATGCAAATGTGGCTTGCACTACCATTCAGTAGTGAATGGGAATGCAAATGTGGCTTGCACTACCATTCAATAGTGAATGCGAATGCAAAGGTGAATGCATTCCCATTCATTGCATTCCCACTGCAAATATGATTTGGACTATTAATTAAAAATGAGTGCGAGTGATTTGGACAACCATTCATCATTTAGTAGCAGTTAAAACCTGTGACCATAGTTAAGGTATTAAGTGGCTAATCTATTTATTAACGGAAAGGAAGTTTATGGGATATTATAAATATGGAATTAGGCTTAGCAAAGTAAAGGGAAACCAACACGGCATGGTAATATGTACATATGTTCTATGTTATACCTGTAAGTAAAAGTATTTCTTTCAACATCTGAGGTTATAATTACACAGTTCAACAAATTTACAAAAATTTTACTCAACACGAACAAACGCTAGTTATTATGAAAGAGGATGCCTCTCAGACCAACTTTTCCGAATAGAGTACTAGTCCAGTGCAAATCACATTTGATGTGGGAATGCAATGAATGGGAATGCATTCACCTTTGCATTCGCATTCACTATTGAATGGTAGTGCAAATCACATTTGCATTACCATTCACTACTGAATGGTAATGCAAACCACATTTGCATTCCCATTCACTACTGAATGGTAATGCGAACCACATTTGCATTCCCATTCACTACTGAATGGTAATGCAAACCACATTTTCATTCCCATTCACTACTGAATGGTAATGCAAACCAAATTTGCATTCCCATTCCCTACTGAATGGTAATGCAAACCAATTTTGCACTACCATTCACTATTGAATGGTAATGCACTTTGAATGGTAATGCAAAAATGCCCATCCTTGATTAAATGTAAGTATGTATACATACTTATATTCAACCGCCAGTATATGGTACTTTTAAGCGCTTAAAATAAAAATAAATATTTAAGCGTTTGCATGAGAAAATGAATAAATTTCCAATATTTTAATTCGTTTAGTGAGTGTATAATAACATACATAAATGCAAACCCACTCATATGTACATATGTATACATACATTTATGTTTCCATTATGTCATTGCGTCCTTCCTTCATCACCTTGATTCGCTAGCAAAGACATGCGTGGGAGTAATGCATAAATACAAAAAAAAGAGAAATCAATGCAATTATACTTGCTACTACGGCAACCGCGACATGTATTACATCTATATATATCTATATATATAAGGATGAAAGTTTGTTTGTTTGTTTGTTTGTATGTATCACATTCAAATTTTGACACAATGATCACCTGGTATTAGATTGAAATTATGATCACATTTAATTCTGGTATCTCAACCCCTTCCCGAGATATAGGCCAAAATATGGACCCAGATTCCTCGGAAATATTTTTCTGCATTATTGGTATCAAATTAAAGATATCAATCAGAGCTTCAATAGAGAGTTCATTCCATTCCAATTTTCCAGTCGGTTCTCTAGATAGAGACCAAAACGTGGACCCCGATGACTCCTAATATTTTTTCGTAATATTGGTATCAAATTAAAGGTGCTGATCAGGGTATCCATATATATTTTACACTATACGGATATCTCAATCGGCTCCCGGGATTGAGGCCGAAACATGGACCTTAATAGCCCCCGAAGTATTTTTGACCATTATTGGTATCAAATAAAAGGTATCAATCAGAGCTTCAATAGAGAGTTCATTCCATTCCAATTTTCCAGTCGGTGCTCCAAATAGAGACCAAAACGTGGACCCGGATGGCCCCAAATATTTTTTCGCAATATTGGTATCAAATTAAAGGTATCAATCAGAGCTTCAATAGGGAGTTCATTCCATTCAAATTTTCCAGTCGGTTCTCTAGATAGAGACCAAAACGTGGACCTGGATGACCCCAAATATTTTTTTGTAATATTGGTATAAAATTAAAGGTGCTGATCAGGGTATCCATATATATTTTACACTATACGGATACCTCAATCGGTTCTCGGGATAGAGGCCGAAACATGGGCCTAAATAGCCCCCGAAATATTTTTGGGCATTTTTGGTATCAAATTAAAGGTATCAATCAGAGCTTCAATAGAGAGTTCATTCCATTCCAATTTTCCAGTCGGTTATCCGAAATATATTAGTAATCATGATGTACACCGATATGTGCACCGGATCGCCATGGAAAGTTGTTGATAAGGAACGTGAGACGGGGAGAGAGAGAGAGAGTAGTATAAGAGGAGGAAGAGATAGGGGGAACGGGAAATGCTGACTGGTGGGGAGACCGATAGGGAAGGGAGTGGCATAGTGTGATTTGTCGCAGCGAAGTGGGACGGGTATTTGCTAGTATACATATATGCACATGCTGCGTATAAATATTTAATGCAATGTTGTTATAAAAACATAACAAGCAACGTATGTAGAAAGAAGCACGTTGAAGCTGAATGAAATGAGTGCCAACGAGTATCAAAATTAACTTAAAATTGGTGCCATAATACCATAGCTAGAGAGCTTGTGTGGCAATGAATTACACTGTGTTATGCTTTTATAGTATTTTTTCTAGATATGGAAGTCTGAATCCAAATATTTCAGGAGGCCCCCTAGAGGGTTAATATGTTTAAAAGCTCACTAACGGGTTAATATGATTTAAAAAAGTAAATAAAGGAGTTCTTTGAAGAAGAAGCATACCTATGTCATATATGGCCTTCTAAAATATGCAACATACTATGTATGTGGGTACATTAGGCCGTATCGCCTAATATGAACCAAAAGAAAATGTCCACCACTAAATATTATATATTTTCCTGAATTTCTCAAAAAGAAAACTATTCGTCATAACATTTCAGTATGTGTCTCTTCAGAAATATCTTTGTAAGATGAACTTAACAGACCACAGAAAGCGAAAAACATACTTCTTTTACAAAAGATTAATGATTTTTGACGCAGTTTAACACGCAGGCAAAAAAAGGCACATTAAGGTGGTATAAACTAAGTACTGGATGGAAGTGATCCCAATGACGCACATAGGGTTAATGAAATTATATAGTAGACACAGACCTTTCAACCCAAAGATAGTGGTGTATAATACGGAAGACGCATTTATTCTGAAAAAATGTGTTTGAGCGACATCTAGCGGCGTCGAAAAAATTAAACTTTTTCCGGAATTTTTTTGCCAAAAAGACGTACGGTGGAGTTTTTTTAATCTCCATAAGGCGAGACGGCCTAATGTACATACATACTACATATGGCCCCTTGAAATATGCAACCTTTTTACAACTATCTACTGCGCAATCCGAATAAAACCATTGCATATTTCAGATCAAACTATTTAATCGAAAAAGAAGCTCTTAAATAAGTGAAATTAATTAAAAAGGAAGGTCGCCAAAGGGTTAATGCATTCTAAAAATAAACAAGTAAGGAAGCCTAAGTTCGAGTGGAATCGAACATTAGATACTCAGCTGTATGCTTTCATTGTTTCTTTGCGTTTGATGGAAACACGGTGCACTTAATATAAAGCGAGTGCTGCATAAAGTGGGCGTAGCCACGCCCATTTTCTAAATTTTTATCAGTCATCCAACTAAGCATATGAATATTATTCTTTGTGCAAAATTTCATTCCTTTATGACTTCTAGTTACAAAGACTTCACGTTACAAATTCCCAAAGAGTGTTCCAGATATATCTTTCTTAAAAAGTAGGCGTGGTCATAAACCGATTTCAATAAATTTCTGCGTGGCTATTAACACATGTTATAAAAGTGTATAAACCAAGTTTCGTCATAATATCTCAATTATTTGTCGAGTTATAGGCTAAGAAATCTCGTATATCCCTTTGTGTAAAAAGAGGCGGTGCCACGCCCATTTTCCAAAATTTTTCTATTTGTTGTTTCCGGTCTATTGTAGAAATCATCCCACAGAATTTCAATGAATTATATTTACATTTGACAAAGATATCGCTTAAAATGTTTTTATTAGGCCACTTTATAATACCCATATATAAAAGTGGGCGTGGTCTTCAACCGATTTCGCTAAAATTTTCAACATGTATTACCACAAGTAATAAAAGTGTACACACCAAGTTTAGTCATTATATATAAATCATTTGTCGAGGTATGGGCTCAGAAATCTCGTATATTCCTGTTTATAAAAAGAGGCGGTGCCACACCCATTTGCCAAAATTTTTGTGTTTTTCGTTTTATGTCCGCAGTTGGACTCCTGCTATAAAATTTCAATGATATATCTTTATATTTGACAGAGATATCGCTTAAAATGTTTTTATTAGGTCACTTTATAATATACGTATATAAAAGTGGGCGTGGCCCTCAACCGATTTCGAAAATTTTTCGTCCAAATATTTGACTAAGTAAGTATATCACGCGTACCAAATTTCATCGATATATCTTCAACGGTTTCTGATTTATGACTCATAAAACTTTCAATGTTAGCCCTTTAATAAGTGGGCGTGGCACCGCCCATTTTCCAAAATTTTTATGTTTTTTGTTTTATGTCCACAGTTGGACTCATGCGACAAAATTTCAATGATAGATCTTTATATTTGACAGAGATATCGCTTAAAATGTTTTTATTAGGTCACATTATAATACAAATATATAAAAGTGGGCGTGGCCGTCAACCGATTTTAACTATTTTCCATCCAAACGTTTGCCTAAGTAAGTAAATCACGCGTACCAAATTTTGTCTATGTATCTTCAATGGTTTCTGAGTTATGACATATAAAACTTGCAAGGTTTGACCCTTAATAAGTGGGCGTGGCACCGCCCATTTTCCAAAATTTCATCAAATTTCTTCCTAGGGGTCTGAGCTCAATACGTGGGTAAAATTTCATCGCTCCAGCTATATTAGTGACTGAGATACCAAATTTCCGATTTTTTCTATATAGGAAAAGTGGGCGTGGTCATGGTCCGATTTCGCCCATTTTCAATACCAACCGTCCCAGTCTCGATACCAACTTGCATTTCAAATTTCATCAAAATATCTCAATTTTTGAGCGAGTTAGAGTGTTTACAGACGGACGGACAGACGGACGGACGGACGGACGGACAGACGGACGGACATGACTCAATCGATTTCTCTTTTCACCCTGATCATTTTGATATATATAAGTCTATATCTATCTCGATTATTTCACTCTGTTACAATCCACCGTTATGTGATTAAAACTATAATACTCTGTGTACTAGTACAGCTGAGTATAAAAAACAGTGATAAGTTATCAGGCGTAAATGAAATTTTTACGACGCCTTGAAATATGCTACGTTTTTTTCCGGTCCGTTGCATATTCCAGGGGGAAATATATTCTTTTAAGCTTGAGTAATAGAAAAGGAAGTACGATCGGAGGCAAACCTTTAAAAATTCGATTACTTAAACTAAAGGTACTGCCAGACGATGCAATGAAAGTGTTTTCCGAAAGTCTGAAATCATTGAAAGAACTTTCATGAGCATCCACACGACGCAATGACAGTGCTTTCAGAAAGCAATTTTTACTTCCACTTTCCGAAAACTTTCAGGAATTACTTTTCGTTTGTCCACAAAGGGAAACGAGTTTTTGAAAGTACTTTCTGGCAGTTGTCAAATTAAATTCAAACAGCTGTGAGAGCAAGACAAATGTGTGAGAGCAAACAGCTGTGCGTGGAATGGTGATGGTGGAGACTTTTGTGTTTTTTGTGTTCTTATGAAAAATATAACGTGATAATTATTTTAATAATTGTATTTTGTTCATACATATGTATTTTTATAAAGAAAACATATTTACATGCTGGTTCGATCATTTAGACAACACTCGCATCAGCTAGCAACTTTCACGAGAAAATTTTACTTTTTCACTTTCTGAAAGCACTTACATTGCATCGTCTGGCAGGAGCTTAACGCTTTAATTTCCACATTTTCTTTTCCAAAAAAAGGCTGTTGCACTGTGTTACGAGTACACTGTGTTATTAATTCATTTCATTATTTGTTTGTTTGTTCTCAGCTCTTTCCATGAATTTTTTATTCTCTTAACTTAAATTCTTTCCTTCGCTATCATTTTGTATTGCGTCGTAAGGTTTATTTTACATGGATTGTGAAAAGCTGAGAATGAATAAGAAACAACAAATACAAATCTTTACAACAGACATGCATATTAGGCAAGCTACTTATATACATACATACTTACATATATATGTATGTATTTATTTCTTTATATAATAAAGGACACCAAAAAAGGAAAACACGAAAAGCGAAATGTGAAACGAGCAACAAAACGAAACGCGAGAAACAAGGACATTGGGAGTATGTTTTGACGGGGCGTATCGATTTGTTTACATCATGAATTATCTATGTATATGTGAATGTGTAAGCAAAAGGGAGAATGAAATTGGGATGTAGTATATTGTATACAAAATATGTAGTATGTATGTTAAGTAGCATTAAATTTCTTGCAAAACCCACACAAGTTACGCGTGTGGCTCCAACGCCGCACAGTGGGGGCACCTACATACAAACGCGGCCAAAAATAGTAATAATTAAGCTAGAATCTTGAAACTCGGAACTTAAGCTTCTTTGGTTGAAATTAGTAAACTGTGAAAATTTGAACAAAATCCACCCACAAATACGCCCACCTCCCATATAACGGTACTTTTGAAATTTCAGCATTTTCCTAACTATTATAGCTAAAATGCTCCATTTTGATTAGTATATACATTTTTGAAATATAAATCAAATGCAGTAATCATTTTGGAAAAGGGGTAAAGCACTTCACCGTTTTTAAATTAAAAATGTATGCACTTTTAAGTATTTTATATGCATTTATCATGAAATTTTCATACAAAAAAATCGCATTTCAAAAAAATTTTATACCAGGAATGAAATTACACTTTGCCAAAGGATTTCAGTGTGCTAGACCTGAATCTGGAGTCAGATTTTCCAAATTGGTTCTAGTTTCTGAGATATTCATGCCCAAATAGGCAAAAAACACGTTTTTAACACGCTTTTATTAGCTTCACCTGTATGTATGTATGTATGTATGTATGTATGTATGTATGTATGTAACTTCATCCCATCCTAAAAGTTGCAAACGTTTAACTCAATTATTATTTTTTTGAAACATTCACTTTACTTTTTTATTGTCTTCTCTCCTCTATTATTTCTATTCACCTCCGGATTCGAAACGTGACATCAACATGGGATTCAACCCAACGACATCATATAATGAGATTCAACATTATACTCTATGCTTCATTGTGGCTTTTATGTTACCCCTCTTCAAAATAGCCTCTATGAATTTCATTCAATTCACTCCCGTATGCAAGCCAATAACAGAGAACGTAGATGAACAGAGAAGTTGCAACTACGAATAATCGTGGAAGCCAGAGACCCAACAAAATTCTGTTAGTGCATGTGGTGAATAAAAAATTTTAATTCAACACAGCTGGCTGTTAAAATAACAGAAGTAGAGCGAGTTCGTCTGTAGAAAGGAATGTTATATTAAATTTCTGCACATCTGCTGATATGGCTCATTATTCCTCCCATACACCAATTCCATCGATGCACTAATTTCCCAAAACCGCTGGTGTTTTAACTATTTTCTTATCGAATTTGAATTATAAATAAATTAAAAATTAAAAAAAAAATCAATTAAAATTAATTTCAATTTGATACCGGTTTGTCTCCAAACCAAACTTGACAAGGGATGACGGAGGATCGTTCCACAATACATCAATTTCAATTTGACTTTACTGGGACTCGAACCTGCGCATCAATGCATTTTCTGTATTAAAAACCATACAACAATGCATCAGTTTGCTACAACCGGTGAGTATTTTTACAATTTCCACATCGAATTTTTAATTATTTTAAAATTTTCGAAATTTTGAAAATGTAAAAACATTTTGTTGTCCATTTCATCTTGTTGATGGCCAACCCATCAACCTCGTTGATGAGCAACGATCAACCATCTCTATACCTATGCCAATGAAATTTAATTGTCACCCTCTCTGAACAAATAGATGATGCATCAATACATATGTACATATGTACATACATATGTACATCTATTGAGCAATAATAAATTGGTAGCTGCTTCAAACCCCTCACCATTCATCTTGGTGTATCGGGGCACAGCAGCTGCTAGACTCTGATGACTGATCAACGAAAATCCTATTGTCCCCCAATCATTTCAAAAAGTTGTTGTGTACACAAAAGCATCTATTGAATTATAATTTTTTAATACAGAAAGATATGCACATAGAGGCGCAGGTTCGAGTCCCAGAAAAGTCAAATTGAAACTAATTTAAATTGATTTTTTTTAATTCTTAAATTTATTTATAATTGAAATTCGATAAGAAAATTTTAAAATTACTTTGCTGTTTTAGGAATTTGGTGCATTGGTGAAATCGGTGTATGTGAATAAAACTAAGAATATCAGCAGATGTGCACAAATGTAAAGTAACATTCCATTCTACAGCGCGCTGCTAATTTTTTCAACTTTTCTCTCAAATCTGTAATTCACCATCACTCAACTCTGGTAACGTTAACAGTATGCAATAAGCAAAAGCAGAAAAAATGCAAAGACACAACTAATTGCTGGAAGTAAAATGAAATCCCCCAAATCGCGTTGCTTTGCTTAACTATACAAGCAAACACGGCTCAGCTGCAGGGATGCCACTTTTGGGCTTTTCCTACCAAAACTGGTAGGTTTTATTCCTTTTGGTAGGTTGGTAGGACGATTTGAATTTTGGTAGGTTTTTGCCTTCGTTCAACTAACATCACTGATTTGGTACATTTGTCACTTTGCCACAACACTGTTGAGAAAACGTGTCTTCTCAGTAGAGTTTTGTCACAGAACTTTGCTAAATAGAAACGCTTTCGTTTTTACATGGCCGTTTTAATTCTAATAATTATTTTATGTGAATTTTATATGAGCTATTGGCCAGTTTATAATTAAGAAAAATTGAAAAAATTTTTTTGGTAGAAGTTATGGATCCATTTCGGAGACCACCACATCCCCTCATCAGACTTCTTCCAGCGCTTTCTTTGAGATTCAAGTACACTTGCCCCCACAGACACAACTGGAGGAAATTGAAAACAGAAAGGCATCTGATATTTTACGCTATATGAAGCAAACAAGGTTGTCCGTCTACATGGTGTGTAATAAAGAGCTTTATGTGGTATCACATAATCATGATCATCAGGCCTACCTAGGTAGTAAATGTGTTTGCTGTACCAAGTGGAAACAATGTCCGCTATTTCACTCAATAAATCTTCTTACGTTTCATTCCTCATTATTCCTCAAATGTTATTCCACAAATGTAAATCCTGATTTCCTCCGCACTGGACGAGCAGTGACAGCCACTAATACCCAATCCAACCTTGCCAGAATATCATTAAACGCTAACTCAAGTTTTTGTTTATGTGGGAACGCTGCTTCCTCCTCTTTTCCTTCACATTTTTATCGCTCATTCTAAAATTACATGAAATTTGTACAAATAATATTAAATTTAATACTAAAATTTGCAAATAAAAAAAATAAACAGCGGTAAAAAACAAAAGTGCCCGGTTACTGCAGGGTGGTCGGTTACTGGCACAGTTACCCTAAATGAATTTGTTGAATATGGTTAAATCTCACATTAAAAAAAAATTGGTAGGCTCGAAGCCATTTTGGTAGGTTTTTGGTAGGAAAAAAATTTTTTTAGTGGCATCCCTGCTCAGCTGAAAACTGAAGCAAATGAATCGTGTTCTCGTTTTTTACTCGGCTGGCCGAGTTTGCTAATTTACTTTTCGTTAGCAAAATTCTATTTATAGCACTTATAGCACGGTTGCCGAACTTGGTAATTACCAAAATAGGTTATTTTTCGCTGTTGGTTTCTTGGTAACTTTCACATCTGTTTGGCAATTTTTGTTTTCAAGAAGTTGTTTACTGTTTTTGGTATATAAAGAAAAATATGGAAGTGATTATAGGACAATGAGAATATTTTGGAGCGCTGACTGTTCATTGTGAATATGCACAGGCAAATAAAGAAGAGCATATCTCCGATTAAAAACTGAAATAGTTTTGCTTCGATACACATAGTACATATTAGTTGATATTTTTTCGTTTAGGCTTCATTTTTGAGCTCTTTGACCAATGTTTTTTTTTTTATAAGGAAAAAATGTATGTGAAAAATTAATATTTTTGGTAGAAGTTATAAATACATATGTATATAGATCTATTTCGGAGATCACCACATCCCTTCATCGGACTTCTTTTTACTTTAATTCTTGCGTCCGCATAAAACATCCTTTAATGAAAAATTTCACTAAAAAGTTAAAAATAAATAATAGCTTAAAAAAACTAAAAAACACGCTTTAATCTTAAAAATCGTACTAAAAATTGAGAAATAATTTAATTAGAAACAAAATGATGAACGAAAATATAAGTATTTAAGGAAAAGCGTGGGGGTGCTCAATAATATTTGAATATGAAAATATTCGATTCGTACAACTAGTACAAAAATATACATACCTAGTTGCGAAATTAAAGAGTACGTTATATGAAATCTCAAAAAAGTCGAAATAAAAATATTTGTTAAAAACAGCGATCTTAAATATTTTTTGACATACTGAGCACCACCCGACGCTTTTCCTTAAATACTTATATTTTCGTTCATCATTTTGTTTCTAATTAAATTATTTCTCAATTTTTAGTACGATTTTTAAGATTAAAGCGTGTTTTTTAGTTTTTTTAAGCTATTATTTATTTGGCTCTATTCCCTGCCTAATATCTTTTATGTAATTACTTTCTCCTCAAATTCGATTAAACCAGTTGAAAGCACAATCATTACCCTTGAAAACAGCGTTTAGTTTCTTCGAATATCTTAATTAGAATTGGAAATATCGATATTTAAGTTTCACCATTTTGACAAATATTCCCCATACAAAAAAATTTAAACTTTTTGAAGCATACTTCTGGGCATTTTGTATGGGAAAAATGTATGAAAACTCAAAAAAACACCTTCCATAAAAATGTTCATAAAACAAAATGGAGCAAACGAATTTTTACGATTTTTTCTCCTGTTTATAAAAGACATTTAGGACTATGAAATATTAAAAAATTGAGGAGGTCATATTTTTTGTTTTTTTTTTAATTTCATTTTAAAGTTTTACAATTTTTACACATTTTTTTTTTTATATTCCAAAAGAAAAAAGCTGTCAAAGATATGAATTAACGCTGGTAAAAAAGATTACCTCATAATTTAAAAGTATGCACCATTTACTGCAAGACGATAAAGAAATATTCGATTATTCGCCTAAATATAAAAGTTTTTCATAATGTCAAAACTAACATAATTAATGCGTTTACAAAAACGCAGTTTTAGGCCAATGGGGAAAAAATTATAAAAACAAATGGAGCAAGTGGATTTTTAAAATTAAAATATAGTTTGATTAAGAATATATTATTTCAAAGCATAAAAAAAATTTGAGGAGGTCATATTTTTTGTTTTTTTAATTTTTTTTATTCAAAGTCGAGCAAAATTTTTTTCTTGTCGACATTTTTTGTCAATATTTGAAAATTCATATAAATTCAATAGTCACCGGTATTTACAACTACGTTATAATTTCTGAAAGAGAAAATCATTATCTATGTAATGATGTATTACTCGAGTTCGTATGTTAAAAACTAAATAAGATAGAGCATTTTGTATGAGGTGTGTTCATTGAGAAAAAAAAAGAACCTATTTTTTGCTCAACTTTGGGCACCCTGTACGGCTAAACTAAAAGAGACTCAAAAATTTTTATATAAGCTTTTTTATTACAATTTGATGTATCTGTCGATCTCTATTTAAAAAAAATGTTTTACTCATACTTTAATTTTAAATTTATTTTTGGCCGCAATCACCCATTGTGCGCCGCTGCTGCAGTCGCCTAAAATTCGTCAATGGAATTTGAAAAGGAACAAACACACGTAAACGGCATGTACGGGCGGCGTGTAGGAGTATGTATGTATGTATGTATAACAAAAGTTGAAGCATAGAAAAGCATATTTTTCGCTAACATCCTTGTTAATGCCACTCAACAAGCAACGTAATTTTCAGCAATGACACGTGTAACTGTGAATTACACATTGGCAAAAAAACAAAAACAGTTCGTGGGGGCGTATACGCAATGGCAGGCATTTTGAAGAGGAACTTTGAAATGGTGTTGAAATCAGGCTAAATTGGCGACAGGTGAGTGGTTTCACAGGAAAATTTTTTGCAGAATTGCTTTTTTTTTAATTTTGTATGTACATATGTATGTATGTATGTACATTCGTTTGCCTTGAGGTGTGGAAAGTTTTTGTATATTTAAGGATGGTAATGGGAAGTGAGTAAAAGGAGATAAGGAAAACAAAATGATATGGAATTAAATGAAATTAAAGTAAAATAAAATTAAAAAAAAATAAAGTAAAAAAGAATATAAATACTATAAGATAAAGTAAATCAAAATAAAATTAAAAATTAAATAAAATTAAATACAAAAAAAAAAAAAACAAAAAAAAAAACAAAAATAAAATAATGTCAGTGTTACTTAATGCTAACTGTACAAAGAATATGTGTTTTTCTTGTATTTTTTTTTTGTTTACTGTGGGCTTTTAGCTTCTTTGTGCAATGATTTTGTCTGAGGAAAACCCCAGTGAAATTTTTTGGCGAATAATTTTCTAGAAAATTTTAATACTTTAACAACCTTCAAAATACTATTTTTTTTTCGGACTATCTAAAAAAGTGGTCACAACGACCGCTTCGTGGTGATGTTAGAGGGTTAAGGTATTCTACGAAATTAAATATCTTGCAATTTTACTATATGTTTCCTAACAGCAGATTTTTAAACGACATGTACACCAAAAAAAAAAAATTCTCTCGACCAAAGACATATTTTCCTCGTTTGGAATACGCGTTCCAATACAAAATTTTCTTTGTTTTGAGTAAAATTTTCTCAAAAATGTGGAAAAAAAAATCCAAAAACATTGAAACAAATTCGTTGCCATGGTAATTAATATAGGAATTTAATTTAACAAAATTAAAGAAATCCAATCTTCAAAACAAAGACAAATTGGGCATGGTATGGCGCTTAAGAAGTTTTTGCTTATTTTGATGTATGAATTTCTTTAAAACAGTTATATTAAATTATGGTAACGCATGTAAACAACTTTATTTTATAAGCCTTTTAACATGTTTTAGGGAAAATTTACTCAAAACAAAGAAAATAGTGTTCAATGTAGGGGAGCAATTTCCTTCACTGCTCCATATATTATTTTTTTTTCTCAGTGTATTTTAACCCTTTTTTCTTTTATTTAAAAATCTCTTTGTGTAACAAGTTTACGAATCTCTCCGACGAAATTTCGCAAATTTAAAATGGCAATACATTTAGGTGATTCACAAAGTGTCATAAAGTCATATGTCATATTAAAATATTGTACGGAAATAGTTATAAAAGACTTTTCCGAAGCCCTGTGAAGAAGTAAACAAAAACATCTGATCAAATACGACGACCCAAAAACATATCGTGCAGAGTTGTATTTATTTAGTACACATATAGCCTAGAATGCCACAACAAAATATTATGACTTATGACGATATGACGCAATATGACAGGTTGTGAATCCCCTAATTATAATTGCTGGCTTTCGTCAGCCAAAAATTGCAAATGCTAGTATTCGGCAGACACAAAAAATCGGGTGCTACTTTTCGTATGGTATGGCGGTATGTTTAATTCTTATTTACAAAAACAACAAAAAAACATATATATGTATGCCGGTATAATTTTTTTTAAATTAAGTTTTGCATTTATTTATTTTTTGTTTTTTGTTCTTGTTATTTTCTTGGGTTTAAGCTTTTTTACTGTGTTTGGCTGTAGGTAGGCATTATAAAATGCAACAAGCGAAAAATATTTGCACATACTGAATGTAGAATAAACACGGATATACACTGTAGACCATGTTATTATAAATATGTACATAAATAGTGTTTATTTTAACTTATGTATGGCTTTGTTTATCCACTTTGACGTTAATATGGATATGTACATTAAGCCGTATCACGAAAATAAAGTTTGCGTGTGTCAGTTTTATTTGAACACTTACGTCGAAAAAATATTTGTGGTGTAAAATTTTTTTTTTTAGGCCCGCGTTAAAAACAGCTAAATCGCGTTTTTTGTAATAACTTCCTTATTTGATGTCGGATCTCTATGATCTTAATGTCGCAGAAAAGGTCTCGCTCTGCATTATATTTGGCCCATATAAAGTTTCGACCTCAAAGGTTGTTCTGAGTTTTACCTTTAAAAATTTTGGAGTTACTATCCCTAGATTCTTTTATTTTTATCACTAATACAAAGCTCTCAAAAAACCATGAGGAATCCCCCAAAAAAATTCTAGCCTTTATTCACAAACAAAAAAGTTATACCGTTTTAAAATCAGAGAACCTGTTTTTTGAAAAAATATCCCAAGTTCTTATTTATATGAGGCAGTAACGCCATATAGTATGAGTTTTTGATTAAAAAGTATTCTAAGTCCTCGCTTGAGAATGTTGTACCGCTATGGAACAGCTACCAATACTGGATACTCGTACATGATATGCAAAAAATTATTGATGATTGGACTATTCGTGCTGATCAACGTTATTTATATTGAATGATAATGGCTGCAGTGAAGATTTGGTAAGTATTCAAGTGGGATCTCTAAGCACAGCGCGCTGGCTTACAACGGCTTCACGATTTCTGCATCCGTGCGTATCGTAAAATCATCCAAGTTGTTTAGAAAAACTGCTAGAGTTCGTTGTAAAATTATACGCGCCTAAAGAGACAATGGAAGTCTAAATGTATTATCAATATTTGCGCTGGATGCGTCGTCTGCCCCTAGAAATGCAGTTCATTATTATTCAGCCTAGAATTGAAAACAACACACTTTACTTTAATCCCGAAAACATCTTCTTATCTATGATAACCAAGACCGAAAATGACGATGTCCTCCAAATTTTGAGATATTTATGAAAGAAGTTTCAGAGCCCTTAAAGTGAGTTCTTCGTCGCTTATATTACTTTGCTCACACTCAAAAAAAATTACTCAGATTAATGGGAATGATTCGCCGCCAAAGACATATTTTCATTGATTTGAATACAATTTTCTTTAAAACATTCCCATTTTTCCATAATCTGAGTAAGCATTTCATATACATATATGTACGTATAGTTTTTCCCCTTTTTATTTATTTTTATTACCTCAAGAATAGTTACTCATACGCCCTCCATCGGATCGCTTTGTATGTGAAAACTGAAAATGTTTTCTTAAATATCTCCAAAATGGGAGCTAATCCGGATTTTCTAAAAACGCCATCGTAATCTGGAGCCAAAAATTAAGCTGACGTGTTTCGCCGTTTCTCTGTGGTAATTTTTTATAAAAAAAAACAAGTATTTCATTTGACAACGTTATAACTTTTTTTTTTGTGAATAAAGGCTAGAATTTTTTTGGGGGATTCTTCATGGTTTTTTGAGAGCTTTGTGTTAGTGATAAAAATAAAAAAATCTAGGGATAGTAACTCCAAAATTTTTAAAGGTAAAACTCAGGACAACCTTTGAGGACCAAACTTTATATGGGCCAAATATAGTGCTGAGCGAGACCTTTTCTGCGACATTAAGATCATAGAGATCCGACATCAAATAAGGAAGTTATTACAAAAAACGCGATTTAGCTGTTTTTAACGCGGGCCTAAAAAAAAATTTTTACACCAAAAATATTTTTTCGACGTAAGTGTTCAAATAAAACTGTCACACACTAAAAATTTTTTTTGTCCATATAACGTGATACGGCTTAATGTACATGTGTACATATGTGTGGGAATACGCCCTGCAGGGAACTCAATAACTAGTGAGCAAAGTTTCTAGTTCCGAACTAGCGAAAAGGTGTCAAAAGGGAACTAGATCAATTGTAGTTAGACCCTCACCAGTTCAGAAGGAGTGAATTGGGTGAACATTATAAGACACACTTTGATTTGTATGTAATTTCGAAGTGACAAAAATGCTATGAAAATTTTTCGTTCGTTCAATTGCCGTCGGCTTTGTATATTTCTGCAATTCTCATGTGTTTAGTGAAGCATTTTATATAAAGAGTTTTCTATTTGCATCCTGTATGAAATGAAATGTTCCCCTAATTAAGCTTTTCCGATCCCTCAGGCTTCTTTGTAATTTTTTTTATTTTATTACTTTTTAAATATTATTGTAAATTTTTATTAAATAAATAAATAAAAAAATGAGTTAAACAAAAAAATTAAAAGAAAAAATTATCATTTACCTTGACACCGACAGGATTCGAACCCGCGCACCTCAGATTGAAAGGCACATGCGTTAGCCAGTCGGCCATCGCACCACTTGATCGAAGTGTGTCAAAGGCTGCACTTAAGCTGCGGATGTAAAACTGTAGAATTTGTAGATATTTGTAGCTAGTTCAGAACTATCGAAAATGTGCCAACAAACGAACTAGTGCAAACTGTAGAATTTGGTACTAGTTCGGAACTATCGAAAATGTAGTGCAGAGAGTGACAATTGACACCGCCTAGGACATCGTCGTGTTAAATTCGCCAGTTGATAACATCCAAAAGAGATTTAGCGCGCACTAGTAGTGTCGAAAAATGCACTAGAAGCGACCTAGTTCGGAACTAGAGATTTTTCCTACAGGGACGCTATTGAAGTGTTTTATACATTAAGCGCGACAATAAAAAAGAAGCAGATATACCAGAAAAAATAACAGAAATAAACAGACATTATTACTGTTAATATCAATATAATATATGTAAATAAAATAATATTTGTTATAATAATGTTTTCTGCTGAAGCTAAATTTAGTAAAATATACATACATATGTATTGTATTGAAATATACATACATACGTACATATCTAAATACATATTTAGTTAGTATAATGCTGCTGTTACTAGGAGGAAATCAACAAACAAATTATTGCCAGTTTTACTCTATTAGTTTCTTTTCTAAATTTTTTTCTTTTCTTACATACTACATATAATTTACATCTGCATGCATATTTCCACTGACGTTGTCATAATCATCATCATCATGATAATCATTAGTTTTGCATGTAATTGTCCACGAAACGCGCCTGCAACTATTTATAGCGCAGAGATGCCGGAAACATTTGAAATTTGCATTTTTCAGCTCTTGTTCTTTTGTTTGTTTGTAGGATCTTATGTGATTTTAGAATGTGTCATAATTGTTAAATTAATTTGTCGTAAATTATTATTTACTTACATATATGTATGTACATATGTACGAGTATAAACAGATGTATTTTATATTTTTATAGCAATTTTTGAGTGCTGTTGGAGGATAAAGAAGTGCATATTGGACTTGTGTATAGCGTATTTATAGGCAGAGATATGAGCATATCCATTGCAATAGATAACTGGAAAATCGAAGGGGGCTACGTTTAAAAACATAGTTCACGTTCCGAAACAACGTCGAACTATAACTTAACTAATGGATCACTGTTGATACATAAGCACAACTTAAAACTTTTATTACTTTTGGGTTGTTTGCTTTTCCGACAGGGTAGGAATATGACGTATTGTGGAACGATTTTCCGTCATGCCTTGTCAAATTTGCTTTGGAGACAAACCGGTTTCGGCTAATATGCGCCATCTTCAAAACGAAAAAAGACACTGAAGATGGCGCATATTAGCCGAAGCCGGTTTGCCTGCAAACCAAATTCGACAACCGATAACGGAAAATCGTTCCACAATACATGCTAAAACTTATGTTTTTTCTAACTTGTACTACGGCACAAGAAGAAAGAAACATTGTCTTGCCCAAAATCATCCCAAATCCACCTAGAGTGCATTCCTAACTACTACCAACTCAAAACAAAGCTTAGCTTCTCATCCAAAGCCCGTTTATAACAGCGCAAAGCCTACTCAAACCTAACTTAGAATCAATTTTCCAGTTCCGATAGAAGTTAAGTTCCAATTAAGTGAATATAATGAGTGCAATAAGCTTTTTAGTAAGCACTTTTCTAAAAAATGTTAACTCTCAATCGAATATTTAAATTACGTTTTATTAGAACTAAAGTAGTCGCTGTATAATTTCAGTATTAGGTATCACCGGAACATGAGGCTTGCAAACATATGTAAATAAGAAGGATAATTTGATTTGATGCAAGAAGATGTGGAGGTTTTACTATAAAAAGTGTATATAACGTGAAATCCTAAAGTTGAATTCCATAGTTGGTATCATTCAGCCCCCGGACAGTGTTACATAGAAATAAGTAAAAAATCAACTAACAAACTAGAACACTAACATCCTATCATAAGACTACATAGAGTTACAACCTCATTCCCTTTCACGCACGATAGCCTTGACGAACGATAGCCGTGAAGACGATATCGTCTGATTTTGGTATTATGAAACTTACGTTGCCGATATCGTCTAGCGTTACGTTGATCGCCAGCAACACGAAAATTTGCAACGCTGTGCTCCTGTGATTCATCGTTCAAGAAGGTAGGCGCAGTGGCGATTTCATATATTTTGTTACTGCAGTTAGCTTATTTTCATTACTTTTCTGCCAAATCTAAATAATTAGTGTTAATTAACGTTAGTGGGTAGAAAACACACATCTATTGATAGAGTGTAATGCCAAAATAGTATTTTGCCTTGGTTAAAATATGAATTCACTTGGGACTTGGGTCATATTTGATGAAACATCAAAGTGATACAATTTGATATTTATTTTGCAAATAAAACGTTGAAAGTTGCCACAAAATTATGTTTCACTTGAAAAATGCCAACACACAAAATATTCCACGAATAACACGTGAAAAATGTAAAATA
Organism: Urophora cardui; assembly: GCA_960531455.1. NCBI lineage: Eukaryota > Metazoa > Arthropoda > Insecta > Diptera > Tephritidae > Urophora > Urophora cardui. Next base: position 129,046,139 of record OY482672.1, read on the forward strand.
AAAACAAAGTCCATATAATAATTTGACAACCTATAAAACAGAAAGAAGAAGATCAATTATCTATCTAACCATTCTTATTGGGCCATCATGTATACTAGCTTTGATTTTGACATTATACTCTATCTTTGTAACTAAAAAAAGAGATTTCTGAATTCGCCACTGCGGTTACCTTCTTAGATCTCAGAAGAAATTGCGTGCTTGTTGTTTTTAGCAATTTATAATAACAATAAAAACACACACTGATAATATAAAATGCACAATATTCCAAATATGCTTCCATTCTCTTACTTATTTTCAACTTTTCTGCCAAAACGATACCTCCGAACCTATCGTTTGATTTTGACAGTTCGTTTTCGCGTTCACAACTTCTGTTCGTATTTGGGAATACCAATTTCATACGTTTTCAACGTAACAATCTGCTGTTATCGTCTTGGCTTACGTTTTGCTTGTCGCATCATCATTCATAATACCAACACACGAACGACAACGTTTTGGACACGATATCGTCAAAGGGAATGAGGCTGTTAATGCTTTAAGTTAAGAAATATAGAGCTCTACACTATTTTTGTCTTCAAATAGGGCTGAGGGATCTAGGATAGATGCAATGGAAATTACGTGATCTGCATGACTAAAAATATTAAGCGTTGTCTTGGTAAAACTTGCTTGTAATTTTTATTATGATACGATGCTGGTATAGACCTGAGATCCGATTGCTAAAAACATTAATAATACATAATAAGCTATATGAAATAAGTTCTTCTTCTTGTTCTAGTTTTTAACAGAAACACGAGCTTTTCCTTATTTACATCCAGAAGATGTTCCCCCACTCAGTACAACTCAACAATACCTGCCTCCTTCTTTAACAACTAATGTATGTAATACAAAACTAAGTATACACACATAGTATATTCTTCATTTTACAAACTTACCTTTACTTTAAGTTTTTAGCCAACTTTTTGCAGAAGATTCTGTAAATGAAGAAAGGAAAATATTAATTTAAATAATGCTAAAAATAGACACATGCCTACAAGGAATGAAGGGTTTTTTTAAGTATGATTTTTGAATACCAAATTTATTCTTTATACCGCCCACAACCGGCACATGTACAGTTATTTATTTATAGTACTAAACAGCCAACATCATACTTTTAGCCATTTATGTAAACATCCCCCAAAAAAAGGTTTCACTTCGACCATCGCCAGTCGCCCACCCACACTCAGGCACATCATTTCAAACCACCCCATTTTTCAACGCCTTCACAAGGCTGTACTAAATACACTTACTCGTGGCAAACGCCAAATTATGACATTAAGCATTTTAGCCGCGTTGCCTGTTGATTCGGACTGGGTGGCGGCGTCAATGACAAGCAATGGCTTGGCGCTTTTTATAGAACTTCTACTAACTCGTTTCTTGTACAGTAATCTAAAATTTTTTTTTGAATTCTCTGTAGTATGCATCCAAGAGTATTTTGCATTTATTCACCGCCTATATATTTAGTGAGTTTTGGCCAAAATGCTGACTGACTGACTCATCAATTAACTTGCTGATTCACTTTTAGTGGGCGCACTAGGTGGTGAACTAAAATGATGTTTTTGGTTCGGGAAATATTCATGTATGTATGCAAGTATGTATGTATCTAATTTAGTAAATGCAAATGTCATTTGTTGTATACATAGTTGATGGGATGGTTTTTAATTATAATTATCATTCAGTTATTTTTATTTTTTACTTTGATTTTTTGGCTGCATATATGTATTTGTTTTTATTTTATTGATTGACTACCCAGCTAACAATTTTACCCGAAATCTGTTAGATTTCTATCAGATTGTCGGCAAAAAACTCCGAAATCAATAAGATTTCTGTATGACTTCTTCAAGAGAAATGTATGAAGACGTTGACAGGAATTCTTACAGACATGTCTTGGGAAATTCTTTATTTTTTACCGACGAATCGTACAGATATCTATCAGATTTCTGAACGAACAATGGGGGGAAATTCTGTTTTCCGACGAATCTGATGGATATCTTACAGATATCTGAAGAAAATCGTGCAGAATTCTGATATATTTGCCGACGAATCAGATCGATATCTAACAGATATCTGAAGAAAAATCGTGAGAATTTCTGATTTATTTGAAGAAGAATCTGATGGATATCTCTCAGATATTTCAAGAATTTTCATGCATATATGTACATGTAGTAGCAAATTAATTAATTTGTAATTATTTATTATATACATATGTAAAAATTAATTTGCATAGATATATAAGTACATATAAATGTACATATGTATGTATACATCGGTACTTAGTCTAAGATCTATTATATTTAAAATGCTTCTCACACGCTTCGCCATTGACCCAATGCTGCACCTTTGTTTTCGACAAATGCCTCAATCGGTTCGAACTCGGCCAAACTGAAATTACCTGCACGCAATTATGACAATTTTTTCAAGCGGCCATTGGGTGACATGAATTCAGAATTGGCACATACACGCACTTCGAATAGGAGTTCGCACATTTTCAGGAAGGTTTTAACGGACAAGCAACTGGCTTTTTCGGGTAGCAAGATTTGTACTTCTTCGTAGGGTTGATAAAGGACAGCACCGTATGGCCAAGGTTCGGCGTTCATATCCTGTTCGGATTTGAGTTGTTTTAGTAATTCAAATTGTTGTGCCGTTTTCTGGAAATTGAGAAAACCTATGTATGAGAAAAGTTTTATTGCAATTTTCTTTATTTTCTTACACAACAATTGTTATTACTTACATATATTTCCAGTAGATGAGCTCAGCTTAAAAAAAATTTTTTTTTTCAAAATTCAAGTGATGACAAATAGAAATTTTCTGGTAGGAAAACAATTTAAAATATTTTGGAATATCTGTACGAAATCGGTCCGATATCTATAAGATTTGTCGGATGAGAAAAAAATTAATTTCCCCAGACATTTCTGATAGAAATACCTAAGAAATCGGAAAGAATTGTCCAAATACTCAAATTTTTACTCAGAATATTTTCAGAATTGTATGAATCAGAAATTGTCTGGTAAAATTGTTTGCGGGGTAGGTACTTTATTTTGAGCTACTCTATTCTATATTTTCTATCTTCTACCGACAAACAAAATTTTACAAAATACACATTTCATTAAAAATAAATTGCCCAAGCGCGTAAAAAAGTAATTACTTTTATTTTTGTTTTATTAAAATTTATTTAACTTAAATTAGCTTGTTATAGTGCTATTTAGTCGTTCATATTTTACTTACTATTTTTATACAAAATTTTTAATAAATTAAATGAAAATTCAATTCTATTTCATTTTTATTAAAATTGCAATTGTAATATAATTGTAATTGTGTTTTATTTTTATTTTAAATTTATTTTATATTTTTTTTTATTATTTTCATTTTTATTTTTATTTACCTTTTTTATTTTTTTTTTATTTTCTTATTTTTTCTTCTATCACATACTTTTTTTAATTTTTATATTTTAATTTATCTTTTAATTTTTTTTAATTTTTATGTTTTAATTTATTTAATTTATTATATTTATTTTTTTTCTTTTTTTATGTTTTTTATTTTGCATTTTATTATTTTATTATTATTTTTCTTTTACATATTTCTCATTTTGTTATGTTTTTGCTTCACTTAATTTTTTGTTTCATTTCGCATATTTACTTTAATTTTTTTTCTATCTTTATTTTTTTCTCATATACTACCTTTTTTTGTCAATTGCAATTGTAATTATAATTGTATTTGTGATTTTAATTTGGTTTTATTTTTATTTTGTATTTTTTTTTATTGATTATTATATTTATTTTAATTTTAATTTTTATTTTTCTTTTTTATTTTCTTTTTTTTTCCTTTTGCATATTTTTATGTAATTTTAATGTTTCAATTTACATATGTTTTATTTTATGCTTTAATTTATTTTTTTATTTATTTTTTTATTTATTTTTTTTATTTCGCATTTGTTTATTTTATTCTTTTTCTTTTACTTATTTCTCATTTTATTACTTTTTTACTTCATTTGACATATTTATTTTTATTTTTTTTATCTTTATTTTTATTATTATATACATACCTACCTATTTTTTGCAAATTGCAATTGTAATTACATGTAAATGTATTTATGATTTTAATTTTTTTATTTTTTTATTCTTTTAATTTTTCAGTTTGTTTTTCTTTTTTCTCTTAGATATTTTTTTTAATTTTTAAGTTTTAATTTATTTTTTATTTTTTCTGATTTTTTATATTTATGTTTTGTTTTATTTATTTTTTTTTCTTCAATATCTTTTTTTTATTATAGTTTTTTTTTATATTTTTTACATATTTTTTTAATTTTTGTTCTATTTTAATGTTAATTTATTTATATAATATGTACACAATTTTTAATAAATGAAATAAAAATTCAATTACACATAAATATTTTATTTTAATTTTTTATTATATTTAATTGCAAATTAATTTTAATTTTTTTACTTTTATTTTATATATTTTTTATACTTTTCTCTAATCTTTAATCTTTAATTTTTACTATTTATTCATTTATTTTTATTTTTTTTTTTTATTTTTTTTATTTTTTTATTTTTTTATTTAATTTTTTTTATTCTTTATTTTCTTTGTTCTTTTCTTTCTAATTTTTTTTTACTTTTTTGCTTTTTATTTTTATATTTTATTTTTTAATTAAATTTTTTTATTCTTTTCTTTCTAATTTTTTTACTTTTTTGCTTCATTTTGTTTTGTTTTTTTTTATTTTTTTTTATTTATGCTTCTTTTTTTATTAATTTTTTTATTTTGGTTTTTGAGTTTTAGTTCTATTTGAATCTTAATTTATTGTAAATTCATTTTGGTTTATATTTTTTTTTTTATTTTTTTTTTTCATTTTTTTATTTTTTTATTTATTTATTTTTTTTTTTTGAATTTTAGTTATATTTTAATGTTAATTTATTTTAAATTTATTTTTTAGGTTTTACTCAAGTTGATTTACTTAAATTTTGCTAAATATATATAGTTTTTTTTATTTTCCTATTTATTTTATGTACATATATATTTTTTCTAATTTTTATTTTCAATTACTCTTATTTTATTTAACATAACTCAATTTAATTCGACTATAACTTATTTTTCACATTACCTACCTTTTTCTGTTGTATGTATTACTAAAAAATAGTGCAATTTACCTTCTTCACAATATCAGATCCGCACCCAAAACACATCAAATTGTTTCTCACGTTTAAAAAATGATTTCAACAAAACGAATGTTAAAAAAAACTTGTTCCAGGGAACAATAACAAGTCAACAAAATGTGTATCAAAAACAATAGGAACACAAAGGAAACCAGTTCAATACGATTAAAAACAAAGTTCGCTAGAAACCGGCCGAAAAAGGCAGCAAAAAAGTCACACCAGATTCAGGTAACAGAAAACAGTAAACTAAATAACTTTGAAATGCGAGCGCACAACAAAATGCAATTCCAAAACAATGCAATTGTACATACAACCCTATCACGTAGATCTATCCGCCTATCACTTAAGTAGAATCAACAATAATCAAAAACACTCTACTCTACTATACGCGAGGACATAACAAATAAGGAAACGTCCGACTCCGCTGCTGTGCACTCGAAAACTGTGTCAGCGCTTTGGGCAGGAAAGCCGAAGAAGCAAAGAAATTTCGCCAGCAAATATTTTGCTGTTGATTGCTGTAGCGAAATGTTAGTGTGTGTGTGCATGTGAAAAAGCCACCACCATCAGCAGCAACAACACCATCGGCATCATCACCACCACCACCGTCTCCACCATACGGCAGCAGAAGTTTTGTTGTTCAGGTTGTACACACCCCACCTTTTCGCATTGACGGAAGCGCGCGCTAAAATACTCACAACAGGATAACTAGTAAATGGATAGGATACAACAAGTTCTTAGCTTCACTACACGATTTGGTTTACGAATGTGTAGAATAATAACAAGCAAAGCGAATGCGAATGCGAATGTGAATGTGAAACGCCAACGACTACAAAAGCAATGCTGCATTGGCTTCGAAAGCCATTCACAAAAAATCAGATACAGAAATTACAAGTAAGGAGGTTCAGACTGGGATGTGGTTGGAGGTTAGATAAGTAGATACCCAATTGTGGGTAGGTATTCATCGTTTATAGACTAAATAAACTACTTGCTGTATTTCAATTACCGTCGTCAGCTGATTAAGGCCCAGCTAACCAAGTACGAAGCGCTCCGAATTAGGAACGTAATGGGACTCACAAAACAATCCCTCGAAGGAGAGCTTCAAATGCAGAGTGAAAAAGGAGTCCGAAAAAGCTGCTCAAAGGAGTGTATGAGACCGCACGGTGTCTTTGAGGACTCCGAAAACACACATTTAAGGAGTCGTAAAGGTGCAGTTTTTTCATATATTTCAAAAGCCACTTTTCTCCTTCGGCTACACTCTATTGGGAGCCGTTAAGGAGTCCTAACGGAGCATTGTGTGGGCTCCTCTGGTTGACTGGGGGTTAGATATCAATATGTAATGCAGAATATAATAGACTCACCTCGGTGCTGAGTCCTGCTTTGGTGAGCACCTCAAACTCCCCACTTTGTTGATACAGGTCCACAGTGTGCTTTCAACGCAGCATTAGATTAGCTCTAACCACAGTTTGGTATAAAAAAAGAGGGATGCCATAAAAACGAAAACAAGGTAAACGAAGTAGCAACTAAAAAAGAGTAGAATAAAAACTAATTTCCATATACCCTTATTTTCAAACAATGACAATTCAAGGATTTCTTATGCTTTTCCAAATATGTATGTATTCCAAAAACCAAAAAAACGAGCAGAAACCGAAGGCCAACACAAGGGAAAAGATGAAGACAATGAATGAATGGCATACAGCGGCGTCGAAGGTGAGTTGGCCATGAGACAAAGCCAGAGTAAGTCGAAGGGGAGGAAATAAACTTACAGTGTGTTTAAAAAAAGTTCTTGCTTATACACGCATACCCAGCAAACAGATTCATAAGCCTAAGCTGTAGCTAAGTTGTTAAACTGGAATACGCTGGCAGCGCTGCTTTCTGCACTCATTCTCTCTGCTCTGCTCCAAGCGAATTGAGTTTTTATGAGCGAGGAGAGTACAATCCCAGCGGCGAAAATGTTGTTTACAGAGTCGATTAAGCCATGCATACATATATGGCTGTAATGCACACCTCCTCATAAACAGATCTGTTATACATTGTCATATACATGGCCGCAAAAGTAGAGTGAACGGCTACATGTTACATACAAAGTAATCAGTGTTCATCCGATGAGCATATCACTAACTAGCATACATTGTAAGCTGTAGGTAGGCAGTTCGAATCATACTTCGCCAACGTTGTAAGGTGGATGTAGGCGGACTGCATACAACTCCGTTTACAGGGTAAGTTGTTGGTAGGCACCTCGAATCTACTTTCGTATACCTTGTAAGGTGAACGTAGACGGATTGAATACAATTCCGCTTACGTTATATGTTGTAGGTAGGCACCTCGAATCTACCTTCGCTTATCTTGTAAGGTGAATGTAGGCGGATTGTACAGAATTCCGTTTACATTGTAAGCTGTAAGTAGACATTTCGAAATCAATCATATGTACATATGCAATGACTTTCAGATAATACAGCAAAGAAAGTTACACAAATGGCTAATGACTGCTTCACACATAGGCTTGCCCAGCCAATTTATGTTGGGACTGTCACTGGTATGTATGTAAGGAAACGTGCAAAATTAGGGAAACTCAAGAAAAAACCACATAAAACACCAAAACAAAACACCGAAATCCGCCAATAATCCACTAGATCTACATAGGGGGAACGTCCATGAAGAAGTGGTGCATTTTTTTTAGCACTCAGATCTGTTTTATAAAATTTTAAACGATTTTATTCTATACGCGCGATTCAGAAATGAATTTGAAACAAAAAAAATTCTTCAATGTGATTCAAATTTTTGTAGTTGTATTTTTAAAAGAAACAAACACAAAAATTTGAATTTTTCACTTTTTGAAAGTAATTTCTTGCGTCGTCTGGCTGTACCCTTATTTTGTATGGAATTTCCGAATTTATTATACATACATAGCAACACAACAAGAATGAAATTTGAAGAAAAGTGAACAGAATTCATTTTTGTGAACCCTACTTACCTTTTCATACACATTGTAAGCTAGTTTGTATTGTACCTTATGTGTAGTATACATCATTGGGGAGAAATAGTGTAGTAGGCAATGTTCGCCGCTGGGATGTGTGGCGAACAAATTATTATTAACAAATTTATAAGATATTCATACACCACGTAACGACTGAATATCATACCATAATAAGGCCTAAAATAAGCTTTATTTTCCAGGCGGATAAGTGTTAGAAATAAGGTGTGAGTATTCCTTATTGCCTGATAATATCAACACAAAAAAATCAGCCTTACGCCATACAACTTTGCTTCCCTTAAAATTTGCGGACCTTATTTCGTAAGTCTTTAAATCTACTTTAATAATACTTAACTAAGGCGTAGACTTTTTGCTGGGTATGTAATGATGCATTTGTATGTATAAATGTCTCTCAACAACCCTCATTTTATTCACATCTTTTACTACAAGCGACTTCTGTTGCTCCTTGATCTTCTACTTTTATTATTTGTGCTACCGCATCTACTTCGTACTACGAGTACTCCGTTTACTTCTTCCTCAAAAGACACACAACACAGACAAATAGCGAAGGGTGGAAAAGCGTGGTTAGCTTAACTTGAAGGTTTACTCATCCATTAGAAAAAAAAATAATAATAATAACAAAAGCATAGCAACAGGAGGAAAAACTTTTGGGATAGTAAATCATTAAGAATTTATATTGAAAAAAGGGAAGATATTGTTTGCACAAAGCGAGGTTAAAATTTTAGTTCAGAAAAGGAATAGAATAAAGCAGAATCATTTAAGCGACAGTGGAGCAATGTAGTGAATCAACAGAAAGGAATTGAAATTTACGGACCTTATTTCGTAAGTCTTTAAATCTACTTTAATAATACTTAACTAAGGCGTAGACTTTTTGCTGGGTATGTAATGATGCATTTGTATGTATAAATGTCTCTCAACAACCCTCATTTTATTCACATCTTTTACTACAAGCGACTTCTGTTGATCCTTGATCTTCTACTTTTATTATTTGTGCTACCGCATCTACTTCGTACTACGAGTACTCCGTTTACTTCTTCGTCAAAAAAACACAACACACACAAATAGCGAAGGGTGGAAAAGCGTGGTTAACTTAACTTGAAGGTTTACTAATCCATTAGAAAAAATAATAATAATAATAACAAAAGCATAGCAACAGGAGGAAAAACTTTTGGGATAGTAAATCATTAAGAATTTATATTGAAACAAGTAAGAGCGCGGCTGTCTTCGGCCGTACCGAAGACTTCATACCTTTCATGAACGGGTCTGATTTAGTTAGCTTACCCATATTTTGACCTTGAAAGTTCATAATAACATCGTTTAGGGCCATATGGGTACGAACACAGCAAAGTTTCAAGTCCTTATCCGTTTAAATGGAGAAGTTACACCCAAAAATATCCATATCTGAACAATCGGTTGTATGAAAGCTATATATTATAATGCTCCGATCTTGACAAATTTCAGTGTCATTATTTACGTCCATATGAGTAAAAATACTTCAAAGTTGCATGTCCTTATCAGTTTAAATGGAGAAGTTATACCCAAAAATGTCCATATCTGAACAATCGGTTGTATGAGAGCTATATGTAATAGTGGTCCGATCTTGACAAATTTCGGAGACATTACTTAGGTCTATATGGGTACAAATACCTCAAAGTTTCATGCCCTTAGCTCTTTAAATGGAGAAGTTATACCCAAAAATTTCCATATCTGAACAATCGGTTGTATGGCAGCTATATGTTATAGTGGTCCGATCTTGACAAATTTCGGAGACATTACTTAGGTCTATATGGGTACAAATACTTCAAAGTTTCATGCCCTTAGCTGTTTAAATGGAGAAGTTATACCCAAAAATGTCCATATCTGAACAATCGGTTGTATGGGAGCTATATGTTATACTGGTCCGATTCGGCCGATTCCGACAAATGATCAGCTTCTCCCAAAACTACACTCACATTTCGAATTTCATGCAGATATCTCGAAAACTGAGGGACTAGTTTGCGATCAAACAGACAGACAGACAGACAGACGGACATGGCTTAATCGACTCAGCTCATGATCCTGATCATATTGGTATATATTTTGGTAGGTCTGCCACGCCTCCTTCTGGTACTTTCACCATTCGTGTTTCGGCACAAAGTTATAATACCATTTCATTCCCATGAAAGGTATAAAAAGGGAAGATATTGTTTGCACAAAGCGAGGTTAAAATTTTAGTTCAGAAAAGGAATAGAATAAAGCAGAATCATTTAAGCGACAGTGGAGCAATGTAGTGAATCAACAGAAAGGAATTGAAGTACATATGTACATATGTATATTATGTCAAAATTTTCATAGTCTTCCAAAGCTGATGATTTTGCAGTCAGTTTGCGGTTAGAGCTTTTGTGGAGTTAGATATGTTATGTCTTTGGATGTGTTACGATCACAGGAGCGATTAGATCATATCCCACGGTGACTCTGAATGTGATCCGCAATATTACGCGCATTGATCTTTTTCCCAAGGGAAGGGCATCTCAGGGTGCCCTGCGGTTGCGGGAATTGGCTCGGTAGGGACGGCCTTGGTCGTATTCTGCTCAGCGTTGCCGATCCCGACATCAATACGAAACCAGACTACATCTGTCCTATAACAGTATTTCGATACAAACTATGAGATTGTCTGTCCATACAGGAAGGACTGGAGAGATGGTTAAATAGCTCAGAGATTTGAAGTTTCAGTTTTCACGGACAGATCAAATATGGCATGCGAAGTGGAAGTGGGTATTTTCACAACTCAGCCAGACACTTCCGAACCAATCAGACTCCCGGACACGGCGAGCGTTTTTCAATCTAAAGTTTTCGCCACACAGGAGGCCTGCAAGGTTCTATTTGCAACAGAAAGTACCGGTGTTGGAAACAGGATAGAAATTTTATCGGATAGTCAAGCGGCTCTTAAGGATATGGCATCTGCAGTTGATCTTAAAATTCTGGTTTCAACACGGAACTTCCGATGGTTTCATCAGGTCTGGTCGGGCAGTGTAGGGAGTGTGTCATGGGCTTAGAAAATCCGCATAGCGTTGCTCTGATCTGGGTGCCGGGCACAGCGATATCAAAGCAAACGAAATGGCTGATGAGCTAGCCAGGCAAGGCACGGATTTTGATATCGCAAAGGCGCGGGAGGTTCTTGCGTCCCTGGGCCCATTCAAAGGCAGAATCTCGGCACTGGTTCGAGGAGACTAAAACCGTATAAAAGCGGTTGCGAACCTGCAGGCTGTGCGGAAGGCTGTGACCTTAATACAATGAAATCAAGTTAAAGATAGACAGGAGGGACATTACCCGCCTAACTGTGGTATTCACGGGACATTGGGCTACTGGTAGCTACGCGGCCCGATTGGAATTGATTCATAACACTCTGTATCGCAGCTGTAATCTTCCCGGAGCGGAGGAGACGGTGGTACACCTGCTATGCAAGTGTACTTCGCACTGCCTAAGCAAAATGAAATTCCTTGGCAAGCCTTTCTTCGACAACCTCTTGGAACTCGAGGACATCAGGCCTGAGGGCCTTCTTAGATACCTAAACTGAAAAGGATGCATAGAGAGCGTATTACCTTCGCTGGTTTCCGAACTGCTGATTCTCTTCTTCTTTAACTTTTCACTGGTTTAGTCACGAGTTGTGATATCGGCGCTAATTGAAGTCAGTGGGACTCGCCACTTAAACCAACCAACCAATCTAGTCAAACATGTTTAACCCAAAAGCTCTGATCACTAAACCGATTTATACATTTGTTCGTAAAAAACTCTAGATGTGTAGCTCTTTTGGAACACAAAGAGTCTGATTATCCTTTGTTCTTTGGATTTAGAATTCCCTGCTAGCTTTCTCTATCGTTACGGATGGATGACATTCCTCTCTATATACATATGATGATATGACCTCTATATATGTTTAAGATTTGTCACTAAAATCAAACAACAACCAATCTCGCTATATAGATAAATGAGGTACAGGACATCTAATCAAGGTATGTAGGTAATCCAAAAACCAACGCAGTGAAGTAGGTACCTACTCTCGGCACCCTCCCTACTCTTAAAAGCCAGTTAATCAATTTCATTACGTACTCAAAATCGGAAATACCGAAATAAGTATTTCCATAAATATACCAATGAAACTGAAATACACTAATAGCAAGCTATTTCAAGTGCTTTGTATTGTGACTAATCTCGTTTTCTAACAAACCATCTGTGCTGGAGGAGAAGCAAAGCTTTAAATTGAATGCAGATGAGTCAGAAGTTGGAAAATAAAAATGCCATTAATGTGTAAGTAAAACTAGATCTATAAAGCCTTTAATATGTCTGTAGGTATGCATCTAAATATGTGTAAATACTTGCACACATAAATATTTAAGTACGATAAAAGATTTCAAAAGGAAAAACTTCACAAATCACAGCCATTTCAACATCGTTCCGCTCAACTATTTTTGATTTACAACACAATCAATTCTTTGTGCTTTTCACAGCTCGATTTACGCTTTGAATTGCAATCTTTTACTTATGTACCCAGTAGGCCCAAAGATCTACAAATCATCAATACTTTCCTCATTACATTTCCTTTAGGGAAGATAACAACTTCCATGACTATCGCACGGCGATGGCCGCCTTCGCATGAATGACTTTGTATAGTAAAAAAAGTAATGAAGCGAAAGCTTCGGATTTTCATTCCAAACCGCATGCTTTTTTCATATGGTCGTCATTATACTTGCTAGGTATTCAGCATGAATTGTGTCAGTATTGTAGTGCTGAATATACAGCTGCCTACCACCTAACTTTGTTATGTACTGCATTCGTATAAATTTGTCTGTTTCGGCTTACTCCTCTTAACTCCTACTTTAGTCAGTGAAGAAATGATCTGTGCTCAATTTGTACGTGCCGCTCAACATACTTTAGGAGTACCTGCGGTATATCTAACAAAAGCAAGTAACCTGGCATGAAAAAAAAAATCGCGTTACCTCAGAAATTGGGCTAGTGGGTAGGTGCATATGTATTGATTCACTTTTTTATTATCTTTTCGGACAAAGTGATTCGTTCTGTGCTCCTGTGGAATTCATTGAGTAAAATGAGGCAGGCAGTAGCACACACACATGCGCATTTTTATGTATTAACTTTAAGTGAAGTTTTCTATTGTTTAGTAGGAATACAAAAGGACGAAGTAAAATAAAAGAAAAGATTGTGTGGAGGGGAGAAAAGATGTTGAATGAAAATGTCAAAAACACAAGCCCTGCACTGGTAATATAAATGAAATACCCTGTTGGAAAAAATAGGAATTAACGCAAGGATATCTTTTAGTTTTTTGGACTTATCTAGATTTTTCTAACATGAGCATGAGAGGGAACGTTTACCAGTTTTCGAGTATTCTTTCAATTAACTGCCGATACGAATGATAGTGCTGAAGCTATCAATTGGGGAAAGTTATGTTGTTTACAGTGACTTGAAAAATTTAATTTGGCAAAAAAATGTAATAAACTCGTAAACATTTTCGTGCGATAATTTTTCACAAATTTCGACGTGGATTATCACGACAAGAGTGCATTGATGAACTTAAATCTATATATGGCGATGAAGCACCATCCTATCCTGTGAAAAATTGGTAAAATGAATTCAACGGTAGCCGATGCTCGCTCAAAGACCAATTCCGTGAAGGTCGTCCAAAAACGGCCGTTGTACCAGAGAACATTGATGCCGTGCGTGAACTCGTAATGCAAGATCGTCATGTGACATACCGTTAGATAGAGGCATCCTTGGACATATCTCCCACCAGCATATATTCGATATTGCATAAACACCTGGCCGTAAAAAAGGATCCCGCACAGTTTGACTGTCGCTGAAAAAAAGGCTCGTGTTGATTGGTGCAAAGAAATGTTGCAAAAATACGATCGCGGTGTTTCAAAAGACGTTTATAAGATCGTCACAGGTGACGAATCATGGATCTATGCGTACGAACCTGAAACAAAACAACAATCGACCGTGTGGCTCTTCGAAGACGAGCCAATTCCAACAAAAGTTGTTCGTGGAAGAAGCACTTCGAAGCAAATGGTCGCCTGTTTCTTCGGCAAATCTGGTCATGTGGCGACTGTGCCGCTTGAGCAACGTAGGACGGTCAATTCTGACTGGTACACCATAATTTGTTTGCCTGAAGTCTTCGGAGAAATTCGAAAAACGAACAAGGGAAGATGAATCATTGTTCACCGTGACAATGCGAGCTCTCACACATCGGCTCAAACCAACGCTTCTTTGGCCGGCAAAAACGTCGAATTGATGGGTCATCCGCCGTACAGCCCTGACTTAACACCCAATGACTTCTTATTATTCCCGCTCATCAAGAAAAAATGCGTGGTCAACGATTTTCGTCGCCAGAAGATGCTGTTCAGCGTTCAAAAACCATGTATTGGAGGTGCCTCAATCGGAGTGGAAAAAGTGCTTCGACAATTGGCTTGAGCGCATGCAAAAGTGTATAAATCATGCTAGAGAATACTTTGAAAAACAATAAAACCATTTTTGATGTTTAATATTCGCATTTTCATTATTAGGCTAAAAATATATCGAGCAGCCCTCGTATTATTATTATTATGTGTATCCATAGACCGTTATTTTTGTGACCGTTTCATTTTTGTATATCTGATGCCAAATTCGTTTGAATGAAAAAAGATACTAAAGATGGCACATCGCCGAAACCGGTTTATAACCAAATCAAATTTGACAAGATATGACGGAGATTAGTTCCACAATACATCGTTTCCGAAGAACTTTATTTTCCCATAGTTCAAAAGGCATTTAACCACATTTAAGCCGGGTATCCACATCACAAGAAATGCTAAAACTCCATATAAAAAAACGCTCAAGAAATAGTCAAGAAATTTTCTTGTGCCAGTTAGACAGTATCCACTTCACAAGAAAATCTATTACAAATTTTGACGAAAAATGGGGTTGGCAACGCTGGTTTTGCCAAGAAATATATACGATTGTATATATTTCTTCAAGAAAAAATGAAACGTCAAAATTACTTAAGAAATAAATGCCAATTTTTTCTTGAGCAATTTCTTATGATGTGGATACCCAGCTTTATTACATTGAAGGTGGCACATCGCCGAAACCGTTTTATAACTAAATCAAACTTTACAATGGATGACGGAAATTCGTTCCCCAACACATACCACATCATCACATTTACTTAAGGCCGTTTTCACCATTAAGCACTTAACCAGAGATTATTGTCCGGTTAAGAAATTAATTTGACAGCTCGCAATACAATTTATGTCAAACTAACCAGCGTTTAAATTAACTAGAGATGGTGAAAACGTGCCTTATAGTGTATGCCTCTGCGATTGTAGCCGATTATTGGAGATTCCATTTCGTATATTCCGTCCATTAGTAGATGTACCCAAGATTCTGGATACAATTAAGAGCTACCAAATGATGAAGATATTCCCATTTTATATTCCGTGTAACTATTTGTTTTTTCCTACAGGGCATTTTTCATCATACCTTGAAAAGTTCACATGCCAAGCACGGATGCAATAAGGTACAACACAGCTTCAAGGAACACACAACACAGCACACACAATGGCACAGCATCCAGAATTCACACAGTCAGTTTATAGAGGGGGCCGTGGGTTTGCGGCTTGCGGCGTTGCTCGATCGCTCGATCGCTGCTGGGCCTAATAAGGAAGATTACATAGCAAGCAAGCGTTACTACTCGCCGCGGCTGCATGCTTGGCATTTTATTCCAGTTTTTATTAATTCTTTTTTTTCTTTTTGCTTTTACAAGGTTATTGTTGTTGCTTGGCTATTGTTGTTGCTTGGCTATTGTTGTTGCTTTTCATAATCCCTTCATTTACCAAACTATGTGCATTTGTTGCTGATAAAGAGGTAAAATAAAGGTAATTCTCTTGTTGCTTTAGCGCCGTCGACACTCTACTCTTTTCATCGACTTAATCCCGTGATGTAAGCAAAGCAGAAGAAAGAAATAAACAATAACCAACAACAAAAAAGTATTCAAAAAATGCCACCAACAAAACCCAGCTTAAGAAAATATTCCAAAATCAACATTCAAATCAAAACAGAAGCCAAAAATGTATACATATTTGCAGTGTCACACAAATCCTTTATGTCAGCGAATTATTCTGGCAGAAATATGTACATACATATGTATAATGTATTCGAATTCTGCTTGAAAAAACAAATACAATAAACGAAATGAAGAAATTCTTTAGAAAGCGCAATGAATGAAAAGTTTAGGTTTTTTTTCTTGATCACCGCTCTATTTCGCTCTGCTCTGCTCTGCATAGTACTTATCATCGCTCCATTTAAATTTAAATGAGGAAAATCTTAGGGAAATCGGAATGCAACCATGCAAGCTAACCTCCTAAAGCGTAAACAACAACAAATAATTGGCAAAAGGAATTGAAACAAATTTTTAATCTCAACAAGTAAGGCAGTTTTCGAGTTTGGGATGGGGAGAAGTGGGTAATTTATAGCCAGCTGCGGGATTGTTTAAGGGGCGAGATTCAGCGAAAATTCTCTTACAATTGAATAACCCAATGAACATTGAAGCGAACATTTGAAAATGATACCTTCACAACCAACCTTAATTTTCCAACGTTCATTTTATATTGGAAATGAAGGGCTTAGAGTCAAAATGGTCTAAGTACGTCTGACATTGCTTTGAGATAATTAAGATTAAAGTTGCTTTGAGATAATTAAGATTGAAATTCTTAACGCCAATGGACGATGACAAAATCAGATGAGATGGCACTTGGATAATTCTTCTTAACATTTATAGAGCTTTGCGTGTTAAAGACAGTGAATATCGAAGGAGATTTAATGCTAAGCTATACGAGCTTTACACAGACATCGACATTGTTCAGCGAATAAAAATACAGCGGCTGCATAGGGCAGTTCATGTCGTGAGAGTGCACGAAGGCGCTCCGGCACAGAAAGTATTTCTATCGCAACCCGTTTAAGGCGGCAGAAAAGGGAGACCTCCACTGCATGGAGAAGATCAGGTGGAGAGCGACGCTGCTTCCCTTGGTATTTCCAAGTGTCGCCTTGCTGCACGAAACAGCAACGACTGGCGCGCTTTCTTGGACGCGGCCAAAATCATCTAGACGGTTACGCGCCAATTAAGAAGAAGAGGAAAACTAAGGTATTGCCTCCTATATAATTTCCCTCCAGAGCTTCGCCGTTTACGGTCTAAGTCTTGTTTGACAAACTTTTGGTCTACTTTTTTGAGGTAAATTCTTTCCTAAGGCCTGGGAGGCGATTCTGTAGTTTTTTTTTTTTTTTTTTAATAAAAAGGTATCTATAATTAAGATAACTCAATTCATTTTTATGCTTCTGAAGCATTAAGAAAATTCTTTGTTGATGTATGTAAAAAGCAAGAGCCACGCAACAGAATATAAGTAAATAAAAATCATCTCATCATTATGCCACATTCTGAATTTTTCTTTTTGAGCTCCTTATCTACTAAATTGCACCAAAAAGCACTTACAGATGTTCCTCATGACTTGCAATTCCATTCAAGCACTTACAACAGCGTGTGGTGAAGATTATAATGAAGCAAAACTGGGTATAATAATCAAAATGAATAACAAAGAAAGGGGTGGAGAGTGTTTTTCTTTTTCACGATTCCTTAAAAAATATAAATTTTCCTTACTTGAAAGTACGCTCATGCGTGTATACAAATTATTGTAATTTACATTTTTTGATTATTATTTACTACACATACATAAATATATACATACATACATATGTACATATTATCCTTCGAGTTCCAATGATTCACTATGAAGGATTGTTGAGTTAAGTAGGCAATGCACAAAAAATAAGGTATCCCACAGCGTTATGTATTCATGCATAGCTTTTTTTTTTGATATGCAGATGAAGGGAAGAAAAAAGGGGCGTGTACCTTGATTTACATACGTAACATCCATATAAATAAATACAAATGCATACCTACGAGTAAAAGGGGTCCCATTAACTTCACATGCTTTTCTAATTCATGTTGACTTCCATTGCTTAATGCAAAATTTAATTGCAATCAATAGTTTCAAGATGGAAAATATGTATTTACTTTAAATCGTTTCGTTGCCTCGAGGCTTAAAACGATAAATATCACTAATGTGTTGCTTCATTGAAAGACGATTCTCTAAGCCACAAGCCGTGATTTGCATACATACAAATTTAATCGTCAATTATGTTTTGTTTGTGGGATGGGTTTAAATGGAAAAGGGAAGAAGGGTAAGGAGTATGTATCAAAAGCTGGAAGAAGAAAGGCTTAGTTCGTGTTTGCCGAAGGCAATCGTATTTTTGACAGTCGTAAGCGAATTGGATATGAAATCGAGTAAAATTTGTATGCGTATTCAGAGGTAGAAACGAGTGAGCTATATAGCGCGTATCGAGAGCTGATAGTAAAAAAATTTCAATCACTCACAACTGTTGATGTTTGTGCCTAAGATGTTTGCTATAACCAGGAATTACAGTGCCTTCATAACCGCTTTTACGGCTTGTCTCTTCTGTGACTCTAAAACCATTTGAGTACTGATTTTTTTGTTTCCTTTTATTTGCCTACTCGCTCTACTACAGGATGTCCCGATCTCTACTTACTCGATAATTTCAAAATCTGAAACTTGTCTCTGAATTTCCAGTAAACATAAGATTTTAAGTAGTACACGAAATATCGAGATACTTTTAGCCTAACTTTGCGCTTGGCCTTGTCAGTGTGGGAACGGATAGTGTGAGATAAACCATTTTGACTCCGTTGACTCTGGAGATTTAGAATTGGAGCGATCAATCGAGCTGAGTAGCTACTTTGAAGCCTATCTATATTAAGATTTTGAGCTTTTTGTGTCCATGAATGATCAATGCTGGCCTTGACCTTTAGACTCACCTAAGCTTTGGCCGGAACTATGAAAATTTCACTTCGAAACTCACCACAGGAAAATTAGCCATAGGCAAATTAGTAAGATATCTCTGCTCCCAGATTTTTCTTGGGTTTTTTCCAAGTTTTTCCAATATTCCCGTTTCCAATAAGAATTTATTATGAGATTTTTTCTAAGTATTAACTTCTTGTACTAATTTTCATGCAGAAATACATAGTTCAGTAAGAATTAGGGTTGCCAGATGTACTGATTTGATCAGTACAATACTGATTTTTCGTGCCCCGTACTGATGGTTTTAAAAACCTTAAGAAATACTGATTTGTTGGATTTTTGTACAGATTTATACTGATTTTTAGCGATTTTTAGCCGACACTAAAATAATTCATTTTTATCACTCTGCACTGTTTTTAATTTTCAAACTGTTTTCATTTGACGTTTACCATGAAACGTTAAATGTCATAGAAACATGATTGACAGTTAACGATACAAAACAAAAATAAACTGCCAGTAATAAAGACAATTTTCTCCGCATATATTGTTTTCTTTTTTTTTTTCAAGGCAATGTACTGATTTTTTCGGGAAAGGTATCTGGCAACCCTAGTAAGAATTCGCATGTTTCATTCTACGTAAGCTCGAGTCGTTTTACGTTGCCTCAGTTCTAAGGCGAATCAGATAAGACAATCGATTCCTAGTATGGAATAGTTTTATAATTTCAAATCCACTATTCCTTTAAGTCCTTTAGTTATTACATCTGTGAATTTGTGTGCTTTTTTGTCTTAATGTGGCGTGTTAAATCACCCCATCTCATCTCTTAAAACATTTAAGCATAAGGAAATTGCAATAAAAACGACTTCTTAACTATACCCCACTAACTTTTCTTAACGATTGTAATGGTAATGTTGGCTTTTTATGGCACTGCTGTAATCCTTATATTATACTTAAGCAATTTTGGTGGTGGTTTTAATTGTTTTACCATGTCGATACACATAATGAATAAAGAAATTGAGCAGATATGATACAAAGGCAAAGCCATAAATCTTTTTTAATATCCTTAGACAACTATTTTTATATATGTATGTATGTTCGTACCTGCAGCTGTATATGTGTATGCCAAGCGGACGTGTTAAATTCCCATTAAAATTAATAATGAATAATTTTTTTTTTTTTAATTGTAGTGATTATTTTAATAGGCTTACATCTGGGAAATTAATGATCAATTAAATTAATAATGATTAAATTAATAATGATCAATTAAATTAATAAATTATAAAAAATAATCATGATTAATAGCTATTAAAATAATAATCAGAAATAATAATATAATCAAATATTTTTTTAATTTTAGTTGTCTGATTATTTTAATTGTTTGATTGTTTTAATTGCTTGATTATTTTTTAAATTAAATTGCTTAATTATTTTTAATTGTATAATTGTTTTTAATTATTTAATTTTTTCTTTTTTGTTGTTTGCTTTTTGATTGTTTTTAATTGCTTGATCGTTTTCAATTATGCGATTATTTATTTTTATATGGTTATTTTTAATTATTTTTTCGTGCGTGACATTTTTTAAGGCGAGAATAAAAATAATTAATCGATTAATTAATTAATCACGCAATTATAACAATTAGAAATAATTCAAAATAATCAAATATTATAAATATATATTAATCATGCAATTAAAAAATCGAAAAGTAATTGAAAAAAAGATAATCATGCAATTAAAATTAACTAATCTATTAGTTAATGTATGTACTTTGTTATTGTGATTAACATTTAATCTTTGAAAATGTGAAATATTCATTAGAGTCACAAAAATAAAACATGCTTTATTTAATCATCATTAAATAAGAGGTCTGAGGTAAAGTAAATACATTAATAGCTTCGCCTGATTGCGGATAGATACGCAAAAAACCCGGGTTTTGTCCAAAACGCGTTCTTTTATTCATTTTGACCAACGCACATACATATATTGTTACCACGTTCATCATCATAATCATTCGCTTCAATCATTAATTGCAATTAATTATTGTCATTAAAAATGAATCATTCAGCACTAATTATATTGTTATCACGTTCATCATCATAATCATTCGTTTTCAATCATTAATTGTATTATTGCCATCAAAAATCAATCATTTAGTCATTAATTATATATTATAAATCGTCAGCAATCATAATCATCAAATATCGTCTTAATCAATCATCATGAGATATCAGTAATCAGTTATCAGTAATCAATAATCAATCATAAAGCATCAATCATTATCATTATCAATCTTCTGTATTAGCAGTCATATATGTACATCTTTAGGCGTCAATTGCAAATCATATTTTTTACAGGATATAAAATCGAGGACCGTTGCGTTACAACATCTCCGACTACGATTGATGAATTATCAATCATCGTCAATTAACAATCATTAGATACCATTAAATATCATAATCAATTCTCATCAATCATCATCGCCCATCATAATAACCATCAATTATTATTATAATTAATAGTAAATCATCAATCGAGAGTCATCAGCAATCAATCAAAAATTATCGTAATAATCTCATCAATTATCATAATCAATCGTAAATCAGCAATAGTGAGTCTTCAGTCATCATCATCTTTGCCGGATATATGTATGTAAATATATACATAAATTCGGGTAAGTCTTTAATTCAGAGCCAACAAAGTGGCGTTACAACAATAACAACATCTCCGATACCGGGTTTTTCTTTTTTGCCATTTACCCAAAAATACCATCACTAGTTTTACGGGTATTTTTATAGTTAATTTTTATAACAATTGATTTCATGCAATCGAATGATTCTTGTGGTACAGTTTGCTTCCTTAGCATTCTTGCGATGATTTGTGAGCTTAAAGGTAAATCATTATTATTATTATTCTTTTTTTTCATAAAACACGATCGTCTTACAATTACATACATACATAAAAAGTTATGCATATCCTTTGTGCATACCTATTTCCTCTTTTTTTTATGATTTTTATTACATTCATTTTCAATTCACTTTATAATACCTTTACATTACCTTTACACTTTAATGTAATTCACCCTCCATTTCTGGATTTCTATGAACGATTTCTAGCGAACTCTGACGCTTTGCCTCCTCATCACCCTCTGCAAGTTTTATTGTTTTCATTAAACAATAGAAAAACTTCTTGCTTGGAAACAAAACTTCCCTTTTTGCCGATATTCTGTAAGATCATTGAAAGTCTTTTTGATTTGTTTGGTTTGGTTTGGCTTTTTTTTCGTTTCTTTTCTTTGGGAAAACTGGTTTTTTGCTAATTTGAACACGTGCAAATCGTGTCATTTGTGTACTGCTCTATGTCCTCTAAGCGCCTTGCACACATGCGCACGCTGGCCGATTTCATTTCTTTCGCTCGGTTAGTAACAAAGAAGCCCCCGAGGATTTATGATATTCAGTCAGGAGGTGACTGACTGGCTATTGTGTTCTGTTGAAACAAAAGGAGCAAACTTAGTACTTACATTCATTTTTTTCTTAGTTTTCCTCATTTTCTGTGGGGAGTGGACAAGTTTTTCGCGTTTTCCTAATTGCAAATTTAAGTGAATGAATTTTTCCTTTCAACTTTTACTTTTAGCCTCAGGAGAATCACATTTACTCCTCGTCGCTTTTGTTCACTTTTCTATGACTTTTTTTTTACTTCTTTTAACCTCGTCAACCGGTTCAACTGGTATGCAGTAACTTTTCTTAATAACTTCTTTCTTGCTTTATTTATGAGTGCTAATTAATGATGGATTCCTCGATCATCAATTATAGTGCAGAGAAGAAGAGAAAAAGTCAAAGTTTGCCTCGATGCATTGCAAGGACTCGATCATTAATCTTAGCTCAATTAGCATTTGTTATTGACTCCATGTTGATATGAAGTTACTTAGCCGTTTTCGAAATGTCAAAACTTGAAGGCGAATTCACTCGAAATAATAATCACAATAAGACAGCTCTTAAAAGTATGCTAAAGAACAAGGACTATTTAAGAAGTCCTGGGTTAAGGTATTTATTTACTTAACAAATATCATTTGAAACGAGGTGACCCCATTTTCTAGTTGGCGTTACGAGTATTTTATTTTGAAAAGTTTGAGATTAAGCCTGGAAAAAAGGCCAATGAGCCCATAATGTATAAGGCAGCATGGAATGAGCCATTAACGCTCTCAGCTATACTCTTATATGACTTAGGCCCGGTTTCACCAACCGGTCTCAACTTAGTTAAGCCGATTTTTTTACGTTTTCAGTTTCACCATGCAACTGAGCTAAGTCACAAGTTAGTCAGCTTTTGCCTTGACTAAAACTAAACTAAGAATTTGAGTCGTTTTAGCAAATTCAACAACCAAAAGAGCGAATATGTAAAAAAATGAGCAAATACAGCAACCAAAACAACCAAAAAACCCAGTATTTGCCATAAAAGGTTGGTTGCAAAACTATTTTCTTAGACTATTTGGTGAAACCCAAAAGTAAGTTAGCCCCAAATCTGGGCTAACTTAAGTCAAAACTTAGTTTTAGCTTTAGCCACGTTGGTGAAACCGGGCCTTAGACATCAGTGAAAAAAGTATATTGGAGGGGTTTTGAGTTCAATCTGCTTTCACTTTTTGTCATTGAATCTAAAATGTCGTACATTTTCACTTCGAGTTCCCTGCGAACTTTTAGTAATTCTAGACCAGTAAACCCTTTTCTCCTGATTTACTTCTTAAAACTAATAGCGAAATTTGATATTTGATCTTTCTGCTTCAAAATAGTGCATATTACAAAAAGTCCCAAAAGGGTAATTTTTAAAATTAATAGCGAAAGAAGCTCTAAGCATTCTGAAGTTTATTTCCCATCTTTCTACTTGAAAATAGTGCATAGTATCTACAAAAATCCCATAAAGGGTACATTTTTTAAGCTAATAGACAAAGCAGCTCTAACTATTCTAAATGTGTATACTTTGGGATAAGCAGAAAAATCCAATAAGCTCATACAGCGATGGTAGATGTGATAGCTATTTCGAAGAAAACACTTTCTTCATCATCATCAGACATATTTTCGGGAGCACACCAGATTTCTGATCTTTCTACTTGAAAATAGTGCGTACTACAAAAAATCCCAAACAGGGATTTTTTTTAACTAATGGCGAAATAAGTTCTAAGCTTTAAAAAAATTGATATTTGACATTTCTACTTGAAAATATTGCGTATTACGATAGAAGTATAACCATTCGAAATCTGAGTTTCGACATTTTTACTTTAAAATTGCGCACATTACAAAAAATCCCAAAAAGGGAAATTTTTAAAATTAACCGCGAAAGAAGCTCTACGCATTCTGAGAATTATTGCTGGTATTTCTACCTAAAAATAGTGCGTATTATACAAATTCCCAAAAAGGGAAATTTTTTAAGCTAGTAGCGAAATAAGCCTAACCATTCGAAATTTGAGTTTTGGCATTTTTAATTGAAAATAATGCGTATTGCAAAAAATCCCAAAATGGGAAATTTTTGAAACTACATATTAGCAATGAAACCTCTAAGCATTCTGAAATTTATTACTGGTATTTCTACCTGATAATAGTGCGTATTACAAAAAATCTCAATAAGGGAAATTTTTTAAGCTAGTAGCGAAATAAGCCTAACCATTCGAAATGGTTTCTACCTAAAAATAGTGCGTATTACAAAAAATCCCAAAAAGGGAAATTTTTTAAGCTAGTAGCGAAATAAGCCTAACCATTCGAAAATTGAGTTTTGACATTTTTAATTGAAAATAATGCGTATTATAAAAACTTCCAAGATGGGAAATTTTTTCAATTAATATCGAAAAAAGATCTAAGCATTCTGAAATTTATTACTGGTATTTCTACCTGATAATAGTGCGTATTACAAAAAATCCCAATAAGGGAAATTTGTTAAGCTAGTAGCGAAATAAGCCTAACCATTCGAGTTTTGACATTTTTAATTGAAAATAATGCGCATTGCAAAAAATTCCAAAAGGTGAAATTTTAAAAATTCATAACGAAAGACGCTGTAATCATTCTGCAGTCGATTTTTGACCTTTCCACTTGAAGGTAGTTCGCATTACAAAAAAAAATCCCAAAAAGGAAATTTTTGAAATAAATTTATTATTCAAAACCTATCTGCTTTTAATGACCTATGCCCAAAAAAAAAATTCAAAGTCTAATCCGGAATAGCCAGTTTGCTCACAGGATAAAGCAAACTGAACTGAAATCAATCCAATTTAATACAAAGGCCATAAAAACGTTTCCGATGCACTGTGCGAAGTTCTTAGTTAAGATCACAAGAGAAACAAAAATTAATTAAAATAATTTACTAGGCATATAAACTAACTTCATGCATACATATTTAAATATGATTCAATAACAAAGCGGCAGCTTACCTTAAGATACACAAATACATGCTTTATAGGTATATGACTCAGCGAATATAAAATAACTCGAGTGCCAAGGAAAATCTTAATAAACTTGCGCTCCAGCTGTTTAAGTGG
The DNA here is from genome assembly GCA_960531455.1 of Urophora cardui. Lineage (NCBI taxonomy): Eukaryota > Metazoa > Arthropoda > Insecta > Diptera > Tephritidae > Urophora > Urophora cardui. The sequence goes on from OY482672.1 coordinate 129,071,711, forward strand.
TACGTTTTAACTTATATGTACAAATATGAACATAAAGCACACCCCACTATTTTTATGCAACTCCCCTCGTTTTTCATAATTTTCCATATACATACATACTCGTATGTGCCTACATATGAAGCTATTCGTGCAAACTCTATGGCATGCCGCCGGTCGTAGGCTAAAAAGTGCCAAGCATGACACAGCGGATGCCAGGACACCCTGTTGCTCAACTCTGCGCAGTCATTTTTATTTTGCTTTTATAATCTTTAGCAAGGGAGTTTTCACTTACCTACATATGTATGCAGGTAGGGAGAGAGGTTCGCAGCCATCGATTTTTTAATGAAATGTTTGGCATTTGAAGAGTTTTGCAAATTATTTCGCAGTTTTCTTGGATTGAGTATGATAAATTGAAAATTAATTACATGCTAGAGTAGATTCTTAGAAGCTTGAGGTTATTTACATACACACACCCGTACATATGTACATATTTATAGGTATAAAAGCAATAAAAACAATATTAAACTTAGAATGAGCAATTTTATAGTGTTTTCTAAATTATTCTGAATGATATTTGGTTGTTGTTTTTATGGAACCTTGTACAGGCACAACCAAACCAAACCTACCGAACCTTCTGTTCTTCTAACTTTGTTTAGTTTTACTATTTTTGAGCACATACAAACCACAAAAACTATATGTACACATCTATATACGTTCAATGTTGCTCTAAACCCAGTACGAGTACGTTCATCTAAATTCCCCTTTTGACGTTAAAAACCAAACTTAAAACTTGAGTAGGTACCTACATAATTATACCTTTCATGGGAATGAAATGGTATTATAACTTTGTGCCGAAACACAAATGGTGAAAGTACCAGAAGGAGGCGTGGCAGACCTACCAAAGTATATACCAATATGATCAGGATCATGAGCTGAGTCGATTAAGCCATGCCCGTCTGTCTGTCTGTTTGATCGCAAACTAGTCCCTCAGTTTTTGAGATATCTGCTTGAAATTCGGAATGTGAATGTATATTTAGGAGAAGCTGATCATTTGTCGGAATCGGCCGAATCGGACCACTATAACATATAGCTGCCATACAAGCCATTGTTCAGATATGGACATTTTGGGGTATAGTTTCTCCATTTAAAAAGCTAAGGACATGAAAATTTGTAGTATTTGTACTCATATTGACGTTAATAATGTTACCGAGAATTGTCAAGATAGGACCACTATAATATATAGCTCCCATACAACCGATTGTTCAGATATGGACATTTTGGGGTATAACTTCTCCATTTTAACAGCTGAGAGAATGAAACTTTGAAGTATTTTTACACATATGGACCTAAATAATGTCACCGAATTTCGTTAAGATCGGACCAATACAACATATAGCTCCCATACAACCGATTGTTCAGATACGGACATTTTGGGTTATAAATTCTCCATTGAAATCATGAAACTTTTTTCTACTGAATCTTTGCATAAATAACTCACAGAATTGAAAGTATATATTAAACAATTTCCGACTATGCAATTTTTCATTTCTCCATTCATGAAAGGTATGAAGTCTTCGGTACGGCCGAAGACAGCCGCGCTCTTACTTGTTTTTCGATTAATAACGAACTAAGCGCATACAAAGCACACAGTCTCTAACTATTTTTCTTCAATTCATACAGTTTGTGGATCCAGCTGTACGGACATAATTTTTGTGTACAAAAGAAGTCAAAGAACTTTTTGATTTTTCGAGGCAATAATTGAAATAAATACTATGTAGCTAAAGGTATGTACATATTATGTATGTGAGTACTTTATGACCCAAGGTTGCCTACTAATGTAAAGCTTGGCATGGGCAAACAATGCATATGATAATAAAATGCCACAGCCAAATTTCAATAGGTACCTATCACACTACGACTGTAGCTACCTAAAAGGGCAGCAATAAGTGACTACTAGGTAGCTACAACAAATTGAAACTTTAATTTTTAAGCAAATCATGTAGCAGAATTGAAAACTGCTCAGATAACAAATCTAATGAAAACGGTATGCATTGCGGAAAACGAAACTACACAAACAAATCATAAAAAACGTGTACATATGTATGTATGTATGTATGTATGTACTTATGTATATACCCTGTAAAAAAATGTGCGATCAATACCGAAAGAGATTTGTCCTCGATTGATCTCTTTCGAGAACAATCGGTCCACAATTAGTCCCCAATTGTTCCCGTACGGGTATAAATGTAGACTAATTGTAGACCAATTGTTCCCGAACGGGTATAAATGTAGACTAATTGTAGGCCAATTGTTCCCTAACGGGTATAAATGTAGATTAATCGCTTTCATTCCGAACGGGTAAAAATCTAGATTCCTTAAATGTACACCTTTTCCAGTTTAAGTTCAGAAAGTTACAATTGAAGTTCAGAAAATTACAATTGAATTTCAGAATTTCCAATTGAAGTTCAGAAAATTACAATTGAAGTTCAGAATTTCCAATTGAAGTTCAGAAAGTTACAATTGAATTTCAGAAAATTAGAATTGAAGTTCAGAAGATTACAATTGAAGTTAAGAAAATTTCAATAGAAGTTCATTTGGAAATTCTGAACTTCAATTGTAATTTTCTGAAATTCAATTGTAACTTTCTGAACTTCAATTGGAAATTCTGAACTTCAATTGCAATTTTCTGAAATTCAATTGTAACTTTTTGAACTTCAATTGTAATTTTCTGAACTTCAATTGTAACTTTCTGAACTTAAACTGGAAAAGGTGTAGACATTTTACAAAAATATGCAATGTATTTAAAAAATTGTAGAACAACCGGTATAACGAATTGAACACCCTTTTTTAATAACAATTTTAACAAAATGTTGCCTAAAATATCCTATGAAAAAATCCTTTACATTACGCTCATATAATGCATACTCAAAACTTACAATTTTTTAAATTTATTTATTGAGATTTTTTTACAAAAGTAAAACATTGTTTAAATATGCATGACCATTTACAATTTTTTAAGGAAAAATCTACATTCGTACCCGTTCGGGATGAAAGCGATTGATCTACATTTGTACCCGTTCGGTATGTTAGTGATTAATCTACATTGGTACCCGTTCGGGTATACAAGTTGAACAATTAGTCTCTCGATCAATTCACTCCATATAAAGGGATGTAAATTTGTATTAGTCGCATGCTCCCTTGCGATTGATCCCGGACACGTCCCGGATTAATCGCATTTTGTGCAGGGTATGTATGTACGTACTCACACGACTTTAGTTAATTTTCTAAGAAGGCAGAAAACCACCCAACCTGCACCCTCTTTTCCTACCTATTACAAATGCACACTAATGGAAACGTGTGTGGAACTGATAAATGTTAGAATTTATTTATAGCAGACAAGTTGAATAAACGATTTCATGGCAGTTTATACATATGTACATATGTTATGTACAATGTACATACATACATATGTATGTATGTATATGTATGTAAATACAAATAAAAGTTAAAAACTATTAACTAGATCAGTACTTAGAGTAGGTGTAGCCAGAGTCAGGTGAGTGGGTCTGACGGCAGTTCAAGCCAGAGATCATATTCACTCACAACGAGAGATCGCGGATAAAGCAAATGGAATGAAATAAAAATAAAGAAAAACAAAAATAAAGAAAAATAAAAATAAACAAAAATAAAAATAAACAAAATTAACAAAAATAAAATTAAACAAAACTAACAAAAAATAAACAAGAACAAAGTTAAACAAAAATAAAATATTACATAAAAAATTAAACAAAACAAAACAAAATTATGTAAACAACAACAAAATAACTGAAATCGACAAGCAGACAGCAGTTTGGTAACCGAGCGCTTGGCCAATGTTAGACAAAAAATGCTAAAAGCAAAGTCAAGTTCATGGCAAACAAAATGAGTGAACACGAAAGAAGAAAAATAGAAGTTAACTACTGTAGTTAAAATACAGCTGAGTATAAAAAAATACAAGTTAATTTGGTTGTAAGAAATATACATACATACATACATATATATGTATACATATCGTTGTTTAAACTTCATAACCGCCTAAGTGAAGCTTTCATAACCGCTTCTAAAAAAAATGAGATTTGCCAAACTTGAATTCCTGACGCCGAGCTCTATCGATTCATACCAATCATTTCGTCTTTGGGAAGCTCGGAATGCTCAATATTTCCTTCTAATCTCCTTTTCTGGGCGTAGAGCTGGGCGTCAGTAGTTCTATTATAATAATAGGTACAAGTGTCGGTTAAGCAGTTATGAAAGTCTCACTTAGGCGGTTGTGAAGTTTAAACGGCGATATTTGTTTACCTAATGGACATTTTGGCAAACGTTTGAAATTAAATTTCGACATCCAATGAATGGATAAAAACCTGAGAATGAACGAAAAGTAACAAGTTCGACTTTTGGCTGACGAAAACTATCAATTTCGTTTAAACAACGACAATTTTAATGTAAAAACAGTATATAATTACTCATACTTTTCGTCAGCCAAAAGTCGATTTTGTTATTTTTCGTCGGCCAAAAGTCAAACTTGTTATTTTTCGTCAGCCAAAAGTCGAACTTGCTACTTTTCGTACAGAATTTTTTTATTGATAGCTTTCGTCAGAAATTTTAAATATGCTAGTTTTCGTATGGTACGACGACATAATCTTTATATTTATGTATGACTGCAGTTCACAGTGGCTAGTTCCGAACTAGCGATATTGCAGACCCCCAAAAGCTATCACCAGCTCATCTCCATTACATGTATGTATTTAACTGGCGAATTTAACAAGCGCATGTCTTATCTTTATCTAGTTTAAGATTTTATAAAAATTGTCATATTCTTTAAGAATGATACAATAAAAACTATATCCGAAAACAAAAAAAAATGTCTTATCTTAAGTTTGCCTATACTTACACATCCTTCTGCCACTCATGTGTCTCCTATAAATCCTAACTAATATTGCTAACAGCGTTGGGTCTTAGTACAGAAAGTATCCCGAGTTATAATCCAGCCAATAGTTGTTATTTTGGATGTGCTTCTATTAACTTCTTAAGCGTGTTTTTGTCTTTCTTACAACACTGTTGCAATGACTTTCCTTATATCGGACCAGTGTAGGTTAGGACGCTGATTGTTATGGTAATGACTTAATTTCAGAGGCGATCCCATACAACTTACCTATGTACATATCAGTAGGTACATAATAAGTACCCTAGAACATAAAGAAACAGAAACTACAAAACAAACGCCAGTTGGCTAAAAGGACGCTCAAAGGAATATGTATCTGCTACCTGCCATCTGCCAGAAGCAACTAGATTCTAGATGCATACACACCAACCACTTGTTCATGTGCCTTTGAACAACAGCAACAACATGCCACCACCAAACAAAACTGGACAGATTTTAGCCTACTTATATATGTATGTATGTACATGTATGCATTTATTAACCTGCCAAATTTTACTTACCAATTCCCAGTTGATTCTGAAAAAATACAATAGCACATAGACACACGATAATTAAAAATATATTTTAAAGTATTTTACTATGTTTAAATGCAATTATTTAGCATTAAAAATTCCAATACTGTACAGTTTTAGCTTCCAAAATATGCAAATAATCGCACAGAAAAATATTGATCAAATGCTGCGTTGTTGTTTGTGTCATATTGCTGTTTCTTACTTCACATTCTAATTTATCACATTGTTTATTTTGGTTCTTTGGCTTTTTTCAGCGCCAAATTCCGATTATCGATAACACAATTTTATCGAAGTGATGCATTATGCAGGGTTGCATGCGTGTTGTGAGAAAAAAATTTTAACAACAGTGCAAAATGGGTGCAATTCAAACATTTTCGATACGATCGAAAACAAAACAAATATGTACTGTGAAACAAGATTCGAATTAAATCCAAAAAATAATCGAAATATAATAAATGCTACGTTTCTAGTAGAAACTTTTTTCATGTGATTTTTGAGTCTGATGTGAGTTTTTACACCAAGGACAACTGTTCATAGGTTGAAAAGGGGATATGTTATCATTAAAGATTGGCTTGCATATAACTAAACTCCCTTGCTAATATCATGCGCATTGATAGAATGTAGTCAATGAACTAGATGCTTCTTATCCGCAGATCACTAGAAACATTAGCCTCTTGTGTGGGTTATGAGACATTGCAAAATCAGTTTATGGCACTACTGTGAGGGAAAATTTTCAATCAGTCTACCACGCGTTGAAAAAATAGTGTTATTGGGGGTTTTAGAGGAGGTCCTCCTGATTCTAAATCCAAAAGTCCCGTCGACCGGAGATGCTCGTAAGTTGTAAAATTTACGAAACAAAATCCTAAATCTGCGCCCTATTACCGAGGAAGGAAGGTGCTTATAAAAACACTCACATATATATTTGTGTGTGTAAAACACCTTTTTGGGTTGGCTGCCTTCGGCCGCGCTTTAAAAAAATAACCCTCAGCCGGCAAAATTCTCTTCCTGGGGTAATATCTTTGGACCCATCCAACTACCAACAAATATCTCGTGAACTATAAGCCTCCGGCAGGTTTTGGTTTCTGTTTTAAAATCTGTGAGAGGCCCTCTAGCCCCTTGAAAAATCCATTTTTCTCGGACCGTGGTTGCTTAATATAAAGCCGACCCTTTTGGTAGAGAGATGGAAATCTGAGCCCTTTACTCTGACGCTAATTGCTTAGAAATCGCACATTTTATTACAAATTCACATTTGATTCCTCGCATTTTATTCTTCGTAATATCTCTTTTAATAAATAGTTAAGTATTAACTTACAGTATATCTTAACAAAATGCACAATTATAAAACTACTAGTTTTCTTAATTAATGTAATAAGTATGTAAAACGATGAGAGAGGTCATAGTATACATATAACAACCAGAACAATTAGACACCGTTTTCGAAAGTGTCCGAACTGCTTGTGCAACTGCAATGAAAAAAAAAATTTAATTAGCATACATTTGTATGTATGTCGACCATTTAACCCACCTTTACATATCCTCCACACTATATAAATACGCCTCTACCTGTTTGGCGCGACGCTCATTCTGCACATCAAACCATTTCTTCTCGAAACCATTCGAACGATCAACACCATCCCAACGGTAACCGGGTCGTATGCCAAAACGATTTTCTGGATATGTTCCCTCATACTTTGGCAGCTCCACCAGCGCTGCGTCACCATCCTCTGCTTGTCGCTTTTCCTTCTTTTTCTTTCGCATATACTCCAACATTGGATCATCGGCACGTTCTTGTTCACGCAAATAACGATCCAAATCGGCATCGTTCTCATAGCGCGCCAGCGGTTTACTACCTTCGTATGACTCCTCCTCACGTCGCTGCTGATGTGCCTCCAACTGCTTCAAGCCTTTGCCCCAACGATCATATTTCTCCTTTTTCTTACGTTCATGTTCCTCTTTGCGTCGCCTCTCCTCTGGATCTTCCTCCGCAGCTTCACGCGCTCGCCTGCCTTTGCGGCCGGTGTTGCGTACTCGCACCTCAGCATCACGTCCCGACACTTCATTGGACATTTCATTGTACATACGTTCTTCGCGTTGGCGACGCTCTTCGGTTTCTTTTGTGAGTGATTTGGCATCCTGCAGGCCAGCTTTTTTGCCATCGAGCGTTTTGGAAGCTTTGGGTTTGTGGGTTGGTGGCGGTGAATCACTATTTCTGCGCTCCATTTTGCCAGCCCAACGGCTGTGTGTTGGTGGTGGCGATGTTGAGGGGGAACGACGTTCCTTTTTAACTTTTACTATATCACGTCCTCCTCGTCGTGGCGGAGATCGATCGGGCGAATGTTTCTCACGTTTTATGCGAGTTGGTGGTGAGTTGCTATCACGTTTTCGTGGCGGTGTTTGCCTGCTGCCTTGGCGCCTGGGCGAAGATTGATCACTACTAGAACTACGACGGCGGCGCCCTTTCGCCGGTGACATGCTCGATTTCTTTCTTCTACTTTTCGGTGGCGAAAGATCCGGAGTTGGACTGCGTGTCTGTTGTCTTTGTGCATTTGGGTCGTACCGTCTGGGAGGTGATTGCTCAACAGTGTTCCAACGACTCCTTTTCACAGGCAACTTGTCAGATTCCTGCTGTTTTTTGTTCCTTGGCGGTGATAGATCCGATGACGCATCACGCCTTTTGCGACTTTGAGGACTTTGATCTCGCCGTCTAGGCGGTGATTGATCATGGGAAATGCGTCGGGTATTTTTCACTGTTGATGAGCTTGATTTCTTATTTTTTCGACTTCTGGGTGGCGATAAGTCTGAGGAGAGACTACGTCTCTTACGCTGGTCTTGGTGATCGCGCCGGCTTACCTCCGCCATCTCTATGCCGGCGTCTTGGTGGCGAGTTATCTGTCGTATCCTGTCGTATTGATTGCATTTGATTGCGTCGTGGCGGCGAGAACTCATCTTTTATTTTTCGCTGTACTTGCTTTACTCCCCATAAATCCTCTTCCGTAAGCTTTTTACCTTTAAATTCATCTTCTTCCTCCGGCTCATCTTTCACACCAATGCTACGCCACTTTGGTACATTTCTGCTACCACCGCTTGGATCTTCTACATATTCACCAACAATTTGTGGCGCATCTTCGCCACCCAAAAGTAACTCCTCATCGTAATCTTCCTGGGTTTGTGTGTATGCATCGTCGTCTATTATTTTCACTTTAGTCGCGCCAACATTATTCTTATGTTTCTTGTCTTTCTTTTTCTTCTTCACTTTGTCGCCAGACAGGTACTTTTTTAGGTACTCTTTTTGATCGATTTTCGTAGATGCGTGCGATGACATTATTTGTACTCTATGGGCCGTAGTCATAGTCGTTCACTAAAATCGGTTTTATAGTGCAACTCTAATAGTGCAACTCTAATAAGCCGTGCACAATTGACTTCTACCTCGCTTTGCTTCAGAGTTTTGCTTTGACAGTTCTGTTCAGCGTGTGCTTTTTAAAGGGACATGTTCACAATTGAGGTGAAGCGAGTAAAGCAAAGTATAAAGTTAGCCATCTTTCAACTTTTTTCCACTTTGAAAAACATCTCCCCTTGTGTGTGTGTGTGTATGTTTGTATATCTACACTTATTTTAGCGATTTCGCGCAATTTCGTGAGAAGTGAGCAGAGAAAAGTAAAAAATAACATTCGAATAAGCAGAAAAAAGCAAATTCCCCAAATATATTACCAAAAATCAGGTTTATAAATTAAAGCAAAGAAGTGAAGTGGAAATTGTCAAAGTGTTAATTGTAGCAAGCATCTGGAATTTCGCTTTGCTTTAAGGTTTTTTCTATCAAAGTTGGAGCAGACAAAGCCAATTGTGCACGGGCTCTAATGAACCGTATGCAGATGCGTATGCGTGTGCGTGTCACTGACAGCCGTGTTGCATACTTGTGTTTAAATGAGGCAAACTCCAGTGGCACGGATGTAAATGCACCACACGCATAGAAAATTCGAAGATGATTTCGAACACGCATTCGAACGCAGCTAAGTTGAAAATTTTCTACTTCTATGCGTTTTCTATGCGTGTTGCAGCTAATATTAGGTTGGTTGCTACATCGGTATACATATTTTTTTGGTAAAAACTTCGTTAAATTGATTTAAAGTGAAGTAGTGAAAATGTGTTTGCCAGCAGAAATGTTAATTAAAATGGGTTTTGAATATATTTAGAGATGGTTAATATTAATTATATATTAATTACTATCTGCATACCCATGTACATATTGCATGAATTTAAATTTCATATACATATGTAGTTACCCGTGTCTAAATACATAATTGAAACTTAAATAAGTTTAACAGTAAAAAAATAATGAAGTGAAGTGAGTATTCTTTTGAATAGGGAGTTTTCGCTTTGGTATAACAGAACACCAGATTTCAGAGGTCGTGCATATACATATTTGTATTAAACAAAATTTTCAGTCTTATATTTTAAGGCAAAGAAACTGTAATTCTTACAATACATAAAAATCAACGGATAGCAATTTGGCAATATGGCCGCTGTGGTGCAATGGGTAGAGTGCTCGTCTGCTATACCAGAGGTCTCGGGTTCTAACCCCAGTCCAAACTCCAAAAAAAATTTTCTAATTAAGTAAAACCCAATTATTGGGTTTTTAGAAATAGCGGTCACACTCGGCAGTGGGCGGCATACCCTCCGAGTGTATTTCTGCTATGAAAAAGCTTCTCACAAAAAATGCATTCGCCGTTCGCAGCCGGCATAAAACTGTAGGTCCACCCAATTAGGAAAACCAAAAGGAGCACTTCTTGAATAGGGAGAGAAGCTCGGTCATTAAACTCGTCAGAGTTATAATAACGCCAATGTATTATTATTATTATATTATTATTAATTTGGAATTGATCCACTTCACGGGTTTTCAACAAATTAAAAAAAACACTAACTTCCCTTTCCAAATACAAATCACGTTCCCGAATGGTACGTTTTTTTTTTTTAATAATTTTAACGTATTCCGTATATACGGTAATAACACTTCCTATCATAATTAATATCAATTCTAAATCCCCATTCATTATACATTTTATTGAATCTTTCGCGAATTGGTAAAATATGTATTTTCAAAAATAACAACGGCGGAAATTGTATATATGTATGTATGTAGTGTAATTGACAGACGCAACCATACGCATACACTGGAGCAGCCAGGGCCGCACGCAAGAAAACGTTTAGATGCGCATACGCACACGCATTCGCATACGGTGCATTAGAGTTGGACTATAATGAACCGTATGCAGATGCGTATGCGTGTGCGTGTCACTGACAGCCGTGTTGCATACCTGTGTTTAAATGAGGCAAACTCCAGTGGCACGGATGTAAATGCACCACACGCATAGAAAATTCGAAGATGATTTCGAACACGCATTCGAATGCAGCTAAGTTGAAAATTTTGTACTTCTATGCGCTTTCTATGCGTTTCGCAGCCAATATTAATTTGGTTGCTACATCGGTATACATATTTAATCGTAAAAACTTCGTTAAATTGATTTAAAGTGAAGTAGTGAAAATTTTTTTGCCAGCAGAAATGTTAATTAAAAGGTGTTTTAATTATATTTAGAAATGGTTAATATTAATTATATGTTAATTACTATCTGCATATCCATGTACATAGTACATGAATTTAAATTACATATACATATGTAGTTACCCGTGTAAAAATACATAATTGAAACTTAAATAAGTTTAACTGTGAAAAAATATTTAAGTGAAATGAGTACTCTTTTGAATAGGGAGTTTTCGCCTTGGTATAACAGAACACCAGATTTCAGAGGTTGTGCATATATGTACATACATATTTGTATTAACCAAAATTTTTAGTCTGATATTTTAAGGCAAAGCAACTGTAATTCTTACAATACATAAAAATCAACGGATAGCAATTTGGCAATGTGGCCGCTGTGGTGCAATGGATAGAGCACTCGCCTGCTATACCAGAAGTCTCGGGTTCTAACCCCAGTCCGGACAAACACCAAAAAATTTGTCTAATTAATTAAAAACCAATTATTGGGTTTTTAGAAATACCGGTAACCTTTCGGCAGTGGGCGGCTTACCCTCCGAGTGTATTTCTGCCATGAAAAAGCTTCTCACAAAAAATGCATTCGCCGTTCGGAGCCGGCATAAAACTGTAGGTCCACCCAATTAGCAAAAACAAAAGCAGCACTTCTCGAATTGGGAGAGAAGCTCGGTCATTAAACTCGTCAGAGTTATAATAGCGCCAGTGTATTATTGTTATTATTATTATTGTTATATTATTATTAATTTGGAACTGATCCACTTCACGGGTTTTCATCAACTTAAAGAAACACTAACTTCCCTTTCCAAAAACAAATCACGTACCCGAATGTTACTTTTTTTTTTAATAATTTTAAAGTATTCCGTATATACGGCAATAACACTTCCTATCATAATATCAATTCTAAATCATCATCCATTATACATTTTATTGAATCTTTCGCGAATTGGTAAAATATGTATTTTCAAAAATAACAATGGCGGGAATTGTATATATGTATGTAGTGTAATTGACAGACGCAACCATGCGCATACACTGGAGCAGCCAGGGCCGCACGCAAGAAAACGTTTAGATGCGCATACGCACACGCATTCGCATACGGTGCATTAGAGTTGGACTATTAGTTAAAATCGGTATTAAATTTAGAATGATGTTTAAAAGAGTGGTGTGTCATAGACCAGTTAGAACGTTTTTGCTAAAATGAAACGGAACAGGGTTACCCATATAAAATAATAAGAATCGTTCTGTAATTTTGAGAAATTTCAAGTGTTTTAAAAGTTCACCCTGTGTTAACTTTTAAATTGAAAAGTTCACCCTGTGTCAACTTGTAAATTGAAAAGAAAAAAGTAAGCGCATCTATCTATTCGACTTTTGATGTTTGCATATTTTAACTTAATCGTATATTTAAAATACGCTAAAAAACAACTAAAAGTGAGTTAAATTTTGATATAAAACTACACACTTCATATAAATCAAAATGAACTTGTAAGTTTAGGGAACAACAAGGTCTCGTGCACCGAACTGGAGCGCAGTAGAAAAAGCTTGTCTGCGAGAAAGCATTGAGTGCCACCTGCATATTTATTAAAATGTCTTCTTTATACGTTTTATTTATTTATTTTTTATTGTATTCACGTACTCTCTTTCTATTTTTATAGTTTTCATGACGAATTCCCAGCTTAGAACAATAGGTCTGTTTGGTGAGATTTTGGGTAGAATGCTATTTTATGTCAAACTGAAGATGGAGGCAAAAGTTCAACAAACGCATTTGTGCGAAATGCTATTTAGTGTCAAAAATGACGCTTAGGAACAGTGTTGCCACAGCCTCAAAAATTATGGTATCACAAATTGATGCCTTCATGGTTTTTTTTTTCGTGGTCGCGCTTTCCTTTACCGATCGTAAAAACCGTTTATAAAAGGGGCGTTGCATCGTCCTCCGATCCTATATCTGAAGACGGAACAGTCTGGAGGCCGATAGTTTTCGAAATATAAATATTTGTTTTTTCAAAATACCTTTATTTTGGTGATAACGGGTTGAAAGGACCACATAATCTTTCTGGGGCAAGATCTACGTACCCATACACAGTAATCCTGCGTGGAATACCTTCATCGCCTTCATGAGGGAGTACTTAAATTTATATAAAAAAAACACCTAAGCACAATTACATATGAATGATACGTAGATATTTTTTATTTTGTCTTAGAACAAATTTTATTTTTATCAAACTTTTGGTTGGACCACTCCGCATAGCAGGCATTTTGACTTAAAGGAGGACAGAGCGATAAATATTTAAGAACTGATTCAATGACTCCAAATCAATTCCAGAATCAGCTCTGGCAACTAGATCACCCAGCTCCTTTGACCCATTGCATTTTATAGACCTTTTATATTACTCGGTACAGTACCAAAGTATTCATATTTATTTGCATGTGAAATTTAAGTATTATCTTTATATTTTTATATTATAAAAAAAAACGATATCGTTAAAACAACGAAAGTAGCTTACTTTATTAATTTTAATTTTTTTCTCAAAAATTTGTCTGTGTTAGAACACCAAAAGCAGCATATTTTATTAATTTTAATTTTTTTTTTTCAAACATTTTTCGGTGATACCAAAAAAAAACCATAAATGTATCAATTTGTGATACCAAATTTTTTGAGGCTGTGGTAACACTGTTTACAATTTCTTCCTCTTCTTCAGAGATTTTGACATATTTTAGGAAAGTACCCACACAAATTCTGTGTGCGGATTCCTACAAATAGCTAGTCTTCTTTCTCGCTCACATCCTCTGATCCTCTCGCTCTTTTGTGGTAAAATACCTGCAAATCATACGCTTTCCTACACTCAACAAACGCTATTAATAGTTTAAGATTTTAAAATGACATTCACCTCTTTTTAATGTTAGAACGCTGTTTTAGTGATAAAACCGATTTTAAGTCGACTATGACAGAGATAAAATGACGTTTATGCTAGCATCATTCTAAGTGTATTAAAACACTGTTTTAAATCGACTATGACTACGGCCCTATGGATAAATGAAGTTTAATTAATTTATTTAATTTAATACGCTAAAAACAAAATTTACTTGTTTTTAATTCACAAAAACGTTTAGCATAAATGACAGCTGTGACTGACGTTTAGACCATGCTTCTTCTTGTTGAAGTGTTTTGGACACCATTTACAATGGGTGTCGCAATATGCGTTGCCACTCTGCTGGAAAAGAATAGCAAGAGAGCTAAACATGGTGGATTTGTAAATATATTGACAATTGAATGTAAATTTGAATTTGATTGCTGATTTGACAGCTAACTTATCATTTCAACGAAACATTCAAAGAAGGGACATCTCCGCACTGGATACGAAATTTCAAACAGTGCCCATTTCGAGCGCTTTCACATTACTCGGTGTGGTATCGGATCGACAATTTTGGGTTTTGCCCAAAGCTTACCGAACACATGTATTTCACTTGACAGTATCACAATAATATTGCATACATGAAATCGGAGCGGGTTAATCTCGATAAACCTCAACGCGGTAAGTCAGTAAAAAACTCGTTGCGGCTATAAATGTAAAGCTCCTGCCAAACGATGCAATGAAAGTGCTTTCCGAAAGTGTCAAATCATTGAAAGAACTTTCATGAGTATCCACACGACGCAATGAAAGTGCTTTCAGAAAGTGCTTTTTACTTCCACTTTCTGAAAACTTTCAGGAATTACTTTTCGTTTGTCCACACGGTGAAAGGGAAATGAGTTTTTGAAAGTACTTTCTGGCAGCTGTCAAATTACGTTCAGACAGCTGTGAGAAGAAGACAGATATAGGAGAGCAAACAGCTTGTTGTGTGCATGATGGTTGTGTGAGAGAAAACAGCTGTGCGTGGATGGTGATGGTGGTGACTTTTGTGTATATATATATAACTTGTTTTGTGTCTTTGCTTTTGTGTTTTTTGTGTTCATATGAAAAATATAACGTGATAATTAAATATTATAATAATTGTATTTTATTTGTACATATGTAATTTATAAAGAAAACATATTTACATGCCGGTTCGATCATTTAGACAACACTCTATCAGCTAGCAATTTTCAGAAAGTAAAACACTTTCAGATGTAACAATTGAAAGTGAAAAGTATTTCTGAAAAGTATTTTTCTCGCAGCTAGACGACAAAGATGACTTTATACGAAACTCTTTTTTACTCTCTCACTTTTATGATTTTCCCACGGGTTTTCTGTGGCTTTGTTGCCAGCATCAACACAACAGAAAACCCGGTCGATCAGCTGTTTGTACAAATTGCAGGTGCCAGAAGGGAAAACACGCCAAAATAAATAGGCGCATTTGGTGGATTTAGATTTTTTGTTTTGTGTGTTAAATTTTGTTGAAATAATAATGAATTATGAAAAATATCGAGGTAATTGTATTGCTCGTGTATAGCACGCAGTGCAGTTTATTGTTTCAACTGGAAAAAATTGTGTTTCAGTTAAAATTATAAAAAATATGTTAATGAGATGGAATGCGGGCAGCGGTTATTCAGTAGATTTATATATATCTCCGGTTAAAAATTATTATATTTCAGTTCTAATATATTACATTTTAATAGAATTGCAAAATAGAGTAAAATATTTCTTAAAAAATACCACCCAACTACATGTATTATCGTTCACCACTTTTTGTGCGTTATTCTTAATTTGTCTGAGATTGGGTTTCGAAAACGAATATTCAGAATGTGGGAAAGTCATACTATCCTGTGTATCACTTTTGTGGTTATATCCTTATAATAATTTGGTATAAACAAAATTTTATTATTGTTAGTCTTCAATAACATAAGGAAGCCGAATAATTCCCAGAATTACTATGTAAAATACCCATTTTCAGTTTTCGAACAAAGTGGCACTAATGAAAAATGTTATAAAAAATGCGCATTTTGACAGCGCTCTCACGAAATGAAGAGTTTCGTATCTAGTTATCTATGCTAGACGATGAAAGTTTTTGGTAAGAAATTAATTGCTGAAATTTCGGATAACACTTTCAGAAAGTACTTTTTTGGTGGCTACACGAGAAAATTTGACTTTTTCACTTTCTGAAAGCACTTTAATTGCATCGTTTGGCAGGTGCTTAACAAGCTAAATTTCTGAGGAAAAATGTCGATTCGAAGTCGTACCAAAGAGCATATATCTATAAGAGGCTGCAGTTTGGAAGTAGCGAAATTTGCCAACGGGCCTGAAAAAATGACGATTGCGCGAGTTCAGGCCCAATGAAAATTCGAACATGCCAAATGCGAAAATGTGAGTGACTTTGGAGTGACAATCTAGTTGGTTTGAGTGAAAAAACAAATTGCAAACTCAAAACAAATATTATGATGAGTAATTTGTAACATGTGCGCTTTCAGCTGTACATGCTTATCTGCTGATACCTACATACATATGTATGTATATGTATGCAAATACAAAGGATTTTCATAATTTCAATAATCTTCATAATATAAAACAAAATTCTTAAGTTTATCATAAAAAAAATTAAAAAGCCGAAAATGTAAATTTCTGAAATAGATACCTACCTATGACCATGTCACAATAGGGTTCGATCCCCGGACTCTTGGGCATGTATGTACATACATACATACCTATGTACATTTATTTGCGAAAAATTGTTGGTAGGTATGTATTTTTATATATGTACACACATATTGATACATGCATATATGGATGTATTTTTGTCAACTGATATGCATACAAAAATACATACATACATACATACATATATTGCACGTGCATTCCATATGTACGTACCCCTTTGCATCCCTATACAAACTTCTTAAACCGTGCGTAAAAACATATGTATGTATCTATGTATGTGATATCCAACAACAACCATGACTGTCCTCCAAACCTATAGAAATAGAACAAGCAAAATTTTTCATTCATAAATTCAAAGCCAAATGAAATGTGGCAACGTAGCCGTCGTGCAAAACGACATCGATTTCAATAATTTTCTGTCCAGCTCGACTTCAAATAATTAATGGGTAACTGTGTAACCTAATAAAAACGCAAGTCGTAAATTAACGCATGCTCGCAAATTTTTCATATGCGTTGAACCGAAATTGACTTGCGGGCGCATACAGATAAAGAAATAGAAAAGTATAGAAAATCAGAGAAAATCTTGTTATTTTGTGGAATATGTATATGTATACCTAACACACACGATATCAAACGCAACTGTCAATTTTTTTGCAAACAATCAGCCACAATGCTTAAAGGTACGTTCGCGACGGCAATCAGAACCGCAGTGTTGTAAGTATCACGTTCTTCGCGTGTTTGTGGCAACACCTGCAAAAGTCAAACGTTCGTTCGACACATCAACCGTGCAGTTTGCTTGAATAATCGGCAACAGAAAATTTGTGTCTGCAATTTTTGCTTTTAAAAAATGGAAAGAGAAGGGTAAGCATGATTGCTATATATTTAATGGAATATGCAATAATGTAATTTTAATAACACAAATTAATTGCAAATACTTTTAATAATGCTGTTATAGCAATATATCAGCTGAGTATCAGCAGGCAAGTGCAAAATAAGCAACGGGGTTGTTGTACTGCTGCAATTATAAATTTTCATGAACGTACCCTAATTTCAACTGTCACGCAAAACAAAAATTGGGCGTCGAGTTTGCCTTTTACGCACGCTGTTCAATTTCGGTTACTCCCATACAAGTTGTATGGGCATGAGAAATTTTTGACAGTAAATTGACGGCGTGCGTTTGTATTAGGTTACACAGTAAGGTGTCAAGTGCCAAGGGACAAGCGGCATTATATTTTATGTTTTTGTACAGCTCAACAAAAGACAATTACACGCAATGTCACATTCGACGGTCGCACAATTTGCAGAAATTCATAACCGTGCCTACATACAAACATTCATACATACATATGTACATATGTATGTATGCCCTTACATACCGACAAGTCATACTCTGCTCGCACAAAATTTGGCAAAACAGGTTCTTTTCATAAATCACAGAAATTTCAAGTTGAGCTCGCTTTCAAGTCAGGACAGGGAAAGGCACTCAGCCATTGTCATCGCTCTTTGCATCAAGTTCGATTGCTAGAGTATCATATGTAAATTAATATCAATAAGCAAGGGCGCACGCGTAAATTGCGGCCTGTTTATTGTCGACAGTAATTTCGTAGCGGTGGTGTTCTATCGTCTTACTTCGCTGAACAAACAAACAGCCGACAACCCTTCGTTTGATCGCTGCGAAGAAGTCAAGTTTTGTGCAAAAACAAAAAACATCAGACATCAATGCAGGCCGATTCAAGGCAGATCTAAGAAGGTAGGCGCACGGGCGAATTTAGAAACTACTTTTTTATTAACAAAGGTAGAGTGTAATAACAAAATTAAAGCGGATTCACATCATGGCCAATAGGAATGGGCCAGTCCCAATCGAATTTAGATTTTAACCAAGGCTAAATATCATTTTGACATTACACTGTATCAATTACAGTAACAAAATACATGGGAAATTTCTGTATTCGCCACCGGGCCTACCTTTGTAAATCTGCCTTGAGTTGGACTAGAAAAATTAATGAAATTGTCGTCGATTTTCGCAGACGTTGTTGCCACTTTTCACTAGATTTTTTGTGATTAGTTATGAATGAAATTGTTATTGTTGTAGGTTTGGTGGACAGTATTATGTATGTATTTGTTTTTGGATGGCACGCACGTTTGTATATACATATGTATGTATGTATGTACATGGGGATGTAGACATGTTTTGAGAAGTCTGGCAATGGAAAATGTATGCACATGTGTAGATAGTATATTTTTGCATCTATACATACATACATATGTATGTACATATGGATGATTGACGCATACATATACGCGAAAAAAGAACTATAAAATGCCGACGGCAATTTGAATTAGGTAATTAATTAAGAAAGCTTGTTTTTATTTACATACATAGGTAGGTACCTACATATGTACATATGTACATACATCCATACAGGTTTTGCATATTTTTTGAACTTTATACATAATATCGAGCCCTATTGTGACATGGTGATATGTATTTCTGAAATTTTTATTTTCAGTTTTTATGTATGTACCTACCTACCTACTTTGAAACTTTTTGAAAACAGCGAAAATTATGGAAATTTTGAAAATACAGTCGAGTCTGGATATAGTGAACCCCCGCTATAGTGAATACCTCGATATAGTGAACACCGAAATATTTACATAGAGTACTCTAAATAGTGAACTATCGAAAGCCTCTAAATAGTGAACAAAATTTTAAACGCAAAAAGTAAGCAAAAGTGACAAACAAAAAACAAAAATTAACCAGAAATATGTATGTAAAATCGGGTATTCCTCGAAAATGCTCATTTTATGTTTATTCCTGAAAAATCTGATTCAATTTGATGCCAGTGTTTATTTGTTTCCTGTCGGATGCAGACCGCTTCTGAGTGAATGTGTGCTGTTTTATCTCTTTCTAAAAGTTTTTGTGCGTTAATAAATTAAGTTTTATTATGCCTGCGAGAAAATTCCTTTCGTTAAAGCAAAAAGCTGAAATTGTTGGGGAAATCGAAAGAGGCACTATTGTTTCACCCTTGGCAAATATGTATGGTGTAGCCAAATCCACAATTTCGGGAATAAAAAAATTCTCGTAATCGCATGACCTGAAGCCAACACTACTGACTTGCTGGCATACTAGCATTGACAAGCCTGCGCGAGAAAGTGGTCCAAAAATCACTTACCGAACGCAAGAAGCAAACATCTATTCGCGAATTCTTTAAATAAAAATTCATATAAACATTTGTATTTTCCAAAGTATTAATTAATTCCAATGATATGTTAATCTTACATTTACAGACATGAATTTTTACGTTATTTAAAAAAAAATGTCAACCTTAATATAGTGAACAGCCTGGATACTATGAACAGGCCGTGCAAAAATTAGTTCACTATATCCAGACTCGACTGTACATAAGTAATGAAAATCGCTTTATTTATATCAGCAGATGTGGACAAATTTACTAACATTCGTTTGTACAGATCGGCGGTCACCTATGTTAATACTCTGTTACTCAAATAAGCAACTTTTATAATCAACTCACTCACATTCCATTAACTCAACATTTTTTACTCAATATTTCTACTCACGCACTCAAGTTGTTCGAATTTTCGAAAGGTCTGAAAATCAGCGAGTAAATTGACAAAATTTGACAATGGGTCCAATCTCGCGCGAAAGTGACATCTAGTGGTGAGATTATAACGAGTGCAGCCTCTTATAGATATATGCTCTTTGGTCGTACACTTGTGTCGCTTAGAGTAATTGTGAATGATTGATGAGCGTTCACATACAAATCTACCCACCCATGCGACATCTGCTGTCACATTTAAATATACTGTAGGTTTGAGACACTGCTAATTGGTTATTTCAAAAATCTGCTTTACCTACTTTTTCACCCCTATTGCGAGTGTCGACTGTGATAGATAATACCAAAGAGCATATATCTATAAGAGGCTGCACTCGTTATAATCTCACCACTAGATGTCACTTTCGCGCGAGATTGGACCCATTGTCAAATTTTGTCAATTTACTCGCTGATTTTCAGACCTTTCGAAAATTCGAACAACTTGAGTGCGTGAGTAGAAATATTGAGTAAAAAATGTTGAGTTAATGGAATGTGAGTGAGTTGATTATAAAAGTTGCTTATTTGAGTAACAGAGTATTAACATAGGTGACCGCCGATCTGTACAAACGAATGTTAGTAAATTTGTCCACATCTGCTGATATAAATAAAGCGATTTTCATTACTTATGTATTTTCAAAATTTCCATAATTTTCGCTGTTTTCAAAAAGTTTCAAAGTAGGTAGGTAGGTACATACATAAAAACTGAAAATAAAAATTTCAGAAATACATATCACCATGTCACAATAGGGCTCGATATTATGTATAAAGTTCAAAAAATATGCAAAACCTGTATGGATGTATGTACATATGTACATATGTAGGTACCTACCTATGTATGTAAATAAAAACAAGCTTTCTTAATTAATTACCTAATTCAAATTGCCGTCGGCATTTTATAGTTCTTTTTTCGCGTATATGTATGCGTCAATCATCCATATGTACATACATATGTATGTATGTATAGATGCAAAAATATACTATCTACACATGTGCATACATTTTCCATTGCCAGACTTCTCAAAACATGTCTACATCCCCATGTACATACATACATACATATGTATATACAAACGTGCGTGCCATCCAAAAACAAATACATACATAATACTGTCCACCAAACCTACAACAATAACAATTTCATTCATAACTAATCACAAAAAATCTAGTGAAAAGTGGCAACAACGTCTGCGAAAATCGACGACAATTTCATTAATTTTTCTAGTCCAACTCAAGGCAGATTTACAAAGGTAGGCCCGGTGGCGAATACAGAAATTTCCCATGTATTTTGTTACTGTAATTGATACAGTGTAATGTCAAAATGATATTTAGCCTTGGTTAAAATCTAAATTCGATTGGGACTGGCCCATTCCTATTGGCCATGATGTGAATCCGCTTTAATTTTGTTATTACACTCTACCTTTGTTAATAAAAAAGTAGTTTCTAAATTCGCCCGTGCGCCTACCTTCTTAGATCTGCCTTGAATCGGCCTGCATTGATGTCTGATGTTTTTTGTTTTTGCACAAAACTTGACTTCTTCGCAGCGATCAAACGAAGGGTTGTCGGCTGTTTGTTTGTTCAGCGAAGTAAGACGATAGAACACCACCGCTACGAAATTACTGTCGACAATAAACAGGCCGCAATTTACGCGTGCGCCCTTGCTTATTGATATTAATTTACATATGATACTCTAGCAATCGAACTTGATGCAAAGAGCGATGACAATGGCTGAGTGCCTTTCCCTGTCCTGACTTGAAAGCGAGCTCAACTTGAAATTTCTGTGATTTATGAAAAGAACCTGTTTTGCCAAATTTTGTGCGAGCAGAGTATGACTTGTCGGTATGTAAGGGCATACATACATATGTACATATGTATGTATGAATGTTTGTATGTAGGCACGGTTATGAATTTCTGCAAATTGTGCGACCGTCGAATGTGACATTGCGTGTAATTGTCTTTTGTTGAGCTGTACAAAAACATAAAATATAATGCCGCTTGTCCCTTGGCACTTGACACCTTACTGTGTAACCTAATACAAACGCACGCCGTCAATTTACTGTCAAAAATTTCTCATGCCCATACAACTTGTATGGGAGTAACCGAAATTGAACAGCGTGCGTAAAAGGCAAACTCGACGCCCAATTTTTGTTTTGCGTGACAGTTGAAATTAGGGTACGTTCATGAAAATTTATAATTGCAGCAGTACAACAACCCCGTTGCTTATTTTGCACTTGCCTGCTGATACTCAGCTGATATATTGCTATAACAGCATTATTAAAAGTATTTGCAATTAATTTGTGTTATTAAAATTACATTATTGCATATTCCATTAAATATATAGCAATCATGCTTACCCTTCTCTTTCCATTTTTTAAAAGCAAAAATTGCAGACACAAATTTTCTGTTGCCGATTATTCAAGCAAACTGCACGGTTGATGTGTCGAACGAACGTTTGACTTTTGCAGGTGTTGCCACAAACACGCGAAGAACGTGATACTTACAACACTGCGGTTCTGATTGCCGTCGCGAACGTACCTTTAAGCATTGTGGCTGATTGTTTGCAAAAAAATTGACAGTTGCGTTTGATATCGTGTGTGTTAGGTATACATATACATATTCCACAAAATAACAAGATTTTCTCTGATTTTCTATACTTTTCTATTTCTTTATCTGTATGCGCCCGCAAGTCAATTTCGGTTCAACGCATATGAAAAATTTGCGAGCATGCGTTAATTTACGACTTGCGTTTTTATTAGGTTACACAGTTACCCATTAATTATTTGAAGTCGAGCTGGACAGAAAATTATTGAAATCGATGTCGTTTTGCACGACGGCTACGTTGCCACATTTCATTTGGCTTTGAATTTATGAATGAAAAATTTTGCTTGTTCTATTTCTATAGGTTTGGAGGACAGTCATGGTTGTTGTTGGATATCACATACATAGATACATACATATGTTTTTACGCACGGTTTAAGAAGTTTGTATAGGGATGCAAAGGGGTACGTACATATGGAATGCACGTGCAATATATGTATGTATGTATGTATGTATTTTTGTATGCATATCAGTTGACAAAAATACATCCATATATGCATGTATCAATATGTGTGTACATATATAAAAATACATACCTACCAACAATTTTTCGCAAATAAATGTACATAGGTATGTATGTATGTACATACATGCCCAAGAGTCCGGGGATCGAACCCTATTGTGACATGGTCATAGGTAGGTATCTATTTCAGAAATTTACATTTTCGGCTTTTTAATTTTTTTTATGATAAACTTAAGAATTTTGTTTTATATTATGAAGATTATTGAAATTATGAAAATCCTTTGTATTTGCATACATATACATACATATGTATGTAGGTATCAGCAGATAAGCATGTACAGCTGAAAGCGCACATGTTACAAATTACTCATCATAATATTTGTTTTGAGTTTGCAATTTGTTTTTTCACTCAAACCAACTAGATTGTCACTCCAAAGTCACTCACATTTTCGCATTTGGCATGTTCGAATTTTCATTGGGCCTGAACTCGCGCAATCGTCATTTTTTCAGGCCCGTTGGCAAATTTCGCTACTTCCAAACTGCAGCCTCTTATAGATATATGCTCTTTGATAATACTGGTCGACAAGTTTTTGTTACAGAAATAAAATTCTACTTTTCTAAAGAATTTCGGTGCGCTGAATTCGAATCTGAAGTCAGATTTTCTGTAATACGTACAGTTTTTGAGATATTCTTGCTTAAAGAGGCCAAAAACGCGATTTTTGGCTATATTCACTCCTCAATATCTTTTAAATTACTGACTTATTTTAAAAATTGATTAAAGCTATTGAAAGCTCGGCCATTTCTCTTGAAGAAAACGTTTTAATATTTCAGATATCTTTCTTGTAACTTGCAATATTGCATATTAAGCTTCATTAGTTTTGCAATATTTTCTCCATACAAAAATAATTAAAAATTTTGAAGCACGCTTTTAGGCAGTTTATTATATTATGGACGTATGTAAGTGGCTTCTTAAAAGAATTATTCTGCTAAGCAACTACAAAATTTGATTGCGCCTATAACATGCTACAAATGCTGGCGTTGTTTTCGACGACAAATACCTTATTGTGCAAAAACATATATTACTATATACCTAAATTAGATATCTGAAAAATTAAAACGTTTTCTTCAAGAGTAATGGCCGAGCTTTCAATAGCTTTGATAAATTTTTAAAATAAGTAAGTAATTTAAAAGATATTGAGGAGTGAATATAGGCAAAAAACGTGTTTTTCGCCTCTTTGGGCTTGAATATCTAAAAAACTGTACGTATTACAGAAAATCTGACTTCAGATTCGGATTCAGCGCACCGAAATCCTTTAGAAAAGTATAATTTTATTTCTGTAACAAATATTTGTTGAAATTTTGTCGACCAGTGTAATCGATTGTTGGTCGATCCAGGATCATTATATTTACGTGCTCTTTGGTCGATCAATAACCGATTATCTATCACAATCGACACTTGCAATACGGGTGTTTTTTTTTTATTTTCGGGCGCGCTTGTAAATAAAAATGGAAATCAAGTGTTAACGAAATTTATGTAAGTTTTGTTTCTGCGTAGAAATAATTATAAGAAATTAAAATAAGTATGTAATGGTTAATTTGTTAGCACATAAGGATTGTGGCATTTCCTCGTTTTTTTTGTTATTCACTTTGAAGTAGTGCTTTTGATACAGTAGTACAGTAGTATCTCCCAGGTAAGGGTATTGGTTTCTTATTTATCCATTTATCAGTTTCGCCATCGTAAATTGAAACACAGTCTTTATACACTGCATTAAACCCACCAACAGCCCATAATTGATTGTCGATAGAAATGGGGCAAACACTTTGGAGTGCACTATTCAAAGAGCCAATCTAAGAAAAGATCACAATCCTCAGTTTGTTTTCGAAACATACAAGAAGAATAAATTAATTTTACCAGACCTTGGTCCATTCACATTTCTGTGAATCGTGACGTTCAACGGTGTCTAAGTTTTTTCCATTCCATCCACCTACAGCAAATATTTGGCCATTGTGCACAGTTACCTGAAAAGTTATGACCAATTAAAAAATTCTTTATTTTTCCAATTTATTTTGTTCATTTACAGCAGGATTAGCGCGCGCTTCATTCAAATTGGAACATTGCAACCAACAATTCGTTTTAGGATCATAACATTCCACCGATTTCAAGTATTCGCTTCCATTTTTTCCGCCCACAACATAAATTTTTCCATTTAAAGTGACTGCGTGAGAACGCGAACGTGGTGTGATCATATCACTTACTGAGCTCCATCCATTAGACTCGGTATATCTAAATATGAATAAAAGATATTCGAAAAATTGAAAATTAGCGAACCATTTAAAATGTTTTTTTTTTTTTTTTTGATGAAATGTTCATTGTTCAAAATTTGTTTTCAAACAAATCTAGCATTTTTTAATTAAGAGTTTTTTAATAATCCTCTGAGAAATGATTGTTGCGATTGTTTTAATGAAAGCGTTAATAGCTGCAATTCTAATTTATTATATTTTATTTATTTCACTTGCTTAAATTTAGAGCTCTAACTACACACCTGTTTAATATTTACAATGCAAATATGTAGTATGTATAAATTATGTTTTTACTTACTTTTCCACTGATTTTAATGCTTTGTCATCTGTCCCAAATCCGCCAATTGCATAAATTTCGTCATTTAATAATGCAACACAATGCAAAGATCGCGATTCGTTCATTGACGGCATTTGCTTGAATGTTTTCGTTTTGAAATTCCAACTTTTAACTTCGTTAATTCGTTTACCATTTTGATCGCCGCCAATGAAAATCAAATTATCATCCTTAAGAATTACGCCAAAACCGATGAGATCGATTGTTATATCAAACCATTTGACCCAAGAATATTCAGTTTTGTTATATTGAAATATGGTTCCACTATCATTATCCTGTAATATTAATAACAGTAATAATATACGGATATTTTAATACTTTGTGAATATATGTATGTACATACATATGTGCATATTCAATTTAATAAAATTTAATATAAAAAAGTTAATCTTAAAAAAAAAACTTTTTGCAGAGATAAATCTGTAGGCCAATTAAAATAAGTGCATTTTTCCAAATTAATAATAATATAATACAATGGCGCTATTATAACTCTGACGAGTTTTATGGCCGAGCTTCTCTCCCAATTCGAGGTGTGCTCCTTTTTGTTTTTCCTACTAGTTGGGTGGACCTACAGTTTTATGCCGGCTCCGAACGGCGAATGCATTTTTTGTGAGAAGCTTTTTCATGGCAGAAATACTCTCGGAGGGTATGCCACCCACTGCCGAGAGGTGACCGCTGCTCTTAAAAAATCCAATAATTCGATTTTTACTAATTAGAAAAATTGTTTTGGTGTTTTGCTCGGACCGTGGTTTGAACCCGAGACCTCTGGCATAGCAGGCGAGCACTCTACCCACTGCACCACAGCGACCAAATTGGTTTTTGAAAAAAAAAAAAAATTATTTTTCCTCGGCTGAAACTTCCAAGAGGTTGCTGCCCCTGGGCAATAGACCTCCGACTCTCCTCCCCGATGCGTTCCGGGTACTTGCGCCAGGGAAGGAGAGACTGCGGAG
Organism: Urophora cardui; assembly: GCA_960531455.1. Classification (NCBI taxonomy): domain Eukaryota; kingdom Metazoa; phylum Arthropoda; class Insecta; order Diptera; family Tephritidae; genus Urophora; species Urophora cardui. Next base: position 129,098,552 of record OY482672.1, read on the forward strand.
GTCGATGACCTTTCTCGTCTTAAAAGCACAATTCATACTTTAAATTCTGTGGAGAGTGGAGAATGCTGTTGCAGTGACCCAATTTCGTTAGACTTAAAAGGGAGTTTTGTAGATTTGGAGGCCAAACTGTCGCATTGCAACAACGAAAAATTGATCATATTTATCATTTTATAACACTTACACCAATACATAATGCCAAAAGCACTGTCTCATTTGCATCTTCAACTGGAGTCTGCGCCGTTCGTGGATTTGAGAATCTCAGTGATATAGTTGAACGAGTCATTGGAGCATTAATCCATGATACCGTTTTTAATGCTATATTTTCACAACACGGCAGCGGATAAATGTCTTTCATTAGGAAGTTGGTATCAAATTGATTTAGTCGCAAACACGAAATCAAATCGGGCAACTGTTGTATACGCACCGGGGAATCATGTTCATACCAACGTTTCACCGCTGCGAAGGCATCTTTCTCATTTTCAATATTCAAATCATCAGATTCTAAAAGCGCTTGCAATTTATTTGCTTCAAAGTTCAAAAATTCAGGCATTTGGGCTACCTAAAAGATAAATTGAAGCAATTCAATGGAAATGTTCTTTTTTATGTTGCACAGCATTCCCACTTACCTCCGTGAAATTTTCTAATTCATATTCGAATATCTTTTGCTTGAGCATCTCACATTGAATTTCGTTCTCAAGCGAATACAAACGCTCCAGCGTGTAATCGCTGATGTGATCCATAAGATAGTTAACGCTGTTAGTAATGGCATCCTCAAATTGCAATTTCAAAGAGGCCTTCAACATTCTCTCCACGTTGTCCATTGTTATGAGTGCTTGCCCAGTGTAACAGAAGGTGATTAAACGTTCGAAAGTGTCGCTATCGATGTCATTCAATTCGATGAGGGGACAAATGCCTTCGTCGCTTCTGAACAGTTGTCTAAAATAAGGACTTGCCGACGAGAGAATTAGGCGGTGTGCGGTAACTCTGTGAAATGTAAGATATGACAAATTTTATATTTAAATACATATGTACATACATGTATAGTATGATGGAAAATTTATTAACTTACAATGCATTGGGATTTGTTAGTTTGAATGTTACATCAGTTAACTCCTGCTCGTCGAAGTGTTCGTAGATTTGAACTAAAAGCTTTTCCATAAAGTATTTAACTCCATCGGAACTCACCTCTGGGAGGCGTTGACGTGGTGCTGGTGCCAATAATATTACCATTTTAACTTAAATTTTGTAACGATCTAAAATTCGAAGTGAAGAATAAAACGAACAGCCGAACAAGCGAATACAAACATAAAATACATAGAATTGTCACTTCTGGAATCTCTATTCACATGGTCCCAAGCATACACACAATCCCGTATAGGGTTTGACTGTTGATCGGCATTAAGGAAACAATCAACACTTCGGATACCAAGTCATACAGGAATCGATCAGAAAAACTAAACCCGAACTTCACTCTTACGAGTGTCTTAGGCCAATCACGAAGAGCCATTTGTCAAGGATTCATATAAGAAGCTGCTTCGAAATGATTGAAATAACCATTACCTATGTATATATATGGGCGATCAGCAGCCAGGCCATTTGGGGTCACTCGTTTCTCATGTATAGATCGTGTGTGCGCTGCTAGCAAGCTATCGCTGCGCTGACCGCGAACCAGTTTGCACTTGTACGTTGTCAGGTAATATGATATGCGGAGAAATGTTTTTCCAGTGCTCTGCTTTTGCACGCATACTGCCACAAAAAGTTTGCGTGCGTGTCGGTTCCTCTGCCAGCGCTGCCGATCGATAATGTATATGTATGCATATATCTACATACATATGTATGGAGATGACTGGATCAGTTTAAGATAGCAAAAAGTTGTCCAAGGTACGCTGGCCGAGTAAATTAAGACAAATGCCTAGTTTCCAGCAATCTCACAGCTCCCACATCAGTGGGTGTTAAGTACCAGAACGATTAGATAGATACATATGTACATATGTCCGGTTATGGTGCGCCACTAGGGCTTCATGCTTCAGAACTTCTGGGCAGTGTTTTCGGATTGGCTTCGGTATAATGCGCACGCAATATTTGTTTTCAAACCATGCAAATTTTTCAATGAGAGACTCAGTAAATGTTCTCTGGGTTTTAATTTTACTAATTTTAACACTCCGAACTATGCAATAAATACTGAGATATAACTCCAGAAAGAAAATTCTGCCGGCGGGAAAATTTTCCAACAATCTACCACGCGTTAAAAAAAAGGACTTGTCGGGCGTTGTAGAGGAGGTCCTGCTTATTCAAAATCCAAAGGTCCCGTCGACCGGAGATATTTGTCAGTTGTAAAATTTACAAAACAAAACCCCAAAACTGTGCAGTATTACCGTATGAAGACACTTATAAAAACACGCACTATGTATATTTGTGTGCAGAACACCTTTTTGCGTTGGCGGCCTTCGGCCGCGCTTCAAAAAATAACCCTCAGCCGCAGAATTCTCTTTCTGGGGTAACATAAATGGACCCATCACATTATCAATAAACTACCAACAAATATCTCGTGAACTATAAGCCTCCGGCAGGTTTTGATTTTAGTTTTGAGATCTGTGGGAGGCCCTCTACCTCCCTGAAAGTCATTTTTCTCGGACCGTAGTTCCTTAATCTAAGGCCTACCCTCTTGGTAGACAGATGGAAATCTGAGCCAAAATAGTAATTGCGGGTTGTAGAGGTCCTCCTCATTCTAAAAGTCCCGTCGACCGGAGATGTTTGTATTTGTTGTAGTTCAGGAGATATTCCTTGTTAAAGTAGTAGAACACCTTTTTGCGTTGGAGGCATTCGGCCGAGCTTTAAAAAAATAACCTCCAGCCGGCAGAGTGCTCTTTCTGGAGACCCATGAACAAAGTATACTCTATATAGTAAGATAACTTGGCAATCGATGAAAAACAGCTGTGATCACCTGTTTTTAATACGACGTTTTACAACCCTGCGTCACAGTTGGTCACAGGGTTTCACTTACATGGGCATTGAAAAGTTGCGCTGGAACATTTTAAACTGATGATAAAACTATAATAAAAACTTGAAATTAACAATTATAAATGCATTAGAGGTTTTCTTTTGTGGTATTTATTGTTCCTCTTCTGATTTTCATATGTATAATTGCATTTTTGTTTATTTTTATAAACTTCAAAATCATTTCATAGTTACTTAAGAGTGCAACTCTGTTGTTTGTTTCTACATTTTTCTTCTCTCCTTATTCTTTGTTTACAATTTCGCAAATAGCCGCATGAATCATGACCAAATTATTTGGCCATGGCCAAGAATTATCTAAAGAAGGATATCGTAGTAGATAAGCTGATTGGAATTGTGTATGTATACTAAAAAGTGTGAATGTCAGACAAAACGAATTGGGAAAAATTTTACATTGAAATTCATTTCTCTCCTCTTTCACATTGACATTTTTAAAGAAGAAACAAGATAAAGCAAACGCAAGTAACTTAACCTGTATTGGATAAGCCTTGGCCATGGCTTGAATTAAATAAATTAACATCTAATTGGAAACTGTAACTAATACAGCGCTAACAAATATTATTCGGCATTATCATGCTTATCCAAGCACTAAATTCTATCATTAACATGGAAGCGAGATATACATACATAGCAGTAAGTATACATGTAGCCTTGGACGAGTGTAGTTATTATTAATACCTATTACAACTTTAATCTTTTTTTTGTAGATATGAGAATCTGCGAGTCACTAGATCGTCCTAATTCTTTTAGTTTATAAAACGTTGGTGATCCCTTCAAGCAACTGGTGGTATTCGTAGTTCCGGCACACTATTTACAGCAGAGTACATGGGAAATAGTGAGGGTCGGGTTTACACCTCTCCACCACGCCAAAAAAACGGTTCACAAAACTGAAGACCCCACCTGCCGGAGACTTATAGTTCCCGATATATTCCTTCTTAAAGTTGGGAAATTTACTATGCAAAACACTATACACACACACACATGTGCGTGTATTTGTCGTCACCACTGAGGCTTTATATCACCCAACAAGCATATTTCACGGTTCAAAATTACGTTTGAATAAAATTGTTTGTACAATTTTGCGAGTTGAAATGGCCGCAAAAGTACAGTAGACCGAGCCATAGATATTACTCCGGAAAGAGAATTCTACCGACTGAGGGTTATTTTTCATAAGTGCGGCCGAAGGCCGCCTATGCTGAAGGGTGTACTACGCAGAAGGACATCACTGTGGAGGTAGCCACGGTTATGACCAACGACCGGACTTGGATGGCGTAGCCCAGGGTTATTTTTATAAGCGCGGCCGAAGGCCGCCAACGCAGAAAAGTGTTCTGCACAAAAGCACTTTGGACCGGGCCATAGATACTACTCCGGAAAGAGAATTCTGCTGGCTGAGGGTTATTATTTATAAGCGCGGTCGAAGGCCCCCAACGCAAAAGCTGTTCTCCGCAAAAGGTTTTTCTTTATCTTCTCTCTAATAAAAGAAAATGTGGTGCAAACGTAACTTTGAAACCTCACATATGTATGCTTGTTGGGTGATATAAAGGCCCAGTGGTGACGACAAACACACGCACATTTGTGTGTGTGTATAGTGTTTTGCATAGTAAAATTAGCAACTTTAACAACAAATATCTCGGAAACTATAAGCCTCCGGCAAGTTTGGTTTTCAGATTTGGGGTCTGTGAGAGCCCCTCTACACCCCTGTATAAGTAATTTTTCTCGGAGCGTGCTGGAATAATGGAAAAACTTCCCAAAAATCCTATAAAAACGCCTTTCCACCACCATTTATTTATTTTTGCTTTCTACTGTTTCGTTCTAAAACCAGAGAGAAAGAATACATAAACAAGCGCAGGGTTGCATTTTAGCGTATGCTTTTAATCTGATGATGATGACGATGAAATAAAAGAATAAACCGTGCACATGGCAAGAACTATAAAATGTGTTATGTCTTCTCAAAAGAGCATAAAATGGCAATTGGCACCAAGGTTGCGTGATTTTGATTTGGCTGAATCACGAATCAAATATATTTTCTGATTCTTGATTCAAAATATTTTCAAATAAAAGATAAATTTGATTTCTGGTTCGTTTCACAAAAGAATCAGAAATTCCATTTGATTCGTGATTCAAACTATTTTCAAATCAAAGATAAATTTGATTGGTGATTCATTTCTCAAAAGAATCAAAAATATTTTTTGATTCTTGATTCAAACATGATTTCAAATCAAAATTATTTAGAATCAAAATTTGATTCGAATCAAAAATATTTTTTTTAATCAAAAATGTATTTCAAATAAAAAATACTTTAATACGTGATCCCACCATCCCGCTCGAGTTGAGGAAATGCAAAAAATCTAAATTGTCAACAAACGTCTACGGTGTATGTAAGAAAATGCAAGCAGATTTTCACAGTTGCCTTAGCCAAGCATTTGCACGTAAAAACATATTTATATACTTACATATATATGTACATTAGGGTGCTTTTAATTTGTATGAAAAATTTAAAAGTTCATAAAAAGACTGTATCGCCCCCTCAATCTGTAGTAACATGGTCAAAGATATCACACATCAATTTTGGTCCCGATTGGTGGCGGTTAAGGCGTGGCGCATTGAGGTCAAAGTTCAGAAAACTCTATGAAGGGTCAAAAAATCAAAATAGTTTTTTTAATTATCTAATACCCAAAATTAATACTTCTATACCCAATGATAACAAATATAACTTTTAGTCCCGATTGATGACGGTTTACTGGTGTTTCAAGGGGGTCAAAGTTCAGATTACCATATGCGACACTAAAAATGTAAGTCTTCTATGGCAATCTGAACATTGACCCCCTTAAAACACCGTTAAACCATCATCAATCGGAACCAAAATTTATATTTGTTATCCTTGGGTATAGAAGTATTAATTTTGGGTATAATATAATTAAAAAAAATATTTTGATTTTTTCACCCTTCATACAGTTTTCTGAACTTTGACCTCAATGCGCCACGCCTTAACCGCCACCAATCGGGACCAAAATTGATGTGTGATATCTTTGACCATGTTACTACAGATTGAGGGGGCGATACAGTAAAATATCGTTAATTTGAATTTTAAAAGCACTCTAAATGAAAAAATGAAATGAAATTTTCGATTCTAAATAAATTTTTGATTCAAGATAATTTTTTGATTCGAATAAAAAATTTGATTCGAATCAAGAATTTATTTTGAATCAAGAATCAAATAGATTTTTGATTCTTTTAAGAAATAAATCACAAATCAAATTTATCTTTGATTTGAAAATAGTTTGAATCACGAATCAAAGGGTATTTTTGATTCTTTTGTGAAATGAATCACCAATAAAAATTATCTTTTATTTGAAAGTATTTTGAATCACGAATCAGGCTGATTCTTTATTTGAAAGTTGATTTGAAATCAAAATTGATTCGAAATCACGCAACCCTGATTAGCACACTGCGTTTTCGAAGAAAATTCATATTTTTTGTGTTATATGTAAAATGATAGCTTTGACGTAAAAGATATGAAATTATTATGACATTACCTCTGTTCAATAACAAACAAATTTTACGAATTTCATATGGAGAACTGTCATTTTTTAGGAAAAATTCGTAATAGTTTTTTGTAAGGGAACATAGCTATTCTAATTCAATAAGAGTACTATAAAAATTTTACTCTGATGTCATTTGCCTGTGCCAATGGGTAAAAAGTTTCTGTATGGTCGTGTTTGTAACGGTGGAAAAGTACGCGGTAAGTTTGAGAAATATAAGGTAAATAAAATTTTACTAACCGATGGAGCTAGGTAAATTTTTTACAACACAATAGAAATTTTTGACATATCGGAAGAAGAGTGTATCGCCAAATTGGCGCTAAATTTTTCTTAAATAAAACTGGCCAATAGTTCTATAAAAATACACATAAAGTAATTATTAGAAATAAACGGCCATGTAAAAACAAACATGAAGTTGTAGTCATTTGTTTTCTAAAAGATTTACAGTCAATATTGTATATATTTCATAATAAAATATTAATTTCGCTGGAGTTATAAAATTTTATACGTCAAAATATACTGCTGTGAAAACGTTTTAATTTCACACAGCAAATTGGTAAAATTTTCCAACCATGGTAACCCAACTTAGGATTTCAGGGTTCTGTGGTCGTGATTTTTAATCGCCATTCCTTCATTCTCGCGCTGTGCGAGTGGTTGTCAATAGCGAGAAATGGTTGTCAAACGGCCGCTTATCGATAACTCGATATTCGAGTTTGCATACTATATAGAGTATACCCTGCCAGCCAGGTAGCAGCTATTTATATGGATATTTAGCAGCTACTCATGTAGCTATAAAACTAGCTATTTTTGTTCAGGCGGCGTGACGATATTGACAAGTAATCCAGAGGTTAAGATGTGGTTAACATTATTACGTTAATGTTGTGGTTATTATGTAGCTAGTGCTACCAATACAAATTTCCTTTTGTTTGGTTAATTCAGTGGCTAAGATGTGGTTAGCAATAATAATCTAATCTTATGGTTATTTTGTAGCTAATTTTAGCTACTGCTACAACAAACAAAAACATTGCAATTAATGAAAGTTTTTTGTTCTTTATTTTATATTTCCTTATACAACTGAATATTTTACTTATTTAAAGCTAAATTTGAATAAAAATTCTTATAATCTATATGGATACATATGTCTAAAAGATTTGGCTAACTTTAATAAGATTTTTCATAGAATCCATTGTACTCTTGGGCCGGCTTTCCATCAAGGAAACACGCTACGAGAAAATTACTTTTTCAGGGATGTAGAGGGGCTGTCACAGATTTCAGAATTGAAATGGAAACTTGTCGGAGTCTTATAGGTCACGAGATATTTGTTGTTGAAGTTGTGAAATTCACCAACCAAAACTGCGCCAATTCCGAGGAAAAGCACATATAAAAACACGCACATATGCATATATGTATGTACGTACATGTGTGTAGAACAACTTTTTGCGTTGATGGCCTTCGCCCGAAGTAATATCTATGGACCCAAACAAGTTTTGATTTTAGTTTTGATATCTGTGAAAGCTTCTCTACTCCCCTAATAAAAGGGGAAGCCGACACGTACAACGTTTGAATCTTTCCGTTCATGATGTTTTGGCTGCGTCGGTAGTATGTTATAAGGATTGAGGTGGCCGAGCACCACCTACGCTTGGCATTCCACCACCACCTCCACTGGCACCTGGTCTTTGACAATATGGTGGATGGGGAGCTTCAAAATGTAGTTTTTGTATTAGCTTTTCAGACACTCGATGTTCGTCCGTAGCGGTACGAGCATGTTCCACGAATTCAGGACCATATTTACTAAAGAAAATATCGGAAATAACTTTGAGCTCGGCTCTTTCATCTGCGTAATTAGATCGAAACATTGAAGCCACAACACAATTCAATTAATCCACTGCTTCCACAAGTTAATCCTACCTACGGAAAAACAGGATTAAAATGAGAATTCAAATAATTAAAAGTTAATAAATTACCGTACCAACTGGCGATTGCTTTAATCTTAACTGCATTAGATAGTTGATTGATTTCAAATGGTGGAAGCGATACCTCGCCAATGGTTGGCATTAACATACTGCAAAGAAAATAATAATGTTTGTAAATATTTGTAAAAGTGTACCGAGTATGTAAATTTAAATTAATATATCTCACAGATTTTCACCCAATTCAATTGCGGCTGACCAATTGTTCAAAAATGGCCGTGAATTGATCGATTATGCGCATTATCGGTGTATCGGATTGGAATGTATCGAATTTTTCGATAGAACTGGTTAGCGTTGGCTGGCAGGGTACTTTGCCCATGAATTTAGATAAGGTAAAGGCTCCCCTAACATCCCCTCAAATATTCATTGAAAAGCACAAATACTTTTGTATGTAGATACAGCTTTTGGTAGGCAGATGTAAATGTCAAACAGCGTATAATATCAACATTAGGAATAAATAAATTTTGCTTACTTACCAATAAAATGCATACAAAAATTTGAATTGAATTAAAACCACCACAAAATTACAAGCCGCAAGTTAGCATAAATCGGTATAAATGACATTTATGACGTTTTAGTGATGAGCGATATATCGCAAACTGTGATTTTTTCACTGTGAATAAAAAATCGCAAATCGTAATTGCGATCACTTTTTCAAAATAGCAGTTCACTACTTAAGCTTAGTATCGACCTCTCAAGAAATTGAATACACTTTTTTACCACTATTTTTCAACATAATGCGAACACAGCAACACAGGTTTTGCCAAGAAATATATCATCGAGCATTTATTTCTTAAAGAAATTTTGACGTTTGTTGCGTGTTGAAAAAAAATCGTGAAAATCGTTAGTGAAAATGGCAAAAAAGAAACGAAAAATAGAATGCACAATTTTTCTAATGATGCAAGGGCATAGTTGGCATCGATTTCTCATATTTTATTCCATTCCGGCCATCAATATACCACAGTTTAGCAGTAATATAAGGTCATCCTCGTCGCTTTCGATGATTTCCTAAAATAACAACAAAATAAAACTATTGAAAACAAATATTTGAAGCTTTTATTTAATGTTTTTTAGGAACTTATCAATTTCTCATGTTTACAAAATGGCTTATTTTGTTTACGTTTTTGATGATCTTCTTCGTTTCACTTGGTATTCACGGTGGAATAATAAACGTCAAAATTTCTTGCCTACTACTATTTTTCACTCAAGAATTAAAGCTAAAATTTTCTTGAGCTGTTTCTTGAGAGGTCGATACCAGCCTTTAGAGCGCTTTCACATTACTCGGTGCGGAATCGGATCGACATTTTTGGTTTTTACCGAAAGTATACCGAAACCTTCCGACCACATGTATTTCAATTGGCACTTTCACATTAGTGTTGCATACATGAAATCGGAGCGGATTAATTTCGGTATACCGCAACGCAGTAAGACCGGCCAGTAAAATTTGAGGAATTACTGCATACATTTTTGCGGCGTGATAAAAGAAGAAGAACAAAGTTAGTAAAAAACTCATTTCGGCTATAAATGTAGCAAGTTATAATGTCTTCGTCTTCGCTAGAAGACATTATTGTTATTATTGAGTGATTTGTTGAAGTTAAAAATTTTGTTTTGCAAATTTCGATGTGCCGATTACACACCGAAAGTATTCCCACAAGTGTGAAAAACACAGCAACGCGGAATCGTTTCGGTAAGCTGAAAATACCGAGCAAAAAATGTCGATCCGATGTCGTGCCGAGTAATGTGAAAAGGCCCTTATTGGGAACTGCTATCGATGTACCAAGTAAGCAGTTCACCTATGTGAATCGCAATCGCAAAAGCATTATAAATTTCTTTTTGTTTATACTTTTGAGCAGACCACATACGTATATAGAAATATAAGAAAAAAAAATTATTGAATTTACAATTTATCTTTGAAAAATGTTTACAAACAGGGAAATTACTGCGGAATACGTTGTTATTGCTATCATTTTGTTAACATAAAATGAAGACAGGTTATATCGCTCAGAAAACGCAAAATTGATCTCTACCGGTAACTGATGAGTTTATAGCAGTCCATGCAATCGCAATAGCAGTTTAAAATCGCAGTGATTTAAAAATAGCAATCACCGAAATCACAGATATCGAAAAATCGCAGTTTCTCTCATATCTATGACGTTTAGTCAATGCTTCTTCTGGTTAAGGTGTTTTGACCGACATTCACAATGGGATCGTAATGGAATGTTACCACCAGTTACCACCATGGAATCAAGGTTACCACGGTGTTGCAATAGAACGGTAGTTGTTCGGCATAAATAAATAAAGTGGTTCGCCGATGCCCATATACCTATGGCATACCTTACACGATCAATATAAATTGATGAATCGCGATCCAAATATCGTATGCCTATGAATTTGGTTGGTATGTCGGTGTCCAAACATAGCAACTCTGTCGTGAAATTATCGAACGATTCCCTTTTGTGACGATGTACTGTCTGCCATTTGTTCAAACACATCAACTCGTCGCTAGCCAAATTTTGTTCATTATGTTTTGTTCTGGCATTCTTCGAACGCTCTGATTGGTCGTTGGCGATAAGAATGGCAGCACAAAGCGTGTTAGCCGAGCACCGACGACTTGGAGGCCCCCTCCTTTCCTCGTCACCTCCTCGGGTACAAACGATCAAAAGCAGCGGGTTGCTCAACTTTTTCTCTCCGTGTTTGGACTAGGCATGGGTAACACTGCGCTGCGCTGCGCAATTGCGCTAACACCAACCCTGGCGTTATTGCGCTAACTCCGATTTGGGAAATGCGCCAACTCAATATAGCGCCAACTCAATTTTGCAATATAAAACCGACTCAATTTCGTGCGCTAACACCAGCACCAATATAGCGCTAGTGTAAAATGGCACCACCACTAAGCCAATAACAGCACAGCGTATATGACACCGTCACAATTATGTATGCTTGATAGTGATCTAAGTGACTCTAATTTCCAGCATATTTTCACAAATATACGGAATATGTTTCCAAATGATTTTGAAAATTAAAATTAATTTTGCGCCAAAAGAAATAAAACAGTGATGGTAAACAGTAAGAAGCGAACAAGTGTTATTTATCGACTAGCTGACCCGCCAGACGTTGTTCTGCCTAAAATTTATTCCTATAAAGCATAAAAGAAAAGTCCTAGATTGCCGTGTAGCCGTATCTCTATCCCTATCCCTATCCTTATACCTATCCCTATTCCTATTCCTATCGCTAACCCTATCCCTATTCCTATTCCTATCCCTATCCAGATCTCTAGCCCTATCCCTATGACTATTCTATCCCTCCAAACTTTCTAGGGTCACCCCTGGTCCACATTTTGGTCGATATCTCGGAAAACGGGTCGCATAGGGCCTTGAAAATCACCTCTTTTTAAATACTCACCAACACCTTTTATTTGATACCCATTTTGTAGAAAACCCGTTTGGGGTCACGCCTGGTTCATATTTCAGGAAATACCTCGAATACGGGGTCTTATATGGGACCAATAACTACACCTTGTTCAAGCACTCGTCAACACCTTTCATTTGATACCCATATCGTACGATCCCGTTATAGGGTTACCCTGGTCCACATTTTGTGGAATATCTCCAAAACCTCCCCGGATTCTTATACTTTTTTTGGCCATAAACCATCTCGGGCTCAATCGAAAACTACGTGCAAAATTTTATTTAATTCAGTCCAGCCGTTCTGGAGTTAAATTATCAGGGAGGAAAATGCGACTTATTTTTATATAATAGATATACAAAATGTATGGGAAAATAAATTTTTTTTTTAATTTTTCGGGAATTTTATGGGATATTCTCCTATTCTGGCCAGAGAACAATCTAAATTGGTGTCAATCATCCAAATCGGTGCAGGCGTCCTTGAGTTATACGCGTTTGTACTAAGGCCACTTCCTTTTATATATATAGATTATTCCATGGCAATTGCTCTAAAGGTGTTATTGCGCCAGAACAGTGCTCGGCGCCACAGTTGGCGCTGGTGTTATTGTATCAGCGCCAAAAAAATTGCGCCATTACCCATGGCTAGTTTGGACGACGACTATTGTATTGTCGATTCGACCGACCAGCCCGGCAACGCTTGTTGTCGTTTAGAGCCATTGTGAATTGATGAGTGTACAAAAAATCTACTCATCAAGACATCTGTCAAGGCAGATCTAGGAAGGTAGGCTCGGTGGCGTATTCAGAAACTACTTTTTTATTTAAAAAGGTAGAGTGTAATGTCAAAATCAAAGCGAATTCACATCATGACCAATAGGAATAGGCGAGTCCCAAGCGAATTCAGATTTTAACTAAGGCGAATTATCATTTTGACATTACACTCTACCAATTACAATAACAAAATACATGGGAAATTTCTGAATTCGCCACCGAGCCTACCTTCCTAGATCTGCCTTGACATCTGTCGTTAAATTTAAGTATACTCATGATACAACTGCTGTCACATTTAAATATACTGTAGAGTTGAGACACTGCTAATTGGTTATTTCAAAAATCCAAAGAGCATATATCTATATATATATGCTCTTTGAAAAATCTGCTTTACCTACTTTTTTTTTATTTTCGGGCGCGCTTGTAAATAAAAATGGAAATCAAGTGTTAATGAAATACAGGGTACGTTCATGAAAATTTATAATTGCAGCAGTACAGCAACTCCGTTGCTTATTTTGCACTTGCCTGCTGATACTCAGCTGATATATTGCTTTAACAGCATTATTAAAAGTATTTGCAATTAATTTGTGTTATTAAAATTACATTATTGCATATTCCATTAAATATATAGCAATCATGCTTACCCTTCTCTTTCCATTTTTTTAAAGTAAAAATTGCAGACACAAATTTTCTGTTGCCGATTATTCAAAGAAACTGCATGGTTGATGTGTCAAACGAACGTTTGACTTTTGCAGGTGTTGCCACAAACACGCGAAGAACGTGATACTTGCAACATTGCGGTCACTGTATAACTGTAGGCAAGCTTTGAGATGGGATTTTGGGAAATTCACCAATATTGGTTCCATTGACAGAAAAGGGTTGCCGGGGTGCTCACAGGAAGCACAGTCTTTTAGCATCACATGCGCTCAAAAGCGGATTGTATGAAGAGACGTTGCTAGAGCATGTTCTCTGCTCATTTTCTGCTTTTTCCAGGCTAAGGCTTCGGCTAGTAGGGGAAATCGTATTCAGTGATCTCGAATGGGTAGGTATCCAAGAGAGGGGTAAAGAAACTCTTGGCATTTGCCAAAGAGGCGAGACTGATTCCAGGCTCTTAATAAAAGAGATGTATGTATACACATTCGAAAACTATGGACTCATTTAGTCTATGTAAGGCCATTAATGACCAGCCAGTCTAACCTAACCTAACCCTTCACTGCTGTGGTTTCTATTGTATATGAAAGTAATACAAAATCTTACACAAAAAAAGCAACCTTCTTCCTCAGTCCAGAACGTGCTTCTAAGTTGTGGCAGATTCCGACTGAATATACATATGATTAGTAAATGCGAATTACGCTAAAGGCAGCAGAAAAGCGAGACCTTCACTGCGTTGGGAAGATCAGCTGAATAGTGATTCACCCTCGCTTGCTATTTCCTATTGGCATCAGGCGGCACGAAACAGAAATTAATAGCGCACTTTATTGGAAGAAGAAAAAATGAGAATTGTTTCAGTTTGAAGAGCCGTTTGTCATGTCAAAAACAGGCTTGTTCTTCAATTTGTAGAAACTCGAGTTTCAGAAAAATAAAAAAAAAAGTTCTAAAAGCTCCAAATGATTTATGTGTAAATTGTAGGCTTTAAGTTTTGTAAAACTTTGCTTATTAAAAAATTTTTATTGAAAGCATTACGTACCTACATTTATTTTTTGCTTTTTTATTTTTATTTCTTTGCACAAATTTTTGTATATCTTTATTAAACTAAGGTCTCTCGTCATTTCGTGCACTTTGGGCCAATTTACGACGCCAGAAAATACAAACAAACATGCTTCATGCAAAAACAAATTTTAGCACGCGCACGTCCGCCTTTCAAGGCGAATAATGCCAAAGAAAGAAAAATGCGCATCTGTCTGGTTTTGTTTTTTTTCACATAATAAATCTTATTCAATAAATTTGCTTGTGAAGAAGGTATTCATTTTCTTCTACAAAACTTTATAAGAAATATCAAATCATTTTTTTTTATTTTAACCGAAACGAAAGTTTAATAAAAATTCTTCCGAACGACAACGCATGTCATCATCAACATCGACGACGAAAAACGCAAACTCATAAGTGAGAGAGGGAGAGAAACGACTAGAGCACAGTGTTGTGCAAACAGGGCCGCCGAGAGAAAATCCTGGCCCGGGGTCAAAAAACTACGGGCCTGGTTTAGACCCAGCGTCTAAATATTCCGGTACACCCTAGTACGCACTTTAGTTTAATATAATGTATTAGTATATGTAAACATATACTGTGTGAAAAGCCGTTGACTCAACGAAAGTAACTTTCTGCAGGTCAGCGCGCTTTTCATAATTTTTGCTTTTCTCACTTGCGATTATACAGCCACAGCGGTAAGTGTACTTCTATATATTCCTATATATACATATATATCCTCATCTCATATATTCCCATATATATGCATATACATTGAAATAAAGCCATCCATGCTATTTTCTAACTAAATCCGTTCTTCTTTATATTTCATTTCCGGAAACCTTTATATAAATCCTCCTGAGCACCAACTGCGTCCAGGCGGATTTATTCAGGCCTCCATACTAAATGAACAAATTTTCAAAATCAAAATTCAATGAATGGAATATATAGTTACGAACTTTAATTTATCTATACATTAATACAGATGAAGTAAATATGTTTACATAGAAATATACATACATATTAGGGTGGGTCAAATGTATTGTTCAAAAGGCACATCCAGTTTCTGAATCCATGGGTCATACTGAGTAATATTGTCCGTGGGACCATAGATCTGAATGAATTCAAATTTATGTTGCAAAGCCGACGCTAAAAACCAACAATTCCTTAAGTGGGGTGCAGACACGTTAAGAGATTTAAAAAATTTGTTGAAATTTAAAACGATTGCTATCTACGAAAGGTAATTAAAGGTGTTGTTTGTTTATTTTCTGTAAGCAAAAAGCTTGTATATCATTTTGAGATTGCCGGGCCCTCTAAAGCCCGGGCCCGGGATAATTGGCCCTTTCAGTCTCCCCTCTCGTCGGGCCTGTGTGCAAAATAATAGCACTAAGTGCTAATTACATCAATCATCTGACAGCTACATACATACTAAAATTGTTGTTTGACCAGTTGTTAACAAAGTTTAGAGCGAAGTGACAGCCCTTGGTTGAAGTCTGATATAAAATCAGCTATCGTGGGTAACCCATTAATCGAATCATGTACTTGGAAAATATACAAGTTTTTAGGTTTTTTTAGAAAGAGATATATGTAATTATAATACTCTCAAACTCACCTGTTATGAAATTATTTATTTACAGCCCAGGGGCGGCGTGTAGGGATGTTATATCAAGCCACAATAATACGCTGGAGTTGCTGGAAAGGAACAAAATAGTATTGTTTTTTAAATTGCATAGCTTTGAAATTTAATTAAGAAGATTATACTGTTTCAAAAGAGGCAACAAGTTTTAATGCTTAGAAACACTGTCTAATAAAGTGAGCAATACCACTGCACAGTACAGTTGCGCTCTAAATTAATATGCTTTTATATCAGGGCTGCACATTAAAGTTATTTTTTATCAATAACCGAAAAAATATTTTGTTTTCAGTTCAACTTTGAAAAATTTTAACGTTAAGTGCTGAACAAAAAAATACTCTTTTGATAATTATCAAAAAAAATTATGAAAAAAAATTTCGTTTTGTTGATTATCAAAAAACAAATTTTTTTTGTTAATTTTTATTTGATATTCAACAAAACAAAATATTTTTGTTGATATCGTTGTGCAGCCTTGTTTTATATATGTATAGTAGACTGGGTTGGTCCCCATACGAAATAAAAAAGTTCTAAATGTCCGCCCCTAAATTTGAAGCTTATGTTGAAAGGGTTAAGGGACAGAATTTTTTATTTTTTTTTGACCCCGCCAAATACCGCCGAAATTGTTTTTTACTGTAACTTTGTTATTTAACTTCATTAGAATATAGAGCTTCAAAATACGAAAATAATGACGTAAGTATCAATTTTAAAAATCGGATGTTAAAAAACAGTAAGTGGTCTTCCACCCTCAAATTGTCGCGATGCGTGGCTTTCAATTACACTGTGCGACAATTTGAGGGTGGAAGACCATTTATTGCCACATTTGAACATTTTTTGATATACCTTCATAGCTACTGGTTATTTTTATTTTCTGTGGACCTAGATTTTTTTATACATAGATTTTGACCAAGGAGCCCCATAGTGAAGTTTTGTGAAGAATATTTTTCTAGACTATGGTAACCTTAAAGCGACCTACAAAAGGCCATTTGGCGCGCTCCTCCTTTTCTTTCTCTTCCCCTTTCCCCTTTATTTGCGCTTTATTTTCCCTTTATCCATTTTATTTTTCATATTTCCTCTTCCTGTCCTTCGCCATATCCGTCCCTTTCATTTTCCTCTTCCCTTTCTTTTTATTACCCATCTTCAGTGCTAGGCCTTGCATGACACTTCAAATTTAAAAATGAGATAAACTGTAGCGTAAAAATGGATTATTGAACGGTGGCACCCTTTTTGTAAAATTTTTAATAAATTACTCATTTCCATGCCAAGTCCTTTCATATGACACCTCAAATTTAAAAATCAAACAAACTATAGCGTAAAACTGAATTTTTGAACAGGTGGCAACCCTTTTTGAAAAATTTCTATTAAATTGCTCAATATCAGGTCAAGCCCCTTCATATGGTACCAAAAATTTTAAAATCAAGCAAACTATACAGTAAAATTAAATTTTCAAACATCTGGCAACCCATTTCAAAAAAATAAACCTTCCTGCACATCTACAGGTCAAGCCCTTTCATCTGACACCACATTTTCGAAAATCGGTATAACGGTGTAAAAGTTATGGTGCTTACAAAAAATCGCTTAGCGTAATATATATAAAGATATCAAATTGCAGGCTTTAAAACAGATTGAGAAAGTGTTTTAAGTGATCAACGAAGGATAGCTAAAGTTAAAAGTTAGTTTTGTTTTGTTTCCAAGCTCTAAAGTTTTTTAGAGCAATTCAAATGCAACTCTGTGCTGCTACTGTCCGCTATATTCACCTAAATAGGTTCCGTCATTTTTTCTTTTTCACCTAACCTTGCCTACAGGTCTACAGTGACTGCGGTTCTGATTGCCGTCGCGAACGTACCCATATGTACGTTTTGTTTAAAGTGCAGACATTGGTGACTTATCTGTAACCTTATAAAACAGCTGATTCAACCAACCTTACGGCTGTGTTACTAGTCATTGGTGCCTTATCGTAATTCTGTAGCTGTATCGTTAACTTACAGACCAATTGGATTTTGGTTAGCAACCCTAAATCCGTAAACAGCTGACGCTTGTGAAAGCAGATACAGGAAGGTAGGCGCATAGGCGAATGCAAAAACTTCTTTTTTATTTACAAAGGTAGATTATAATATCAAAATCAAAGCGAATTCACATCATGGCCAATAGTCATGGGCGAGTCCCAAGCGAATTCAGATTTTAACAAGGAGAAATATTATTTTGACATTACAATCTACCAATTAAAATAACAAAATACATGGGCAATTTCTTAATTCGCCTATGCGCCTAACTTCCAAGATCTGCCTCGACAAGTGTCGGCTGTTTACAGATTTACGGCACCACTAACAGCTCACATGGATAGCGATAAAGTTACAATACGGATAACGATACTGAAATACTTACGTCACCAGCGTAGAAATAATTCTAAGAAATTAAAATAAGTATGTTATGGTTAATTTGTGAGCACATAAGGATTGTGGCATTTCCTCGTTTTTTTAATTTGTTATTCACTTTGAAGTAGTGCTTTTGATACAGTAGTACAGTAGTATTTCCCAGGTAAGGGTATTGGTTTCTTATTTATCCATTTATCAGTTTCGCCATGGTAAAATGAAACACAATCTTTATACACTTCATTATACCCACCAACAGCCCATAATTGATTGTCGATAGAAATGGCGCAAATACTTTGAAGTGCACTATTCAAAGAGCCAATCTAAGAAAAGATCACATTCGTCAGTTTGTTTTCGAAACATACAAGAAGAATAAATTCATTTAATTAACCTTAGTCCATTCACATTTCTGTGGATCATAACGTTCAACGGTGTCTAAGTTTCTTTCATTCCATCCACCTACAGCAAATATTTGGCCATTGTGCACAATTACCTGAAAAGTAAGCCATGAATATATGTTTGATAAATTAGAAATTAATTCTTTATTTTTCCAATTTATTTTGTTCATTTACAGCAGGATTATCGCGCGCTTCATTCAAACTGGAACATTTCGACCAACAATTCGTTTTAGAATCATAACATTCCACCAATTTCAAGTATTCGCTTCCATTTATTCCGCCCACAACATAAATTTTTCCATTTAAAGTGACTGCGTGAGAATGCGAACGCGGTGTGATCATATCACTTACTGAGCTCCATCCATTTGACTCGGTATATCTAAATATGAATAAAAGATATTCGAAAAAACGAAAATTAGCGAACCATTTAATATGTTTTTTCCAGAGCTGGGCGATAAGGATTACGATTACATGAGGATTACGATTACAGTAATTGTAATCTTAGAAATTTTGAAATTAAGATTACTGTAATCGTAATCGCAAAAAACTTGAAATTACAATTACTGTAATCGTAATCGTCGTCACAAAAATAAGAATTACTGTAATCGTAATTTAAGAAATTTTGAAATTACGATTAATGTAATCGTAATCCTATGTGTAATCGATTGCACATGTAATCCTTATCGCCCAGCTCTGCTTTTCTCGATGAAATGTTCATTGTTCAAAATTTGTTTTCAAACAAATCTAGCATTTTTTAATTAAGAGTTTTTTAATAATCCTCTGAGAAATGATTGTTGCGATTGTTTTAATGAAAGCGTTAATAGCTGCAATTCTAATTTATTGTATTTTATTTATTTCACTTGCTTAAATTTAGAGCTCTAACTACACACCTGTTTAATATTTACAATGCAAATATGTAGTATGTATAAATTATGTTTTTACTTACTTTTCCACTGATCTTAATGCTTTGCCATCTGCCCCAAATCCCCCATTGCATAAATTTCGTCATTTAATAATGCAACACAATGCACAAATCGCACTTCGTTCATTGACGGCATTTGCTTGAATGTTTTCGTTTTGAAATTCCAACTTTTAACTTCGCTAATTCGTTTACCGTTCCGATAGCCGCCAATGAAAATCAAATTATCATCCTTAAGAATTACGCGAAAACTTCTGGCATCGATTTTTATATCAAACCATTTGACCCAAGAATATTCAGTTTTGTTATATTGAAATATGGTTCCACGGTCCTTATCCTGTAATATTAATAACAGTAATAATATACGGATATTTCGAATGAAGATAAATAATAGCTTAAAAAACTAAAAAACACGCTTTAATCTTAAAAATCGTACTAAAAATTGAGAAATAATTTAATTAGAAACAAAATGATGAACGAAAATATAAGTATTTAAGGAAAAGCGTGGGGTGCTCAGTATGTCAAAAAATATTTAAAATCGGTGTTTTTTTACTAATAATTTTATTTTGACTTTTTTGAGATTTCATATATCGTACTCTTTAATTTCGCAACTAGGTATATTTTTGTACTAGTTGTACGAATCGAATATTTTCATGTTCAAATATTATTGAGCACCCCCACGCTTTTCCTTAAATACTTATATTTTCGTTCATCATTTTGTTTCTAATTAAATTATTTCTCAATTTTTAGTACGATTTTTAAAATTAAAGCGTGTTTTTTAGTTTTTTAAGCTATTATTTATTTTTGACTTTTTAGTGAAATTTTTCATTAAAGGATGTTTTATGCGGACGCAAGAATAAAAGTAAAAAGAAGTCTGATGGGATGTGGTGTTCTCCGAAATAGATCTACATACATACATATGTATTTATAACTTCTACCAAAAATACCAACATGCAGTGAAGTAAACTAGCTTATTATGCAATATTTTCCAAACCCTTTTATTCAAGGTTTTCCAAACTAGTTTGGAAATACAAAATTTCCCAAACGTTTTGTTATATTTTACAATCAGAAAGTGAGGAGAAGTTGAGGTGAAGCATTTGAAAAGAACAAAAAAAAAGAAACCTGATTGAATAAATTCGAATTTAGACAATAAAGCTCCGAATACGTTTGTAGCGTAATGGTGAGGTATGCTGCCTACGGACCAAGCAGCTCAGGTTCGAGTGGCGCATTTTTTTTTTTTTTTTTTTTTTTTTATTTATTTTTTTTTTTTTAGAGAAATTTTTTTCACCTCACGTTTACAAAACATTGTATAAAAATGTAATTAGGGTTCCTTTTCGTTGATTCAGAACTTACTATTAAATGAATTACAAACAAAACCAGTTCTTGCTTTGCATACATATGTATGTACATGCGATTGTTTTATTGCAAACACAACAATGACAAAACAGAATGTTGTTACACAAAACACAAAACCAGTTCTTGCTCTGCATACGTATGTATGTATGTACATTGTACATGCGGCTGATTTCATTGCAAATACAACAAACCCAAAACAGAAAGCTACAAGCTTCATTTTTATACTCAGCTGTACTAGTACACAGAGTATTATAGTTTTAATCACATAACGGTGGATTGTAACAGAATGAAATAATCGAGATAGATATAGACTTATATATATCAAAATGATCAGGGTGAAAAGAGAAATCGATTGAGCCATGTCCGTCCGTCCGTCCGTCCGTCCGTCCGTCCGTCCGTCCGTCCGTCTGTCCGTCCGTCCGTCCGTCCGTCCGTCTGTAAACACTCTAACTCGCGCAAAAATTGAGATATTTTGATGAAATTTGGAACGCAAGTTGGTATCGAGACTGGGACGGTTGGTATTGAAAATGGGCGAAATCGGACCATGACCACGCCCACTTTTCCTATATAGAAAAAATCGGAAATTTGGTATCTCAGCCACTAATATAGCTAGAGTTTTAAAATTTTACCCACGTATTGAGCTCGGGCCCTTATGAAGAAATTTGATGAAGTTTTGGAAAATGGGCGGTGCCACGCCCACTTATTAAGGGTCAAACATTGAAAGTTTTATATGTCATAACTCAGAAACCGTTGAAGATATATCGATGAAATTTGGTACGCGTAATTTGCTTACATAGACAAATGTTTTGACGAAAAATTATCAAAATCGGTTTACGGCCACGCCCACTTTTATATATGTGTATTATAAAGTGACCTAATAAAACCATTTTAAGCGATATCTCTGTCAAATATAAAGATCTATCATTGAAATTTTGTCGCATGAGTCCAACTATGGACATAAAACAAAAAACACAAAAATTTTGGAATATGGGCGGTGCCACGCCCACTTATTAAGGGGCAGACATTGAAAGTTTTATGAGTCATAACTCAGAAACCGTTGAAGATATATCGATGAAATTCGGTACGCGTAATATAATTACTTAGTCAAATGTTTTGGCGAAAAATTATCAAAATCGGTTGACGGCCACGCCCACTTTTATATATAGGAAATATAAGGGGGCCTAATAAAAACATTTTAAGCGATATCTCTGTCAAATATAAAGATCAATCACTGAGATTTTGTGGCAGGAGTCCAACTATGGACATAAAACAAAAACTACAAAAATTTTGGAAAATGGGCGGTGCCACGCCCACTTATTAAGGAGCGAATATTGAAAGTTTAATAAGCCATAACTCAGAAACCGTTAAAGATATATCGATGAAATCTGGTACGCGTGATATATTTACTTAGCCAAATGTGTGGACGAAAAATTACCAAAATCGGTTGACGACCGCGCCCACTTTTATATATGTGTATTATAAAGTGACCTAATAAAACCATTTTAAGCGATATCTATGTGAAATATAAAGATAATTCATTGAAATTTTGTGACATGAGTTTTACAATAGACCGGAAACAAAAAATAAAAAAGTTTGGAAAATGGGCGTGGCACCGCCTCTTTTTAGACAAAGGGATATATGAGATTTCTTAGCCTTTAACTCGACAAATAATTGAGATATTATGACGAAACTTGGTTTATACACTTTTATAACATGTGTTAATAGACACGCAAAAATGTATTGAAATCGGTTTATGACCACGCCTACTTTTTAACAAAGATATTTCTGGAACACCCTTTTGGAATTTGTAACGTGAAGTCTTTGTAACTAAAAGTCATAGAGGGATGAAATTTTGCACTAACAATAATATTTGTATGCTTATTTGGATGATTGATATAAATTTTGAAAATGGGCGTGGCTGCGCCCTGTTTATGCAGCACTCGTTTCATATAAAATACACCCTATATCGAACAAACGCAAACAAACAATGAAAGCATACAGCTGAGTATCTAATGTTCGATTGCACTCGAACTTAGGCTTCCTTACTTGTTTTTGAGTGAATTTATGCATTGAGTTTATCGCCATCGCTATGAGCGATCGCTGGCTGTTGTGCGTTAGTTCGCTCGCTATTTGAGTGGTTATACGTTTTTCTTTGAACATTTGTTTGTGATTTGAGTAGAATGTATTTTTGAGCGTTCGTGAGTGAGTTTTTCCGTACCCTGCAAGCTTGTTACTTATTGGCCTGTATACGGGAGTGAATTGAAATTCATTGATGCTATTTTGAAGAAAGGTAACATAAAAGCCGCAATGAAGCATAAAATATAATGTTGATGTCCTACTATATGATGCCGTTGGGCTGTTGATATCATCGAATCCGGAGGAGAATAGAAATAATAAAGAGAACACAAAAAAGTGAATGTTTGAAAGATATAATAATTTAGTTAATTTAGTTAAATGTTTACAACTTTTAGGATGGGATGAAGTTACATACATACATACATACATACATACATACAGGTGAAACTAATAAAAGCGTGTTAAAAAAGCAATGAAGCGAAAGCTTCGGATTTTCATTCCAAACCGCATGCTTTTTTCATATGGTCGTCATTATACTTGCTAGGTATGCAGCATGAATTGTGGCAGTATTGTAGTGCTGAATATACAGCTGCCTACCTCCTAACTTTGTTATGTACTGCATTCGTATACATTTTTCTGTTTCGGCTTACTCCTCTTAACTCCTACTTTAGTCAGTGAGGAAATGATCTGTGCTCACTTTGTACGTGCCGCTCAACATACTTTAGGAGTACCTGCGGTATATCTAACAAAAGCAAGTATCCTGGCATGAAAAAAATATCGCATCACCACAGAAATAGGCCTAGTGGGTAGGTACATATGTATTGATTCACTTTTTATACTCAGCTGTACTAGTACACAGAGTATTATAGTTTTAATCACATAACGGTGGATTGTAACAGAATGAAATAACCGAGATAGATATAGACTTATATATATCAAAATGATCAGGGTGAAAAGAGAAATCGATTGAGCCATGTCCGTCCGTCCGTCCGTCCGTCCGTCCGTCCGTCCGTCTGTCCGTCCGTCCGTCTGTAAACACTCTAACTCGCGCAAAAATTGAGATATTTTGATGAAATTTGGAATGCAAGTTGGTATCGAGACTGGGACGGTTGGTATTGAAAATGGGCGAAATCGGACCATGACCACGCCCACTTTTCCTATATAGAAAAAATCGGAAATTTGGTATCTCAGTCCCTAATATAGCTGGAGCGATAAAATTTTACCCACATGTTGAGCTCAGGCCCCTATGAAGAAATTTTATGAAATTTTGGAAAATGGGCGGTGCCACGCCCACTTATTAAGGGTCAAACATTGAAAGTTTTATGAGTCATAACTCAGAAACCGTTGAAGATATGTCGATGAAATTTGGTACGCGTGATTTACGTACTTAGGCAAATGTTTTGACGGAAAATTGTCAAAATCGGTTGACGGCCACGCCCACTTTTATATATGTGTATTATAAAGTGACCTAATAAAAACATTTTAAGCGATATCTCTGTCAAATATAAAGATCTATCACTGAAATTTTGTGGCATGATTCCAACTATGAACATAAAACGAAAACCACAAAAATTTTGGAAAATGGGCGGAGCCACGCCCACTTATTAAGGGGCAAACATTGAAAGTTTTATGAGTCATAACTCAGAAACCGTTGAAGATATATCGATGAAATTTGGTACGCATGATATATTTACTTAGGCAAATGTGTGGACGAAAAATTACCAAAATCGGTTGACGACCACGCCCACTTTTATATATGTGTATTATAAAGTGGCCTAATAAAAACATTGTAAGCGATATCTTTGTCAAATATAAAGATAATTCATTGAAATTTTGTGACATGAGTTCCACAATAGACCGGAAACATAAAATAGACAAATTTTGGAAAATGGGCGTGGCACCGCCTCCTTTTGGACAAAGGGATATACGAGATTTATTAGCCTTTAACTCGACAAATAATTGAGATATTATGACGAAACTTGGTTTATACACTTTTATAACTTGTGTTAATAAACACGCAAAAATTAATTGAAATCGGTTTATGACCACGCCTACTTTTTAACAGATATTTCTGGAATACCCTTTGGGAGTTTGTAACGTGACATCTTTGTAACTAGAAGTCATAAAGGAATTAATTTTTGCACAAAGAATAATATTAATATGCTTAGTGGGATGACTGATAAAAATTTAGAAAATGGGCGTGGCTACGCCCACTTTATGCAGCACTCGCTTTATATAAAGTACACCGTGTTTCCATCAAACGCAAACAAACAATGAAAGCATACAGCTGAGTATCTAATGTTCGATTCCACTCGAACTTAGGCTTCCTTACTTGTTTATTATCTTTTCGGACAAAATGATTCGTTCTGTGCTCCTGTGGAATTCATTGAGTAAAATCGAGGCAGGCAGTAGCACACACACATGCGCATTTTTATGTATTAACTTTAAGTGAAGGTTTCTATTGTTTAGTAGGAATACAAAAGGACGAAGTAAAATAAGAGAAAAGATTTTGTGGAGGAGAGAAAAGATGTTGAATGAAAATGTCAAAAACACAAGCCCTGCGCTGGTAATATAAATGAATTACCCTGTTGGAAAAAATAGGAATTAACGCAAGGATATCCTTTAGTTTTTTGGACTGATCTAGATTTTTCAAACATGAGCATGAGAGGGAACGTTTACCAGTTTTCGAGTATTCTTTCAATTAACTGCCGATACGAATGATAGTGCTGAAGCTATCAATTGGGGAAAGTTATGTTGTTTACAGTGACTTGAAAAATTTTATTTGGCAAAAAAATGTAATAAAATCTTGAACATTTTCGTGCGATCATTTTTCACAAATTTCGACGTGGATTATCACGACAAGAGTGCATTGATGAACTTAAATTCTTATATAGCGATAAAGCACCATCCTACGGCACTGTGAAAAGTTCGTATAATGAATTCAACGGTAGCCGATGCTCGCTCAAAGACCAATTCCGTGAAGGTCGTCCAAAAACGGCCGTTGTACCAGAGAACATTGATGCCGTGCGTGAACTCATAATGCAAGATCGTCATGTGACATACCATGAGATAGAGACATCCTTGGACATTTCTCCCACCAGCATACATTCGATATTGCATAAACACCTGGCCGTAAAAAAGGTTTGTTCTCGTTGGATCCCGCACAATTTGACTGTCGCTGAAAAAAAGGCTCTTGTTGATTGGTGCAAGGAAATGTTGCAAAAATACGATCGCGGTGCTTCAAAAGACGTTTATAAGATCGTCACAGGTGACGAATCATGGATCTATGCGTACGAACCTGAAACAAAACAACAATCGACCGTGTGGCTCTTCGAAGACGAGCCAATTCCAGCGAAAGTTGTTCGTGGAAGAAGCACTTCGAAGCAAATGGTCGCCTGTTTCTTCGGCAAATCTGGTCATGTGGCGACTGTGCCGCTTGAGCAACGTAGGACGGTCAATTCTGACTGGTACACCATAATTTGTTTGCCTGAAGTCTTCGGAGAAATTCGAAAAACGAACAAGGGAAGATGAATCATTGTTCACCGTGACAATGCGAGCTCTCACACATCGACTCAAACCAACGCCTTTTTGGCCGGCAAAAACATCTAATTGTTGGGTCATCCGCCGTACAGCCCTGACTTGACACCCAATGACTTCTTATTATTCCCGCTCATCAAGAAAAAAATGCGTGGTTAACGATTTTCGTCGCCAGAAGATGCTGTTCAGCGTTCAAAAACCATGTTTTGGAGGTGTCTCAATCGGAGTGGAAAAAGTGCTTCGACAATT
This sequence comes from Urophora cardui, assembly GCA_960531455.1. NCBI lineage: Eukaryota > Metazoa > Arthropoda > Insecta > Diptera > Tephritidae > Urophora > Urophora cardui. Next base: position 129,125,471 of record OY482672.1, read on the forward strand.
GGCTTGAGCGCATGCAAAAGTGTATAAATCATGCTGAAGAATACTTTGAAAAACAATAAAACCATTTTTGATGATTAATATTCGCATTTTCATTATTAGGCTAAAAAATATATCGAGCAGCCCTCGTATTATTATTATTATGTGTATCCATAGACCGTTATTTTTGTGACCGTTTCATTTTTGTATATCTGATGCCAAATTCGTTTGAATGAAAAAAGATACTAAAGATGGCACATCGCTGAAACCGGTTTATAACCAAATCAAATTTGACAAGATATGACGGAGATTAGTTCCACAATACATCGTTTCCGAAGAACTTTATTTTCCCATAGTTCAAAAGGCATTTCATCACATTTATTACACTGAAGGTGGCACATCGCCGAAACCGTTTTATAACTAAATCAAACTTTACAATGGATGACGGAAATTCGTTCCCCAACACATACCAAATCATCACATTTACTTAAGGCCGTTTTCACCATTAAGCACTTAACCAGAGATTATTGTCCGGTTAAGAAATTAATTTGACAGCTCGCAATACAATTTATGTCAAACTAACCAGCGTTTAAATTGGGTTTACCACGTTATCCCCAAAATCAAAATTCCCAAATCAAAATCCCCAAACCAAAATCCCCAAAATAAAAATCCCCAAAATAAAAATCCCCAAAATCAAAATCCCCAAACACAAAATCCGCGGCGATTTCTAACCTAATTTTAATTTATTTCACACAGAACATGAGAATTCTACATTGGACATTATTCCTCAAACTGAAACTCATAAGAAATTGTATACGTGATGATTTCACAAATGTTTATTAATAAATTCATCTCAATAACTTATGATTACATATTTGCATACATACATATGTACATAACATAAATAAATACAAACTTCGTTGTTTATCAAATAAGCAATGGGAATCGACATTTTTTTCGACATTTTGAAAATTTGAAAATTTCTACATTGTTTTTTTCGACATTTCGAGGGTATCCCATTTACATACATACATACATAACATAAATAAAAAAAGACCGAAAAAAAAATGTCGAAACCGAAAATGTCGAAAAAAATGTCGAATCATAAAATGTCGAAGCAAAAAATATCATGTAAAAATTTGGAAAAATTTCTAATATAGTATTAAAAAATAGCCCAACTTATGGAAGCTCGAATTTTACACATCAATAATAAAAAATAAGAAAAATAACCCTCAGCCGGCAGAATTCTCTTCCCTGAGTAATATCTATGGCCCGGTCCACAGTGCTTTTGCGCAGAACACTTTTCTGCGTTGGCGGCCTTCGGCCGCGCTTATAAAAAATAACCCTGGGCTACGCCATCCGTCCGGACGTGTGCCCGTGGGATTTCGTGTTTGGGGATTTTGATTTTAAGGATTTTGATTTTGGGGATTTTGATTTTGGGGATTTTTTTTTTGGGGATTTTGTGCGTTGGGGATTTTGTTTTTTGGGGATTATGTGGCACTCCCTTTAAATTAACTAGAGATGGTGAAAACGTGCCTTATAGTGTATGCCTCTGCGATTGTAGCCGATTATTGGAGATTCCATTTCGTATATTCCGTCCATTAGTAGATGTACCCAAGATTCTGGATACAATTAAGAGCTACCAAATGATGAAGATATTCCCATTTTATATTCCGTGTAACTATTTGTTTTTTCCTACAGGGCATTTTTCATCATACCTTTAAACGTTCACATGCCAAACACGGATGCAATAAGGTACAGCACAGCTTCAAGGAACACACAACACAGCACACACAATGGCACAGCAGTCGAAATTCACACAGTCCGTTTATAGAGGGGGCCGTGTGTTTGCGGCTTGCGGCGTTGCTCGATCGCTGCTGGGCCTAATAAGGAAGATTACATAGCAAGCAAGGGCTACTACTCGCCGCGGCTGTATGCTTGGCATTTTATACTAGTTTTTATTAATTCTTTCTTTTTTTGCTTTTACAAGGTTATTGTTGTTGCATGGCTATTGTTGTTGCTGTTTATAAATCCCTTCATTTACCAAACTGTATGGCTTTTGTTGTTGATAAAGAGGTAACGTAAAGGTAATTCTCTTGTTGCTTTAGCGCCGTCGACACTCTACTCTTTTCATCGACTTAATCCCGTGATGTAAGCAAAGCAGAAGAAAGAAATAAACAAAAGCCAACAACAAAAAAGTATTCAAAAAATGGCACCAACAAAACCCAGCTTAAGAAAATATTCCAAAATCAACATTCAAATCAAAACAGAAGCCAAAAATTTTTACATATTTGCAGTGCCACACAAATCCTTTATGTCAGCGAATTATTCTGGCAGAAATATGTATAATGTATTCGAATTCTGCTTGAAAAAACAAATACAATAAACGAAATGAAGAAATTCTTTAGAAAGCGCAATGAATGAAAAGTTTAGGTTTTTTTTCTTGATCACCGCTCTATTTCGCTCTGCTCTGCATAGTACTTATCATCGCTCCATTTAAATTTAAATGAGGAAAATCTTAGGGAAATCGAAATGCAACCATGCAAGCTAACTTCCTAAAGGGTAAACAACAACAAACAATTGGCAAAAGGAATTGAAACAAATTTTTAATCTCAACATGTAAGGCAGTTTTCGAGTTTGGGATGGGGAGAAGTGGGTAATTTATAGCCAGCTGCGGGATTGCTTAAGGGGCGAGATTCAGCGAAAATTCTCTCACAATTGAATAACCCAATGAACATTGAAGCGAACGTTTGAAAATGATACCTTCACAACCAACCTTAATTTTCCAACGTTCATTTTATATTGGAAATGAAGGGGTTAGAGTCAAAAGGATCTAAGTACGTCTGACATTGCTTTGAGATAATTAAGATTGAAATTCTTAACGCCAATGGACGATGACAAAATCAGATGAGATGGCACTTTCAGAATTCTTCTTAACATTTATAGAGCTTTGCGCGTTAAAGACAGTGAATACCGAAGGAGATTTAATGCTAAGCTGTACGAGCTTTACACAGACATCGACATTGTTCAGCGAATAAAAATACAGCGGCTGCATTGGGCAGGTCATGTCGTGAGAGTGCACGAAGGCGCTCCGGCACAGAAAGTTTTTCTATCGCAACCCGCTTAAGGCGGCAGAAAAGGCAGACCACCACGGCATTGGGAAGATCAGATGAAGGACGAGTTAGTCTTTGGTATTTCTAATTGGCGCCAGGCAGCACGAAACAGCAATGACTGACGCGCTTTTTTGGACTCGGCCCAAAAATGTCTAGAAGGTTATGCGCCAATTAAGAAGATGATCAAAACTAAGGTATTGCCTCTTTGCCTTCTGTATAATTTCCCTCGAGAGCTTGCCTCGTTTAAGATCTAAATATTTTTTGACAAACTTGTGGTTTACTTTTTTGCTTTGAGCTTATAAAGATAAATCCTATCCTAGGACCAAGGAGGCGATTATTTTTAACAAAAAAAAGTATCTATAATTAAGATAACTCAATTCCTTGTTAAGCTTCTAAAGCATTATGAAAATTTTTTATGTCATCATCTCATCATTATGTGACAGTCTGAATACACCAAAAATAATAGAGGAGAGAACACAATAAAAGTAAAGTGAATGTTTAAAAAAAATAATAATTGAGTTAAACGTTGCAACTTTTAGGATAGGATGAAGTTACATACATACATACATACAGGTGAAGCTAATAAAAGCGTGTTAAAAAAGCATTTACAAATGTTCCATTGAAGCATTTACAAGAGCGTGGTGAATATTATAATGAAGCAAAACTGGGTATAATAATCAAAATGAATAACAAAAAAGGGGTGGAGAGTGTTTTTCTTTTTCACGAGTCCTTAAAAAATATCAATTTTCCTTACTTGAAAGTACGCTCATGCGTGCATACAAATTATTGTAATTTAAATTTTTTGATTATTATTTACTACACACACATAAATATATATATACATATGTATGTACATCTTATCCTTCCAGTTCCAATGACTCACGAAGAAAGATTGTTGAGTTAAGTAGGCAAAGCACAAAAAAGAAGGTATCCCACAGCGTTCTGTGTTCATGCATAGTTTTTTTTTTTTTTGATATGCAGATGAACGGAAGAAAACGGGGGCGTGTACACTGATTTACATACGTAACATCCATATAAATAAATACAAATGCATATCTACGAGTAAAAGGGGTCCCATTAACTTCACGTGCAATTCTAATTCATTTTGACTTCCATTGCTTAATAAAAAATTTAATTGCAATCAATAGTTTCAAGATGGAAAATATTTACTTTAAATCGTTTCGTTGCCTCGAGGCTTAAAACGATAAATATCACTAATGTGTTGCTTCATTGAAAGACGATTTTCTAAGCCACAAGCCGTGATTTGCATACATACAAATTTAATCGTCAATTATGTTTTGTTTGTGGAATGGGTTTAAGTGGAAAACGGGAAGAAGGGTAAGGAGTATGTATCAAAAGCTGGAAGAAGAAAGGCTTAGTTCGTGTTTGCCGAAGGCAATCGTATTTTTGACAGTCGTAAGCGAATTGGATATGAAATCGAGTAAAATTTGTATGCGTATTCAGAGGTAGAAACGAGTGAGCTATATAGCGCGTATCGAGAGCTGATAGTAAAAAAATTTCAATCACTCACAACTGTTGATGTTTGTGCCTAAGATGTTTGCTATAACCAGGAATTACAGTGCCTTCATAACCGCTTTTACGGCTTGTCTCTTCTGTGACTCTAAAACCATTTGAGTACTGATTTTTTTGTTTCCTTTTATTTGCCTACTCGCTCTACTACAGGATGTCCCGATCTCTACTTACTCGATAATTTCAAAATCTGAAACTTGTCTCTGAATTTCCAGTAAACATAAGATTTTAAGTAGTACACGAAATATCGAGATACTTTTAGCCTAACTTTGCGCTTGGCCTTGTCAGTGTGGGAACGGATAGTGTGAGATAAACCATTTTGACTCCGTTGACTCTGGAGATTTAGAATTGGAGCGATCAATCGAGCTGAGTAGCTACTTTGAAGCCTATCTATATTAAGATTTTGAGCTTTTTGTGTCCATGAATGATCAATGCTGGCCTTGACCTTTAGACTCACCTAAGCTTTGGCCGGAACTATGAAAATTTCACTTCGAAACTCACCACAGGAAAATTAGCCATAGGCAAATTATTAAGATATCTCTGCTCCCAGATTTTTCTTGGGTTTTTTCCAAGTTTTTCCAATATTCCCGTTTCCAATAAGAATTTATTATGAGATTTTTTCTAAGTATTAACTTCTTGTACTAATTTTCATGCAGAAATACATAGTTCAGTAAGAATTAGGGTTGCCAGATGTACTGATTTGATCAGTACAATACTGATTTTTCGTGCCCCGTACTGATGGTTTTAAAAACCTTAAGAAATACTGATTTGTTGGATTTTTGTACTGATTTATACTGATTTTTAGCGATTTTTAGCCGACACTAAAATAATTCATTTTTATCACTCTGCACTGTTTTTAATTTTCTGTTTTCATTTGACGTTTACCATGAAACGTTAAATGTCATAGAAACATGATTGACAGTTAACGATACAAAACAAAAATAAACTGCCAGTAATAAAGACAATTTTCTCCGCATATATTGTTTTCTTTTTTTTTTTCAAGGCAATGTACTGATTTTTTCGGGAAAGGTATCTGGCAACCCTAGTAAGAATTCGCATGTTTCATTCTACGTAAGCTCGAGTCGTTTTACGTTGCCTCAGTTCTAAGGCGAATCAGATAAGACAATCGATTCCTAGTATGGAATAGTTTTATAATTTCAAATCCACTATTCCTTTAAGTCCTTTAGTTATTACATCTGTGAATTTGTGTGCTTTTTTGTCTTAATGTGGCGTGTTAAATCACCCCATCTCATCTCTTAAAACATTTAAGCATAAGGAAATTGCAATAAAAACGACTTCTTAACTATACCCCACTAACTTTTCTTAACGATTGTAATGGTAATGTTGGCTTTTTATGGCACTGCTGTAATCCTTATATTATACTTAAGCAATTTTGGTGGTGGTTTTAATTGTTTTACCATGTCGATACACATAATGAATAAAGAAATTGAGCAGATATGATACAAAGGCAAAGCCATAAATCTTTTTTAATATCCTTAGACAACTATTTTTATATATGTATGTATGTTCGTACCTGCAGCTGTATATGTGTATGCCAAGCGGACGTGTTAAATTCCCATTAAAATTAATAATGAATAATTTTTTTTTTTTTTAATCGTAGTGATTATTTTAATAGGCTTACATCTGGGAAATTAATGATCAATTAAATTAATAATGATTAAATTAATAATGATCAATTAAATTAATAAATTATAAAAAATAATCATGATTAATAGCTATTAAAATAATAATCAGAAATAATAATATAATCAAATATTTTTTTAATTTTAGTTGTCTGATTATTTTAATTGTTTGATTGTTTTAATTGCTTGATTATTTTTTAAATTAAATTGCTTAATTATTTTTAATTGTATAATTGTTTTTAATTATTTAATTTTTTCTTTTTTGTTGTTTGCTTTTTGATTGTTTTTAATTGCTTGATCGTTTTCAATTATGCGATTATTTATTTTTATATGGTTATTTTTAATTATTTTTTCGTGCGTGACATTTTTTAAGGCGAGAATAAAAATAATTAATCGATTAATTAATTAATCACGCAATTATAACAATTAGAAATAATTCAAAATAATCAAATATTATAAATATATATTAATCATGCAATTAAAAAATCGAAAAGTAATTGAAAAAAAGATAATCATGCAATTAAAATTAACTAATCTATTAGTTAATGTATGTACTTTGTTATTGTGATTAACATTTAATCTTTGAAAATGTGAAATATTCATTAGAGTCACAAAAATAAAACATGCTTTATTTAATCATCATTAAATAAGAGGTCTGAGGTAAAGTAAATACATTAATAGCTTCGCCTGATTGCGGATAGATACGCAAAAAACCCGGGTTTTGTCCAAAACGCGTTCTTTTATTCATTTTGACCAACGCACATATATATATTGTTACCACGTTCATCATCATAATCATTCGCTTCAATCATTAATTGCAATTAATTATTGTCATTAAAAATGAATCATTCAGCACTAATTATATTGTTATCACGTTCATCATCATAATCATTCGTTTTCAATCATTAATTGTATTATTGCCATCAAAAATCAATCATTTAGTCATTAATTATATATTATAAATCGTCAGCAATCATAATCATCAAATATCGTCTTAATCAATCATCATGAGATATCAGTAATCAGTTATCAGTAATCAATAATCAATCATAAAGCATCAATCATTATCATTATCAATCTTCTGTATTAGCAGTCATATATGTACATCTTTAGGCGTCAATTGCAAATCATATTTTTTACAGGATATAAAATCGAGGACCGTTGCGTTACAACATCTCCGACTACGATTGATGAATTATCAATCATCGTCAATTAACAATCATTAGATACCATTAAATATCATAATCAATTCTCATCAATCATCATCGCCCATCATAATAACCATCAATTATTATTATAATTAATAGTAAATCATCAATCGAGAGTCATCAGCAATCAATCAAAAATTATCGTAATAATCACATCAATTATCATAATCAATCGTAAATCAGCAATAGTGAGTCTTCAGTCATCATCATCTTTGCCGGATATATGTATGTAAATATATACATAAATTCGGGTAAGTCTTTAATTCAGAGCCAACAAAGTGGCGTTACAACAATAACAACATCTCCGATACCGGGTTTTTCTTTTTTGCCATTTACCCAAAAATACCATCACTAGTTTTACGGGTATTTTTATAGTTAATTTTTATAACAATTGATTTCATGCAATCGAATGATTCTTGTGGTACAGTTTGCTTCCTTAGCATTCTTGCGATGATTTGTGAGCCTAAAGGTAAATCATTATTATTATTATTCTTTTTTTTCATAAAACACGATCGTCTTACAATTACATACATACATAAAAAGTTATGCATATCCTTTGTGCATACCTATTTCCTCTTTTTTTATGATTTTTATTACATTCATTTTCAATTCACTTTATAATACCTTTACATTACCTTTACACTTTAATGTAATTCACCCTCCATTTCTGGATTTCTATGAACGATTTCTAGCGAACTCTGACGCTTTGCCTCCTCATCACCCTCTGCAAGTTTTATTGTTTTCATTAAACAATAGAAAAACTTCTTGCTTGGAAACAAAACTTCCCTTTTTGCCGATATTCTGTAAGATCATTGAAAGTCTTTTTGATTTGTTTGGTTTGGTTTGGCTTTTTTTTCGTTTCTTTTCTTTGGGAAAACTGGTTTTTTGCTAATTTGAACACGTGCAAATCGTGTCATTTGTGTACTGCTCTATGTCCTCTAAGCGCCTTGCACACATGCGCACGCTGGCCGATTTCATTTCTTTCGCTCGGTTAGTAACAAAGAAGCCCCCGAGGATTTATGATATTCAGTCAGGAGGTGACTGACTGGCTATTGTGTTCTGTTGAAACAAAAGGAGCAAACTTAGTACTTACATTCATTTTTTTCTTAGTTTTCCTCATTTTCTGTGGGGAGTGGACAAGTTTTTCGCGTTTTCCTAATTGCAAATTTAAGTGAATGAATTTTTCCTTTCAACTTTTACTTTTAGCCTCAGGAGAATCACATTTACTCCTCGTCGCTTTTGTTCACTTTTCTATGACTTTTTTTTTACTTCTTTTAACCTCGTCAACCGGTTCAACTGGTATGCAGTAACTTTTCTTAATAACTTCTTTCTTGCTTTATTTATGAGTGCTAATTAATGATGGATTCCTCGATCATCAATTATAGTGCAGAGAAGAAGAGAAAAAGTCAAAGTTTGCCTCGATGCATTGCAAGGACTCGATCATTAATCTTAGCTCAATTAGCATTTGTTATTGACTCCATGTTGATATGAAGTTACTTAGCCGTTTTCGAAATGTCAAAACTTGAAGGCGAATTCACTCGAAATAATAATCACAATAAGACAGCTCTTAAAAGTATGCTAAAGAACAAGGACTATTTAAGAAGTCCTGGGTTAAGGTATTTATTTACTTAACAAATATCATTTGAAACGAGGTGACCCCATTTTCTAGTTGGCGTTACGAGTATTTTATTTTGAAAAGTTTGAGATTAAGCCTGGAAAAAAGGCCAATGAGCCCATAATGTATAAGGCAGCATGGAATGAGCCATTAACGCTCTCAGCTATACTCTTATATGACTTAGGCCCGGTTTCACCAACCGGTCTCAACTTAGTTAAGCCGATTTTTTTACGTTTTCAGTTTCACCATGCAACTGAGCTAAGTCACAAGTTAGTCAGCTTTTGCCTTGACTAAAACTAAACTAAGAATTTGAGTCGTTTTAGCAAATTCAACAACCAAAAGAGCGAATATGTAAAAAAATGAGCAAATACAGCAACCAAAACAACCAAAAAACCCAGTATTTGCCATAAAAGGTTGGTTGCAAAACTATTTTCTTAGACTATTTGGTGAAACCCAAAAGTAAGTTAGCCCCAAATCTGGGCTAACTTAAGTCAAAACTTAGTTTTAGCTTTAGCCACGTTGGTGAAACCGGGCCTTAGACATCAGTGAAAAAAGTATATTGGAGGGGTTTTGAGTTCAATCTGCTTTCACTTTTTGTCATTGAATCTAAAATGTCGTACATTTTCACTTCGAGTTCCCTGCGAACTTTTAGTAATTCTAGACCAGTAAACCCTTTTCTCCTGATTTACTTCTTAAAACTAATAGCGAAATTTGATATTTGATCTTTCTGCTTCAAAATAGTGCATATTACAAAAAGTCCCAAAAGGGTAATTTTTAAAATTAATAGCGAAAGAAGCTCTAAGCATTCTGAAGTTTATTTCCCATCTTTCTACTTGAAAATAGTGCATAGTATCTACAAAAATCCCATAAAGGGTACATTTTTTAAGCTAATAGACAAAGCAGCTCTAACTATTCTAAATGTGTATACTTTGGGATAAGCAGAAAAATCCAATAAGCTCATACAGCGATGGTAGATGTGATAGCTATTTCGAAGAAAACACTTTCTTCATCATCATCAGACATATTTTCGGGAGCACACCAGATTTCTGATCTTTCTACTTGAAAATAGTGCGTACTACAAAAAATCCCAAACAGGGATTTTTTTTAACTAATGGCGAAATAAGTTCTAAGCTTTAAAAAAATTGATATTTGACATTTCTACTTGAAAATATTGCGTATTACGATAGAAGTATAACCATTCGAAATCTGAGTTTCGACATTTTTACTTTAAAATTGCGCACATTACAAAAAATCCCAAAAAGGGAAATTTTTAAAATTAACCGCGAAAGAAGCTCTACGCATTCTGAGAATTATTGCTGGTATTTCTACCTAAAAATAGTGCGTATTATACAAATTCCCAAAAAGGGAAATTTTTTAAGCTAGTAGCGAAATAAGCCTAACCATTCGAAATTTGAGTTTTGGCATTTTTAATTGAAAATAATGCGTATTGCAAAAAATCCCAAAATGGGAAATTTTTGAAACTACATATTAGCAATGAAACCTCTAAGCATTCTGAAATTTATTACTGGTATTTCTACCTGATAATAGTGCGTATTACAAAAAATCTCAATAAGGGAAATTTTTTAAGCTAGTAGCGAAATAAGCCTAACCATTCGAAATGGTTTCTACCTAAAAATAGTGCGTATTACAAAAAATCCCAAAAAGGGAAATTTTTTAAGCTAGTAGCGAAATAAGCCTAACCATTCGAAAATTGAGTTTTGACATTTTTAATTGAAAATAATGCGTATTATAAAAACTTCCAAGATGGGAAATTTTTTCAATTAATATCGAAAAAAGATCTAAGCATTCTGAAATTTATTACTGGTATTTCTACCTGATAATAGTGCGTATTACAAAAAATCCCAATAAGGGAAATTTGTTAAGCTAGTAGCGAAATAAGCCTAACCATTCGAGTTTTGACATTTTTAATTGAAAATAATGCGCATTGCAAAAAATTCCAAAAGGTGAAATTTTAAAAATTCATAACGAAAGACGCTGTAATCATTCTGCAGTCGATTTTTGACCTTTCCACTTGAAGGTAGTTCGCATTACAAAAAAAAATCCCAAAAAGGAAATTTTTGAAATAAATTTATTATTCAAAACCTATCTGCTTTTAATGACCTATGCCCAAAAAAAAAATTCAAAGTCTAATCCGGAATAGCCAGTTTGCTCACAGGATAAAGCAAACTGAACTGAAATCAATCCAATTTAATACAAAGGCCATAAAAACGTTTCCGATGCACTGTGCGAAGTTCTTAGTTAAGATCACAAGAGAAACAAAAATTAATTAAAATAATTTACTAGGCATATAAACTAACTTCATGCATACATATTTAAATATGATTTCAAATACAAATACATGCTTTATAGGTATATGACTCAGCGAATATAAAATAACTCTTAATAAACTTGCGCTCCAGCTGTTTAAGTGGTACGTTTTAACTTATATGTACAAATATATACATACATACATATGAACATAAAGCACACCCCACTATTTTTATGCAACTCCCCTCGTTTTTCATAATTTTCCATATACATATGTACATACTCGTATGTGCCTACATATGAAGCTATTCGTGAAAACTCTATGGCATGCCGCCGGTCGTAGGCTAAAAAGTGCCAAGCATGACACAGCGGATGCCAGGACACCCTGTTGCTCAACTCTGCGCTGTCATTTTTATTTTGCTTTTATAATCTTTAGCAAGGGAGTTTTCACTTACCTACATATGTATGCAGGTAGGGAGAGAGGTTCGCAGCCATCGATTTTTTAATGAAATGTTTGGCATTTGAAGAGTTTTGCAAATTATTTCGCAGTTTTCTTGGATTGAGTATGATAAATTGAAAATTAATTACATGCTAGAGTAGATTCTTAGAAGCTTGAGGTTATTTACATACACACACCCGTACATATGTACATATTTATAGGTATAAAAGCAATAAAAACAATATTAAACTTAGAATGAGCAATTTTATAGTGTTTTCCATGATACAAGAAAGAAGGTAGTGTAAACGTCAAATTTTTTCCGCCATATTAGCCACCTGACAATTATATGGATTATGACATTTCGTGCTGCCATACTCAATGCTAAAAATCCTCCATTTATGTTATTTTTTATTTCCATGGTAACCATGGTATCGATTGCAACAGAACGAATTTTTTCAATTTGAATATTGATATATGTAAATAAAAATACGTACATTTACGTGTTATATTCTTCATAATATCAGATAACAAATATTATAAAAAATAAGATTTATTCTTAAAACAAGTTGCGGCAAGTTTGTGGAATATAGTACATACTATACTAACGTAAGTTAAATATATAAAATAACATATTTTTGTAGTCTCAATTTGGCTCGCCGTGCAACAAAATAGCTGGTATTATCGGTGAGCTTTAATCAGGGACTTGTAACGCGTTTCGGTTTCGGTTTCTGTTACACAGCTAAGTAACGAAACTGAAACAGAAACAAAACTCCTTTGTAACAAAAGTCGTAACAAAACTCCGAAACAGCACCAGCAGAAACAAAACCTATAACGAAACTAAATTAATTTTGTTCCTTGTAACAGAAACAGAAACAAAACTCCTTTGTAACAAAAGTCATTTGGTTTCGAATTTAGTTTCTATCGTTCTCTTGGAACAGAAACGCCAGAAACGCAAGTTTCGTTTCGTTACGAGCTTTGTTACAAGTCCCTGGTTTTAATACCGGTAGAATTCGGTTTTTTTTTTAAATATGTATAAATTAAATTAATAAATTTGCTCATACTAAATAAAATATCAAATATTATAAAAAAGTGAAATTTCAGTGTTTTTAATTAAAATGCTTGGGAGAAATACAGAAGTAGAGGAATTTTTATTAACAAGTAAATGAAAAGCCATTAAAATTTTCATAAAAAATAGTAAATATATTTGTTAATAGACACTCTTACTACACCTCCTGGGAATTGATAAGAGTTTTCGACTTTAATAATTGCATAAATCTCTTTTATTTTTTATGAATAACTCATTTTATTTTTTTTTTTTTTGAAAAGGTTTTTTCAATATATTTAAAATGTTAAAATATACTCATTAAATCCGCTGATTTGTTTTGTTGATTAAAATATGTAAAAAACAAAATTTCATTTAAAATACCCAATATTTTGTTCAAATATACCCTCAGCCAAAAACTTTTGATTGGGCAACGCTATCCTAAATTTTTGACTTTGAGTAAGACGTCAAAAATCCATATTATAATCAAAAATGACAACGTCAAAGTGAAATGGAACTACCTTGTTTGTTTGTATCATGGTGTTTTCTAAATTATTCTGAATGATATTTGGTTGTTGTTTTTATGGAACCTTGTACAGGCACAACCAAACCAAACCTACCGAACCTTCTGTTCTTCTAACTTTGTTTAGTTTTACTATTTTTGAGCACATACAAACCACAAAAACTATATGTACACATCTATATACGTTCAATGTTGCTCTAAACCCAGTACGAGTACGTTCATCTAAATTCCCCTTTTGACGTTAAAAACCAAACTTAAAACTTGAGTAGGTACCTACATAATTATACCTTTCATGGGAATGAAATGGTATTATAACTTTGTGCCGAAACACAAATGGTGAAAGTACCAGAAGGAGGCGTGGCAGACCTACCAAAGTATATACCAATATGATCAGGATCATGAGCTGAGTCGATTAAGCCATGCCCGTCTGTCTGTCTGTCTGTCTGTTTGATCGCAAACTAGTCCCTCAGTTTTTGAGATATCTGCTTGAAATTCGGAATGTGAATGTATATTTAGGAGAAGCTGATCATTTGTCGGAATCGGCCGAATCGGACCACTATAACATATAGCTGCCATACAAGCCATTGTTCAGATATGGACATTTTGGGGTATAGTTTCTCCATTTAAAAAGCTAAGGACATGAAAATTTGTAGTATTTGTACTCATATTGACGTTAATAATGTTACCGAGAATTGTCAAGATAGGACCACTATAATATATAGCTCCCATACAACCGATTGTTCAGATATGGACATTTTGGGGTATAACTTCTCCATTTTAACAGCTGAGAGAATGAAACTTTGAAGTATTTTTACACATATGGACCTAAATAATGTCACCGAATTTCGTTAAGATCGGACCAATACAACATATAGCTCCCATACAACCGATTGTTCAGATACGGACATTTTGGGTTATAAATTCTCCATTGAAATCATGAAACTTTTTTCTACTGAATCTTTGCATAAATAACTCACAGAATTGAAAGTATATATTAAACAATTTCCGACTATGCAATTTTTCATTTCTCCATTCATGAAAGGTATGAAGTCTTCGGTACGGCCGAAGACAGCCGCGCTCTTACTTGTTTTTCGATTAATAACGAACTAAGCGCATACAAAGCACACAGTCTCTAACTATTTTTCTTCAATTCATACAGTTTGTGGATCCAGCTGTACGGACATAATTTTTGTGTACAAAAGAAGTCAAAGAACTTTTTGATTTTTCGAGGCAATAATTGAAATAAATACTATGTAGCTAAAGGTATGTACATATTATGTATGTGAGTACTTTATGACCCAAGGTTGCCTACTAATGTAAAGCTTGGCATGGGCAAACAATGCATATGATAATAAAATGCCACAGCCAAATTTCAATAGGTACCTATCACACTACGACTGTAGCTACCTAAAAGGGCAGCAATAAGTGACTACTAGGTAGCTACAACAAATTGAAACTTTAATTTTTAAGCAAATCATGTAGCAGAATTGAAAACTGCTCAGATAACAAATCTAATGAAAACGGTATGCATTGCGGAAAACGAAACTACACAAACAAATCATAAAAAACGTGTACATATGTATGTATGTATGTATGTATGTACTTATGTATATACCCTGTAAAAAAATGTGCGATCAATACCGAAAGAGATTTGTCCTCGATTGATCTCTTTCGAGAACAATCGGTCCACAATTAGTCCCCAATTGTTCCCGTACGGGTATAAATGTAGACTAATTGTAGACCAATTGTTCCCGAACGGGTATAAATGTAGACTAATTGTAGGCCAATTGTTCCCTAACGGGTATAAATGTAGATTAATCGCTTTCATTCCGAACGGGTAAAAATCTAGATTCCTTAAATGTACACCTTTTCCAGTTTAAGTTCAGAAAGTTACAATTGAAGTTCAGAAAATTACAATTGAATTTCAGAATTTCCAATTGAAGTTCAGAAAATTACAATTGAAGTTCAGAATTTCCAATTGAAGTTCAGAAAGTTACAATTGAATTTCAGAAAATTAGAATTGAAGTTCAGAAGATTACAATTGAAGTTAAGAAAATTTCAATAGAAGTTCATTTGGAAATTCTGAACTTCAATTGTAATTTTCTGAAATTCAATTGTAACTTTCTGAACTTCAATTGGAAATTCTGAACTTCAATTGCAATTTTCTGAAATTCAATTGTAACTTTTTGAACTTCAATTGTAATTTTCTGAACTTCAATTGTAACTTTCTGAACTTAAACTGGAAAAGGTGTAGACATTTTACAAAAATATGCAATGTATTTAAAAAATTGTAGAACAACCGGTATAACGAATTGAACACCCTTTTTTAATAACAATTTTAACAAAATGTTGCCTAAAATATCCTATGAAAAAATCCTTTACATTACGCTCATATAATGCATACTCAAAACTTACAATTTTTTAAATTTATTTATTGAGATTTTTTTACAAAAGTAAAACATTGTTTAAATATGCATGACCATTTACAATTTTTTAAGGAAAAATCTACATTCGTACCCGTTCGGGATGAAAGCGATTGATCTACATTTGTACCCGTTCGGTATGTTAGTGATTAATCTACATTGGTACCCGTTCGGGTATACAAGTTGAACAATTAGTCTCTCGATCAATTCACTCCATATAAAGGGATGTAAATTTGTATTAGTCGCATGCTCCCTTGCGATTGATCCCGGACACGTCCCGGATTAATCGCATTTTGTGCAGGGTATGTATGTACGTACTCACACGACTTTAGTTAATTTTCTAAGAAGGCAGAAAACCACCCAACCTGCACCCTCTTTTCCTACCTATTACAAATGCACACTAATGGAAACGTGTGTGGAACTGATAAATGTTAGAATTTATTTATAGCAGACAAGTTGAATAAACGATTTCATGGCAGTTTATACATATGTACATATGTTATGTACAATGTACATACATACATATGTATGTATGTATATGTATGTAAATACAAATAAAAGTTAAAAACTATTAACTAGATCAGTACTTAGAGTAGGTGTAGCCAGAGTCAGGTGAGTGGGTCTGACGGCAGTTCAAGCCAGAGATCATATTCACTCACAACGAGAGATCGCGGATAAAGCAAATGGAATGAAATAAAAATAAAGAAAAACAAAAATAAAGAAAAATAAAAATAAACAAAAATAAAAATAAACAAAATTAACAAAAATAAAATTAAACAAAACTAACAAAAAATAAACAAGAACAAAGTTAAACAAAAATAAAATATTACATAAAAAATTAAACAAAACAAAACAAAATTATGTAAACAACAACAAAATAACTGAAATCGACAAGCAGACAGCAGTTTGGTAACCGAGCGCTTGGCCAATGTTAGACAAAAAATGCTAAAAGCAAAGTCAAGTTCATGGCAAACAAAATGAGTGAACACGAAAGAAGAAAAATAGAAGTTAACTACTGTAGTTAAAATACAGCTGAGTATAAAAAAATACAAGTTAATTTGGTTGTAAGAAATATACATACATACATACATATATATGTATACATATCGTTGTTTAAACTTCATAACCGCCTAAGTGAAGCTTTCATAACCGCTTCTAAAAAAAATGAGATTTGCCAAACTTGAATTCCTGACGCCGAGCTCTATCGATTCATACCAATCATTTCGTCTTTGGGAAGCTCGGAATGCTCAATATTTCCTTCTAATCTCCTTTTCTGGGCGTAGAGCTGGGCGTCAGTAGTTCTATTATAATAATAGGTACAAGTGTCGGTTAAGCAGTTATGAAAGTCTCACTTAGGCGGTTGTGAAGTTTAAACGGCGATATTTGTTTACCTAATGGACATTTTGGCAAACGTTTGAAATTAAATTTCGACATCCAATGAATGGATAAAAACCTGAGAATGAACGAAAAGTAACAAGTTCGACTTTTGGCTGACGAAAACTATCAATTTCGTTTAAACAACGACAATTTTAATGTAAAAACAGTATATAATTACTGATACTTTTCGTCAGCCAAAATTCGATTTTGTTATTTTTCGTCGGCCAAAAGTCGAACTTGTTATTTTTCACCGCCAAAAGTCGAACTTGCTACTTTTCGTACAGAATTTTTTTATTGATAGCTTTCGTCAGAAATTTTAAATATGCTAGTTTTCGTATGGTACGACGACATAATCTTTATATTTATGTATGACTGCAGTTATTGCAGAACCCCAAAAGCTATCACCAGCTCAGCGCCAATCTCCATTACATGTATGTATTTAACTGGCGAATTTAACAAGCGCATGTCTTATCTTAAATTTGCCTATACTTACACATCCTTCTGCCACTCATGTGTCTCCTTTAAATCCTAACTAATATTGCTAACAGCGTTAGGTCTTAGTACAGAAAGTATCCCGAGTTATAATCCAGCCAATAGTTGTTATTTTGGATGTGCTTCTATTAACTTCTTAAGCGTGTTTTTGCCTTTCCAACAACACTGTTGCAATGAATTTGGGGAAATTTTCCAATAATGCCTCACGCCCCCAAAAAAACGACTTCTACTGGGTGGTAGAGGAGGGGAAGCGTGTTCTGAATCCGTAAAATTTAGGCGCCGGACGTACCTCGTTTTCGAGGAATTGATGGTTAAAGTTTACTAACTTCCATATAAATTCGATAGATTAAAAAAAAAAACTTGCGCAGAACACTTTTCTGCGTTGGCGGCCTTCGGCCGCGCTTATAAAAAATAACCCTGGGCTACGCCATCCGTCCGGACGTGTGCCCCAACCGTGGCTACCGCCACGGTGATGTCCTTCTGCGTAGTATTTTCACAACTTTAAGAAGGAATATCTCGGGAACTATAAGCCTCCGGTAAGTTTGGTTTTCAGTTTTGAGATCTGTGAGAGCCCCTCTACCGCCCTGCATAATTCATTTTTCTCAGCGTGCTGGAATAATGGAAAACCGACCCAATTCCGGGAAAACTAGGTACGTCCGGCCCCTAAATTTTACGGATTCAGAACACCCTTCCCCTCCCCTACCCTCCAGTAAAAGTAATTTTTTTGGGGGCGTGCGGCATTATTGGAAAGCCGACCCATGAATTTCCTTATATCGGACCAGTGTAGGTTAAATCCTTTAATTGTATAGGCATTTAGGGCGCTGATTGTTATGGTAATTACTTAATTTCAGAGGCGATCCCATACAACTTACCTATGTACATATCTGTAGGTATGTATGTACCCTAGAACCAGCGTTGCCAGAATGACGATGGCATCGTCATTTTGACGATTTTTGGACTCCATGACGATGGGACGATTTCATGTCACAAAATGACGATTTTAGGAAGTACAGACAAATATAGATTTATTCGTAATAAAAATTAATTACTTTATACAAATTTCCATAATTAAAAAACCCCGCATGTAGCATAGTACACGTGATAGAAGTTAACTTCTTACATCTTGTTCAATATTTCAAATAATTGTGTTTTCAATTTATATTGGCTCGAAAGCAACAAGTAAAAAGTTTCATATACATATCATATGAGAAGCGAATTTGAAAATACATCCCTGAAAAAATGCGATTAATCCGTGACGTGTCCGGGATCAATCGGAAGGGAGAATGCGACTAATACAATTTTTACATCCCTTTATATGGAGCGAATTGATCGCATTTGTTCGAGCATGTCCTATGAAGAGACTAATTGTTCAATTTGTATACCCGAACGGGTACAAATGTAGATTAATCACTAACATACCGAACGGGTACAAATGTAGATCAATCGCTTTCATCCAAAGTTGTAAGCCAATGCTATTTTTTATGAAAATGTCTAAAAATTATAAATTGTTATATATATTAGAAGAGTTTATTTGATTAGATTTCATCCTGTAGTGAAATCTTTTAAAAAAATTAAGTATTTTCTCCAAATATTTATTGTTTTGAGAATGCATTATGGGAGTGTAAAAGATATGTGAGGAATTTTTCAAAGTTGCTAGCCAAGGCTATTTTTTATAACAATCTTTAAAAATTATAAAAGTGCATGCCTATTTAAATAAAGATTATACAATAAGTTTTACTTTTGTAAAAGAATCTATTCAATAAATTAAAATTTTTTAAATAGTCAGTTTTCAGTGTATAATCGTAATTGATTTTTCAATGGATATTTTTGGTAAAATTTTGTCAAAATTATTATTCATCATTGTTATTAAAAGAAAGCGTGTTCAATTAGTTTTACCTATTGTTTTTTTTAATACATACATTGAATATTTTTGTAAAATTTCTACATATAATCAATCTAGATTTATACCCGTTCGGGAACAATTGGTCCACAATTAATAATAATAATAATAATAATACAATGGCGCTATTATAACTCTGACGAGTTTTATGGCCGAGCTTCCCTGCCAATTCGAGGTGTGCTCCTTTTTGTTTTTCCTACTAATTAGGTGGACCTACAGTTTTATGCCGGCTCCGAACGGCGAATGCATTTTTTGTGAGAAGCTTTTTCATGGCAGAAATACTCTCGGAGGGTATGCCACCCAATGCCGAGAGGTGACCGCTGCTCTTAAAAAATCCAATAATTCGATTTTTACTAATTAGAAAAATTGTTTTGGTGTTTTGCTCGGACCGTGGTTTGAACCCGAGACCTCTGGCATAGCAGGCGAGCACTCTACCCACTGCACCACAGCGGCCACTAAGTCTACATTTATACCCATTCAGGAACAATCGGGGACTAATTGTGGACCGATTGGCTTTTATATTGGTTGCTTGGTCGTTTTTATTTTAATAATTAACTAGTTTGTAATCCCCGATATTCGGGTGGCACTTTTATTTAATAAAAAATTATAAAGAAAATTATTTAATAGAAAAAGAGGAACAGAAAAATTGGCTTGACCTGGACTTGAACCACCTTCACCTAAATTGGAAGCCAAGCATCTTACAGCTGAGCTACTGCGCTAGTTACGCGAGTTGTGTCAAACGGTGTACTTTAATTTCTGCGTGTGTTATTAACATTCTCACCACGCTTATTTCACCACAGCGCTGTTATGTACTTACACGTACAGTGCACTCGCGAAAACTCGAACTAATGAAAACCAGCCCTGTGCGAGTTATCGAAATGTTCGAGTTTTCGAACGTTATGTATATTATAAATGTGAAATGGAAATTGTGTTTAAACTCAATTGGCGAGAAAACCGCTGAACCGATCCTCACGAAGCTTTGCACACCTAGGTATTTTCACCCGGTAATTGCTATAGGCATATTTTTAATCTGATTAAAAGTCAGGGATGGGCACCTCCCATACAAAATTTTCCTTTTTTTCGTAATATCTCTTGAAATATTTGTACTAGAATAATGAAAATTTTTGTGAAGGAATAATACAAAAATATAAACTCAACGGATAAACAATTTAGGTCTTGGTAAAGCAGGGATGGGCACTATCCCCATACAAACTGAAACTTTCACAGCGAATATCTCTGGAAATATTTGTAGTAGGGTACTGAAAACTGGCGTGAGGGCATGTGAGATAACTATGTATTAAACGGGTAAAAACGCTAGGTCTTGGTAAAGCAGGGATGGGCACCTCCCATAAAAACTGAAATTTTCACAGCGAATATCTCTGGAAATATTTGTAGTAGGGTACTGAAAACTGGCGTGAGGGCATGTATTAAACGGGTAAAAACGCTAGGTCTTGGTAAAGCAGGGATGGGCACCTCCCATACAAACTGAAATTTTCACAGCGAATATCTCTGGAAATATTTGTAGTAGGGTTCTGAAAACTGGTGTGAGGGCATGTGAGATAACTATATATTAAACGGGTAAAAACGCTAGGTCTTGGTAAAGCAGGGATGGGCACCTCCCGTACAGACTGAAATTTTTACAGCGAAAATCTCTTGAAATATTTATAGTAGGGTACTGAAAATTGGTGTTGGGCATATGAAATAATTACGTACTCAACGGACAAAAAAAATAAGAAAACTATCTTTGACGTCAAGAATGATATTTTTCTATGTAACTTTTTTGGACTAACTCAATATGCTAATATTTTTAAAAGCACGTGGTGTGAAACCCGCGGGTAACCTCTAGTTTTTAATATATTTGTATGTATGTATGGATTCGTTTTAACAGTTTTCATACCCTGCCAATTTTTATGGCATAGTTTATCAAAGAGATTCTCTGTTTCATGTTTTGTAGTTCATTGCCAGTTTATTTAGTAAACATTTTAGCAAATATGAATATTGTTTACAAATTATTAGAAAAAAAGCAGTGATCTTATTTTGATGTTTCTTATTTTCTACCGGATTCAATACAGCTTTTTCGCGCAGAGATTGTAGCACATTAACTTTTCTCGGGCTAATTTTTTCAGCCATTTTTGCTAAACTCAAAACATTTAGTTTTCGTCCCATTATAAAACGAAAATAAATTTGATCTTAACCGCGCAAAATCCCGTGTATCACTGACAAATATCAATGAATTTAAAAGAAAAGTTCCGTAATTAGCAAGAAACCTAGCCAGTCCGGCGCCTTAGAATGAAACAAAAGACGCATATAACGACAAAAATTTAAATATCGGCCTTTACAGCACACGCTCAGTTTCTCACATATTTTTCCATTAAAAAAAGAAAATAATTGTTCGAGTTCGCGATATCAAGGTTGATTTTTTAAAAAATTAAAAATCAGCTAAAATGGCTGCTATTTCCGGGGCCAACTTCCGTTGCATCAAATTTCAAATTTCACTCTCCATAAAAACTCTGTATCGCCGCCTAAGAAGTTAACTTCAAAAAATTCAGGCAATCTGATTGGTTTTCTTCAATCCTTTTCCAACACTGGTATTATGGTTTTCATAAATCCTTTTATTGCTCAACATAATCTACTATTCTCCGCCGTAGATGATCTTGTAAAGTGTATAAAAAGCATTTTCGACGATTCTAAAACGGTGGCAGCTTTATCGTGTGGAAGAACAAAAGCAACAAGTATTATTCAAAACGCTCTTGGGCAGTACCAGCTATAATCGCTATGTGCCATACTCCGAACAACTAAATTTTCATTATGCGTTGATGAATCCACTGATATACATAAGTAATATGAAATTACTCAGTCTTGTAGTTAGAGTATGTATAAACTTTTCAGTGAAAGACTTTTTTTTGGCTTGGTCCGTGTTGAAACCTGCGACGCTATCAATTTACATAATGCGATAAAACAGTATTTCATCGAAAACGATGTGCCTTAGAGCCTATACACACTTGCGACTCAATCGATTTGGTCGAATTGGACTGTTGTATTCACACTACTCCAACTATTTAGTCGAATCGGTGGCAGCTATTCACACTTGAGACTAAATAGTCGTGCGATTGACAATGACATAGTGTTGCCAATGTTCACATTTTACTCAGCAAATTTTACATTAGTGGTCTTCATATAAAGTGATGAAGTATTAAATTGTTAAAGTTTATCTGCATTCTTACATGAAAGCACCTTCTTGTCAGCTGTCAACTTGATTAATAAATAAAAAACAATAAAATAAACAAAAAGTGCATACATTATTTGGCTTTGTTTCTTATTAAACTAGCAACTAGCTGTCAAGTAAATGAAAAGAGAAAAACGGAAGGAATTACGCTCATAAAGGCGAAACGAACAGAAGCACAAGAAACGGAAAAATAGTAAAAATCAGCCATTAATAATTTTCATGAAATTTCATTTTCATTATTTCTATTTTAAAATGCGATTAATGACATTTGAAGAGAACAACAATATCAAGAAACATATGAAAACGGAAGTAAATATCCTTAGTTAGATAATTCTTGTCTATAACTACACCATTTCCAGATGGATTTTAGAAAGCGTCAACTGGATTTTAGAAAGGGGAAATTGGATCTTAGAAATGTCAATTGGATTTTAGAAAGGGGAAATTGGATTTTAGAAATGTCAATTGGATTTTAGAAAGGGGAAATGAGATTTTAGAAATGTAAATTGGATTTTAGAAAGGGTAAATTAGATATTAGAATAGCCAAATGGATTTTAGAAAGGGAAAATTGGATTTTAGAAATGTCGATTTGATTTTAGAAAAGGGAAATTGGACTTTAGAAATAATAATTATTAATTTATACTTTCATACGCAATAAAGAATTTCTATTCGAAAAATTCTGTGTAAAATTTATTTTAAACGCACATTCTGAAATTCAATTCACGCTTTCAAAAATCCAATTTTGTTTTCTAAAATCCTTTTAACGCTTTCTAAAATCCAATTGACATTTCTAAAATCCAATTTCCCCTTTCTAAAATCCAATTGACATTTCTAAAATCCAATTTCCCCTTTCTAAAATCCAGTTAACGCTTTCTAAAATCCATCTGGAAATGGTGTAGTTAATAAGAAACGAACCTTTTGTTTTTAAACATTTTGAAAATATTAATTGAAATATTCAATCTCTACAATTTACCAAAAGTGAAATAAAAGTAGTGCTGTCAGCATGGCAACTCTTTCCACTACGAATATCACTGTTGTTGTTGTAGTCGTTCGACTAAATTGTCTCAAGTGTGAATACGTAGAAGGGCGCCTTGCTGATCAAGCAGTTGTACAACTGTTTCAGTTGGAATGAAATTGGGCTGCAAATCCAACTGTTTCAGTTGTACAACTAATTGAATGTAGTGTGAATGCTTCCATACATTCCCATGCAAATCAACATTCGACTAAATCGATTGAGTCGCAAGTGTGTATAGGCTCTTATGAAAACAACATGATTGCATTTGTCGCAGATGGGGCAAAAAATGGATGACGATTTTTATTTTTAAATTGACGATTTGGGACAAAAAAAATCTGGCAACACTGCCTAGAACATAAAGAAACAGAAACTACAAAACAAACGCCAGTTGGCTAAAAGGACGCTCAAAGGAATATGTATCTGCTACCTGTCATCTGCCAGAAGCAACTAGATTCTAGATGCATACACACCAACCACTTGTTCATGTCCCTTTGAACAACAGCAACAACATGCCACCACCAAACAAAACTGGACAGATTTTAGGCTACTTATATATGTATGTACATTAGAGTGCGTTTAAAATTCAAAGTAACGATATTTTACTGTATCGCCCCCTCAATCTGTAGTAACATGGTCAAAGATATCACAAATAAATTTTGGTCCCGATTGGTGGCGGTTAAGGCGTGGCGCATTGAGGTCAAAGTTCAGAAAACTCTATGAAGGGTCAAAAAATCAAAATATTTTTTTTAATTATCTAATACCCAAAATTAATACTTCTATACCCAAGGATAACAAATATAAATTTTGGTTCCGATTGATGACGGTTTAGTGCTGTTTTAAGGGGGTCAAAGTTCAGATTACCATAGAAGACTTACATTTTTAGTGTCGCATATGGTAGTGTGAATGCTTCCATACATTCCCATGCAAATCAACATTCGACTAAATCGATTGAGTCGCAAGTGTGTATAGGCTCTAAATCGATTGAGTCGCAAGTGTGTATAGGCTCTAAACGTCATAGATATGAGAGAAACTGCGATTTTTCGATATCTGTGATTTCGGTGATTGCTATTTTTAAATCACTGCGATTTTAAACTGCTATTGCGATTGCATGGACTGCTATAAACTCATCAGTTACCGGTAGAGATCAATTTTGCGTTTTTTGCAGCTAAGAGCCTATACACACTTGCGACTCAATCGATTTAGTCGAATGTTGATTTGCATGGGAATGTATGGAAGCATTCACACTACCATATGCGACACTAAAAATGTAAGTCTTCTATGGCAATCTGAACATTGACCCCCTTAAAACACCGTTAAACCATCATCAATCGGAACCAAAATTTATATTTGTTATCCTTGGGTATAGAAGTATTAATTTTGGGTATAATATAATTAAAAAAAATATTTTGATTTTTTCACCCTTCATACAGTTTTCTGAACTTTGACCTCAATGCGCCACGCCTTAACCGCCACCAATCGGGACCAAAATTGATGTGTGATATCTTTGACCATGTTACTACAGATTGAGGGGGCGATACAGTAAAATATCGTTAATTTGAATTTTAAAAGCACTCTAAATGAAAAAATGAAATGAAATTTTCGATTCTAAATAAATTTTTGATTCAAGATAATTTTTTGATTCGAATAAAAAATTTGATTCGAATCAAGAATTTATTTTGAATCAAGAATCAAATAGATTTTTGATTCTTTTAAGAAATAAATCACAAATCAAATTTATCTTTGATTTGAAAATAGTTTGAATCACGAATCAAAGGGTATTTTTGATTCTTTTGTGAAATGAATCACCAATAAAAATTATCTTTTATTTGAAAGTATTTTGAATCACGAATCAGGCTGATTCTTTATTTGAAAGTTGATTTGAAATCAAAATTGATTCGAAATCACGCAACCCTGATTAGCACACTGCGTTTTCGAAGAAAATTCATATTTTTTGTGTTATATGTAAAATGATAGCTTTGACGTAAAAGATATGAAACTATTATGACATTACCTCTGTTCAATAACAAACAAATTTTACGAATTTCATATGGAGAACTGTCATTTTTTAGGAAAAATTCGTAATAGTTTTTTGTAAGGGAACATAGCTATTCTAATTCAATAAGAGTACTATAAGAGCCTATACACACTTGCGACTCAATCGATTTGGTCGAATTGGACTGTTGTATTCACACTACTCCAACTATTTAGTCGAATCGGTGGCAGCTATTCACACTTGAGACTAAATAGTCGTGCGATTGACAATGACATAGTGTTGCCAATGTTCACATTTTACTCAGCAAATTTTACATTAGTGGTCTTCATATAAAGTGATGAAGTATTAAATTGTTAAAGTTTATCTGCATTCTTACATGAAAGCACCTTCTTGTCAGCTGTCAACTTGATTAATAAATAAAAAACAATAAAATAAACAAAAAGTGCCTACATTGTTTGGCTTTGTTTCTTATTAAACTAGCAACTAGCTGTCAAGTAAATGAAAAGAGAAAAACGGAAGGAATTACGCTCATAAAGGCGAAACGAACAGAAGTACAAGAAACGGAAAAATAGTAAAAATCAGCCATTAATAATTTTCATGAAATTTCATTTTCATTATTTCTATTTTAAAATGCGATTAATGACATTTGAAGAGAACAACAATATCAAGAAACATATGAAAACGGAAGTAAATATCCTTAGTTAGATAATTCTTGTCTATAACTACACCATTTCCAGATGGATTTTAGAAAGCGTCAACTGGATTTTAGAAAGGGGAAATTGGATTTTAGAAATGTCGATTTGATTTTAGAAAAGGGAAATTGGACTTTAGGAACTGTAAATTGGATTTTCGAAAATTTATATAATTATTAATTTATACTTTCATACGCAATAAAGAATTTCTATTCGAAAAATTCTGTGTAAAATTTATTATAAACGCACATTCTGAATTCCAATTCACGCTTTCAAAAATCCAATTTTGTTTTCTAAAATCCTTTTAACGCTTTCTAAAATCCAATTGACATTTCTAAAATCCAATTTCCCCTTTCTAAAATCCAATTGACATTTCTAAAATCCAATTTCCCCCTTCTAAAATCCAGTTAACGCTTTCTAAAATCCATCTGGAAATGGTGTAGTTAATAAGAAATGAACCTTTTGTTTTTAAACATTTTGAAAATATTAATTGAAATATTCAATCTCTACAATTTACCAAAAGTGAAATAAAAGTAGTTCTGTCAGCATGGCAACTCTTTCCACTACGAATATCACTGTTGTTGTTGTAATCGTTCGACTAAATTGTCTCAAGTGTGAATACGTAGAAGGGCGCCTTGCTGATCAAGCAGTTGTACAACTGTTTCAGTTGGAATGAAATTGGGCTGCAAATCCAACTGTTTCAGTTGTACAACTAATTGAATGTAGTGTGAATGCTTCCATACATTCCCATGCAAATCAACATTCGACTAAATCGATTGAGTCGCAAGTGTGTATAGGCTCTTAGTCGAATGTTGATTTGCATGGGAATCAAGGCTTATCCAAATAGAGGTTATATTACTTCCGTTTTTATGTGTGTGTTTTCTTTAAAAATGTCAATGTGAAAGAGAAGAGAAATGAATATCAAGGAAAAATTTTTGCCAATTCGTTTTGTCTGACATTCACACTTTTTAGTATACATACACAATTCCAATCAGCTTATCTACTGCGATATCCTTCTTTAGATAATTCTTGCATGGGACAGTGATGTGATACGTAGGGAAAATTCCCTACATGTAGGGATTTTAGTCGGAAAAAAGTGACCGTAGGGAAAGAAGGACAGATTTTTATAAAATAGCTAAATGTAGGGATTTTTTGGCAAAGTCAAATCAAAATTTCAATTCAACTTTTTTTCACTTCAACACTGGCTGTCGATCTGAATAATGAAAATGTTGCGAAGACGAGTTAAATCGCGAACCCTTCAATGACGTAATTTGAGAGGGAATACCGTATAGTGAACTATCTAATAACACGATACTTTTAATCAGGGCATCGGAGCAAAAGATTTTTTTTCTGGCTACGCTCTTAGCTCCGAATTTTTTTCCCCTTAAGGCCTCTCCGCAGCTCTCAAGAAAACGCTCAAGAAAAAATTTGCATTATTTCTTGAGCGTTGAAATGGTAGTAGGAAAGTAATTATATTTTCAAACGAAATGTCACATTTGAGTTTATTTACCTCTTCTGTCAAATTTTCTTGAATAATAGAAAATGCATTATTTCTTGGCAGAACCAGTGTTCAGTTGTGCACTTTTTCTAAAAAATCTTAAAAAAATAGTAGTAGAATTTCTTTAGAACTGCGTACCGCAAAAGAAAATATGACGAAAGAAATCTTTCTTGAGCATCTCTTGTACGTCAAATTACATAGTTTTTAGTTTTCTTGGGAGCTGCGTATAGGGCTTTACGACCAACTAGATGGTATTTTGTTGGTATTTCGTTTGGTTTTTTCAATATAGCTTGCTCGCTTACACCAACGCAAAAGTGTATTTGACCATCTCCTTCACACAAAAAACCTTGTAGAATACCAGAAAAAAAGTAGTGTCATATGGGCTAAAGCAAAGTATTTGACGCAATAACTTTTTTTTATTATTTTTAGAGAAATGCTGTACCTATGATAGTATCAAGGAAATGTTTCGTTCCCTTACATATTTATATGCCTACACCCAGAAAAAAAAGAGTGTGAAATCAACCAAAAATCAACAAATTTTGTGGTTAATTTTTTTCAACACGATGCTTAATGTATTCCATCATGTAATCGTGTAAATTTAACACTACTGTCAAGTGTTAGTTTAACAGGATGACAACTGTAGAATTAACACTAAAAAGTATTGAGACTTCCTGTTGATTTTACAATTTTAACTAGTTAATGTTACAATATAGCTGGTTAAATTAACACGAAATGGTCCTGTTGAATTAACAATAACATCTTTTAAATGTTACCTTAAATTTATTGTTAAATTAACTAGAAAGTCTTGTTGATTTTACAATTTATTTGTTTTAAATAAAAAAACATATAAAACATAAAATATATAATCATCAGATCAATAAAGCATATTTGAGTACATCACCCGCACAACCGACCAAATTGAAAGCGTCCTTCTCATACGAATAGTTTATACATGGGCGATAGTACTTACTATCACTGGCACCGAGTAATGTTTGGCCGCTAATGCAACGGCATATGCACCGCATGCTGCGTGAAAGACTCCATTCGCTAAACATCTTTTCGTGGTAAAAAATTGCAAACTATGAAGAGGAAAAAGAAAATATTGAACATTAAAAACTTTTAGAAACAAAAATACAATCCACTTTTAACTTACCTGCGAACTAAAAATATAAATGGAAAAACCATTATCACACACTGCCAATGATGCTAAACTCCCATCATTGCCACGGCACAAAATTTTCTTTTTGTTAAAAAAATTATTATAATTTGCGTTTTGCACGAACAGCAGAACTTCAAACGTTGAAAAAATTGTGTATGTTTCAAAATAGTTTTGACGTTCTTTTTAACACTTTTTTAGATTATGTTGACACTATCATCGTGTTGAATAAACCAAAATTCAAAATGACGTTTATGTTTGAACATTGTTTCGTGTTATATCAACCAACTTTTATTGTTAATTGTAGTTCTTGTTGTTTTAACATTTGTTTTCATGTTGTATTAACACTAAAATTGGGACGTCATTTTTCTAACATTTTTTTTTAGTTTATATTGACTCTATCATCATGTTAAATAAACCAAATTCCAAATGACACTTAGGAATAAAATTTTATATTTGAATCATCTTGTATATTTTAAAATTTCTTCATGTTGAATCAACAATAAAATTTGGTTGAATTTACCAAATTTTCAAATGACAGTTACAAAGCCAAGATCATGTATCAAACATCGTGTAATTTGAAAAAATTGTTGCTGTTCTATGTGTAAAGATGGATCGTGTTAATTTTACATGAATCGTGTTGATGATTTTTTTTCTGAGTGTACGTCTACCTACCTATATATCGCACGTTTTATTCAATAGGGATTTAACTAAAAAAATTTTTTTTGGGAAAACGCAAACAAATTTTTACACACTTGCGACTCAATCGATTTAGTCGGGCTTTGATTTGCATGGGAATGTATGGAAGCATTCACACTACATTCAATTAGTCGAACAACTGAAACAGTTGGATTTGCATACAACAGCCCAATTCGCTTAATCGATTGAGTCGCAAGTGTGTATAGGCTCTTATAATTTCAAAGAGTTTCCTTCTACGGCTAACTACAAAATTACTTTTATTTCCGCCATTTTTATCGTTTTGAGTATTTTATAAGACTAGACTCAAAGGCATGACCCAGTTATTGAAATATATGGCAAAACCCCAGAAATCGAAAATTTCGAGTTAAATCCCTATTGCATAAAACGTGCGATATATATGTTACATACAACGCATTAATACATATATCTTTTTATTATAATAATTGTTCAAAACAGTAAATCATCAGTATTTTATTGTAATTTTTTTTGATTTCTTTGAGAGCCAGTGTGTATGCAGTATGCAGTAGAACACCCGACTTTCATTATTTAGTAAAAGAAAAAACGTTCATCTACTGACGTGCGGTTTCTTCATTGTTCTAGCATGGAAATAACTAAAAAAAGTGTAGGGAATTACGTAGAGAAAATTTGAAACAAGCGTAGGGAAAAGTAGGGATTTTTTTCTTGCTCTGTAGGGAATTTCCAAAAAAGTATCTACCATCACTGGCATGGGAATGTATGGAAGCATTCACACTACCATATGCGACACTAAAAATGTAAGTCTTCTATGGCAATCTGAACATTGACCCCCTTAAAACAGCACTAAACCGTCATCAATCGGAACCAAAAGTTATATTTGTTATCCTTGGGTATAGAAGTATTAATTTTGGGTATTAGATAATTAAAAAAAATATTTTGATTTTTTGACCCTTCATAGAGTTTTCTGAACTTTGACCTCAATGCGCCACGCCTTAACCGCCACCAATCGGGACCAAAATTTATTTGTGATATCTTTGACCATGTTACTACAGATTGAGGGGGCGATACAGTCTTTTTATGAACTTTTAAATTTTTCATACAAATTAAAAGCACCCTAATGTACATGTATGTATTTATTAACTTGCCAAATTTTACCAATTCCCAGTTGATTCTGAAAAAATTCAATAGCACATAGACACACGATAATTAAAAATATATTTTAAAGTCTTTTACTATGTTTAAATGCAATTATTTAGCATTAAAAATTCCAATACTGTACAGTTTTAGCTTCCAAAAATATGCAAATAATCGCACAGAAAAATATTGACCAAATGCTGCGTTGTTGCTTGTGTCATATTGCTGTTTCTTGCTTCGCACGCTAATTTATCACATTGTTTATTTTGGTTCTTTGGCTGTTTTCAGCGCCAATTTCCGATTATCGATAACACAATTTTATCGAAGTGATGCATTATGCAGGGTTGCATGCGTGTTGTGAGAAAAAAATGTTAACAACAGTGCAAAATGGGTGAAATTCAAACATTTTCGATTCGATCGAAAACAAAACAAATATGTACTGTGAAACAAGATTCGAATTAAATCCAAAAAATAATCGAAATATAATAAATGCTACGTTTCTAGTAGAAACTTTTTTCATGTGATTTTTGAGTCTGATGTGAGTTTTTACACCAAGGACAACTGTTCATAGGTTGAAAAGGGGATATGTTATCATTAAAGATTGGCTTGCATATAACTAAACTCCCTTGCTAATACCCTGCGCATTGATAGAATGTAGTCAATGAACTAGCTGCTTCTTATCCGCATATCACTAGAAACATTAGCCTCTTGTGTGGTTTATGTGAGACATTGCAAAATCAGTTTATGGGACTACTTTGGGGGAAAATTTTCCATCAGTCTACCACGCGTAAAAAAAGAGTTATTGGGGTTTTTAGAGGAGGTCCTCCTGATTCTAAATCCAAAAGTCCCGTCGACCGGAGATGCTTGTTGGTTGTAAAATTTACGAAACAAAACCCCAAATCTGCGCCCTATTACCGAGGAAGGAAGGTGCTTATAAAAACACTCACATATACATATATTTGTGTGTAAAACAACTTTTTTGGAGCGCAGCCTTCGGCCGCGCTTTAAAAAAAATAACCCTCAGCCTCTCTTTTGGGGTAATATCTTTGGACCCATCCAACTACCAACAAATATCTCGTGAACTATAAGCCTCCAGCAGGTTTTGGTTTCTGTTTTAAAATCTGTGAGAGGCCCTCTACCCCCCTGAAAAACCCATTTTTCTCGGACCATGGTTCCTTAATATAAAGCCGACCCTTTTGTTAGACAGATGGAAATCTGAGCCCTTTACTCTGACGCTAATTGCTTAGAAATCGCACATTTTATTACAAATTCACATTTGATTCCTCGCATTTTATTCTTCGTAATATCTCTTTTAATAAATAGTTAAGTATTAACTTACAGTATATCTTAACAAAATGCACAATTATAAAACTACTAGTTTTCTTAATTAATGTAATAAGTATGTAAAACGATGAGAGAGGTCATAGTATACATATAACAACCAGAACAATTAGACACCGTTTTCGAAAGTGTCCGAACTGCTTGTGCAACTGCAATGAAAAAAAAATTTTATTAGCATACATTTGTATGTATGTCGACCATTTAACCCACCTTTACATATCCTCCACACTATATAAATACGCCTCTACCTGTTTGGCGCGACGCTCATTCTGCACATCAAACCATTTCTTCTCGAAACCATTCGAACGATCAACACCATCCCAACGGTAACCGGGTCGTATGCCAAAACGATTTTCTGGATATGTTCCCTCATACTTTGGCAGCTCCACCAGCGCTGTGTCACCATCCTCTGCTTGTCGCTTTTCCTTCTTTTTCTTTCGCATATACTCCAACATTGGATCATCGGCACGTTCTTTTTCACGCAAATAACGATCCAAATCGGCATCGTTCTCGTAGCGCGCCAGCGGTTTACTACCTTCGTATGACTCCTCCTCACGTCGCTGCTGATGTGCCTCCAACTGCTTCAGGCCTTTGCCCCAACGATCGTATTTCTCCTTTTTCTTACGTTCATGTTCCTCTTTGCGTCGCCGCTCCTCTGGATCTTCCTCCGCAGCTTCACGCGCTCGCCTTCCTTTGCGGCCGGTGTTGCGTACTCGCACCTCAGCATCACGTCCCGACACTTCTTTGGACATTTCATTGTACATACGTTCTTCGCGTTGGCGACGCTCTTCGGTTTCTTTTGTGAGTGATTTGGCATCCTGTAAGCCAGCTTTTTTGCCATCAAGCGTTTTGGAAGCTTTGGGTTTGTGGGTTGGTGGCGGTGAATCACTATTTCTGCGCTCCATTTTGCCAGCCCAACGGCTGTTTGTTGGTGGCGACGATGTTGAGGGGGAACGACGTTCCTTTTTAAATTTTACTATATCACGTCCTCCTCGTCGTGGCGGTGATTGATCGGGCGAATGTTTCTCACGTTTTATGCCAGTTGGTGGTGAGTGGTTATCACGATTTCGTGGCGGTGTTTGCCTACTGCCTTGACGCCTGGGCGGAGATTGATCACTACTAGAACTATAACGGCGGCGCCCTTTCGCCGGTGACATGCTCGATTTCTTTTTTCTACTTTTCGTTGACGAAAGATCCGGAGTTGGACTGCGTTTCTTTTGTCTTTGTGCATTTGGGTCGTGCCGTCTGGGAGGTGATTTCTCAACAGTGTTCCAACGACTCCTTTTCACAGGCAACTTGTCAGATTCCTGCTGTTTTTTGTTCCTTGGCGGTGATAGATCCGATGACGCATCACGCCTTTTGCGACTTTGAGGACTTTGATCTCGCCGTCTAGGCGGTGATTGATCATGGGAAATGCGTCGGGTATTTTTCACTGTTGATGAGCTTGATTTCTTATTTTTTCGACTTCTGGGTGGCGATAAGTCTGAGGAGAGACCACGTCTCTTACGCCGGTCTTGGCTTCTATTTTTCCGTCTGGGTGGCGATTGGTCGCTGGAGTCACGGCGATTATTTTGTTGTGGTGACCTTGTACGTTCTCTTCTATTCCTAGACGGTGAGTGATCTGACTTCTTATCCTTGTGCTTTTGTTTTCTTGGTGGACTTTGGTCTGAGCTTGAGGATCTCGCAGAAGCCTTGGCTTTCGTACTACTCTTTCGTGGCGGACTTTGGTCAACAGAGCTAGTACTTACTCTATCTAGTGTATTTGTGTGATTCTTATTTCTTCGTGTAAGACTCTGATGCACGGAGCCATTCCTAAATCTATCTGGGGTACGTTTGTCACTTCTACTTTTTCGTGGAGGACTCTGATCTGGCGAGCGGCATGTGTTCTTCTTTGCTTCTGGTCTTGGTGATCGCGCCGGCTTACCTCCGCCATCTCTATGCCGGCGTCTTGGTGGCGAGTTATCTGGCGTATCCTGTCGTATTGATTGCATATGATTGCGTCGTGGCGGCGAGAACTCATCTTTTATTTTTCGCTGTACTTGCTTTACTCCCCATAAATCCTCTTCCGTAAGCTTTTTACCTTTAAATTCATCTTCTTCCTCCGGCTCATCTTTCACTCCAATGCTACGCCACTTTGGTACATTTCTGCTACCACCGCTTGGATCTTCTACATATTCACCAACAATTTGTGGCGCATCTTCGCCACCCAAAAGTAACTCCTCATCGTAATCTTCCTGGGTTTGTGTGTATGCATCGTCGTCTATTATTTTCACTTTAGTCGCACCAACATTATTCTTATGTTTCTTGTCTTTCTTTTTCTTCTTCACTTTGTCGCCAGACAGGTACTTTTTTAGGTACTCTTTTTGATCGATTTTCGTAGATGCGTGCGATGACATTATTTGTACTCTATGGATAAATGAAGTTTAATTAATTTATTTAATTAAATACGCTAGAAACAAAATTTACTTGTTTTTAATTCACAAAAACGTTTAGCATAAATATGGCATAAATGACAGCTGTGACCAGTGTTGCCAGATTTTTTTTTTTTGTCCCAAATCGTCAATTTAAAAATAAAAATCGTCATCCATTTTTTGCCCCATCTGCGACAAATGCAATCATTTTGTTTTCATAAAGGTACTGCCAAACGATGCAATGAAAGTGCTTTCCGAAAGTGTCAAATCATTGAAAGAACTTTCATGAGTATCCACACGACGCAATGAAAGTGCTTTCAGAAAGCACTTTTTACCTCCACTTTCCGAAAACTTTCAGGAATTACTTTTCGTTTGTCCACACGGTGAAAGGGAAATGAGTTTTTGAAAGTACTTTCTGGCAGCTGTCAAATTAAATTCAAACAGCTGTGAGAGCAAGACAGATGTAGGAGAGCAAACAGCTTGTTGTGTGACTCACACAGTGTGATGATGCTAGCCACACACCTTGCAATTTTTTATACAACTTGAGCAAGTTGCGCTGGAAATCGGAACGTTTTTGGGGCTGTTGTATGAAGTTGTGTATCGGTTGTACGAAAAATCAAAAAGTTTTGATGTTTTGGCAAGTTGTACAACTTGGTTGCATCGTTTGGGGGCGTGTTGTTCAACATTTCATTTTATGAGAATTCTTGAAGTGAACACATCAAATTAAAATAAGTAAAAATAAGCGAATTCAACACAAAAAACATAAATATTTGTAGAATAAATAACGCAAAATGGAAAGCTTGCAGGAACCACTTTTTTGTAATATTTTTTTCTTTTAATTATCGTACTTTTGCTGTACGTTCTTCTTCTTCCTACAAGCGAAATATTATCCTATTCCATGTTCACTCAAAGTATTTTTTTACAAAATGAGATTGTACAACATGGTTGTACAATAAATTGCACCGTATGTAGGCAAACAGTCCAACTCGATTGCAACCGAGTTGGGTCAACGATCGCACCGTGTATGGCTACGGTAAGAGCAAACAGCTGTGCGTGGAATGGTGATGGTGGAGACTTTTGTGTTTTTTGTGTTCATATGAAAAATATAAAGTGATAATTAATTATTTTAATAATTGTATTTTGTTTATA
The DNA here is from genome assembly GCA_960531455.1 of Urophora cardui. NCBI lineage: Eukaryota > Metazoa > Arthropoda > Insecta > Diptera > Tephritidae > Urophora > Urophora cardui. The sequence goes on from OY482672.1 coordinate 129,161,307, forward strand.
CATATGTATTTTTATAAAGAAAACATTTACATGCCGGTTCGATCATTTAGACAACACTCGTATCAGCTAGCAACTTTCAGAAAGTAAAACACTTTCAGATGTAACAATTGAAAGTGAAAAGTATTTCTGAAAAGTATTTTTCTCGCAGCTAGACGATGAAAGTTTTTCGTAAGAAAGTAATTGCTGAAATTTCGGAAAACACTTTCAGAAAGTACTTTTTTGATGGCTACACGAGAAAATTTTACTTTTTCACTTTCTGAAAGCACTTTCATTGCATCGTCTGGCAGGAGCTTAAGGAACATTGTTTTCGATGAAATACTGTATTCCTATTACTTATGTATATCAGTGGATTCATCAACGCACAATGAAAATTTAGTTGTCCGGAGTATGGCACATATCGATTCTAGCTGGTTGGTACTGCCCAAGAGCGTTCTGAATAATAATTGTTGCTTGTGTTCTTCCACACGATAAAGCTGCCGCCGTTTTAGAATCGTCGAAACTGCTTTTTATACACTTTACAAGATCAGCTACGTCGGAGAATGGTTGATTATGTTGAGCAATGGATGTACTTATTCTATTCGTGTGGCAGTGCACTCAGAACCATGGCAATGTTGCATTTTAATGTAGTAAAAGGATTTATGAAAAACATAATACCAGTGTTGGAAAAGGATATTGCCTTAATTTTTTTTTTCTAATTATTGTAATGTTTTAAAATGTGGCAACACAATTATCGAGATTGGTTAGGAAGAAGAAGACCTGTTTCCGGTATATATATGGTAATGAGAGAAAAAGAAAAGGTATGAGCAAACTAAATCGGGAAAAATAAAGAGAATCAAATAAAAAAAAGATTACATATCAGGTGTGGAAATTACACACGAAGGTTGAGATTAATTAAAACAGTCATAATGGCAAACATGCTAACGCGGCAACAGATGCTAAATACATTGGTGGCTGGTGGCATTACGTTCGACCACGAGGCAACGCTGGTGCAATTGCGTGCTCTGTATGACGAGGTGGTCAGCAGTCCACCAAAACCGACGGACGACTCTGCTTCCGAGAAGGAAGGAATCGTTGAGGTGGTGAGTGGGTTAGAAAAGAACGTGCCAGAAGAAAATCAGACAGATGCCAGATGTACGGTGGAACCACAGATTGGTAAGGGCTTACAGATGCCAGTAGTTGTTGGAAATCAGCGGGCAGAGCAACCGTGTTCGAAAGGAGCAGTTGACCTAATGTCTCAAGAACAGGAACTAGATCGCATGTTAGCAATCGCTCGAAAAAAACGCGAATTAATTGAGTTACAACAAGAGATCAGTCAAAAAGAAAAACGTAGAATCGATTTACCAGAACTTGACGCATTGATGAATAAATTCGACGGTTCTGAGTTTCAAGATATCACCAAGTGGATCGCAGATTTAGAGGCAGTATTTAAATTTTTAGCGTATAATGACAGGGATAAATTGATTGCAGCAAGGCATTTGATTATTGGCCATGCCAAGAGATTTATTGACGTTGCGGTAATGCGGTCGTATGACGACCTTAAAAATGCTTTATTGATAGAGTACCGACGTACATTTTCGCTACAAGATGTGTTTAATCAATTGAAAGCTCGTAGTATTAAACCTGGCGAAACACCTAGGCAATATGTTGTGGAAATGCAGTTAATTGCTAGTCGAGCGGAAATACCAGAGGCCGATTTAGTAGATATAATAATAGAGGGACTCAATGATAAATCCATGCACGTGTCGATGCTATATGCGGCAACAACAATCAGAGATTTGAAAACGCTAATGGAACGGTATGAAAAGAAGCGGAAAATTTTTTCCGGTGCGACAATTGCTGCTGTTAAGGATAAAACAGGTGTAAATGTGGATGTAAACAGTGTACGCTGCTTCAATTGTTTCCAGTATGGCCATTATCAAAGTGCATGTACAGCACCTAGGCGTCCACCGAATTCGTGTTTTGTTTGCTCTGAGATCGAATATCTGTAAGGAGTGCAATATCAGTCATATTTTGAATGCAGTAGCTTCGCCTCAATCTAACGGTCAGGTGGAGCGAGTAAATCGCGTGTTAAAAGCTATGTTGTCAAAGGTCACTGACCCTATATGTCATTCTGACTGGAAGAGGAAATTATCTATGGTAGAGTTTGGTATAAATAACACTGTACACTGTGCTACCAAACAAACTCCAAGTCAGTTATTGTTTGGGGTTGAACAAAGGGGAGAACAAATTGATGAGTTTACTGAATACTTGCATGATGTTTATCACAAACCCATTGATAATCTTGAGGGGCTGAGAAATGAGGCTGACGTTGCCATTCAGAAGTCTCAGTTGCATAATCAGAAAAACTTTGAACGGAATTATAGACCACCAAAAGAGTTTCAAGTAGGGGATTTGGTAGTAATTAAAAATGTTGATAACACTGTGGGTAAAAATAAGAAATTGATTCCTAAGTATAAAGGGCCATATGTAGTACGTAAGCAATTAGGTTTCGACCGATATGTACTTACAGATGTTGAAAATTGTCAAGTCACTCAAATGCCATATAATAATGTTATTGATTCAAGTCGAATGAAAAAGTGGTTGGAGAAAGATGAAATGGTAGATTATAAGGGCTCAGAAGGCAACACAGATATTTCATACGACCATATGTCAAATGATCATTATACAGATTATGAATACCTAGATGAAGAATATGAGTGTGATAATAGAGAAAATGACAATATGTCAAGTGATGATTGTACTGACTATGAATATCTAGATTAAGTTAATTATCATTTAACTCAATCGAGGTCGATTGATTGTCAGGTTGACCGAGATGTAATGTTTTAAAATGTGGCAACACAATTATCGAGATTGGTTAGGAAGAAGAAGACCTGTTTCCGGTATATATATGGTAATGAGAGAAAAAGAAAAGGTATGAGCAAACTAAATCGGGAAAAATAAAGAGAATCAAATAAAAAAAAGATTACATTATGGAAATTTGTGTAAAGTAATTAATTTTTATTACGAATAAATCTATATTTCTCTGTACTTCCTAAAATCGTCATTTTGTGACATGAAATCGTCCCATCGTCATGGAGTCCAAAAATCGTCAAAATGGCGATGCCATCGTCATTCTGGCAACGCTGGCTGTGACTGACGTTTAGACCATGCTTCTTCTTGTTGAAGTGTGTTGGACACCATTCACAATGGGTGTCGCAATATGCGTTGCCACTCTGCTGGAAAAGAATAGGCGTTTTTATTAGCAAGAGAGCTAAACATGGTGGATTTGTAAATATATTGACAATTGAATGTAAATTTGAATTTGATTGCTGATTTGACAGCTAACTTCTCATTTCAACGAAACATTCACAGAAGGGACATCTCCGCACTGGATACGAAATTTCAAACAGTGCCCATTTCGAGCGCTTTCACATTACTCGGTGTGGTATCGGATCGACAATTTTGGGTTTTGCCCAAAGCTTACCGAACACATGTATTTCACTTGACAGTATCACAATAATATTGCATACATGAAATCGGAGCGGGTTAATCTCGATCAAAGAGCATATATCTATAAGAGGCTGCAGTTTGGAAGTAGCGAAATTTGGCCTGAAAAAATAACGATTGCGCGAGTTCAGGCAGAGAACTTATAATACCAGAGAAGAACCACGAACGGACAAACGTGTGACAATATTAATTTTGTTATTTTTTGAGTTTGGTTTTGTTTGTGAGGTTTGTATATGTACATATATGCAAACATCATCTATTCTATAGTCTACATTTTCGCTGTTGGGTATATTCGTAAATGCTTTGCATTTTTGGTTCTAATGATGACGATCTTACTTCTTTGGCAAACCAGTTTTGCCTATGATTATTTATGTATGCATGTACGTAAGTTTCTATATCCAACTGGCAAAGACTCGAATTTAACATTTTGTATGAAAGAAATGCGATTAATTCGGGACGTGTTCGGGATCAATCGCTCACATCCCGAAGGTTGCAAATGTAGTTTAATCTCCTTCATTCAAAGCTATAAGGCTATTTTTTGTTATGAAAATTTCTAAAAATGGTTAATTGTTATATGTATATGTATATTAGAACAAGGTTTATTCGATTCGTTTCCATCTCGTAGTGAAATCTTTTAAATTAAAATTAAGTATTTTCTCCAAATATTTTTATAAATCAGTCATGAAGATTTAAATAAAGATTATACAATAAGTTTTTAATAATATAATATAATATAATATAATATAATATAATATAATATAATATAATATAATATAATATAATATAATATAATATAATATAATATAATATAATATAATATAATATAATATAATATAATCAGGGTTTGCAATAACTGAAACAACTGCAATGAAATGAAAACGACTTCGACTACCGACTACCACATGTGCCAGTCGACATGAATATGAAACAAACAACTACGCGAATGAAACCAAACGACTTAACTGCCGACTATCACATGTGCCAGTCGGCAGCCGACAGTAGGGTTGGGCGATATATATCGATATATCAATATATCGATATTTTTAAAATAGTACAGCCGATAATATCGACGATATTTTGAACTACCGTGCATCGATAATCGATAATTTTTTACCATTTCGAGCCAAATTCGATATTTTTCGTAAATTTCTGATTCGCTTTGAATTTAACAGCAGAATATTTTTTAAGAAGTGGTATAACCATAATGTCCGGATGCTTGAATTTACATTATTTTCTTCTTCAAGCAATTCTTAATGATTTTTATGTTTATACTTCAGGATTCATAGAATATCTGTAGACCCATCCAAATTTAACAACAAATATCTAGTAAACTATAAGTCCCCGGCAAGTTTGGATTTCAGTTTTGAGATCTGTGAGAGCACCTCTAACCCTTTGAAGAAGTGGTTTTTCGCAGGGCGTGGTTCCTTAATGTAAAGCCGGCCCTTCCGATATATTGATATATCGATGTTTTTACACGGCATAAATCGATGTTTTTTAAATATCGATATAATATATATCGATATATTTTTCCAATTTGCCCATCCCTAGCCGACAGTCAAAGTTGTTTTCTCATAGTCAATGCATAGTCATAGTCAAAACCAACGACTGAAATGACTAGCTGCAACGACTGTGTACTTCAACAGTATCATAACTCAAAAAAATAAATAAATTGAGTTAAGCATGAGGAAATTTGCGTATTATCTGACTTTGAGTGTATGCATACATATATGTATGCATGCAGGATCTTATTTCACTAAATCTTGTATGCATGGCAAAAACTCTGAACGGCACTCCTGAAAGATAAAAATTTTTGAGTTGTGACACTATTGAAGGTACCTATGTGTGGACAAACATCCATACATACATATGTATATATGTACATCCATACATGTATGTATATGCAGGTACCAGCCAACAACCCGTATTAAACTAGGGCTGGGTAAATCGACTTCGACTTTAATCGATTATCGACTTTTTGCTCAAAAAAAATCGACTTCTACAATCGATTGTTGTGTGTGAAAGTTAGTCGGAAATCGATTGTCTCGACTAATCGACTTTTTTACTATATATATTGGCGGTATAATTTTGTCAGAATTAATATATAAAAAAAAGCTTCTCACAAAAAAAGCATACAAATTACAGCAAGCAAACCAAAAAAACAAGCATTCGCCCTTCGGAGCCGGCACTGTGAGTCCACTTAATTTGTATAAAAAACAAAAGTTAAGGAGCACGCCTCCAATTGGGTGAGAAACTCGTCAGAGTTATAAACGCGCGAGTGTATTATTAGCCATGTTTTTATTTAAACGCATATACGTCTGCGCTTAAGGGGCCTATTATGAATTAATACGATACAGGCTAAACGCTTGCAGTCGGGTAATTCGTATTACGAAATAATTTCTATCGTGTGAAACCCGATAGACTGTAATGGAAATAAAGTTAACGCATAACTAATTGAACCCTAAACAAATGTCATTCACGATAGTGCACCTAGCGGGCGTGTGGAATTCATAATATGGAAACTCATTTTATACGATACGCTTGCAAGCGGCCGATAGCTATCGTATTGCGCTGGTTATAATAGCCGGGACGGGACGGAAGCCGTACCGATATAGAACGGTGACAAACATAAGGTAGTTATAATAGTGCGTTAACTGCCGTCTTTGACATTTGCCACAGCTGTAAATATTGTGCTTTATTTACCAATTTAAAACAGAAAACTTTCAATTTGTTGGTGATTCCATAACGACGCACGCCGTCATTAAGTCTTTCGTCAAATTCGCTAATTTTTATATTATAAAATATAAAAAAATTTTTTTGCTAACGGCATTATGTTCTTTCACTGCAAAGAGAACTGTCAAATTGCCGTAAGAATACGGAAGAAATCTAAAATCAACAGATGCTTAGGGTTGTCGCCGTTTTCTACCGTTCATTATAATCATTCGCATGCCTTTCACATACACTAGATATTAAAGTGACAGCTCCATCCGTTGCGTTACGGCTATTATAACCAGCGAGTATGACAATCCATAATAAGGGGGTAAATTTTGTATGGATTTCTAAACGCACATCTCTATCTGCGCTTAGCAGTCCATACAAAGTTTAAGCGCAGATGTATATGCGCTTATATAAAAACACGGCTATTATTAACATGGCCGCTGTGGTGCAGTGGGTAGAGTACTCGCCTGCTATACCAGAGGTCTCGGATGTAACCCCAGACCGTGCAAACACCAAAAAAAATTTTCTAATATATTTAAAGCCAATTATTGGGTTTTTAGATATAGCGGTCACCCTCGAGTGTATTTCTGCCATGAAAAAGCTTCTCACAAGAAATGCATTCGCCGTTCATATTTGTAAAGAAAACTTTCGATGCGAAGCCATCTCGTATCTGTTCATAAATTGGATGTTGCAGTTCAAAAAAAGTTGACCGCCATGGAGAATTTCCCTAAAAAGGTAACTCAATATGGGCCGGATTTCCATTGGTCGAGCGCGCACCGGTAAAAAATATCCTTTTCAGGGGGCAGAGGGGACATTTTAGGAGATCATATCCGGCCTAGAAAAAATTACTTTAATGGGTAGGGGAGGGTGGTGGGGATCATAAATCTGAAGGCCCAATCCTCCGGAGGTCTATGGTTCCCGATGTTATGGATACGCGTTTGACCTCGATTACGATCTACAATCGAGTGGAGCAGCAATGCATGGCGGTCGGCATGATCTAGGGTTGCACTGTGGCTAGTCATTGTCGGCTGGGCGGGGTTCTTGCCTACATTGCTGTCCTGCGCCATAAACAGAAAAAATTCATATCATGCCTTTTCAAACCAAAACGAGTAAAATCAAACGAAAACAACATCCGGTTTTAGCCGGATGCCACGGACGGACCGTTGAAAAATTCAAAAGATAACCCGAAAAAAAATCAAATTCAAGAGGCCAGCCATCAGTTAAATTTAAATAAATGCAAACCGAGGGAAAATGTCGTTAAAACCCAGCCAACATTTTTTATCGTGGAAGTGACGAAAAAGTAACTTTGAGACGATTAATTCAATCGCGGAAGATATCGTTTTCTCAACTTTTTCCTATCTTCGTTCGGGAAAAACTGTTCCCCGTCAACGTCACGTCCATGATGAGCCATAAACGACACTTCTGGAAGTGTCTTCCAAGCTTCGTTTGGAAGTGACAAAGACGTTACGTACAAATAAACTAATCTGACGCTTCCGGAAGTAACTTGTTAGTGCCTTCTGGAAGACACAAAAGCGTCAATTAAAATTTTTCCCTATAATTTTTTTTCACTATATTTAGAACCTGAATAAAACTCCAAATATGTGTGTACAATTAGTTTTTTATCTTTATTCACATTTAACACAAACCAGAGGTTTTATCATATTTTTAGTTTGTTAACAATAATACGAGTGTTATGTATTAACTGTGTATCAGTAAATGAATAATAATTAATACTAAATATAAGCTTAGCAATGATCGTGGCTTCATCGGTCTCTTTGCGGATTCCAGTATCTATGTATACATTTCCTATAAAATAAAGCAATAATTATAAATTGAATTAAGAGTTCAACAATTCCATCACTCCCACCTGCTTAAATCCCATACGTCATCAGCAGGCTATGCTCAATGCACAACTCTTTAAACGGCGTAATGCGATCCCGGTTTTAATCACTTCCTGAATTCCTTTGTGAATACAATACCTCGTGCCGGAATCGATAGGTATTAGATTCCGAATCAATTGGATCGGCCTTATTCACCATCACCAGGTGTATAGTAATTGCTAGGTCCACGCTCAGGACTGGTATTAGCATAATTATTAAATTTATAACGGAAATCGCAGGCAATTAAATTTATAAATTTTTCATCTTTCATTTATTTATTTAAAAAACTTAATTTGATTTTATTTTTCTTGCCAATACAGAAAATATCTTCTCTATTCACACCAAGAAGGAAGGTGTGCGATAGCAATGACATTTGTTTTTGTAAAATATAAACTATCTTTCGAATAACGCCTAGAAGTGCTTCAGACGTAACTTATTTTAGTTAGACGAGAAAACGATCTTCCAAATGCTAGCAGGGAATTTGAATATGAATTTTGAACGTACATATGTACGTTAAAGTCAGACGGACGTTAGCAAAACATTTAAACCGAAATTTAAATCGGACGGAAATACTGACAATCGACGGAAAAATTTGAAAATAGATAATCGGACGTTATATTTAAATAATCGCGGACGGAAGAGAAAAGATTTAGAAATTTAAATTTGAATACACGTTGAAATCAAAAAAAACTGTCAAAGTGAATTTGAATTTGAATATACATATATATCGCGAAAAAAAATCGTTAAATTTGAATTTAATTTGAATCAACCGGAAGGACCGGTTATTAACAGGCATCTGAAAATACATAAAAGAAGCTGAAATTTAAAATATATGAACAATCAAAAAAAAAAATTAAAGGCCGAACTCACAAGGGGGTGGCGTTGCTGATGTTGTTGCAGCGCCGGTGCGTTTTTGTCCCACCCTAATCCATAGTTACTGTCGCACACGAATACCAGTAACCCCTTACCTGTGGTGCGCCGCTGGTGTTGTTGCAGCGCTGGTGCTTTTCTAGCCCACCCTCATCCTTGGTCATCAGTGCACCTATAATTCGATGACCCCGTTCCTGAAATCCCTAATGCCTTTTTAAATAAAGTAGGCCAGCACTCCCATTTTCATTTTACAATTTATTTATAATTCATTTTGGGTATATATAAAAAGGAAAGCCCCTATGTCCTATGTATAGTTCCTTTTAGTGCCATATATAGTTTAATATAGTGCTTATTGATCTACTAAGCCTGATATGAACTAACTACTAAATAAAACGGAATAGCCGCGCTTACAAATATAAGTATATGCCGTTACGTAGAGTCGAATCAAACATAGATTGCATATATGTTTGTATATATGTAAGTACAAAAAAAAAACCTTACAATTACTTTATTTTAATTAGCTTACGTTCTAAGCCCACTCTGTGAAACGTGGCTCGAAGAGTAGATACATTGAAGTTGTATTTTAATTTAGACTAATTAGGTTAACTCTAATGAACGGAAAAAAAATTCTTTTCTTTTGAAGATCTTACAAGTATGTATGTAGTATAAAGTAAGCTAAAATGGAATAGGGAGTTCGTGACGGGAACTTTTGGTCATTGCTTTTATATAATATCATTGGCGGCATATATATGTATATTATCTTTATTGTTTGTTTTATGGGTTCTTTAATTTACGCTGGCTTGTTATATTCTCCTACACAGTCCCCCCCTTTATTACATCTAACTAATACAAATGTCATCAAAATAATATTCTTGTATCCTTGTTTTATACACCAATTATGCATGTATACTATTATTCCTTACAGCGGAATTTCATGGTTCTTTTGGTAGTACATATGTATACGTAGTAGATGGCCATTTGTATGTACACACGTAAATCAAAATTGATGCGAATTAAGCGCACTCGGGCAGCGTCATATACTCATGTTTTCACCTACATTCGAACCGAGTGGTGCCTTAGCTCAACATTACATTCAGAAAGGAAAAAAAAAATTTTTTCTGCTATGTACTTAAGCATGCACGTATGTATATGTATATGTCTACCTATGTACATACATATGACTGTTGCTCTTTTCACATCACTCAGAGTGTATTAAACCACTTTTATATACCTACATGTACAAGACACTGCATATAAAAAAAAATTTTCGTTTGCCAAAACTAGTATTCTTTTCTACCGCTGTTTCCCAATTGAATTACTATAATTAACCTCTATTTAAATTTCGTTGTCTGCACTATACATACACACAAATCCATACGAACCAGACTTGGGCATTATTCGAATAAATTCTTTTATTTAGGTGGTTATTTAAAAAAAGTATCCCTTTTTAAAGGTTTCATTCAGATAAACTCTCTACGGACAATCATTCCGGACTTTATTTCTTGTTTCACAAGGTAAATTAAAGCTCAGGGCAAACCGAGGACACAACTGAGCGATAGTCAAAATCATATATACATATATATATGTACACGTACATACGTATAAATGATGAACAACCGTATGTAAACGAAAATATCAGTTATTCGAATAGCTCTCTTGTTCGAATAAACGAAATTATCTATTATAAAGATCAAAGGAATTATTCATCCATCATTGGTTATTTGAACACTTTTTGGTTTTCCTTCTGCCCAACTCTGATATGAACACATACGTATCAATATTTGTGTGTACATATGTATGCATATTTTCATATGCTCTATACCAAAATAACGTATACCATTTCCCTTTTTGTTTCTAATTTAATTAACTACGTTAATATATATACATATTTTCTAATGCACCCGTTGCCTGACTCACCACCCGTTGCGGTGCACCTTTAGTGTTGGTGCCACCGATCTGCTGCTAAAGCTGCCACCGGTTGTTCGCTGCTGTTGTTACTGATTGTGCTGCTCGTTATAGCGATTGTTGTTGTTGACAATCGTTTCAACGTTGTTGTTGTTGTTTTGATTGTTATTGCTATTACTGTAGCTGTACGAATTACCGTTTATGTTGTTGTTGTTGTGGTTGCTTTTAGTGGCAAAGTCAATGTGCGCTTCGCAAATAATTACTTGGCTGTTGTTGTTGTTTTTATGTTTGGCTTTGCTACGATTTAAGTAATTAAAATAAGACAATGCTCATTTGCCGATTTGCTGGTTGTTTTGTAGCTATTTTGTTTTCGTTGTTTTTTTTTTCTCTTTTAATATAAATATTTGGAAAAATTGCGGAAAACGTGTGCGATTGGCTCACGTTTCTCTAAAAGGTTGCAGCTTCCGATGTCTATTACTGGAAAATTTTGAGGTCCTATGACTTAAATATCGCCTATGTAAATTCATGCACGAACTAACCAACTTGCTCCGTTGAGGTGGACTTGGCGGTGCTCCTTTAAATACTGGTGTTTCACTTATTCTTTCAAAGTCATATAAAACAAGTTAACTCCCCTGCTTGGGATGCGCAAAACAATTCACACCAAAATCAAATTAAACACGTTACGTCCGACCGCAAATGTTTGTTCCAAATCCAATGCACGCCTCGTACCCAGTCAATTTACAATGCGACTTTGTGCTTTTATTTTTTTGTTGTTGTTCTCACTGCTTTTTCCAATAGATAAACTCCTTCTGAGCGATTACAAAATGGGCAAGTGTTACCTGTTGCTTAAATGTTTTAAATTGTTGATTGATTTTGTTTGCAGCAAATTCCAAAACAAAAGAAAACCAAACGAAAAAGTTGGAAATTAAAACCCAAATTCGCTTGCTTGTTTAAAACTTGATTGTTGCTGCTTGTTTTCTTGTTTTGCGGATTGCACTTTTTTGGTTTGAAATATGCAGGCGAATAAACCGAAAAAAGCCAATTTCTGGTTTTAAAACTGTTTTTTTTTTTTTTATGTATATATTTCTTGGATTTTTTTTTTTTTTTTTTTTTTTAAACAATCTTTTCTTAATTGTGATTCACCACTCAAAAATTTGTAATTCCACGAATAATAAAATTCTATCCAACTTTTGCTGCTGCTTTTGATGAAAAAATCTTTCTTCTGTCTTCATCTGGAAGAGTCCCGTTTACTTTTCATCTCCCTGCAGTGGTGTAGTGACGTGTGCATAATAGTGGCGTGACTTTACGGTTACCCGAATGTCTATATCATGGTATGACGCTAGCAATGACACAAGCGAGATGGAATGCGATTGCCATGTTACACAAATAAAAATACCAAAACTTTCGGAATAAAATGCCTCAAGCATTTTTTCCATGAAACTATCTCAAATTAATCGCTTATATTCGTGCCCTAGTAAATTTGCTACTGTAAAATTCTATTAGTGTACGTTAGGAATATTAATAGACATTGTTGTCTTACGCTCAAATTATAAAAATGGTAAGAGACAGGAAAATCTGATTAATGAAACAATAGTATAAACATGCGGTAAATAATTAATTAATTTTCTGTGAACTATGTAAAATTTAAAATTGTATGGAGCGCATGAGAATATTTTATAAAATATGCATTTGAAAGTACCAAGTATCCGAATAACCACGTGTTACGTATTTTCACATTCGAAGTGTTCATGGCAACCCTGGGAGAACCAGTTTGTCCATCACCAATACTTGTGCATCTCCGCCATTGGAACGATTGTAAAGATTCGGAGGGGAAATTTCTCATGATGCCTACTCATAGAGGTCGGCTCGATAGCTTGCCAGATTTGAAGAAAAATTTATGCGCGATCTATAAAGCTCGGGATCAAAAAAAAATGAAGCAATACCATATAATCATCTCGAAGAATAAAGAAGAAAAAAAAATCAATGTAAATTTCGGATAAACCCACTCACTTAAAATTTGTTTAAACATTTGGTGGTGGAAAAGGGAGTTAATTACAGGATTTGAGCGCAGAAAATTTTCGCATTTGGAATGTCTAGTAACTGGATGAGAAAATAAGAATCGTTATTATTGTTAGAACACCATAGTTGGTAAATGAAATTACTCGAACAGCAAAGTTACTGACGCTAAGAAAAAAAAAAATGAATTGTAAGCTGTTCTATCGAGATCACCCCTATAATACAACCTCATTCTCCTTCACATGCGACCAAGGCTAATTTATAGAAGGTTAACCTACTAACCAGCTGATTGCAGACTTTTCCCTATTTTTTCCCATATTGTGGTGCTTGTGTCAAAACTTATGACAATTTTGATCTTGACGCAGTATGATTTCTACGATGGCGGCTATGATTTTGACAGAAGCATCACAGAATACACAACCAATTTACATGGAGGGTGTATGTATGTATGTCCGTATATAGTACTGCAAAAACCTTCTATAATTGAACCATGCATGCGACTACCTTTCATGTTTGGCCACGCGTCACCATTCTTCTTCACCATGTCAGCACGTCGGCCATTATTAATTGGAAGTTATTGGGAACTACTAAGAAGGAAGCTATTGAAATAGTGGTACTGCCACCCCGACAGAATTGAGCAACCGAATTTAACCCGTTTATGATCGATATCAGCATTGATATCGATAGCAAACCATAACAGGCCTGCTTCGCTTCGAAGACCTGACGAGGGAGCGAACAGGAAAAAATGGTTTGCCTGTAAGGTTGTCGCGAGAATACTCAACTGTTAACTACGTGGGGCACGACTCACCCCTAGATAAGAGTCTCAAATTCTACCACAGCTAACCGGGCAACAGAGGCTCCATCAGGTGATACCAAAAAAAAACGTATGCTATATGAACGTGCAATCTAGTAGTGTATGAAAATCCGAGAATAATTGAAAGTCAGGTATGATAAAAAAATTCACTTGGTAAAAAGAAACCAAGATGCGTAAGTCCGGTGTTGCGGTAATTCTCTATTGGCTTAGGCCAGAGAAGCCTACTCCCCCCTAGGAGCCCTTCTCCTAGGTGCCGAACTTGGTCGGTCTTAAGAACCTGTCCCCCCCGGCTGATCCAACCCCGCACGTTGAACCCAGGACAGGCGGTCTTGAAAAAGACCCTTGGTCCGCTGGTTTCTCGCCCCCCGGAATGGGCTTTACAAAAAAAGTTAAATTATTTTGTTTCCTATTTTAAGGCTTCGCGGCCTTAGACATTTTTTTACAGGAGAACGCGTCTAAACTCCGAATACCATCACCCTATCAGCTGGTCTATGGTCCCTAACCTCGCGAAGCTGGACAAAAAAAAACTTTAGCAGGAAAATCATCAATACTCCGTTTAAATAGACATTTTTATATTGGAGAACTCGTCAAAACTCCGTAAGGTTAGGCATTTGATATAGGAGAACTCGCCAAAACTCCATAAAACTAGACATTTTAATTTGGGAGAACTCGTCAAAACTCCGCATAAGCAGACCAATTGGAATATGGACTGCTAGATGGTCCACGGTTCCCGATGGGAGCGCTTGTGATCCACCTATTATTATAACTGCTCGGGGAGAATACTGGGCGAATTGTCCCCGACCGCCAAGACGCCCAGCGGAGCCTTATTGAGGACGAATATCAGAAGCATGGAATCGTCCTATTAATCTCCCTGTTAAGTCTTCTAAGTCATACAGTGCATTGCCCACTTTTCCACGCACTCGACACTTAATATATTTTGGCAGGAATTTCGCGTTTATGCCCTGTTTGAAGTTGCTGAAGGCAAAATTTCTTCTGAATACTTCCTGACCTTCCCTATAATTCACAAGCCTAGAGCGCTTATTGTAAACCTGCTTGACTCTATCATTTGCCTGCGCTAAGTTTTTACGGATTTGTTCGTGGATTCCTGTTAACCTATCAGCCCTACTCACTATCGGTACGCAATCTTCTTTAAGGCTATCCAATTTTTCTAATAACTTATACGCGGATGCGTGTTGGACCATATTCTGACCATATAATGCAAAGTACGGAGAACACTGAATTGATGTATGAAAATCGCTTCTTAGAACTGCTAAAATTTCGGGTATGTGTTTGTCCCAGTCCGTATGATCCTGCTTATCTTTTAGGAAAATTCTTATCTTGGATACTATCTCTCTATTCACGCGTTCGGACGCATTAGCTTGTGGGGAATACACTCCTGTTCTAACATGCGTCACACCATACTTTTCAAAGAACGCTTTCATTTCCTTTGAGACGAATTGTTTCCCATTATCGCTGTGGATATATTCTGGGACCCCTATAGCTGGAAAAATCTCTGTACCGAAGTAATTCATTACATTAATAGTTGTCGCTCTCTGCATTGGCTTCAGCCACACATACTTTGAAAAATGGTCTAAAATAATAAAAAGAAACTGGTTCCTACGTTTGGATCTCGGATAAGGTCCTAAGAAGTCGCAATATAAGCGCTGAAAAGGTCTCTCTGTAACAAAAGCGCTTCCTATAGGTGGTCTTGACTGCTGATTCGTTGCTTTTACAGCCTTGCAAGTGTCACAATCCTTCACATAATCTCTAACGTCCCTAGCTTGTTGTGGCCAGAAGTATTTCGACCTAACCCGTTCCAATGTCTTTTGCCAACCTCCGTGATAACTCCTAACTGCGTCATGTGCCATTCGTATTGCTTCCTCCCTGAGTCTTTGGGGTAACCACAACCGCCATAACGAGTCTTCTTCACCCTCCACACCTTTTCGAAACTTAACCCTTTTAAAAATCAGCCCGCCTCTGACACGCAAATCCGGGAGAGCCTCACCGTTTACTGTAATTGTTCTGATAAGATCCAGATACTCATTGGCTCTAAATTCGGGTGAGTCTAGGTCTATTTCGTCCGGCGCAGGAGATGAAGTCAACTCGTCAACGTCAAAACGCGACAGAGCGTCTGGTACTACATTCAGAGCCCCCTTACGGTGCTGCATTTCGAAATCATATCTCTGTAGTAGCAGTGACCATCTAGCTAACCTACCACTAAGGTCTTTTTGCGTCATTAACCATTTAAGGCTTGAGTGGTCCGTGATTATACGAAATGGCAGCCCCTCAACGTAGGGTCTGAAACGTTTGACGCTGACAATTGCGGCGAGGCATTCCAGCTCGGTGACTGTATAGTTGCGTTGAGCATTATTTAATTTTTTCGAAACGAAAGCTATTGGATGCTCTGCACCATTATCATCGACCTGGAATAACACGCCTCCTACTCCTATTTTGGAAGCATCACATTGAATGACAAATTCTCTGGAAAAATCAGGTTGAGCTAAGACTGGAGCGGAACTCAGAGCTACTTTAAGTTTTTCGAAGGCTTCTATTGCTTCTGGAGTGAGTTTGAAAGGACCAGGTGACTTACGTAAACAATCAGTCAAAGGGCCTGCTAACCCAGCGAAATTGGTAATAAATGCCCTGTACCAATTTGCCATACCCACGAATCTGCGAACCTGTCGAGGAGATTTGGGAATTGGGAAATTCTGCATTGCCTCAATTTTCTCTGGATTCACTTTCAAACACCCACTGCCTATAACATACCCTAGGTAACGAATTTCTCTCTGGCAAAATTTACTTTTACTCACATTGATTGTAAGGCCTGCACTCTTCAAGCACCTCGCAACATCTGCTAAAAGTTTGATGTGGTCGTCAAAATCCGCACTACATACCAACAGGTCGTCCAAATAAACAAAAACATGTTCTCGCATATACGAGGGAATTGCTTTGTCCATGAGTCGACTCATTGTTTGTGGCGCGTTACACAACCCAAAGGGCATAACTTTGTAATGGTACAAAGGTTTACCTGGCACCGCAAACGCTGTCTTCTCTTTTGACGACTCAGTTAGTTTAATTTGGAAGAACGCGTCTTTTAAGTCGATGCCACTAATAAAGTGCGTATCTTTTAGTCGGCTCAATAACCCGTTGATATGCGGCAGCGGATATGAGTCTTTCTTCGTGACTGCATTTACCTTCCTAGAATCTATGCAGAGTCTAACCTTACCAGGTTTCCGTACTAACACAACTGGGCTACACCATGGCGAATTCGACTCTTCGATGACTCCCATTTTCAATAATCTATCAATTTCGCTGTAGGCTTCAGCCTGCCTTGGTGGCGAAAGAGGAAAATGTTTGCTTTTAATTGGGACTGCGTCACCCGTGTCAATATGGTGCTCAACCAGCTGTGTTTGCCCAAGGCCTAACTTTTCAAACGACGGAAACATTTCAATAACTTTTTGCAAATCGTACTTCTGGGATGGAGTTAAATCATGAAAATTGGGACCTTCTTCTATATCTTCCTTTGCTTCTAGACAAGATACACTTGGAAATATTTCGGGAGCTAAAGCAAATGCTTTCCAAAAATCTACCCCGAAGTAGGCTTCCTGGAGAAGCGAAGGAACAAGGTAAAAGGATATAGATTTTGTTGTATTTTTAAAAGTGACAGGCAATGAACTACACCCTATTATCTTCCGTTTGTCGCCGCCTGCCGTATATATACATTCATTCATTTCCTTATAGTTGAGATTGTTCTCTTCTAAAAATTTCAAACAGTCTTTACCCAGAATAGAGACATTGGCTCCTGAATCCAATAACCCCACAAGTGATCCATTTCCTATCCTCACCCTAATCATTGGTCTTTCATCGTCTTTAAGGACGAGTGTGGTGCTTTCCAAAAGGTTACGCACCTGGACACGTTTGCTATATCTCTTCCTACACTGCAAAATTTTTTCGGGTGGATATGGTTGGGAATCATTCGTGAAAATATTTGACCTAACCAATTGATAGTTTTGTTCTCTTTCTTCTAAACTGGGCCGGAAAATGGTCTGGCAACTAACATTTCTAACTGAAGCTTTCAAAATACGAACTGGCCGAGAATTTGTTTGTGACGAAGTTGGGCCATCTGAATCTGAACTATTTGAGTTATCCGTACTATCAGGGAAAGTTACTATTGGTGTTGGTTGACTACTCGCGGATCTGGCCGAAAGTGGACTAGGCTCAGTACTCGCGACGATTGCCTGGGTATTGACTGAAGTAGGGGCTATAGTCCCGAACGAGTTTCCCCCTCTTTCCTCTCGCTCGGATAACGGTTTCCCTGACCACGGTGGTCGTTGGGACACTTCGGAGTCAACACTCCTCTCTGACCGCATTTGAAACAAAACTGAGATTTAATTGGCTCCTCACAGTATATATAGGAGTGACCCATTGTCTGACAATTCCAACACTTAATCCCTGAGTAGTCTGGCTTACCCATGCGACGATAATTCAGTGCTTCTATCTGTGGATCTACTATATAATCCTCACTTTCAATCCTACAATCCGGAGCTAGGGCACGCGCTTCGTTTACGCTCGGCCTATGATAATTTGATACTAAGCTCCTGCTCTCTTTCAGCACCTGCTCGCCCCGTCGAGCTACATCGCGTAGGTCATGCAGGTTCCTTACACTTGCGTTAAAGAGCATTAATTTCAAATTACCAATAACGTTGCGTTTGATGATATCAATAAGCAAGGCCTCAGACATGGGCTCTCTAAGTCTCGCGTTTAATGCCAGAATGTCCGTGTGGAAAACGTCGTAAGTCTCGTTTGGTTTTTGTTTGCGCACTGATATTTCCATCATCAGCTCATGGTCCGTCTTCAGGGTGCCGAATTCCCGTTTTAAAGAATAACTCAAAAATGGATAGTTTGCGTTGGAATTTTGTTTGGTAAATAACCAATACCATTCTTCAGCACGTCCTGACAAAAAAAGGTGAAAACTGGCCATAATCTGATCTTCCGAACATTGTGTGCGCTCACGCAAGGTGTCCAATTTAAACAAAAAATCTGAAACGCTACCAGTACCGTCATAAGAAATCTTCCAGTCTTGTGGTTTCACAACCGTATTACTAGGTGTGGGAATAATCGAATTACTAACGAAAGTCTGCGCTTGGTTCGGCTGCTGCCTAGCATCTTCCCTAGTATCACGTCTAGCATCACTCCTAATAAAATCCGCCGCCGTTCGAGAGGCTGCGACTGCAGCGTTCAGGGTATTCACATTTTCCCTAATAGCTCTCATCTCATGGCGCAGTTCTTCTTGTGACGTTTGGAATAACTGATGCAGGACATGTACCCACGAATTCAAGGGAGACACTTCGGGATGGGTCTCTTGGTTGGAAGCCCTATCATTGTAAACGTTTGGTTGTAACCGAACTTGTGGTAAAGCGCTAGCCTCGTCTACAGTATTTGTCGCGCATTGCTCAGGCGGATCCGGCATATTCCTAATAAGACTGTCTAGATCGAGGATATTTGCACTAGTCGGTCTATCATATTTTCCCGAAGGGTCATTATTTGGGACATCCCTGAATGGATCTACTGTTGTCCGGCTGACTATTGGGGAATGCATTACTAAAGGTCGGCTCGCTGGGGGTTTCGGAGTTGCACCTCTACTTCCTCCTCCTCTATAATATACCCCGCTACCTCTGTTTTTAGAACCACTACCTCTAGTCGAACTCCTCGTTTGCCTGCGTTCAGCCGACTGCTGACTATTCTGCGACATTTTCAACAAAAAAAATCAAACGTTTGAGCGCTAAAAAAACAACAAGGCACGCTTGAACGGTTGTATGAAATCTAAAGCAATTAACTGCTTGAATAAGTCACGTTTGGTGTCAAAGCTCCAATGCAATTATTTGTACAATTACCGAAATTTAAATCTCTAACTCGATTCAAAATTATTTCGCATCGAAAAGAAATTAACAAAACCTTGGTTTTGTGTTTGATCAAGCTTTCAGCGAATATTAATAATGATTATTTGCTATTTAAATCTCTATGCCGGTACAAAATTATGTCATATCCAAGAAATTACAATACGTTGTCGCGTTTGGTGAAAAAAATCAAGCAATAATTGTAATAATTATTTGCGATTCAAAAAAAATTATCTTAAATTTTAACTAACAATGTCGATTCAAAATGACTTCGCTTCGCTTATCAAAAAAAATATTTGTATAAATAAACGTGTTCATATACGTGAATATGTAAATGTAAAAAGATATATAATGCAAAATATATATATGTTCGTTATTCAATGGGAATGCTGACCTCCCATTATAAAAGGCACAGGTTACAGAATAAAAAAAAATATTAACCCCCTTGAAAAACAAAAGAAAATTAAACCAGTGTGTGCCAACTGGTCTCCAGCGCACCAACCGCAATGCAGGGTTGCTCGGAAGCTAAATCCCTGAGACAGGCTGGCTAACTAAAGATAGTTAGCAATAACAAAAAAAATTTAAATTTTGCGAAATACTAACCTATCTCCGCCGCAATGAAAGGAACGGTTTGAATCCGCTATCCCCAGACTTGCGGAGATAGACAATACATCCTTCGGTCTCAGCTCAGCTCATCGCCATGAAGTGGTGCTAAATGTTCCAAGGCACCCAACTCAGGCATGAGATGAACTGAGGCCTGCATCGCATAACAAAAGAAAAGACAAAACAAAAGAAATTTGCAAAATACCCTCCTAATCTCCGCCGCAATGAAAGGAACAGCTAGAGGCTGCTTTCCCCAGACTTGCGGAGATGAAAAGTACTAACTCAGGTCTCAGACCAACCCATCGCAATGAAAGTGGCGCTAGGTGCAACCAACTCAGCCGCGGAATGGCTGAGGCCTAAATTGCAAAAAAAAAAAATCACGAACACAAAAAAAATTAAAAGGACGAATTTTCCTTATGACCAACATCCTTGGCTTCGCCGCAATGAAAGGCACGGTTTGAAGCCGCTACCCCAGACTTGCGAAGAAGGATTGCTAGCTTAGGATCCAGCTCAACTCATCGCAATGAAGGCGGTGTTCGAATTACCACCCCAGACGCGAGATGAGCTGGGCCCCAAAAGAAAAAAAAAATCCGATACACAAAACTGCACAAAAGACATATTCGGCAAAAAGAAATAAAAATAAATACTGAATCTAGCGGACATGCCCTCGGACGACAGTGAAAACAAATTTAATATTTAAACTACAAAAAAAATTAAGTGCGTTAAACACTGCCTCTCCGGGTGAAATGCAAAAAGAAAAAAGCAGACTAGGTGACGTAAGGTCTCGTGGAGCCCTGAGCCACTAACACCAATGATTTCCAATCATCCCGATCAATCTCATCATCCCGCCGCAACGCAGTGGCGGCTACTGAGGCTGCCAATCTGGGACTTGCGGAATAATGAAACTTCACTGAACGACCAGGAAACCACTGAAGCCAGTACCCCAGGACACCACGTTGGGCGCCATCTGTTATGGATACGCGTTTGACCTCGATTACGATCTACAATCGAGTGGAGCAGCAATGCATGGCGGTCGGCATGATCTAGGGTTGCACTGTGGCTAGTCATTGTCGGCTGGGCGGGGTTCTTGCCTACATTGCTGTCCTGCGCCATAAACAGAAAAAATTCATATCATGCCTTTTCAAACCAAAACGAGTAAAATCAAACGAAAACAACATCCGGTTTTAGCCGGATGCCACGGACGGACTGTTGAAAAATTCAAAAGATAACCCGAAAAAAAATCAAATTCAAGAGGCCAGCCATCAGTTAAATTTAAATAAATGCAAACCGAGGGAAAATGTCGTTAAAATTTGAATATGAATTTTGAACGTACATATGTACGTTAAAGTCAGACGGACGTTAGCAAAACATTTAAACCGAAATTTAAATCGGACGGAAATACTGACAATCGACGGAAAAATTTGAAAATAGATAATCGGACGTTATATTTAAATAATCGCGGACGGAAGAGAAAAGATTTAGAAATTTAAATTTGAATACACGTTGAAATCAAAAAAAACTGTCAAAGTGAATTTGAATTTGAATATACATATATATCGCGAAAAAAAATCGTTAAATTTGAATTTAATTCGAATCAACCGGAAGGACCGGTTATTAACAGGCATCTGAAAATACATAAAAGAAGCTGAAATTTAAAATATATGAACAATCAAAAAAAAAAATTAAAGGCCGAACTCACAAGGGGGTGGCGTTGCTGATGTTGTTGCAGCGCCGGTGCGTTTTTGTCCCACCCTAATCCATAGTTACTGTCGCACACGAATACCAGTAACCCCTTACCTGTGGTGCGCCGCTGGTGTTGTTGCAGCGCTGGTGCTTTTCTAGCCCACCCTCATCCTTGGTCATCAGTGCACCTATAATTCGATGACCCCGTTCCTGAAATCCCTAATGCCTTTTTAAATAAAGTAGGCCAGCACTCCCATTTTCATTTTACAATTTATTTATAATTCATTTTGGGTATATATAAAAAGGAAAGCCCCTATGTCCTATGTATAGTTCCTTTTAGTGCCATATATAGTTTAATATAGTGCTTATTGATCTACTAAGCCTGATATGAACTAACTACTAAATAAAACGGAATAGCCGCGCTTACAAATATAAGTATATGCCGTTACGTAGAGTCGAATCAAACATAGATTGCATATATGTTTGTATATATGTAAGTACAAAAAAAAAACCTTACAATTACTTTATTTTAATTAGCTTACGTTCTAAGCCCACTCTGTGAAACGTGGCTCGAAGAGTAGATACATTGAAGTTGTATTTTAATTTAGACTAATTAGGTTAACTCTAATGAACGGAAAAAAAATTATTTTCTTTTGAAGATCTTACAAGTATGTATGTAGTATAAAGTAAGCTAAAATGGAATAGGGAGTTCGTGACGGGAACTTTTGGTCATTGCTTTTATATAATATCATTGGCGGCCTATATATGTATATTATCTTTATTGTTTGTTTTATGGGTTCTTTAATTTACGCTGGCTTGTTATATTCTCCTACACAGTCCCCCCCTTTATTACATCTAACTAATACAAATGTCATCAAAATAATATTCTTGTATCCTTGTTTTATACACCAATTATGCATGTATACTATTATTCCTTACAGCGGAATTTCATGGTTCTTTTGGTAGTACATATGTATACGTAGTAGATGGCCATTTGTATGTACACACGTAAATCAAAATTGATGCGAATTAAGCGCACTCGGGCAGCGTCATATACTCATGTTTTCACCTACATTCGAACCGAGTGGTGCCTTAGCTCAACATTACATTCAGAAAGGAAAAAAAAAATTTTTTCTGCTATGTACTTAAGCATGCACGTATGTATATGTATATGTCTACCTATGTACATACATATGACTGTTGCTCTTTTCACATCACTCAGAGTGTATTAAACCACTTTTATATACCTACATGTACAAGACACTGCATATAAAAAAAAATTTTCGTTTGCCAAAACTAGTATTCTTTTCTACCGCTGTTTCCCAATTGAATTACTATAATTAACCTCTATTTAAATTTCGTTGTCTGCACTATACATACACACAAATACATACGAACCAGACTTGGGCATTATTCGAATAAATTCTTTTATTTAGGTGGTTATTTAAAAAAAGTATCCCTTTTTAAAGGTTTCATTCAGATAAACTCTCTACGGACAATCATTCCGGACTTTATTTCTTGTTTCACAAGGTAAATTAAAGCTCAGGGCAAACCGAGGACACAACTGAGCGATAGTCAAAATCATATATACATATATATATGTACACGTACATACGTATAAATGATGAACAACCGTATGTAAACGAAAATATCAGTTATTCGAATAGCTCTCTTGTTCGAATAAACGAAATTATCTATTATAAAGATCAAAGGAATTATTCATCCATCATTGGTTATTTGAACACTTTTTGGGTTTCCTTCTGCCCAACTCTGATATGAACACATACGTATCAATATTTGTGTGTACATATGTATGCATATTTTCATATGCTCTATACCAAAATAACGTATACCATTTCCCTTTTTGTTTCTAATTTAATTAACTACGTTAATATATATACATATTTTCTAATGCACCCGTTGCCTGACTCACCACCCGTTGCGGTGCACCTTTAGTGTTGGTGCCACCGATCTGCTGCTAAAGCTGCCACCGGTTGTTCGCTGCTGTTGTTACTGATTGTGCTGCTCGTTATAGCGATTGTTGTTGTTGACAATCGTTTCAACGTTGTTGTTGTTGTTTTGATTGTTATTGCTATTACTGTAGCTGTACGAATTACCGTTTATGTTGTTGTTGTTGTGGTTGCTTTTAGTGGCAAAGTCAATGTGCGCTTCGCAAATAATTACTTGGCTGTTGTTGTTGTTTTTATGTTTGGCTTTGCTACGATTTAAGTAATTAAAATAAGACAATGCTCATTTGCCGATTTGCTGGTTGTTTTGTAGCTATTTTGTTTTCGTTGTTTTTTTTTTCTCTTTTAATATAAATATTTGGAAAAATTGCGGAAAACGTGTGCGATTGGCTCACGTTTCTCTAAAAGGTTGCAGCTTCCGATGTCTATTACTGGAAAATTTTGAGGTCCTATGACTTAAATATCGCCTATGTAAATTCATGCACGAACTAACCAACTTGCTCCGTTGAGGTGGACTTGGCGGTGCTCCTTTAAATACTGGTGTTTCACTTATTCTTTCAAAGTCATATAAAACAAGTTAACTCCCCTGCTTGGGATGCGCAAAACAATTCACACCAAAATCAAATTAAACACGTTACGTCCGACCGCAAATGTTTGTTCCAAATCCAATGCACGCCTCGTACCCAGTCAATTTACAATGCGACTTTGTGCTTTTATTTTTTTGTTGTTGTTCTCACTGCTTTTTCCAATAGATAAACTCCTTCTGAGCGATTACAAAATGGGCAAGTGTTAGCTGTTGCTTAAATGTTTTAAATTGTTGATTGATTTTGTTTGCAGCAAATTCCAAAACAAAAGAAAACCAAACGAAAAAGTTGGAAATTAAAACCCAAATTCGCTTGCTTGTTTAAAACTTGATTGTTGCTGCTTGTTTTCTTGTTTTGCGGATTGCACTTTTTTGGTTTGAAATATGCAGGCGAATAAACCGAAAAAAGCCAATTTCTGGTTTTAAAACTGTTTTTTTTTTTTTATGTATATATTTCTTGGATTTTTTTTTTTTTTTTTTTTTTAAACAATCTTTTCTTAATTGTGATTCACCACTCAAAAATTTGTAATTCCACGAATAATAAAATTCTATCCAACTTTTGCTGCTGCTGTTGATGAAAAAATCTTTCTTCTGTCTTCATCTGGAAGAGTCCCGTTTACTTTTCATCTCCCTGCAGTGGTGTAGTGACGTGTGCATAATAGTGGCGTGACTTTACGGTTACCCGAATGTCTATATCATGGTATGACGCTAGCAATGACACAAGCGAGATGGAATGCGATTGCCATGTTACACAAATAAAAATACCAAAACTTTCGGAATAAAATGCCTCAAGCATTTTTTCCATGAAACTATCTCAAATTAATCGCTTATATTCGTGCCCTAGTAAATTTGCTACTGTAAAATTCTATTAGTGTACGTTAGGAATATTAATAGACATTGTTGTCTTACGCTCAAATTATAAAAATGGTAAGAGACAGGAAAATCTGATTAATGAAACAATAGTATAAACATGCGGTAAATAATTAATTAATTTTCTGTGAACTATGTAAAATTTAAAATTGTATGGAGCGCATGAGAATATTTTATAAAATATGCATTTGAAAGTACCAAGTATCCGAATAACCACGTGTTACGTATTTTCACATTCGAAGTGTTCATGGCAACCCTGGGAGAACCAGTTTGTCCATCACCAATACTTGTGCATCTCCGCCATTGGAACGATTGTAAAGATTCGGAGGGGAAATTTCTCATGATGCCTACTCATAGAGGTCGGCTCGATAGCTTGCCAGATTTGAAGAAAAATTTATGCGCGATCTATAAAGCTCGGGATCAAAAAAAAATGAAGCAATACCATATAATCATCTCGAAGAATAAAGAAGAAAAAAAAATCAATGTAAATTTCGGATAAACCCACTCACTTAAAATTTGTTTAAACATTTGGTGGTGGAAAAGGGAGTTAATTACAGGATTTGAGCGCAGAAAATTTTCGCATTTGGAATGTCTAGTAACTGGATGAGAAAATAAGAATCGTTATTATTGTTAGAACACCATAGTTGGTAAATGAAATTACTCGAACAGCAAAGTTACTGACGCTAAGAAAAAAAAAATGAATTGTAAGCTGTTCTATCGAGATCACCCCTATAATACAACCTCATTCTCCTTCACATGCGACCAAGGCTAATTTATAGAAGGTTAACCTACTAACCAGCTGATTGCAGACTTTTCCCTATTTTTTCCCATATTGTGGTGCTTGTGTCAAAACTTATGACAATTTTGATCTTGACGCAGTATGATTTCTACGATGGCGGCTATGATTTTGACAGAAGCATCACAGAATACACAACCAATTTACATGGAGGGTGTATGTATGTATGTCCGTATATAGTACTGCAAAAACCTTCTATAATTGAACCATGCATGCGACTACCTTTCATGTTTGGCCACGCGTCACCATTCTTCTTCACCATGTCAGCACGTCGGCCATTATTAATTGGAAGTTATTGGGAACTACTAAGAAGGAAGCTATTGAAATAGTGGTACTGCCACCCCGACAGAATTGAGCAACCGAATTTAACCCGTTTATGATCGATATCAGCATTGATATCGATAGCAAACCATAACACCGAGATAATTGCCGTTAAAGTTCCGAGGCTCAGATTGGATATAATGAACCAATTTCATTTATTTACAAACTAGTGGGAATTTCACCTAAATTTAACACTTTCAACTATTATTAAATTATAATATTGAAGTTCTCCAGAAAGAGATTTTTGCCGACTGAGGGTTATTTTATTGAAGCGCGGCCGAAGGCCTCCAACGCAAGTAGGTGTTCTGCACACATATATACATATGTGCGTGTGTTTGTACGTAAAAAAAAATTTAAGAAAAAAAGTCGAAAAGTCGACTTAAATCGATTATCATATCCGACTAATCGACTTCGATAGTCGAAATGATAAAAGTCGAGTCGAAAGTCTAAAATCGACTTTTTGCCGAGACGACCCAGCCCTATATTAAACTACGCATCAAAACAAATAAACTCGTTTGTTGAGAAAACAACTGCCAACAACAGCTGCCATCGACTATGACTGTGGCAGTCGAAGTTTTCAGTCGTTTTTTTGAAAAAACAACTATTGACTATGACTATAGGCCTCTGGCAACTTACAAGCTTGCATGACAAGCAGTGTATATGTGTGAGTGTCGGGTGATTGACGCAAATATCAAAAATTTTTGATTTTCGTCGCCGCGAGCAGATAGCGAGCCGACAACAAGTACGTGTAGCACGACGGCTGCCGATTGCACTCACACCATCAAAAAAACACTAACACATATGCACTGCTTGTCATGCAAGCTTGTAAGTTGCCAGAGGCCTTATGACTGTGGCATCGTCGCAGTCGCAGCGACAGTCGATAGTCGTATTTCGCCTCAACGACTATCTCATATTCATGTGACTGTCGCATTGTGCGTAGTCAATGCGAAGTCATAGTCGTTGTGGAGAAAAAACGACTATCGACTGCAATGCGATAGTCGTTTTTTCGTTGCTTTGACTATTTCGCAGTCAGCAATTCCAACCCTGAATATAATATAATATAATATAATGTAATAAGTTTTACTTTTGAAAAAATTTGCCTACATTTATACCGGGACAAGCCCTTTCGGGATTATTCGCATATTTTATGGAGTTGAATCTTAAATCCTGAAACTTATTTGAAGTTAGGCTTCTAGATGACGAAAAGGCGTTGTTTGGGGAAGAAGTCCCAAACAAACCTTGATTCATAATTTTGATGCACCAGGCGCACATCAAAAATAAAAATAAGCGCCGAATTAATTTTGGATACGTATATATGTACATATGTACCCATATTTGCATGTCCATACATATATATGTACATACATATGTATGCCAAATGTATGCATGCATAAGTCAGAGATTTCTATTTTCTATTCTTATTCGTTCTTATTACCAAAGAGCATATATCTATAAGAGGCTGCAGTTTGGAAGTAGCGAAATTTGCCAACGGGCCTGAAAAAATGACGATTGCGCGAGTTCAGGCCCAATGAAAATTCGAACATGCCAAATGCGAACATGTGAGTGACTTTGGAGTGACAATCTAGTTGGTTTGAGCAAAGTTTGAGTGGGTGCAGAATCAAAACAAAAATGATGATGAGTTATAATGTGAATTGTGCGCGTGCAGTCAAGTTTTTGAATAAATGTCGGATGTTTGTGCTTTTGTTTAATTATTAAAATTGTTTAATTTAATAAAGTGTGTAATTTTAAGTGAATGCGTGAGTGAGTGTAACGTAAAAAATGTGCCAATATGTGTATATGATCGTTTGAAGTGGCAATTAGAAGTGTTTTGTATTTTGTAATAATTTAAATAAAAAATTAATTGTAGAAAAATAACAAGATTAGCGTACAAATTATTTATAAGTTGCATTAGTAAGTTAAAAATCTATGCAACAGTATATAATTGTATGTATGTCTTGTTGTCATCATTATATGGATTGGTAGATATATACTTAGGTACTTGTTCTCCTCTTTTGCTATATAGTACATAGGTGTGTACATTATGTCAGTTTTATATAAAATTACAGCTAAATATAAAATTACAGCTAAATACAAAATTGCGCCAAAGTTTATGAAACTTTGTGGAAAAGTTCATTGCTTCACAGTCATCCATTGTGAAGTGAGGTCTGATTTTTCGACGCGATTTAAAAATGCCGACCGTTCGCAAATGTAGTGTTCCCGGTTGCGGCACCAATTCGCGTAACCACCCTCTCTTATCTTTCTTTGCAGTGCCAAGGGATCCTGAGCTTTTATCGCGATGGAAGCAGAATCTGAGGATTGGAGTTTTCTGCGCCAATAGCTATGTCTGCGGCATACACTTCTCGGAGGAGGCCATGGGGGCCAAAAAACTCTTCAAGAATGCAGTACCAACATTGCGCTTGGGTAAGTTTGTGAAAAAGTGCATACGGTGAAAAAGTGAACATATGAATGTTTTAATGGGAAATTGAATTGTGTTTTAAAGTTATATGTACCTTTGTGTGTAGGTACCTACATCGATCCTCTGGTGAAAACATATACATACATATGTATGTACATATATACATAAGTTTGCATATCTAGCATAGATTAATATGTATGCACATTATTTAAATATTATTGAGAAGTGCAAAAAAATTAGCTTTTCTTATTGTGTATTAAAGTTCCATTTATGTACGTATGTACATTTGTATGTATGTAAATACATTCATCCTCTGGTACAAAATGTACATACCTACATACACACATATCCATAGGTATACATACCCTGCAGGGAAATCAATTGAAAGTCATGCGCGTATCATCGTGCCACTTGCTTTAAGCGTATCAGAAGCTACACTTAAGTGTAGGCACCGCCAATGACATCGTCATGTTAAATTCGCCAGTTGCTAACATGCAACAGAAATTTACGTCTCACTAGTAGTGTTGAAAAAATTACTAGCTGTGTACCAATTAACAACTAGAGATTTTCCCCACAGGGTATGTCTGCATGGATTTATATGCACATTTATATCCATTCACATACATAGTTACGGTACAAATGTGTACACAAGTGTACATTCATATGGATATATATATATATATAGTGCAAAAGTGTGTTAAATATAATATAGTTACATATATGAATACACATACGCTATTGCATGCAAAACCCGTGGCGTATGAGTAACACTTTTGGTTATTTCATTTCATACGAGGGGGGCCTGATATGTTCTTGTTTTAGCATTAAATTAAAAAAAAATTATAAATTTTTGTATCAAAGTAATAATTTCAAATAATTAAATTTTAAGGATTCGATGAGCCACCACCGAATCAGTTTGTGCAATACGGTGCTAGAAGAGCGTGCTGCGTCCAGGGGTGCACATACAGGGAAGGGGATAGGATGTTCGAGTTCCCCAAAACAGAAGTAGCCAGAAATGTTTGGGTTCTGGCTTGTAATATGACGCCCGCCGAAATGGTGGCCAAAAAACTTTATATTTGCGAACGACATTTTGCGACGGACGTTAAATTACACAAAAAACTTAAAAGTGGGGCTGTTCCTACGTTGCATTTAGGGGGGGAAGATACCGTAGATGATAATAGGAGTGAAGTTTCAAGCGTTTGGGAACTTCAGCCGGTAAAGCGCTCCTATCCTCCACCTGGTGAACTAACATTGGAAGAATTCCAAAAATATTCTGATTTGGAGGAAAAGCGCCAACGATATGAAACTGAAGAGATTTGCGGCAATAAAAAGTGTGCTGAGGTTGAGCGAATGTACCAAAAAAATGCGCGCAAATTAAAAAACGAAATTGCCAAACTCAAGCGTCAATTGGCCGTCTTACAGAATAGATATGTAGATTTAGAAAGAACGGCAATAATGCCTCACTGCACTGCTAGTGCAGATGCCGTAATTTTTGCCAAACTTATAGTTGGCGCCAAAAATTCATGGTATAATGAAGAAGAGAGGAGGTTGGCTCAAAATGTCAGCTACATATCGTCCAAAGCGTATAAATTTATGCGCATTGATTTGGGCTTCCGATTACCACACCCCACATCTCTTTTGCGGTGGCGCCCAATACGCGCTGTCCGCCCTGGCATTGACGCTCAAGTCATTGACAACCTCAGGTCAATGATAAGTTCAATGCCAGAAAAAGATCGCATTTGCCAAATAATGTGGGATGAAATTCACATTAAAAAAGATTTGACCTATAACAAAACTTATGACGTGATCGACGGTTTCGCTGATTACGGAAATGGTCAAAGGCAAAACTTGGTCGCAAACAAGTGCCTTTTTTTCATGGTAAAGGGAATCTTAAGCAATTGGAAATATGTGCTTTCCTACTATGTGGCACCAAATTCGGTTCGCTCCCATGAACTAGTAAAATTGATCAAAGCCAACATTGATACTGTTTTCAGGCAGAATTGTAACTCCATTAGCATTTATATAGAACAAACAGTGCCGATTTATTGTAAAAGAGAGTTCCGGATGCATTTCCGAACTTCAAAAAACCTTTGTGCGAGCCTATGCGAACGATTTTTAGATTGAGGAGTTATCGCGAAGTGACAAAAGACTGACCAAAACGAAACCCAAAACGAATCAAAAGAAATTAAATAAGAAAAAAACTATGTTTTATTTTATTATTTTTATGTTATATGTACATATATACATAATTAACAGCAATAATTTCCACCAATTTTATTATCATTTTAATTTTAATCCTTTTTATCCTTTGAATTTGGGGCTTGTGAATGTAAATAAAAATCAGCTGTTTGCCAAAGCTGTTGAACTCTGCAAATTTTGTGTTCGTTTACCTCTTACGATATTTTTCTCTTGTGAGAGGATAGGTGACATTTTTCTCCAACACCTGGCTGTTGGAGGCTGCTGAGTAAATGCTGTGGGAGAAAGTACGCGAACAAAGCTTATGTCAGCACGAAATGTCATAATCTGCTTAATTGTCAGGTGGTTAATATGGCGACGAAAACTTGACGTTTGTTTAACCTGGTATACTTATACCATGGAAGATTACTGGGTGCTAGGGATGAGTTGGATTTCGATATACGAGTTTTCATTCTATGTAAAGTATTCTTTAGTATGGTTCTAATGTGACCTGACAAATAAAAAAAACAAGGGGATCTATGTTCTTCCTCTTTGATTTTTGACACTAAAAATGTGTTAGCACGAGAACCTAAAAAACGCAACCTATACAAAAATAAATCTCAATTAAAAAACAAGAAGAAGAACTGAAGCCCAATGGCAACT
Source organism: Urophora cardui (assembly GCA_960531455.1). Classification (NCBI taxonomy): domain Eukaryota; kingdom Metazoa; phylum Arthropoda; class Insecta; order Diptera; family Tephritidae; genus Urophora; species Urophora cardui. Next base: position 129,192,970 of record OY482672.1, read on the forward strand.
TACAATCTGGAGAGGAAGTGTACGTGTGTGAGTGTCGGGTGATTGTCCGTGTCCAAACACAGCAACTCTGCCGCGAAATTATCCAACGATTCTCTTTTGTGCCGCTGTTCTGTCTTCCATTTGTCCAAACACATCAACTCGTCGCTGGCCAACTTTTGTTCATTATGTTTTGTTCTGGCATTCTTCGAACGCTCTGATTGGTCACTGGCGATAAGAATTGCTGCACAAAGCGTGTTGTCCGAGCACCGACGACTTGGTGCCCCCCTCCTTTCCTCGTCGCCTTCTCACCCACAAACGAACAAAAGCAGCGGGTTGCTCAACTTCGTGTCTCCGTGTTTGGACGTCGACATTGACGCAAATATCAAAAATTTTTGATTTTCATCAACGCGAGCCGACAACAAGTACGTGTAGCACGACGGCTGCCGATTGCACTAACACACAAAAAAATACTCGAATTTGACTTACTCACCAAAAAAAAAAAACACTCAAACTTGACAATCCCGATTGTAAGTTGCCAGGGCCTTAAAACTACCTTCAAATCGTCGTTTAAAGTGCAAAACTGCGTATCGACATTTTTCATTTCCCCAAAATTACATTCCTGGGGTCCGACCCAATCCATTCATACAAGAATTTTAACACTGGAACGCGTATATGAATGGATTATTGCAAAGGTACTACGCAATGGATTTAATATAAATCAGGAACAGTCTTTATTATTTGAGATATTGTAACAGAATGAAAAAATAATTTTCTCTATTTGAAAAGTGCTGAATATAATGTACAAGCTTCTTCTGTAGATCAACAAAGTACAAAGTAGAAATACGATCAAGTACATTGAAATTGATATATCTAACACCCTTCCTCAATTGAGAAGTACTTTAGCAGCTGTCCTCAATATTTTCATCGATATTAATCGTGCCACAATATATCTACTGCACCTCGTTTGCAGATGGATGGCAATTAATACCCAGGCTCGCTCGAACTTTATAAAAAAAGTTTTCCAGCGCATCTTGATTCATCTTACCCAACGGAATAAAATCCACGCTTTCGAGTCTTTGAAAAAGATCTTCCGATAAGCTTATCATGGATTTGATGGTAAGGATGAATCCTTCAATGCATGGAAGGGCCGCTCGTGTTTTAAAGTCAATGCTTTCAAAATAATTTACATGGTCAAGAAGTCGTTTTATTTTACCTTCCTTATCTTGTCGACGTAAAGGGCGCTTTAATGGATTTTTATCCATTAAATTCTTGCAGTCAAGGTCATCAAACAGGTCGTTCATTCGCTTGATAAATAGTTGCGTCGGCTGAACGAACTCCCGCTCTTCCTCTGGATAACGTCCCAACTCAAACATCGTTTTGATACCCGCCGATACAGAATTGCTCAGAAGTTGAGTAGCCCGGGAAACACTCATTTTTTCGAATTGTGTTGGGTAGACATGGGCGTTTGTCAGTTTAGGACATATTTTGAAATTTTCATTTTTACGATCAATTTCGTAAAGAGTTTTTACAATGTCATTTTTGACAATGCCATCGCGTGTTTGGATTTGCTTTTTGCTTAGAAAGTTATTTCTGACACTCTTTATAAGATGGCAATAATCATACATAAAATGTATGTTTTCCCCATTATAATTGAGGAAAGAATTGATGCTGCTTATATTAAGGATATTGAAAGCGGAAATATTAGACGAGCCTTGGTCGCATATTGCAGCTTTAACAGTTAGCCCGATACTTTGCGCTGTATCAATGTTGGCTTTGATCAATTTTACTAGTTCATGGGAGCGAACCGAATTTGGTGCCACATAGTAGGAAAGCACATATTTCCAATTGCTTAAGATTCCCTTTACCATGAAAAAAAGGCACTTGTTTGCGACCAAGTTTTGCCTTTGACCATTTCCGTAATCAGCGAAACCGTCGATCACGTCATAAGTTTTGTTATAGGTCAAATCTTTTTTAATGTGAATTTCATCCCACATTATTTGGCAAATGCGATCTTTTTCTGGCATTGAACTTATCATTGACCTGAGGTTGTCAATGACTTGAGCGTCAATGCCAGGGCGGACAGCGCGTATTGGGCGCCACCGCAAAAGGGATGTGGGGTGTGGTAATCGGAAGCCCAAATCAATGCGCATAAATTTATACGCTTTGGACGATATGTAGCTGACATTTTGAGCCAACCTCCTCTCTTCTTCATTATACCATGAATTTTTGGCGCCAACTATAAGTTTGGCAAAAATTACGGCATCTGCACTAGCAGTGCAGTGAGGCATTATTGCCGTTCTTTCTAAATCTACATATCTATTCTGTAAGACGGCCAATTGACGCTTGAGTTTGGCAATTTCGTTTTTTAATTTGCGCGCATTTTTTTGGTACATTCGCTCAACCTCAGCACACTTTTTATTGCCGCAAATCTCTTCAGTTTCATATCGTTGGCGCTTTTCCTCCAAATCAGAATATTTTTGGAATTCTTCCAATGTTAGTTCACCAGGTGGAGGATAGGAGCGCTTTACCGGCTGAAGTTCCCAAACGCTTGAAACTTCACTCCTATTATCATCTACGGTATCTTCCCCCCCTAAATGCAACGTAGGAACAGCCCCACTTTTAAGTTTTTTGTGTAATTTAACGTCCGTCGCAAAATGTCGTTCGCAAATATAAAGTTTTTTGGCCACCATTTCGGCGGGCGTCATATTACAAGCCAGAACCCAAACATTTCTGGCTACTTCTGTTTTGGGGAACTCGAACATCCTATCCCCTTCCCTGTATGTGCACCCCTGGACGCAGCACGCTCTTCTAGCACCGTATTGCACAAACTGATTCGGTGGTGGCTCATCGAATCCTTAAAATTTAATTATTTGAAATTATTACTTTGATACAAAAATTTATAATTTTTTTTTAATTTAATGCTAAAACAAGAACATATCAGGCCCCCCTCGTATGAAATGAAATAACCAAAAGTGTTACTCATACGCCACGGGTTTTGCATGCAATAGCGTATGTGTATTCATATATGTAACTATATTATATTTAACACACTTTTGCACTATATATATATATATATCCATATGAATGTACACTTGTGTACACATTTGTACCGTAACTATGTATGTGAATGGATATAAATGTGCATATAAATCCATGCAGACATACCCTGTGGGGAAAATCTCTAGTTGTTAATTGGTACACAGCTAGTAATTTTTTCAACACTACTAGTGAGACGTAAATTTCTGTTGCATGTTAGCAACTGGCGAATTTAACATGACGATGTCATTGGCGGTGCCTACACTTAAGTGTAGCTTCTGATACGCTTAAAGCAAGTGGCACGATGATACGCGCATGACTTTCAATTGATTTCCCTGCAGGGTATGTATACCTATGGATATGTGTGTATGTAGGTATGTACATTTTGTACCAGAGGATGAATGTATTTACATACATACAAATGTACATACGTACATAAATGGAACTTTAATACACAATAAGAAAAGCTAATTTTTTTGCACTTCTCAATAATATTTAAATAATGTGCATACATATTAATCTATGCTAGATATGCAAACTTATGTATATATGTACATACATATGTATGTATATGTTTTCACCAGAGGATCGATGTAGGTACCTACACACAAAGGTACATATAACTTTAAAACACAATTCAATTTCCCATTAAAACATTCATATGTTCACTTTTTCACCGTATGCACTTTTTCACAAACTTACCCAAGCGCAATGTTGGTACTGCATTCTTGAAGAGTTTTTTGGCCCCCATGGCCTCCTCCGAGAAGTGTATGCCGCAGACATAGCTATTGGCGCAGAAAACTCCAATCCTCAGATTCTGCTTCCATCGCGATAAAAGCTCAGGATCCCTTGGCACTGCAAAGAAAGATAAGAGAGGGTGGTTACGCGAATTGGTGCCGCAACCGGGAACACTACATTTGCGAACGGTCGGCATTTTTAAATCGCGTCGAAAAATCAGACCTCACTTCACAATGGATGACTGTGAAGCAATGAACTTTTCCACAAAGTTTCATAAACTTTGGCGCAATTTTGTATTTAGCTGTAATTTTATATTTAGCTGTAATTTTATATAAAACTGACATAATGTACACACCTATGTACTATATAGCAAAAGAGGAGAACAAGTACCTAAGTATATATCTACCAATCCATATAATGATGACAACAAGACATACATACAATTATATACTGTTGCATAGATTTTTAACTTACTAATGCAACTTATAAATAATTTGTACGCTAATCTTGTTATTTTTCTACAATTAATTTTTTATTTAAATTATTACAAAATACAAAACACTTCTAATTGCCACTTCAAACGATCATATACACATATTGGCACATTTTTTACGTTACACTCACTCACGCATTCACTTAAAATTACACACTTTATTAAATTAAACAATTTTAATAATTAAACAAAAGCACAAACATCCGACATTTATTCAAAAACTTGACTGCACGCGCACAATTCACATTATAACTCATCATCATTTTTGTTTTGATTCTGCACCCACTCAAACTTTGCTCAAACCAACTAGATTGTCACTCCAAAGTCACTCACATGTTCGCATTTGGCATGTTCGAATTTTCATTGGGCCTGAACTCGCGCAATCGTCATTTTTTCAGGCCCGTTGGCAAATTTCGCTACTTCCAAACTGCAGCCTCTTATAGATATATGCTCTTTGGCATGGCTTTGCGTTTTTGTTTTGTTTTGTTTTTGTTGCTATAGGTACTTGGATACATATATGTATGTATAAATTGTTTTGCTTCTCCTATTTATACCTACTACCTGAATATATCTACGTAAATAAATGTGTAAATATCCATTAAATTAATAACATTTTCCATATTATTGTACTGAACGCAATAATCATACATATCCATATATGTATGTGCATATTTACATACATACCATCTACGTGTTTGTTTTCATACAATGTACATATGTGCATAATATGTATGTTTCTACATATTCATATATTCTAACTGTTAAAGTCGTTACATTTATGGTATTTGTGCGAGCAGTACGAAAACTTTTTACGGAAAGAGAAGTAAAAACTTATTCGCACATACATATGTACATATATTCATATGCGTTGAAGACAGTAAAGAGCAAATCATGGCACCTCTTTAAATTTCGTCAATGGTCATACATATGTATGTCATTCAGCATTTAAGTATATTAAATGATTAAATTTTGCAGTTTTTAATGCAATTAACTTAGCCATGATGATACAAAGCCTTGTGGTAGCCTCATAATGTATATTCAATGAGTTGTCTAGTACACTTAAACACAAGCGCTTCACTCCAAATTGCAAACTTTTTGCACGTTGCTGTAACCATATTTGGGCAAATTTCGCAAACAATGAAATCTATCATCCCCGTGAACTTGTTGCTTGTCGCACTTGTTCAATCAGCAATAGAAACGCGTGACCAGTTCCTTGGAATTTTTTTCTCACGGCCATACATACATACATTTTTTAAGTACTTGCTATTGGTTCGCGGCAAAAGGTACATACATACATACATATGTGTGCTTCTGCGGACAGACAGAATCTTGTATTAAGGTATTAGTTTTATTTGGAATCATTTTGACTTTTGGTATTTGAATATTAAAATTTCGCATACATATATGTACATAAAGACAATTTGATATTATATTTTGGTGAACCTAATATAAGAGTGTCTTTCTATACAAAATCAAAGACCAAACAAATTTTAAATCGAAAAAATCATTATGGACGAGGATGCTTTTATTACCAAAATAACATGTGTTCCCTTTTTTGTTCATTACATTGCAAAAAAATTACAATCCTCACGGACGTAAAGGAGAGGAAAATTTACAGGCATTTGCATAACCACTAAACTGTATTTCCTTCATACAATTCTTGGACACCCTAACGTACAAGCACACAATATGTATGGATATGTGTAAACTGTCGCATATTCGCATCGGCTTGTGGCTTGCAGAATAGTTTTTGGCACTTGGATATCTACTAACGCTGTGATCCATCATATACCCAATAAAAATCAAACGAAAAAATTTTAAGCATTTCAGAAAATCTTAATTCTGAATTTGAGTTTAAGCTTATTTCTCAAACATTAGTTATCAAATATAAGTTATCAACCTTACTATAAGTTTAAATAGGCTTGAAAATTCCATTCCAATTGGGTTACTTCTCAAATGCATATCAAGTTAGAATTAAAACAGTCTTTAAGGGGTATACATATTTATATACAATGCAATCTCTGGAACCGTTTGTGACGAAACAAAAATTACTTAAAATGATTTTTGGTTTGTCAATGCGGCTTTGTTGTCACTTTTCACATTCTTCGTTTGCTGAAGAGTCTTTGTTGCCACTTTTAAAGACATAGCACTTTACCAAACTTTACTGACCTTCCTCACTTCAATGATTTGTGATGAAAGCAATTGAATGCGTTGTTTAGGATGACTTTGTGAATGAATGCATTGCATATACATACATACATATGCTAAGTTTGAATGAATTAGGATTTAAGAATGAAAGTATTTGCTATGCTTATTCATTTTCTGCAGGATGAATGGATTGAATTTTAAATAAATATTGCATACGTACATATCTTTACTTACCATTCTGATAAAAATTGATAAAATGTAGAAATAAAAAGATGATTTTTTGAATTTACATATGAACATATGTATGGTTGTTTAAATGATTACTTTATTGGTATCCGAATGTAAATATACATATATGTTTATTTATAGTTTAAATTACATATTTATGTATGTACATATGTATGTGTACTTAGGCATGTCACATGTATGTACATAGATAGGTACATATCTGTACAAGCAAACACAATTTTAATTTAGCTCTGAATTTAATTAGGCTCAGAGGCAAATAGGGAAAAATAAGTAGGTATAAAGCAACAACATATCGAAGCCTAAGTAAAAGATCACCTTATTTCAAAATTTGTTTCAAAAACTCTTTTTGAAATAGGGCGATCTTTTACTCAGGCATCGATACATACCTACATAAATATACATAAGCTGAAATGAAAAAGAAAAGCTGAAATGAAAACGAAAAGCTGAAATATAAAGAGAAAAGCTGAAATGAAAAAGAAAAACTGAAAATAAAAATATGTATGTAGGTAAATATTTACATACATACACACATACATACATATGTACATATATACTCAAGTAAAATGAATTAGGTATGTATGAAATTCTTACCCCATCCGGCTGGTGGTTCAGGCATCCAGAACGTTCACCTTCAACATTTGAATTATGGCTTATACTATGACGGCAACTTTTTTTGTTTGCGTTGGTCGCGAGCTTCCCGTACTTCGTCTTCTTCTGTTCTCACCAACCATTTTGCATTTTTGTAGAGCAACACTGTCACCATAAAGTCCAAAAGTGTAGCTCTGTGTTCTGCGCATTCCCCACTTACATCGAACCAGTACGGAAAAGTTTCGTTTGTCTTTCTTTTAATGTAATTGAGCAAAATTTTTTTAATACCGATCTTATGCGCAGACACCCTAAAGAGATCCAGATACCACTCCATGTGTAAACCACTCAGTACAAAAAAGGCGTCAGAGGGGTTCGTTAGTCTTAAGTCTTCGTCCGTCGTGTAATTTCTGTGTCGGATAAGCGCCTCGGATATATCATTGACACTGTTTAATGGCTTGCACAAGTCCTCTTTACATTTGTGACAGTTTATCTTGCATACGACCTTCTTGTAAATAGTATATCCGCTGAAATAGCGTTTGACTTGTATTTCTCCTGGCCTTTCCGGTCTAGTGTTAGGTGTCAGCTCATCTGGATCGTCTTCAAAAAGACAATCCAAGGCTGGTTGATTTTGGCGTGAACTCCCCTGTTCTAGCAAGTCATCTATGGCCTGGTGCTCATCTAGATCGACTGCCACAGGATCTTTGCCCACATTCCATTCTATGAACTCATCCTCGTCCTCTTCGCAATTGCTGCCTTTGTCTTGGAACCTGTGCCTCAATATTTTCATCGATATTAATCGTGCCACAATATATCTACTGCACCTCGTTTGCAGATGGATGGCAATTAATACCCAGGCTCGCTCGAACTTTATAAAAAAAGTTTTCCAGCGCATCTTGATTCATCTTACCCAACGGAATAAAATCCACGCTTTCGAGTCTTTGAAAAAGATCTTCCGATAAGCTTATCATGGATTTGATGGTAAGGATGAATCCTTCAATGCATGGAAGGGCCGCTCGTGTTTTAAAGTCAATGCTTTCAAAATAATTTACATGGTCAAGAAGTCGTTTTATTTTACCTTCCTTATCTTGTCGACGTAAAGGGCGCTTTAATGGATTTTTATCCATTAAATTCTTGCAGTCAAGGTCATCAAACAGGTCGTTCATTCGCTTGATAAATAGTTGCGTCGGCTGAACGAACTCCCGCTCTTCCTCTGGATAACGTCCCAACTCAAACATCGTTTTGATACCCGCCGATACAGAATTGCTCAGAAGTTGAGTAGCCCGGGAAACACTCATTTTTTCGAATTGTGTTGGGTAGACATGGGCGTTTGTCAGTTTAGGACATATTTTGAAATTTTCATTTTTACGATCAATTTCGTAAAGAGTTTTTACAATGTCATTTTTGACAATGCCATCGCGTGTTTGGATTTGCTTTTTGCTTAGAAAGTTATTTCTGACACTCTTTATAAGATGGCAATAATCATACATAAAATGTATGTTTTCCCCATTATAATTGAGGAAAGAATTGATGCTGCTTATATTAAGGATATTGAAAGCGGAAATATTAGACGAGCCTTGGTCGCATATTGCAGCTTTAACAGTTAGCCCGATACTTTGCGCTGTATCAATGTTGGCTTTGATCAATTTTACTAGTTCATGGGAGCGAACCGAATTTGGTGCCACATAGTAGGAAAGCACATATTTCCAATTGCTTAAGATTCCCTTTACCATGAAAAAAAGGCACTTGTTTGCGACCAAGTTTTGCCTTTGACCATTTCCGTAATCAGCGAAACCGTCGATCACGTCATAAGTTTTGTTATAGGTCAAATCTTTTTTAATGTGAATTTCATCCCACATTATTTGGCAAATGCGATCTTTTTCTGGCATTGAACTTATCATTGACCTGAGGTTGTCAATGACTTGAGCGTCAATGCCAGGGCGGACAGCGCGTATTGGGCGCCACCGCAAAAGGGATGTGGGGTGTGGTAATCGGAAGCCCAAATCAATGCGCATAAATTTATACGCTTTGGACGATATGTAGCTGACATTTTGAGCCAACCTCCTCTCTTCTTCATTATACCATGAATTTTTGGCGCCAACTATAAGTTTGGCAAAAATTACGGCATCTGCACTAGCAGTGCAGTGAGGCATTATTGCCGTTCTTTCTAAATCTACATATCTATTCTGTAAGACGGCCAATTGACGCTTGAGTTTGGCAATTTCGTTTTTTAATTTGCGCGCATTTTTTTGGTACATTCGCTCAACCTCAGCACACTTTTTATTGCCGCAAATCTCTTCAGTTTCATATCGTTGGCGCTTTTCCTCCAAATCAGAATATTTTTGGAATTCTTCCAATGTTAGTTCACCAGGTGGAGGATAGGAGCGCTTTACCGGCTGAAGTTCCCAAACGCTTGAAACTTCACTCCTATTATCATCTACGGTATCTTCCCCCCCTAAATGCAACGTAGGAACAGCCCCACTTTTAAGTTTTTTGTGTAATTTAACGTCCGTCGCAAAATGTCGTTCGCAAATATAAAGTTTTTTGGCCACCATTTCGGCGGGCGTCATATTACAAGCCAGAACCCAAACATTTCTGGCTACTTCTGTTTTGGGGAACTCGAACATCCTATCCCCTTCCCTGTATGTGCACCCCTGGACGCAGCACGCTCTTCTAGCACCGTATTGCACAAACTGATTCGGTGGTGGCTCATCGAATCCTTAAAATTTAATTATTTGAAATTATTACTTTGATACAAAAATTTATAATTTTTTTTTAATTTAATGCTAAAACAAGAACATATCAGGCCCCCCTCGTATGAAATGAAATAACCAAAAGTGTTACTCATACGCCACGGGTTTTGCATGCAATAGCGTATGTGTATTCATATATGTAACTATATTATATTTAACACACTTTTGCACTATATATATATATATATCCATATGAATGTACACTTGTGTACACATTTGTACCGTAACTATGTATGTGAATGGATATAAATGTGCATATAAATCCATGCAGACATACCCTGTGGGGAAAATCTCTAGTTGTTAATTGGTACACAGCTAGTAATTTTTTCAACACTACTAGTGAGACGTAAATTTCTGTTGCATGTTAGCAACTGGCGAATTTAACATGACGATGTCATTGGCGGTGCCTACACTTAAGTGTAGCTTCTGATACGCTTAAAGCAAGTGGCACGATGATACGCGCATGACTTTCAATTGATTTCCCTGCAGGGTATGTATACCTATGGATATGTGTGTATGTAGGTATGTACATTTTGTACCAGAGGATGAATGTATTTACATACATACAAATGTACATACGTACATAAATGGAACTTTAATACACAATAAGAAAAGCTAATTTTTTTGCACTTCTCAATAATATTTAAATAATGTGCATACATATTAATCTATGCTAGATATGCAAACTTATGTATATATGTACATACATATGTATGTATATGTTTTCACCAGAGGATCGATGTAGGTACCTACACACAAAGGTACATATAACTTTAAAACACAATTCAATTTCCCATTAAAACATTCATATGTTCACTTTTTCACCGTATGCACTTTTTCACAAACTTACCCAAGCGCAATGTTGGTACTGCATTCTTGAAGAGTTTTTTGGCCCCCATGGCCTCCTCCGAGAAGTGTATGCCGCAGACATAGCTATTGGCGCAGAAAACTCCAATCCTCAGATTCTGCTTCCATCGCGATAAAAGCTCAGGATCCCTTGGCACTGCAAAGAAAGATAAGAGAGGGTGGTTACGCGAATTGGTGCCGCAACCGGGAACACTACATTTGCGAACGGTCGGCATTTTTAAATCGCGTCGAAAAATCAGACCTCACTTCACAATGGATGACTGTGAAGCAATGAACTTTTCCACAAAGTTTCATAAACTTTGGCGCAATTTTGTATTTAGCTGTAATTTTATATTTAGCTGTAATTTTATATAAAACTGACATAATGTACACACCTATGTACTATATAGCAAAAGAGGAGAACAAGTACCTAAGTATATATCTACCAATCCATATAATGATGACAACAAGACATACATACAATTATATACTGTTGCATAGATTTTTAACTTACTAATGCAACTTATAAATAATTTGTACGCTAATCTTGTTATTTTTCTACAATTAATTTTTTATTTAAATTATTACAAAATACAAAACACTTCTAATTGCCACTTCAAACGATCATATACACATATTGGCACATTTTTTACGTTACACTCACTCACGCATTCACTTAAAATTACACACTTTATTAAATTAAACAATTTTAATAATTAAACAAAAGCACAAACATCCGACATTTATTCAAAAACTTGACTGCACGCGCACAATTCACATTATAACTCATCATCATTTTTGTTTTGATTCTGCACCCACTCAAACTTTGCTCAAACCAACTAGATTGTCACTCCAAAGTCACTCACATGTTCGCATTTGGCATGTTCGAATTTTCATTGGGCCTGAACTCGCGCAATCGTCATTTTTTCAGGCCCGTTGGCAAATTTCGCTACTTCCAAACTGCAGCCTCTTATAGATATATGCTCTTTGGTGACACTGCTAATTTGTTATTTCAAAAATCTGCTTGCTTTACCCACTTTATTTATTTTCGGGCGCGCTTGTAAATAAAAATGGAAATCAAGTGTTAATGAAATTTATGTACGTTTTGTTTATGCGTAGAAATAATTCTAAGAAATTAAAATAAGTATGTAATGGTTAATTTGTTAGCACATAAGGATTGTGGCATTTCCTCGTTTTTTTAATTTGTTATTCACTTTGAAGTAGTGCTTTTGATACAGTAGTACAGTAGCATCTCCCAGGTAAGGGTATTGGTTTCTTATTTATCCATTTATCAGTTTCGCCATCGTAAAATGAAACACAATCTTTACACACTTCATTATACCCACCAACAGCCCATAATTGATTGTCGATAGAAATGGGGCAAACACTGTGGACTGCACTATTCAAAGAGCCAATCTAATAAAAGATCACATTCGTCAGTTTGTTTTCGAAACATACAAGAAGAATAAATTTATTTTATCAGACCTTAGTCCATACACATTTCTGTGGATCGTAAAGTTCAACGGTGTCTAAGTCTCTTCCATTGCATCCACCTACAACATATATTTTCCCATTGTGCACAGCTACCTGAAAAGTTATGGATATTCGTTTGAAACAAAATTTTTTACTTTTCCAATTTATTTTGTCTACTTACACCAGGAATAGCGCGCGCTTCATTCAAACTGGAACATTTCGACCAACAATTCGTTTTAGAATCATAACATTCCACCGATTTCAAGCGTTCGTTTCCATTTTCTCCGCCCACAACATATATTATCCCATTTAAAGTGACTGCGTGAGAAAACGAACGCGGTGTGATCATATCACTTACTGAGCTCCATCCATTAGACTCGGTATATCTAATTATGAATAAAATAAATTCGAAAAATTTTAAATTAGCGAAACATTTAAATTGTTTTTTTTTTCGATGAAATGTTCATTGTTCAAAATTTGTTTTCAAACAAATCTAGCATTTTTTAATTAAGAGTTTTTTAATAATCGTCTGAGAAATGATTGTTGCGATTGTTTTAATGGAAGTGTTAGTAGTTGCCATTCTAATTTATTATAAGCTTATTTAAACTTGCTTAAATTTAGAGCTCTAACTACACGCCTGTTTAATATTTACAATGCAAATATGTAGTATGTATAAATTATGTCTTTACTTACTTTTCCACTGATCTTAATGCTTTGTCATCTGCCCCAAATCCGCCAATTGCATAAATTTCGTCATTTAATAATGCAACACAATGCGAAGATCGCGATTCGTTCATTGACGGCATTTGCTTGAATGTTTTCGTTTTGAAATTCCAACTTTTAACTTCGTTAATGACATTACCGTTCCGATAGCCGCAAATGAAAATCAAATTATCATCCTTAAGAATTACGCGAAAATCGATGAGATCGATTGTTATATCAAACCATTTGATCCAAGAATATTCAGTTTTGTTATATTGAAATATGGTTCCACGGTCCTTATGCTGTAATATTTTTTAATATACGGATATTTTAATACTTTGTGAATATACATATGTACATATGTGCATATTCAATTTAATAAAATATAAAAAAGCTAATCTTAAGAAAAAAAAAATTTCGCAGAGATAAATCTGTGGACCAATTAAAATAAATGCCTTTTCCAAATTGTTATTTAAAAAAAATGCTTTTTCCAAATAGTTTAGTCGGCAAAAATCCTGGGCTGAAACTTCCAAGAGGTTGCTGCCCCTGGGCAATGGACCTCCGACTCTCCTCCCCGATGCGTTCCGGGTACTTGCGCCTGGGAAGGAGAGATTGCGGAGGGCTATCAAAGGCTGTTGTCCGGTTGAGTAGGTCCTCTCAAGGCGCGAGCCAAGGGGGGAGGTCCGAGACGGCCTCAGTCATGGTTCGAGTTGCCTGTCGGAAGGCATAAAACGCATTTATCTTCGTGATCGAAGATAAACAGGATAAAGAATCATAACAACAACATATCGAAAAGGTCTTTCACTACAGGGAGTGCGATAGGTATATTTCTTGATATTTCGGGTGCCTTTAGCAACGTCTCTATGCGGCGCTGTTGGAAGGGCTGGAATGAATCCGAGTACCCCCAATCATTGGGCGCTGGATCGAGGACCTTTCTCGTCTTAAAATCACAATTCATACTTTAAATTCTGTGGAGAGTGGAGAATGCTGTTGCGGTAACCCAATTTCGTTGGACTTAAATGGGAGTTTTGTAGATTTGTAGGCCAAACTGTCGCATTGCAACAACGAAAAATTAATCATATTTATCATTTTATAACACTTACAGCAATACTTAAAGCCAAAAGTCTCATTTGCATCTTCAATTGGAGTCTGCGCCATTCGTGGATTTGCGAATCTCAGTGATATAGTTGAACGAGTCATTGGAGTATTAATCCATGATAACGTTTTTAATGCTATATTTTCACAACACGGCAGCGGATAAATGTCTTTCATTAGGAAGTTGGTATCAAATTGATTTAGTCGCAAACACGAAATCAAATCGGGCAATTGTTGTTTACGCCCCGACTGGTCATGCTCATACCAACGTTTCACCGCTGCGAAGGCATCTTTTTCATTTTCAATATTCAAATCATCAGATTCTAAAAGCGCTTGCAATTTTTTTGCTTCAAAATTCAAAAATTCAGGCATTTGGGCTATCTAAACGAGAAATTGAAGCAAGTCAATGGAAATGTTCTTTTTTTATTTTGCACTGCATTCCCACTTACCTCCGTGAAATTTTCTAATTCATATTCCAAAATCTTTTGCTTGAGCATCTCACATTGAATTTCGTTCTCAAGCGAATATAAACGCTCCAGTGTGTAATCGTTTATGTGATCCATAAGATAGTTAACGCTGTTAGTAATGGCATCCTCCAATTGCAATTTCAAAGAGGCCTTCAACATGCTCTCCACGTTGTCCATCGTTATGAGTGCTTGTCCAGTGTAACAGAAGGTGATTAAACGTTCGAAAGTGTCAGTATCGATGTCATTCAATTCGATAAGGGGACAAATGCCTTCGTCGCTTCTGAACAGTTGTCTAAAATAAGGACTTGCCGACGAGAGAATCAGGCGGTGTGCGGTAACTCTGAGCAAATTTAATATATGACAAATTTTATATTTAAATACATGACATGTATAGTATGATGGAAAATGTATTAACTTACAAGGCATTGGGATTTGTTAATTTGAATGTTACATCAGTTAACTCCTGCTCGTCGAAGTGTTCATAGATTTGAACTAAAAGCTTTTCCATAAAGTATTTAACTCCATCGGAACTCACCTCTAGGAGGCGTTGACGTGGTGCTGGTGCCAATACTATTTCCATTTTAACTTAAATTTTGTAACGATCTAAAATTCGAAGTGGTGAATCAAACGAAGAGCCGAACAAGCGAATACAAACATAAAATACATAGAATTGTCACTTCTGGAATCTCTATTCACGTGGTCCCAAGCATACACACAATCCCGTATAGGGTTTGACTGTTGATCGGCATTAAGGAAACAATGAAACATTTCCGATACCAAGTCATACAGGAATCGATAAGAAAAAGTAAACCCGGACCTTACTCTAACGAGTGTCTTAGGACAATCACAAAGAGCACTTTTCAAGGATTCATATAAGAAGCTTCTTCGAAATGATTGAAATAACCATTACCTATGTATATATATGGGCGATCAGCAGCCAGGCCATTTGGGGTCACTCGTTTCTCATGTATAGATCGTGTGTGCGCTGCTAGCAAGCTTTCGCTGCGCTGACCGCGAACCAGTTTGCACTTGTACGTTGTCAGGTAATATGATATGCGGATAAATGTTTTTCCAGTGCTCTGCTTTTGCACGCATACTGCCAAAAAACAGTTTGCGTGCGTGTCGGTTCCTCTGCCAGCGCTGCCGATCGCTGATGTATATGTATGCATATATCTACATACATATGTATGGAGATGACTGGATCAATGTAAGATAGCAAAAATTTGTCCAAGGTACGCTTGCCAAATAAATCAAGACAAATACATACATAGTTTCCAACAATCTCACAGCTTCCACAGCAGTGGGTTTTAAGTAGCAGAACAATTAGATAGCTATGTTCGGTTATGGTGCACCACTAGGGTTTCATGCTTCAGAACTTCTGGGCAGTGTTTTCGGATTGGCTTCGGTATAATGCGCACGCAATATTTGTTTTCAAACCATGCAAATTTTTCAATGCAAGACTCAGTAAATGTTCTCTGGGTTTTAATTTTACTAATTTTAACACTCCGGACTATGCAAAAAATACTGTGCTTCGCTCCAGAGATATAACTCCAGAAAGAAAATTCTGCCGGCTGTTATTTTTTTAAGCGCGGCTAAGGACCGCCAACGCATTGCTAACAGTGTGAAATTACATGCGTAGGAAAAATAGTAATTGCGGGTTGTAGAGGTCCTCCTCATTCTAAAATTTAGAATCTAAATGTAAAAGTCCCGTCGACCGGAGATGTTTGTATTTGTTGTAGTTCAGGAGATATTCCTTGTTAAAGTGGTAGAACACCTTTTTGCGTTGGAGGCCTTCGGCCGAGCTTTAAAAAAATAACCTCCAGCCGGCAGAGTGCTCTTTCTGGAGACCCATGAATTTAGATAAGGTAAAGGCTCCCCTAACATCCCCTCAAATATTCATTGAAAAGCACAAATACTTTTGTATATAGATACAGCTTTTGGTATGCAGATGTAAATGTCAAAGAGCGTATAATATCAACATTAGGAATAAATAAATTTTGCTTACTTACCAATAAAATGCATACAAAAATTTGAATTGAATTAAAAACACCACAAAATTACAAGCCACAAGTTAGCATAAATCGGTATAAATGACATTTATGACGTTTAGTCAATGCTTCTTCTGGTCAAGGTGTTTTGACCCACATTCACAATGGGATCGTAATGGAATGTTGCCACGGTGTTGCAATAGAACGGTAGTTGTTCGGCATAAAGGCCTCTCCGCAGCTCTCAAGAAAACGCTCAAGAAAAAAATTGCATTATAGCATTGACAGACGGCAGCGATAATCCGGAATATCTAGCTAATTCGGACTTAACTTGAGAATTAAGTGGAGGTAATCCGGAATATCTCTTGAGTTAGTCCTCAAAATTTTAGCGGATTAGAGCATTTTGTAATGACATCTCTGGTGAAAAATGTCTATTGTGAATGAAAGGAAAGAAAAAGAGGAACCCAAGGCAGATCTAGGAAGGTAGGCGCATAAGTGAATTCAGAAATTTCGAATGTTATTTGTTATTGTAATTGGTAGATTGTAATGTGAAAATGATATTTCGCCTTGGTTGAAATCTGAATTCGTTTGGGACTCGCCCATTCCTATTGACCGTGATGTGATTTCGTTTTGATTTTTACATTACCCTACCTTTGGAAATAAAACAAGAAGTTTTTGAATTCGCCGCTGCGCCTACCTTCCTTCAGCTGTTTTGTTAATCCGCAATACTTGCCGTCTGTCAGGGTAAAATTTTAATCGAATTAAGTGTTGCGGTAATCGGGATTATCGCTGCCGTCTGTCAATGCTATAATTTCTTGTGCGTTGAAATGGTAGTAGGAATGTAATTATACTTTCAAACGAAATGTCATATTTGAGTTTATTTACCTCTTCTGTCAAATTTTCTTGAAGAAATAATAGAAAATTCATTATTTCTTGGCGGAACCAGAGTTCAGTTGTGCACTTTTTCTAAAAAATCTTAAAAAAATAGTAGTATAATTTCTTTAGAACTGCGTACCGCAAAAGAAAATATGACAAAAGAAATTTTTCTTGAGCATTTCTTGTACGTCAAATTACATAGATTTTTTGGTTTTCTTGAGAGCTGCGTATAGGCCTTAAATAAATAAAGTTGTTCGCCGATGCCCATCCCAGCTAGAACGGCCTGAGGGATTCACCATTGTGAATGCATACATTTTGTCGATTGACTGAATGTTAGAGCGGGAACGCTGGTTGTTTTGCTTAACATACTAGCGCCGTTTCGGTCTAACATGCAAAACGTAGTGCTGGAACAACATCGATGTTTACGAGTATCGATATTTTCGATACTTTTGAGAAAACCATCGATATATCGACCTTTCTAACCGCTAACCGCTTATTGCACATAAAAATATCTCGATTTCTCGAAAAATCGGTTAATAAATACATCTATTTACTGAATTATGAAAAAGCAAAATACTTTTGTGGGCAATCAATATAAATTTGCTTCGTATTGCGAAGTGTACCCGGCACCATATACCATCATAACATTGGATTTTTGAAATACGTATGTATGTTAAGACTTACAAATGTGAGGCCGCAATTAAGATGATAAAACTAATGTTTTTAAATAAATATCGTTTAAAATATTATTTTCTTTACGACGAGGACGGTAATGTATAATACCTTAGAAAAATTCAAAAATAATCCCCCATAAGTGCCTTATATAATCCATTAGTTTTGCCATATATATACCTCATTTAATGGATTAAATATTGATATATTAAGCATTAGTTTGTTCCTATTTATACCTTAGGGCTAAAGTATTCGCGCGAGAGCGCTATATCATGCATATATGTGAAATGCAATGTGAAAGAAAGAGATAGAACCTTCACACATTTCTGCGTATACCTCAGCTTTTTCCCAAACGCTTTAAGAAACTAATGGAGAAAATTCAAATTCCTAAGGCATAGTACTATGCCTTAACTAATGGATCATTTAAGGCATAGTGTTCTAGCTGGGTATATACCTATGGCATACCTTACACGATCAATATATCGCACACTAAATCAAAAAGCGTTACAACTCAAAATTTTTCGAAATCGGGTTTCTTCCATAAATTGGTACACAGAATATATCTCTAGCGGCTGCCAAAAAATCTTTTCCATCAGAGTCTTTTTTAACTGAGAAATAACTATTATACGTAGCCTTTTCCCATATCATTGCCTATAAAAATTAAAAAGTTTTTTGTCTCTCCTGAAAATTTTTGAATTTTGAGTTGTAACGCTTTTTGATTTAGTGTGCGATATATTGATGAAATACACAGAAAAGTTTGCGATTCATCAAACCATCAATATGAATCGCGATCCAAATATCGCGATTCATATTGACCGTCTAACGTATGCCTATGAATTTGGTTGGTATGTCGGTGTCCAAACACAGCAACTCTGTCGTGAAATTATCGAAAGATTCCCTTTTGTGACGCTGTACTGTCTTGTTATGGATACGCATTCTATACGAGTGGAGCAGCAATGCATGGCGGTCGGCATTATCTAGGGTTGCACTGTGGCTAGTCATTGTCGGCTGGGCGGGGTTCTTGTCTACATTGCTGTCCTGCGCCATAAACAGAAAAAATTCGTATCATGCCTTTTTTAAAAATAACGAGAAAAATCACACGAAAACAACATCCGGTTTGGCCGGATGCCACGGACGGACCGTTGAAAAATTCAGAAATTCAAAAGATAACCCGGAAAAATCAAATTCAAAAGGCCAGACGTCAGTTAAATTTAAATAAATACGAACCGAGGGAAAATGTCGTTAAACTTTGAATGGGAATTTTGAATATACGTTAAAGTCAGACGAACGTTAGCAAAGCAATTAAACCAAAATTTAAGTCGGACGGAAATACTGACATCAACGGAAAAATTTTAAAATAGATAAGCGGGCGTTAAATTTAAATAATCGCGGACGGAAGAGAAAAGATTTAAAAATTTAAATTTGAACGTACGTTGAAGTCGATGTGTATTAGAGTTGAATAAACATTATCAAAAGAAACTGTCAGTTAATTTAAATTTGAATATATATATCGCGAGAGAAAAAAAAAAATCGTTAACTTTGATTTTAAATTTGAATCAACCGGAACGACCGGTTATTAACGGGCACCTGAAAATACATAAAAAAGCTGAAATTTAAAATATATGAACAATCAAAAAAAAATTAAAGGCCGAACTCACAAGGGGGTGGCGTTGCTGATGTTGTTGCAGCGCTGGTGCGTTTTTGTCCCACCCTAATCCATGGTCACTGTCGCACCCGGGTATCAGTGACCCCTTACCTGTGGTGCGCCGCTGGTGTTGTTGCAGCGCTGGTGCTTTTTGGCCCACCCTCATCCATGGCCATCGGTGCACCTATATTTCGATGACCCCGTTCCTGAAATCCCTATGCCTTCTCAAATAAGGGTAATCAGCATTCCCATTTTAAATTTACAAAATTTATTCACAATTCATTTAATCTTTACAAATCTAATGCAGACATTGAAAATAATTGTTAACAATTTTAAAGGTTTTGAAAATAACGAAAAATCTCAGACAAAAACTATAGCAATCTTTGAAAAACAAAAATCCGAAGACAAAAAAAATAATTATTTTTGTCTGAGAGAAACCCTTATTTCTTGAATTTTTCTGTTATTCACTGATATTTATCTTCAACAGAAAAAAAAATTGAGCAAGAAATAAAAAAAATATATACGTATATACATACATTCAATTAAGATTTTCCAAATAAGTGTTTTGTATTTCTCAACATGTGAGATTTATTTCGAAAAATAAAACACTTTTGTTACCGAAAGACCAAAAAATCTGAATTTAAATTTAAATTTGTTGAGACCGAAATTTTTATTTTTCTGTTTTTTTTTGGTTTTTGTCTGTGAAAAACAAAAATATTCTAAATGTTAACAGTTAAATTCAATCTCTGATCTAATGTAACTTAGACCTATATACGTGTCTTAGCCTAATTAACTACAATGCATTCACCCTTCTGTATATTTATGTATGTATATAAGTATGTACAAAAATGCATGTAAGGAACATTTATGTAGTATTCCAAAAAAAAAGGAGGGGGTTGGTGATGAAAATTTACTATTATAAGTTCTTTGTTATATTATTAGTGGCCTTTTATTTTTTTATCTTTATTTAATTTAATTGGTTTCTTAAATTTATGCTGGGTTGGTTATATTTCCCTACGCAACCTTTCCCTCTTACTTCATTTTACAAATCCGAACTTTCACATGTATATATATATTTCCTCCTTGTTCTTATACAGTAAATCCCGCAAACACCCTGTTTCGACCTTGCCGGTATTTTACTTTCTTAATCAAGTCGAAAGTCTCCTGCTATAACTTAGCGATCTCGTTGTGAAAAAAAATGTACCAATAAACTGACGTCGAGCGGTCGTATAAATACAAAAGCCATAGCATATGTACTCATAAGGGCACTATCATTTGTACCGCAAAAGGAATAAAAAAAAAAACGTGTACTTGAGAAGAGATATTAGCACTGTGAGTCCAGACGATTTCGCAAAGATCATTCGATAAGTTTTCATAACAACAAGTTCGAGTTGATTTAACTAGCGTACTTCACGAAATCGTTAAGACCCATTCTTTGCGAAGTCGTATCACCCTCATGCAAAGTCGCAACGATACCGAAACTAAACCGCTCTGATTAAAAAAAAAGAAATTGATAAGATATAGCCACCGCGAAACTTCGAAACAAACTGTTTGGTGGATCCTACACGTACTTAAGCTAATTATGGTTTTTTTTTTTTTTTTTTTTATTTAATTTTTTTTTTTTTTTTTTTTTTGGTGATTAAATGGGAAGAAAATTCAAAATGTATTAATCTCAATGTGCGGGTAGTAAGGTGCTTTCAAAAACAAATTTTTTCTTCTAACTACATAGTTAATGATACATATACATAAGATATACATACATACATATGCTTTGTACATCCCTTTCTGCTGTGACCGACTCACCAACCGTTGCGGTACACCCTTGGTGGTGGTGTCACCGATCTGCTGTAGATGCCGCTGCCGCGTTATTGGAGATTGTTGCTGCTGCTGTGCTGCCTTGTTGTTGCAGCGACCAATTATTTTTGCTGTTTGCCGTTGTTGTTGCAGCGACAATTTTTTTCGCTGATTACTGTTGTTGTTGCGGTGGCAAAATGTTCGGCTGTTTGTTGTTGTTGTTATGGTACCACGGTGGCACTTGGCGGTGGTTGTTGGTGTGATAGTTATTGCTGTTGCTATTGTTGTGCAGTTTCTGCACGTTCTGCTTTCGCATTCAATCGCCGAAACGAGCATAGAGCGGCAGCGAAATCGACGTGGAAGGCGTCCGTGCTGACTGCGACAGCTACGTTGTTGCTACGTTGCAGCACTTATTGCCGTTTTTATGACCTGGAGGCACTCACCGTTGTTGCTGTTTTGCGGCTGTTGACTATTCGCGGTTGCTGTGGTTGTGGCAGTTACGTGGTTATTTGCTGCTGTTGTTGGGGTGGACATTATTTAGCAATTTGCTGTTGTGGTTATTGTGCACCACTGGCGTTGTTGTTGCGACTTATTTTACGTTCTTGCTGCTGATTGTTAACTTCGTCTGACGTGTGACATTCTGCTTTGATTTTGTTTGCACTCTTATGCTAGCCATACACATTGCAATTTTTTATACAACCTGAGCAAGTTGTGCTGGAAATCGCAACGTTTTTGGGGCTGTTGTATGAAGTTGGGTATCGGTTGTATGAAAAATCAAAAAGTTTTGATTTTTTGGCAAGTTGTACAACTTGGTTGCATTGTTTGGGGACATGTTGTTCAACATTTCATTTTATAAGAATTCTTGAAGTGAACACATCAAATTAAAATTAGTAAAAATAAGCGAATTCAACACAAAAAATATAAATATTGGTAGAATAAATAACGCAAAATGCAAAGCTAGCAGGAACCACTTTTTTGCATTTTTTTTTCCTTTTAATTAATCGTGCTTTTGCAGTACGTTCTTCTTCTTCCCACAAGCGCAATATTATTCTATTCCATCTTCACTCAAAGTAATTTTTTACAAAATGAGATTGTACAACATGGTTGTACAATAAATTGCACCGAATGTAGGCAAACAGTCCAACTCGATTGCAACTAAGGCATCGAGCCCGGGAAATCCCGAATCCCGGGCCTCCCGTACAATTTTTTCATCCCGAAATCCCGGGATAGTTTTTATTCGAATCCCGGGCTTTCGGGATTTTGCGGGATTTCATATATGTAGTAATTTAAAAAAATTATTCAACGTTTTTGATGAAGTTGTTTCTGCCATATTATTTTTTAAAGTTACAATATTAAATCACAAGACACCCCCTGTGTTTAAAATTGCTCAACTGCTATGCTTTATATTTTTAAGATACTTTTTGAAATAAATATATACCTTTATATTATATATTTATATAACATTTGTGTTAAAGTATACAATACAAATCTTTTTTTTTCTTTTCAAAAGTTGAATTCAATAAGCTTTAATTTTTTCTACAAAACATCGAAATGAAATAAATGGTATGTTTTAAAGTACTCATATATGTATGTTTTTTAAACAAAATTTCAAAGGTAACAGTCTCTTAGGTAATCCCGAAAAATCCCGGGATCCCGGGATTGTCATTTTCAAATCCCGAAATCCCGGGATTGCCAAAAAGCTTCGGGATTCGATGCCTTAATTGCAACCGGGTTGGGTCAACGGTCGCACTGTGTATGGCTACGGTTACAATTCGTCGTCTGCTTCACTGATGTGTTTGGCAGAATTAGGAATACCGATGGAATCTCACGTGCGGCAAGTAGATTTTCTTTCTTTTTTTCGCCAATAAAAAAAATCAACTTTTATTTGGGTTTTCAAATTGTGTTTTCTTGTAATACAATACCCTTTTTTTTTTGTTAAACATTTAAAATAAAGCACGCTTGCTTGTTAGAAGTTCACTTCAACACCAATGATTTTGTTGATTTTCTTTTTCTCCGCCACATACTACAATAAACACTTCATTCTCTAGATGTCATATGACGAGTTGGCTTTGTCGCTGCGGCGCGTACATTTTAGTGGTCTAGTATACACGATTTTATGTTAAGAGCTTAGCAGGAAAAAAACGATTTTTGGGAAAAGAAATTAGGTCTATTTGCATAGATATGTGCGTCAATGGTAAATTTTTTTCTGCAACTTAGTGGCTTTTCTCTTATTCGGTCACTTCTTCAAGCGTGCATATTTTTTTTTATTTTTTTTTTTTTATATCGGTAGAATGTTTTGATCAAAAAAAAAAATTGTGCCAGTTTTCTATTCGAAAGGATGATTTACTCCTTTAAAGTTTTCGAAAAATAATTACTGCTATCTTCGCCAATTCACTTATACTAACTCATTCCGACCGGCTCGCTCAACAGACTTTTCCCAACTGACTACTGCTGTCCTAAAAAAATTTTCAATTACCCAGCGTGCCTACACTTCCCCTTTTTTTTTCTGTATTCATCTGGAAGAGTCCCGTTTCTTTTTCGTATAGCCTGCAGTGGTGTAGTGGTGTAGTGACGTGTGCATAATAGTGGCGTGACTTTACGGTTACCCGAATGTCTATATCATGGTATGACGCTAGCAATGACACAAGCGAGATGGAATGCGATTGCCATGTTACACAAAAAAAATTACCAAAACTTTCGGAATAAAATGCCTCAATCATTTTTCCCATGAAACTATCTCAAAATAATCGATTATATTCGTGCCCTAGTAAATTTGCTACTGTAAAATTCTATTAGTGTACATTGGGAATATCAGTACACATTGTTGTCTTACGCTCAAATTATAAAAATGGTAAGAGACAGGAAAATCTGATTAATGAAACACCAGTACAAATGTGTGGTAATTAATTATTTAATGTTCTGCGAATAAAAAAAAAGTTTAAAGTTGTATAGGGCGAATAAGAACATTTTATAATATTGTTACGTATTTGTCGATAGCTCGATTATTTCTATAGGGTTCGTATCGCTGAATTGTTAAATAAAAGTCTTTATTTACTTCTTAATTCACACTGCTTTATTTCACGACTAAAAAGTCTACACTTGTTTTACTTGACTTGATGTTAACACTTCTACGGTTAAGTTACGACTGACTCTGGAGCGCCTGCTCGCCGCCTTACCGTAGCCATAAACGGTGCGACCGTTGACCCAACTCGGTTGCAATCGAGTTGGACTCTATGCCTACATACGGTGCAATTTATTGTACATCCTTGTTGTACAATCTCATTTTGTAAAAAAATTGCTTTGAGTGAAGGTGGAATAGAATAATATTGCGCTTGTGGGAAGAAAATGAACGTACTGCAAAAGCACGATTGATTAAAAAGAAAAAAAATTGCAAAAAAGTGGTTCCTGCTAGCTTTGCATTTTGTGTTATTTATTCTACAAATATTTATGTTTTTTGGGTTGAATTCGTTCATTTTTAATTATTTTAATTTGATGTGTTCACTTCAAGAATTCTCATAAAATGAAATGTTGAACAACATGCCCCCAAACGATGCAACCAAGTTGTACAACTTGCCAAAAAATCAAAAGTTTTTGATTTTTCGTACAACCGATACACAACTTCATACAACAGCCCCAAACACGTTGCAATTTCGAGCGCAACTTGCTCAGGTTGTATAAAAAATTGCAGTGTGTATGGCTAGCATTATATAGTCTGTCAAACGCAATCTGGAAAATTCTGGCAACACTGGAAATTATCTGGTATCTTCTTCTAGTTCTGGCACTTTCCTTAGAGATGTGTTCAATCATTTTAGTGATGTAAGTGGAGAACCGATTATATTCGCCACAATATGTGCATTTGAAAGTACTAAGTATCCGAATAACCATGTGTTACGCATTTTCACAATAAGAAGGGGAAATTTCTCATGATGCCTACTCATAGAGGTCGGCTCGATAGCTTGCCAGATTTGAAGAAAAATTTATGTGCGATCTATAAAGCTCGGGTTCAAAAAAAAATGAAGCAATACCATATAATCATCTCGAGGAATAAAAAAAAATCAATGTAAATTTCGGATAAACCCACTCACTTAAAATTTGTTTAAACACTTAGTGGAGGAAAAGGGGAATTAATTACAGGATTTGAGAAAAGAAAAATTTCGCATTTGGAATGTCTAGTAACTGAATGAGAAAATAAGAATCGTTATTATTGCTAGAACACCATAATTGGTAAATGAAATTACTCGAACAGGAAAGTTACTGACGGCTAAGAAAAAAAAAGAATTGTAAGATGTTCTATCGAAGCCACCCCTATAATACAACCTCATTCTCCTTCACATGCGACCAAGGCTAATTTATAGAAGGTTAACCTACTAAACAGCTGATTGCAAACTTTTTCCTATTTTTTCTTTTTTTTCCATATTGTGGTGCTTATGTCAAAACTTATGTCAATTTTGATCTTGACGCAATATGATTTCTACAATCGCGGGCTATGATTTTGACAGAAGCATCACAGAATACACAACCAATTTACATGGAGTGTGTATGTATGTATGTCCGTATATAGTACTGCAAAACCCTTCTATAATTGAACCATGCATGCGACGACCAAAGATAACTAGATACGAAACTCTTGATTTCGTGAGAGCGCTGTCAAAATGCGCATTTTTTATAACATTTTTCATTGGTGCCACTCTGTCGAAAACCGAAAATGGGTATTTTAGATATTATTTCTGGGAATTTTTCGGCTTCCTTATGTTATTGAAGACTATAGAAATAATAAAATTTTGTTTATACCAAATTAAGATAAGGATATGATTTTCCCACATTCCGAATATTCGTGTTCGAAACCGAATCTCAGACAAATTAAGAATAACGCACAAAAAGTGGTGGACGATAATACATGTAGTTGGGTGGTGTTTTTTAAGAAATATTTTACTATATTTTGCAATTCTATTAAAATGTGAATATATTAGAACTGAAATATAATCATTTTTAACCAGATATATATAAATTTACTGAAGAACCGCTGGCCGCGTTCCATCCCATTAACATATTTTTTATAATTTTAACTGAAACACAATTTTTTTCCAGTTGAAACAATAAACTGCACTGCATACTACACACAAGCAATACAATTACCTCGGTATTTTTCATAATTCTTTATTATTTCAATAAAATTTAGCACACAAAACAAAAAATCTAAATCCACCAAATGCGCCAATTTATTTTGGCGTGTTTTCCCTTCTGGCACCAGCAATTTGCACAACAGCTGATCGGCGGGGTTTTATGTTGTGTTGATGCTGGCAACAAAGCCAAATAAAACCCCTGGGAAAATCGTGAAATTGGGAGAGCAAGAAAGAGTTTCGTATCAAGTCATCTTTGGCGACGACCTTTCATGTTTGGCCACGCATCACCAATACATGTACATGTTTTCCTCTCTCATGCCAACATGTCGCCATCATTCACTGGAAGTTATTGGAAACTACTAAAAAAACTACTAAAATAGTGGTGCTGCCACACAGACAGAATTGAGCAACCGAAATTAACCCGTTTATGATCGATATCAGTATTGATATCGATAGCAAACCATAACAGTCTTCCATTTGTTCAAACGCATCAACTCGTCGCTAGCCAAATTTTGTTCATTATGTTTTGTTCTGGCATTCTTCGAACGCTCTGATTGGTCGTTGGCGATAAGAATGACAGCACAAAGCGTGTTGGCCGAGCACCGACGACTTGGTGGCCCCCTCCTTTCCTCGTCACCTCCTCGGCTACAAACGATCAAAAGCAGCGGGTTGCTCAACTTTTTCTCTCCGTGTTTGGACGACGACTATTGGGGGTCTATTACGAATTAATACGATACACGCTAAACGCTTGCAGTCGGGTACTTCGTATTACGAAATAATTTCTATCGTGTGAAACCCGATAGACTGTAATGGAAATAAAGTTAACGCATAACTTATTGAACCCTAAACAAATGTCATTCACGATAATGCACCTAGCTGGCGTGTGGAATTCATAATATGGAAACTCATTTTATACGATACGCTTGCAAGCGGCCGACAGTTATCGTATGACAATCCATAATAAGAGGTAGGGTTGGGCGATATATATCGATATATCAATATATCGATATTTTTAAAATAGTACAGCCGATAATATCGACGATATTTTGAACTACCGTGCATCGATAATCGATAATTTTTTGCCATTTCGAGCCAAATTCGATATTTTTCATACATTTCTGATTCGCTTCGAATTTAACAGCAGAACATTTTTTAAGAAGTGGTATAACCATAATGTCCGGGTGCTTGAATTTACATTACTTTCTTCTTCAAGCAATTCTTAATGATTTTTATGTTTATACTTCAGGATTCGTAGAATATCTGTAGATCCATCCAACTTTAACAACGAATATCTAGTAAACTATAAGTCTGCGGCAAGTTTGGATTCCAGTTTTGAGATCTGTGAGAGCACCTCTAGCCCCGTGAAGAAGTGGTTTTTCGCGGGACGTGGTTCCTTAATATGAAGCCAGCCCTTTCGATATATTGATATATCGATATTTTTACACGGCATAAATCGATGTTTTTTTAAATATCGATACAATATATATCGATATATTTTTCCAATTTGCCCATCCCTAATAAGAGGGTTGTATTGTCGATTCGACCGACCAGCCCGGCAACGCTTGTTGGCGTTTAGAGCCATTGTGAATTGATTAGTATACAAAAAAATCTACTCATCAAGACGACATCTGCCGTGAAATTTAAGTATACTTTAGTTTTGAAACTTGCTAATTGGTTAATTCAAAACTGTATCTATTTTGCGCCATGTTTGCTTATTTCACGATTTTCAGTTTTCGTGTGTACTTATAAATAAAAATGGAAATCAAGTGTTAATTAAATGAATGTAATTTCTATTGCTTATAATTAAGAAAAATTTAATTGGCCTTTTTTCAAGTGTGGTGTTGGAGCTTCCATTACCAATCATATTTGGCCGAGCAGAGAATATCAAGGTATGTACATATATTTTTCTATAAATAAAAAAGCGTGAAATTAGATTTGTTTGGGAAAATATTTGATTTGGAATTGCTGTATAAGTCATTGCGATTTGAAAGTAGTAGACGTTCGTGGAGCTCTTGAGACGTTCTGCGATTTGTGTGTAAAATTGGTTCAAACAGCAGGGTAAGGGGCTTAAAAAATACCCGTGCTAAGGAATGCCTGTCGTAAGAGGCGACTAAAATCCACCGGCCTAGAAGGTTGATTATGGCCAAAAAAATCGTTCGCACGACAGTCGGGCTAGTGTCATAAGGGACTAGTACCCGAGCGTGCCGGATTTTTCTGGCAAAGACCTGTCACTTCCCCTACACTCTCCACCAAACGTTCGGGAGTGTCTTTGTGGCTAAAACAACAATAATAAACAGGAATATGTACTTTATGCTGAAAACTACATATTACACTGCTGCTCATCGTAAGAACTAAAGCATCGAATCCCGAAGCTTTGTGGCAATCCCGGGATTTCGGGATTTGAAAATTACAATCCCGGGATCCCGGGATTTTTCGGGATTACCTAAGAGACTGTTACCTTTGAAATTTTGTTTAAAAAACATACACATATGAGTACTTTAAAACATACCATTTATTTCATTTCAATGTTTTGTAGAAAAAATTAAAGCTTATTGAATTCAACTTTTGAAAAGAGAAAAAAATAGATTTGTATTGTATACTTTAACACAAATGTTATATAAATATATAATATAAAGCATAGTTGCCCAAGCCCTATACTCGCATACACATTTTGTTTTTGTAGTGCTCGTAGGTATTGAACTTCACTCGCCTATACACTTTCATAAGAAATTTGTGTATATGGCGAGCATAGGCGAGCATAGGAAAACAAAATTTGTATACTCCCGAAACATTTCTATGGAAACACAAAAACAATTTTTTATTTTGATTCGAACAGGTCCAACCCAGCAATAAAAAGAATGAAATGTGGAACATATATGTATATACATATGTATACTAATTTCATTCGTTCATATTTTCGATAATGTTATCTATGTCTATTTCAACATTTGTGGTTGATAGTTGCAAAACTGACGCGAGGTGTTTGTGTGAGATCCGGTTTCTGTGTTTTGATTTTACAATTTTTCATTTTGAAAATAGACTTTCACATTTATACGTACTAAAAACATTGACGAAAGTTTTAAAATAAACGCTCGGAGGCAAAGATAGTTAACTTTGTCACACTAATAATTAATTAATTATTTATTTATATATTTTGAAAAATTTAGAGGAGGGCATTGAAAATTAATTAATAAATTCAGTAATAGTAGCCAAAGTCCATAAATCTCGTATTAAAGATATTTTTTAAGCTTTCTAAAAACAATCCACTTATCAATATTAATTAATTATTTATTTATAAATATTAATATTAATTTTATTAATTAAAAATGTATACACATGTTTGTGTCCTGATTTTTTTACTGGGTTATCAAGATATCAATGAAGTTGTAGAAAACTACAAAAACAAACATATAGAAAAAAAAATTTTTTTTCTTTAAATTATGATATTGCTCGCCCGTAAGAAATGTTTGGGCATCATTGATATAAAGGTACATATTTATTTCAAAAAGTATCTAAAAAATATAAAGCATAGCTGTTGAGCAATTTTAAACACAGGGGGTGTCTTGTGATTTAATATTGTAACTTTAAAAATAATATGGCAGAAACAACTTCATCAAAAACGTTGAATAATTTTTTTAAATTACTACATATATGAAATCCCGCAAAATCCCGAAACCCCGGGATTCGAATAAAAACTATCCCGGGATTTCCGGATGAAAAAATTGTTCGGGAAGCCCGGGATTCGGGATCGGGATTTCCCGGGCTCGATGCCTTAGTAAGAACATGTTTATGGAGTACATAGGTAGGCTACATAGATTCAACTGCAGTGGGGCCGTAGGTTGTTGCGAAAACACTCAATTGGAGGAGGGGAGAAGCCGAAGTGGAAGCCCTTGGCAGGATATGCGTACTTAAATCCAGGTCGTTCCGTATTTTACATCCCTATTGGTATTTCCCTCCCCTGATATTGCATTTGGCAACAGTTATCAAGAAGCAGACACGATACAGAAAAAACAGTCGCTAACGTTGAAGAAATATTGCAGACTACCCTAGATAACAATTGCAATTCTCTAACTATTCTCTAATTGAGAGTGAAGGTAGAAAACTCAATTACAATTGAATTGGAAACTGGTTGGAAAACGATTGCATTTGCAAATTCTCATTAGAGAACTAACTACATTCGATTTCGAAGCGTGAATTATAATTTTCTCGATTTGAGAACTACATACAGTGGCTCTCAGAAGTATTTTGCATAATTCATTTATTAAAAAAACGTTAGAATTCACCTTATTTTCGAATTCTTTTGAAAATTTTTTTAATATGGTATTATAGCTGAATCGTCATACTACAAAAACACATTCATTAAAAAACCAAAATGCACTTCATCTTTTTTATAAAATTAAAGAAAAGAAATAAGTCATACATTTTTGCTCACAAAAGTATTTTGCATATTGGTAATTTTGGTGAATAAATGTATCTACAACCTGTTTAATATTTTTTATGATATCCGTTCTTTTTGGAAATGTCTTCCAAGAGTCTAGGGATGGGCTCTGATAATTTGTCGCAAAATTCCGGAGGTTTTTTGTCCCATTCCTCGGCCAAAACCGCATTTGGATAATTTTTTGGGTAAATCTTCGATTTTCTCACATGATCTTCAAGATAGGATCAAAAATTTTGAAAGGTTCTTATATCGGAGCTTTGAACATAAACTTGGAAATATTTTTTTATTGGAAAGTGTACACATTTTAACATCATGAGTGATATTTTTCGGAAAAAAGTTGCTAGTACAAAGAAGAACGTCACTAGAAGAACGTGAAATATTGAGAGAAAATCAACTAAACCTCCCACACATAAGCTTCTACAATAAATAGAAAACTAAAACCAATACTCAATAATCAAGTATCGGACGACGCAGTGCACATAGTACCGAGAAAACCCATGTTCACCGCCAAGTACTGCGCAACCAACTCTCTATCTCAAAGAAAGTGTCTTATTTTCCCCAACAAACACAAAATAAAAAAAAAATTGAATCATAATTTTAAGTGCCGAAAGCAAATATAATATTTTTGAGTCGTATTTTATCGCGGAAGCCCAATTAAGAGCTGAAAATCAAAAACATTAAAGCGACTGTTAAGCACTGTAGGAGTTTGTGATCAATCGAGGCTCAGGGAGTTTGTATATCACCTCAGTGAGTTGTAAAACTTATTTTAGTGGATAGTACGATGGACGAGCATTCCAGATTTTCCATTTTCAGGGAAAACCTATGTTCAAGTGCAGAAAAAATGGGTATGATATACAATGGGTTTTCAATTCAACAGGATAATAATCCGAAAAATACAGCTAATGATGTTAAAATGTGAACACTTTCGAATAAAAAACACTTCCAAACTCTTTTTCAAAGCTCTGATATAAGAACCAATTAAAATTTTTAGTCCTGTCCTGAAGATCATGTGATAAAATCGAAGATTTCCCCAAAAAATAACCCAAATGCGGGTTTGACCGGGGAATGGGACAAAATACCTCCGGAAATTTTGCCAAAAATTAGCAGAGCCCATCCCTAGACTCTTGGAAGCTATTTCGAAAAAGAACGGATATCATAAAAAATATTAAACAGGTTGTAGATGCATTTATTCACCAAAATTACCAATATGCAAAATACTTTTGTGAGCAAAAATGTATGACTTATTTCTTTTCTTTAATTTTATTAAAAACATGAAATGCATTTTGGTTTTTTAATGAATGTGTTTTTGTAGTATGAAGATTCAGCTATAATACCATATTAAAAAAATTTGCTAAAGAATTCGAAAATAAGGCGAATTTCTAACGTTTTCTTAATAAATGAATTATGCAAAATACTTCTGAGAGCCACTGTACCTATATATGTCCCATTTTGTTTTAGAAGGCTATAATTCTATATAGTTTCTCGAGACGTCCTTAGAGTTTGCAGAAAAGTGCTGGTCCTCGAGTAATTTTCAAAGCGATATCTAAGCCCAGTGTTTGTTAGGGACTGGTGTGCTGTGATGGACACGGCAAAATCGTTTAAATGGTTAACTACCAATTTAGTGTGAGAGGTGCCACGGCCTTTTGACTTTGTTAATTTTTTTTTTTTTAAACAAACCTTATAATAACAAAGACAACAAAAACAAAAGAATTAACGTAATCGTTCCATGCGTTCACACGTGTTGCGATGACCCAGGGAAAGCGATGAGATTGAGCCTTTATAAGATACGCGCATCATAAACGAAACAATTAGCGTAAAATCAATTTACGCTCAACTGCTTTATTTGCTTCTTCATTGTTTATTTAATTGACTATGTACATATGTATGCAATGCTGTTGTTGTTGATTTAATTTGTTTATGTGTATTTACATTTGTTAATAGATAGCCTTTTCAGTGTTTGATCATTAATACAATATCTATCCATATACGAGTACATACATAAGTATAATGGAATGGAGGTGAGTGTTATTAACATTTAAATTAGTATTTCTGTGTGTAAATACAATTGTTTGTGTACAAAAAGAAAAACAAAAAAGGATTGTGGCAAGTAAAGAGTTTACCACTCACTTGACTGCTGCAGTAATTAAAGGCATAACCCTGATTAATATCCAATCATAAAATGGCTTTTAATTCACATAACTCATACCATTTAACATCGAAATGTGTTGTATGTTTAGTAAGCAATGTTTACACGGGGTCAATTTAAAATGTGTTAGAAATGATTTAGTTTGGAAGTAGATAACATAATGCTATGAGGATTTTTTTTACTTGGAAGATAAATTATCATAATTGAAAGGGAACTGACTTTGAACTGGTAAATATATCCTACTAAAATATACTAGTATCACCGTCGTCGAAAATTCGACCAATTAAATTGAGAGCGGAACGATTTAAGAGTGGAAAGACCATATTTTTTGTATAATATTTCTATAATAAAATATGTATAAAATAAAACATATAGTTACTGGTACTGGTTTTTCCGAGGAGACATAGTGAAATTTAAGTCGAATTATTTTCTAGAATATTCTAAACCTCTAGCGACCTCTAAAATTCCATTTTCCGGACTCTTCTTTCTCTTTCCAGTTTCCTTCCTTTTTCTCTTCTTCTGTCCTTTTTGCGTTTCCTTACCCTTTATCCTTTTTACTTTCCGTACACTCTTACCTTTTCCCCTTTCCTTTCCTCTTCCTTCGCCATTTTCGTTCCTTTCACTTTCCCCTTCTTTTATTTCCCTTTCCCTTCCTTTCCATTGCTTTACTTTCATTCACTTTCCTTCCTTTTCTTTTCCTTTCCTTCTTTTCTTTCCTATAGTGAAAGAATGTCAACAAAGTTTTTCAAATAGGTGGCAACCGGTTTTGTAAAAATTAAATTTTATTATATATCTACGGGGCAAGCCCTTTCAGATGACGTTTCAAATTTAAAAATTAAACAAATTATACCGGAATATTAAATTGTTTGACAGGTGGCAACCCTTTTTCTAAAAATGACAACAAATTACCAATTTTCAGGTTAAGCCCTTTCATATAACACCTCAAACTTAAAAATCAAACAAACTGGAGCATAAAAATGAATTTTGGAACAGGTGGCAACCCTTTTTGTAAAAATTATAATAAATTACTCATTTCATACAAACCTCTTTCAAATGACAACTCAAATCGAAAAATCAAACAAACTATTACGTAAAAATAAATTTTTGAACAGGTGGCAACCCCTTTTGTAGAAGTTATAATAAATTACTCATTTTAAAGTAACGCTCTTTCATATAGGGAGGCAAAGCCTTTTCATATGACACTTTAAATTTAAAAATCAAATAAACTGTAGAGTTTAATGAATTTTTTTAAAAGGTGGCAACCCTTTTTGTAAAAATTATAATAAATTACTAATCTTCAGGCCAAGCCCTTTCATATGGCACCGCAAATTTAAAAATCGAACAAACTATAGCATAAAAAGAAATTTTGAACAGGTGGCAACCCTTTTCAAAAAAGTTAAACCTTACTGAACATCTACAGGCCAATCCCTTTCATTTGACACCACATCGGTATAACGGTGTAAAAGTTATGGTGCGTACAAAAAATCGCTTAGCGTAATATATATAAAGATATGTATGTATGGATGTAGAACTGTTATACAATTCTTCTACAGTAATGCTGCTAAACTGTTATATGTTAAACTGTAAACAGTAAAAAGCATCCTTCTAAACTTTGTAAAGGAAGAAAGTGGACGACGAGGAAGAGTCCTATCATCTCAAGGCATGAACAGGCTGGGAGAAATACTCTCAAACTATCTGCTTCCTAGAGAGGACATGACTAGGTACATGCAATTTGAGTTCAGGTTTAGGATCGAGCTCGGGGACACAACTTGGAAAGACTCAAAACTTGAAGACATCTTAAGTATCAAACCGATAATATCGTAGACTGGCGGCTCGAAAACACCAGAAGGTAGGGTCGCCAGCTTTTTTGATCCGAGAGCAAGGGTATCCTTTCCTGGGGCGTTTTCCGAGCAACTTTCAGGCGGAAGTATTCGCGATTAGTCAGTGTGCAGAGTTAGACTTGATGAGAGGATGCTTTGGTGAGAGCATCACCATATTAAGCGCTAGCCAAGCGGCACTCAGGGCGCTAGCATCCTACGAGATAAAATCTTACTTAGTCCGAGAGTGCATGGAAAATCTTAACAGACTTGTCGCCAGGAACTCATTACATCTGGCATGGGTTCCTTGTCACTTAGGAGTACCTACCAAGAAATGAGATAGCTGACGGCATTGCCAGCGAGACAGCCACGGCAAAACCAATGGTACCTGAGCCATATTTTGGTATAGGACCACATACGAGGGTATAACATAAGTCGATTCAAAGGACTTCGGAACCTCCATAAGAACATACTGAGAATGTTGACAGGAATTCTCACAGGACACTGCAGGCTTAGGAAACATATGCATATACTATACATCCTGTCAGGCAGTCTATGCCGCTTCTGTGACAGAGAAGAGGAGTCTGCAGAGCATATACTGGTCGAGTGCGATGCCATTGCAAGGAAGCGTGAAAGATTCCTGGGCACGCCTTGGCCACATTCCGGGACACATTCAGTCTCTAAAGCCGAGCGATATCCTTCGATTTCTGGAGGAGGTCGGGTTAGATGAAATAATGAGATCGAGAAGAGGGTACAATAGACCTAGTGGTCGCAGTAAAATCCTCAACGAAATCTATTTATCTATCTACGTGCTCAGGATTGCGGAAACTATAACTAGGAATTAACACCGGCAGCAATCAGCTGGAATGCGCCTGGCGAAGTTATTGCTAGGGGGGTACAATAAGAAGCGCTTATAATGAGCTGGAGGGCACAAGAGGTCGGGATGTGTATCAACCTCCAATTATATATCTATCTATATCTACGTTGCTGCTACGGAATGTGAATGAAAGGAGCTTATTGAGAATTATTCCCCTGCAAAAAATGCGATTAATCCGGGACGTGTCCGGGATCAATCGCAAGGGAGCATGCGACTAATACAATTTTACATCCCTTTATATGGAGTGAATTGATCGCATTTGTTCGAGCATGTCCTATGAAGAGACTAATTGTTCAACTTGTATACCCGTACAGGTACCAATGTAGATTAATCACTAACATACCGAACGGGTACAAATGTAGATCAATCGCTTTCATCCCGAACGGGTACGAATGTAGATTAATCGCTTTCATCCCCAACGGGTACAAATGTAGATCAATCGCTTTCAGCACGAACGGGTACAAATGTAGATTTTTCCTTAAAAAATTGTAAATGTTCATGCATATTTAAATAAAGATTATATAATGTTTTACTTTTGTAAAAAAATCTCAATAAATAAATTTAAAAAATTGTAAGTTTTGAGTATGCATTATAATATATATATATTATGAGCGTAATGTAAAGGATTTTTTCATAGGATATTTTAGGCAACATTTTGTTAAAATTGCTATTAAAAAAGGGTGTTCAATTCGTTTTACCGGTTGTTCTACAATTTTTTAAATACATTGCATATTTTTGTAAAATTTCTACATTTAAGGAATCTAGATTTGTACCCGTTCGGAATGAAAGCGATTAATCTACATTTATACCCGTTCGGGATGAAAGCGATTAATCTACATTTATACCCGTTCGGGATGAAAGCGATTAATCTACATTTATACCCGTTAGGGAACAATTGGTCTACAATTAGTCTACATTTATACCCGTTCGGGAACAATTGGTCTACAATTAGTCTACATTTATACCCGTACGGGTACAATCGGGGACTAATTGTGGACCGATTGTTCTCGAAAGAGATCAATCCGGGACAAATATCTTTCGGTATTAATCGCACATTTTTTTGCAGGGTCGCTCCATGTATATACATACATGCATACATATGTACATCAGTGATGCCACATTTTTTTCCTCCAAAATCCCTACAAATGAGGTAAAACTCCCAAGATTACCCTACGCGTTAAAAAAAAGTACCTACAAAAATCCCTACATTTTTTTCCTTGCGGAAAATTGAAAACCGCATATAATTTATTGAAATTTTTTAATAGGACAATGCATATACATAAATAATCAAAAATAGGTATTTTTTCAGATACTTTTATTAGCTTTACAAAACTTTAACGAGGTATTTATAGATATACGTATGTATGTGTATAGATATCTACATCTAAATTTTAATTCAATCTTACACAAAAATGTATATAAAAAGAGAAATAAATCGTAAGAGCACATGCTCATTTATAAAAAAAAGTTAAAAGTATTTAATGGTGGTCATAAACAGTTTTGACAACCACATATTTATAAATTGATTCTGGACACCTAAATGAAACGCAGTCAAGGGTACATAAGGTGTACCACATTTATCGATATGTAATGCCAATGATGTACAGAGTTGGCAAAAATTTTGTTGGTCAACACAGGGCGCATGCTGGCAAAAATTTTGTTTGTCAACACAGAGCGCATGTTGGGAAACATTTTGTTAGTCAACACAGGGCACATTTTGCGCCTTGAATGTTTTCCGTGTAAAAAAAACCCTACATCTCCATGTAAAAAAACCCTACATGAAAAAGCGGACCTTTTACCCTACGGGCACATTTTTTAACCAAAAAGACCTACAAGTAGGGATAAAACCCTATGTGTGGCAACACTGATGTACATACATATGTACATATATATGTACCTTCTACCAAGCTTATTGAGATCTTCGTTACGTATTTCATGTTCATGGAATACAAAGGTTCTTAAATACCCATTTGTGCTTTTTTATCTCAATCAAATGTACAAATTTGCTTCCTTCCATTCAACACTTTACCACTTCACCCACCATCACCTTGCTCTTAGCAACTACAAATGTACATACCTATATACATATTATGTATGTACATACTATATGCATGTTTCAGAAGCTTTGCGCCTCCCTCTCCTTTCTGTTCCCTTTCCTTTTTATTTCGTTTGTTTTACATCGCGATAATTGCTCGCGTTAATCTACAGAGTAAAATTTTAGAAACTGTTGGAAGGGAATTCCCGTGGTAATGCACGAAGCAACAGCAACAAAAGCAGTAGAAAACACAAAAAAAAAATCCTCCACATCTCTCTAGATTTCGCCATTGATAAATACGATAAAATCGAAAGCGGTCATACAAATTATATACTATATACATATGTACATACTTTTATACATTCAAACATACTGACAAACAACCTTACATTTGCGGCTGATTAGTTGTTGTTGTTGTTATTGTAATGACAACTAAATGGAACACGTTCAAGTTCAAATTATTGTGAACAACTCACGTACTACTTAAACGGGAGACTAGAATTTCGATGCTTATACATACATACATACATACTAGATGAGTTTTTTTTTTGTATGGGATTCTTTAAACCTTCTCAGATCCTCCCTCCGGCACCGGAATATGAAAATAGGTTGTTTTAGAGTAAGTAAACTGAAAAAAAAAATTTCACTTTTCCAAAAACTGGATGGAGCTACACCAAAACCCGCGCAAATTCCCAGAATTTCAAGGTATGTTTAGATTTATGTCTGCAAAAAGTTAGGATTTTGCACAAGAAAAAAAATTGATATCCACCCATACGTAGAATTAACCGCTAAATCGAATGGCGTATTCCATTTTTTTGTACACTACCCAGGGAAGGTAATATCGCGGTCCAAAGTGATCATTTTCTTTTTTTTCTCACCAATCTTTAATTTCTTGCCCTATACTCTTCCCGAAATCGGAAATTATTTTTTAACTAAACCACACGGTAGGCTGCGTTATTTAATGCGCTTTCCAGAAATGTATAGCTATTAAAAATCGAATAATATTTGGATGAGTTCATCAAGTTTAAGTGAAGTAAAGTCGGGTATAAAAGGGTAACATACCTTAAAATTTCTAATTTTTTTTTTAAATTTTGCTCTTGAAGACGGTTTTTTGGGTTATTAGTGATTGTTTTATTTGGTTCAATAACTCTACAAATGTAAAAAAAAATTCGGTAGATCGAGACCGTGGATAGCGGTAAAAACCGTGGACCCGGATGGCCCCAAAATATTATTGGGCAGTATTGGTATCAAATTAAAGGTCTTAACTAGGGCTTGCATATGGAACTCATTACATGGCAATTTCTTAGCCAATTTCCGATATGCTGGCGAATTAGTGGTTCAGTATGACTACAGAATATTTTAAAGGATATCGGCGACATCTAACTTTTTACTTATGTATATGTGTCGAAACGGTGGGCGCAGCAAAATGGATTGGCTTCACATTGAAGTTCTAGGTAAAATCTTTGTTTTCATACCCATATTGCCCACAAATATTTTGGCGCTATCTGGCTCCACTTTTTGTCCGTTATCCACGTTCTCGACCTTTGTAGTTTTTTTACATTTGTAGAGTTACCCACCCACATAAAAAAATCACGAATAACCCAAAAAACCGCCTTCAAGAGCAAAATTGTTAAAAAATTTAAGAAATTTTAAGGTATGTTACCCTTTTATACCCGACCTTACTTCATTTAAACTTGATGAACTCATCCAAATTTTATTCGATTTTTAACAGCTATACATTTCTGGAAAGCGCATTAAATAACGCAGCCTACCGTGTGATTTAGTTAAAAACTAATGTCCGCTTTCGGGAAGAGTATAGGGCAAGAAGTTGAAGATTCATGAAAAAAAAAATTAAATTATCACTTTAGACCGCGATATTACCTTTCTTGGCTAGTGTACCAAAAAACCGAATACGTCATTCGATTTAGCGGTTAATTCTACATATGGATGGATATAACTTTTTTTCTCGTGCAAAATCCTAACTTTTTTCATACATAAATCTAAACATACCTTGAAATTCTGGGAATTTGCGCGGTTTTCGGTGTAGCTCAATCCAGTTTTTGGAAAAGTGATTTTTTTTTTCAGTTTACTTACTGTAAAACATCCTATTTTCATATTCTGGTGCCGGAGGGAATATCTAAAAAAACTCATCTAATACCATACATTCCCTGCAAAAAAGTTTTGCTTATGGTTGACAAATCAGGTCTAAAAAAGGAGTACGCTGGCAGTGCTACTTCTGTTATGCACTCACTCTGTCTGCTCCTAACTTTCTAATACTTATCTAGGCCTTATTTCGCAAGGCGGATAAGCCTTTGGAATAAGGTGTTCTCTCAGAGAGAGAGAGAGAGAGTACTCCTCATGGTCTGATGACATCAACACAGGAAAATCAGCCTTTTTTTAAGCCTTACGTCATACAAATTTGCTTCCCTTATAATTTTCAGGCCTTATTTCGTAAGCCTTTAAATCTGCTGTTTTAATTCTTAAATAAGGCTTAGATTTTTTGGTGGGTGTGTACATGCATATGTAAGTACAGTATTGGGTTAAGTGAAAGACAAACTTTGTAAGCTTAAATTTAGATAGAAGCCTAATATTCAAAGGCTTAAGTACACAAGACTTGAGGCAAGATTAAGACTTAAGTTCTCAGGTATAAAAACAACCAGAAAAACAAACATTGAAGTTCAAATGAAGTCAAGTCAAGAGCTGCCCAATTTGTGACTAAATTTAGAACGTGTGTTAAAATCGACTACGTCAATATTGCGGCTAAACTAAGTTAAGTATGGTTGGTAAAAGCGAGCCTAAGAGACGAAAATAACACAAAAGCTAAAGTCTGTATATGAAAGCTACAAATAGGCTTGAAGGTCAATATTTATACATATGAAGCTTGGCTGCTAAGGCGGAAACATGTTTGAAGTTGAAGTCAAAGCTTTAAGCACCCCTAGACTTAGTTTAGTGCTTCTACTGCCGTCATATTCATTTGTTCTTCTCAATACTGTACTTACATATCGACGCTTCCAAACAAAACTGTACTAAGTCTGAAAACTGTGTTTTGCAGGAGAAGCTCTCAAAGTGTAAACTTGATATGAAACTTCGGTTGTATGCTAAGTATATTTTCACTTGTAAATTCTGTTTGGATGGAACGATCAACACCAAAACTCGACAATATCAAAGTTAGGGTACGCTTTATATAAAACCGTAAGAAAAAATAAAAATTTGCTGCGTGGTTTTTCATGGCAAGCTCTCAAAGTTTTTATTCTGTAAAAATCTCGAGTTGTATTATATGTACACTTTTGCTCATAACTTTTGATTGGATTGTCCGATTAATACCAAAATTAGACAGTATCTAAATTAAGACACGAGGTACTCGAAAACGCTAAAAACGGGAAAATGTACTAAGTCGACTTAGTACAGTATTGTTTGGAAGCGTCGATATGTACATATGTACGTATGATTAATCACATATTTAGTATGTATCACCGCTATTGAATTCTGGGTGATAATTTGGCAAATGCATTGAGGCGACTTAATCGCTAGGGTAAATACAAAACCAATCAGTAAAAACAACAGAGAAATTACCAAACGCGTTCCTTCATTATCTATGCATACATACTACATCCATCTGAATGTAATTAAGTACTTATCCACGTGGGTCCATAAGCATCTTTATAAAACTTCCATCACAAAATTACGATTGTGCTAATCAAAGCTTAGATCCTATTCCTACATAGTATGTATAGCAAATATGTAAATACTGTACTATTTTCAAAGCATAAAGTGAAATTTCCCATGTTTCTTTCAACATTTTGCATTATTCATTTCCACAAAGTGCTCATGATGCCACCATATGTCGCCTTGAAGTATGCAAAGACTTTTGGAACGCCCTGAAATATGCAACAAATTTCATAATTCCTACTTTCATATTGTTATTCGTTTATTTACAGACTTTTTTTTTAGAATTTAGTAACATTAATTGATAAAAAAATTCTTATGAATCATTAAAAAAATTCGAGACCTATCAAATTACCTTTTTTTAAAGCTGCGAAACAGTAATGTGACTCAAGAACAGAGATTGGAGTTTCAAAACGTTAGAAGTAAAAGAGAAAGTGTCCCTTGAAGTGGGAACAGTCAGTTGCCAGTGAGAAACTGTTAATTTAAGGTGAGAATTATCAGTTGTAAAGTGAGAAAGTGTCCCTTGAAGTGAGAACAGTGAGATGTTAGTGAGAAACCGTTAGTTGAAAGTGAGAACCGTCAGATGTAAGTGGGAAAGTGATCCTTGAAGTGAGAACAGCGAGTTGCTAGTCAGAAACCGTTAATTGAAAGTGAGAACCGTCAGATGTAAGTGAGAAACTGTTAATGGAAAGTGAGAATCGTCAGTTTTAAAGTGAGAAAGTGTCCCTTGAAGTGAGAACAGTGAGTTGTTAGCGAGAAACCGTTAGTTGAAAGATAGAACCGTCAGATGTAAGTGGGAAAGTGACCCTTGAAGTGAGAACAGCGAGTTGTTAGTCAGAAACCGCTAATTGAAAGTGAGAACCGTCAGATGTAAGTGAGAAACTGTTAATTGAAAGTGATAATAGTCAGTTGTAAAATGAGAAAGTACCCCATGAAGTGAGAACAGTGAGATGTTAGTGAGAAACCGTTAATTGAAAATGAGAACCGTCAGATGTAAGTGCGAAAACCTTAATTGAAAGTGATAATAGTCAGTTGTAAATTGAGAAAGTGCCCCATGAAGTGAGAACAGTGAGATGTTAGTGAGGAACCGTTAGTTGAATGTGAGAATAATTATTTGAAATATTATAAAGTGCCACTGAAGTGAGAACAGTCAGTTGTAAGTGAAAAATAGTTAATTGAAAGTGGGACTAGTTAGTTGTAAAGTCAGAAAGTACCCCTTGAGTTAGTTGTAAGTTAAACCCGTTAATATAAACTGAGAATAGTTAGTTGTAAAGTGAGAAGGTGCCTCTCAAAGTGATAGCAGTGAGTTGTAAGTGAAAAACAGTTAATTGAAAGAGAGAAAGTGCCTATTGGAGTGAGAACAGTCAGTTGTAAATAAGAAACCGTTAATTGAATGTGAGGATCGTCAGTTGTAAAGTGAGAAATTTTACGCTGAACTGAGAACAGTGAGTTGAAAGTGTCAGCCCGTTAATTGGAAGTGAGAATCGTCAGTTGTAAAGGGAAAAAGTGCCTCCTGAAGTGAGAACAGTCAGTTGTAAGTGAGAAACCGTTAATTTAAAGTGCGAAGGGAGTGCCACATAATCCCCAAAAAACGAAATCCCCAACGCACAAAATCCCCAAAATTAAAATCCCCAAAATCAAAATCCTTAAAATCAAAATCCCCAAACACGAAATCCCCACATTTTTCGGGGATAGCGTCACAAAATCCCCAAAAGATTACTAAATAAACAACGTTGAAGATCATATTTAAAAAACCACATGCCGAGTCTTATCTGAGCTCTGATACGTAATAACATATATGTATACATACATATAAAATACATATATATCCCTGCAAAAATTCGGAGTACTCCATTCGCTAATCAATGGAGTGCTCGGTATGGACCAACCGAGTACTTATTATACCGAATACATTTTTGACCGAATTAAAAAATGTCGAAATGAGGAAAATTACCGAAAAAGGCCGAAATTTGTATACTTACATTTTTATCGCCGCCGCTGAAGGGTGTACCTACTACGCAGAAGGACATCACCGTGGCGGTAGCCACGGTTAGGGCACACGTCCGGACGGATGGCGTAGCCCAGGGTTATTTTTTATAAGCGCGGCCGAAGGCCGCCAACGCAGAAAAGTGTTCTGCGCAAAAGCACTGTGGACCGGGCCATAGATATTACTCAGGGAAGAGAATTCTGCCGGCTGAGGGTTATTTTTTTATTTTTTATTATTGATGTGTAAAATTCGAGCTTCCATAAGTTGTGCTATTTTTTAATACTATATTAGAAATTTTTCCAAATTTTTACCTGATTAAAATTCGGTATTTTTTGCTTCGACATTTTATGATTCGACATTTTTTTCGACATTTTCGGTTTCGACATTTTTTTTTCGGTCTTTTTTTATTTGTTATGTATGTATGTAAATGGGATACCCTCGAAATGTCGAAAAAAATAAAGTTGAAAAACCAATGTCGAAATTTTCAAATTTTCAATATGTCGAAAAAAATGTCGATTCCCATTGCTTATTTGATAAACAACGAAGTTTGTATTTATTTATGTTATGTATGTATGTATGCAAATATGTAATCATAAGTTATTGAGATGAATTTATTAATAAACATTTGTGAAATCATCACGTATACAATTTCTTATGAGTTT
Organism: Urophora cardui; assembly: GCA_960531455.1. Taxonomy (NCBI): domain Eukaryota; kingdom Metazoa; phylum Arthropoda; class Insecta; order Diptera; family Tephritidae; genus Urophora; species Urophora cardui. Next base: position 129,237,257 of record OY482672.1, read on the forward strand.
CAGTTTGATTTCTAACCTAATTTTAATTTATTTCACACAGAATATGGGGATTTTGATTTTGGGGATTTTGATTTTGGGGATAACGTGGTAAACCCAAGTGCGAATCGTCAGATCTCCGGGATCACTTGAACTGAGAACAGTACGTTCTAAGTGAAAAGTATCAGTCAGTTAATTGAAAGTGAGAATCGTCAGATGTAAGTGAGAAAGGTTGTCCTCGAATTGAGAACAGTCAGTTGTAAGTGCGAAACCGTTAACTGAACGTGAGAATCATAAGATATAATTGAGAACGTTGCCCTTGAAGTGAGAACAGTCGGTTGTAAGCGAGAACCCCTTAACTGAAAGTGAAAATCGCCAGTTGTAAGGGAAATGAGAACAGTCAATTGTAAGTGAGAAACGGTTAATTGAAAGTGAGAATCCTCAGATGCAAATGAGAAAGTTGCCCTTGAAGTGAGAACAGTCAGTTGTAAGTGATAAAGTCTCAACTTTAATTGAGACAAATTGCTTGTAAATTAGAAAGTTTCTAATAACAAATTTTAAAAACAAAACTGGCAATAAGAATATGTACATACTTTTAATATAATAATATATAATACAATGGCGCTATTATAACTCTGACGAGTTTTATGGCCGAGCTTCTCTCCCAATTCGAGGTGTGCTCCTTTTTGTTTTTTCCTACTAATTGGGTGGACCTACAGCTTTATGCCGGCTCCGAACGGCGAATGCATTTTTTGTGAGAATCTTTTTCATGGCAGAAATACACTCGGAGGGTATGCCGCCCACTGCCGAGAGGTGACCGCTGCTCTTAAAAACCCCAATAATTGGATTTTTACTAATTAGAAAAATTGTTTTGGTGTTTGGCTCGGACCGTGGTTTGAACCCGAGAACTCTGGCATAGCAGGCGAGCACTCTACCCACTGCACCACAGCGGCCACAACATACAAACATACGTACATACTTATACTGAATCGATTTAAATTTCAACCCTCTTCTGTCACTTGCTTGAAAAATTAACTTGGCATTAAGTTTTGTTTTGCAGTGTGTTTCGCACATAATATACCGCCCATCGGCTGACCATTATTTGAAGTACATACATATGTGTGGGTCACATTTGCAGCACATAAAAGAGTCTAATCAATGAAAAAATCACGTACTTTTTAAATAAGCAACCGAAACAAGCCAAGCCAACCGACCCAGCAAACCAACATAAACTTCACCCAATTGATCTCGTTTAACGAGGTGGCGCCGAGGAGGAGGAGAAGGAGGCAGCATCAGCTGTGTGTAAATAAACACAAAGGACGATTGAGTATGAGAATTCGATAGTGATTTTTATTTTTTGTAGAAAATACAATGATTTTTACATTCATATATATATGTATAAGTACATAGCAAGCATGTTCGCTGGCCGCATTTGTGGTCGGTAGACAATCCCATCATATCCAAAAAGTAAATAAGCCACTTAATAAAGTGCGAAAAAATGTGAAATATAAATGGAATTTTGGTTCCAATTTCGGTTTTGTTACTTTTTTAGTTTAGGCCATTTGATTGTTGTTGTGTTTGTGTTATTGTTATTTTTATTGTTGTTTTTCTAGTCTCATATTCACACTTTATTTGTTGCAATGAATTGGTTTCTTTGTTTTGATTTGAATTTGAATTTATACCCAATTCAGTCTCTTCTCCAAAAAAACAATTAATCCAAGAAAGTCCCCGAAAAGATCTTAAAGCTTGTCTTCTGCTAGGAAACCAAAATTTTTCTTGAAACACCCGAACAGGGTCGGGTAAATGGATTAAGCTGGGTTGAGCTAGAATTACATTCCTTGGTCGTGGGAAACTCGTAATCATTGCGGCAGCAGAAAAGGAAGACCTCCATGCCTTGGGAAGATCAGGTGAATACTGACTCGTCATCCCTTGATATTTTCAATTGGCGCCAGGCAGCAATAAACAGACACGACTGGCGCGTTTTATTGGACTCGGCCAAAATCTTCTAGATGGTTACGCGGCAATTAAGAAGAAGAAGATACATATGTAGTTGCCTTGACTTAAGGTATGTTAAAAGCATTAACAACCAATACTTTTATTCTAAAAACACAAACATAAAACCGGGTATATTATAGGAGATTGCATCTAAGCTTGGACCGGCCTTTAACTTCATAGCTGAGGAATTTATGAAGCTGTGGAGCGATATTTAAGTACTTGATAGTTGTTGTTATAATTGTAGCTGTGGATACTTAATATTTTGATGTTGTTTTGCGGTGTCCACTGGACCAGCTCTCGAGTATCAGAGTTATGTATATATGTAGGTATGTAGTATGTACAGAGGCCAAGCATAAGGCCACCACAGAGCACCGGTAGCAATCAAGTACAGCAGCAGCGGTAACAAAAACAAAAACAACAAAAAAAAAACAAATACCCACGGAGTTTAATAAAAAAAAATGTAGAGCACTGAAGTGGTGTTACTGCCTTGTCCGTTGTCGTTGTTGCTGTTGTTGTGCCTGTGGCTGTTATTGTTGTTGCTGTGCTGCTGAGTGGTTGTGGCGTTGGTGGCGGTTCATTTTCAAGCGACCCCAACACAAACAAATAAACGAATGAAACAAATAAAATATGAAAATTTATGGGTTAAATTGTAAACTGCCACCCCACCAACAAGGAGCCACTCCACTTATTCCACTCACTTCAAGGAAATTTAAGCAAGAGGAAACATTGGAGTACTTTATTTACAGCTTTACTTACTTTATTTGCTTGTTTGTTTTTGCTTTTGGGTTTTTTATGTGAAATTGAAACCTTAAGTGCATAAAATTAATATAAAGTGGCATTTGGTAATGAAGAGAATAATAATTTTTTATGAGATCGCCTAATCAAAGTTGTGATGTGGTATTGTAGGTATACACAGACTTGGGCATTATTCGAATAAATTTTTATTTAGATAATTATTTGAATAAAAATTTATTTTTAAAATTTTATTCAGATAAATTCCCTACGAATAATTATTCTGAGGTTTATTCGTTATTTCAAATAATAAATAAAAACTCAGGGTACAACAAAAAAACAACTGAGTAATAGTAAAAAAAAAAATTTGTTTATTTTTTTTGTTTGTATGTTTGTTTGTTTTTACATATGTAAATGAAAATTATCTATTATTCCAATAATTTGGTTTCTGAATAAACGAAATTATTTATTATTCAAATAAAGATAAAAAAATTTATTCATCTATTATTCGTTATTCGAATAAATTTTGCCCAACTCTGGGTATACATACATATATGTATATATGTATGTATGTATGTTTGTATAGGTATGTACATACATATATATTTGAATGCATATTTGATTCCGCGAATTAGAAGTGAGTTCATATGTACATAGATATGTACCTATTTACATTTCTATATAAGCACATAAGTAATTAGAGCAATTATACATTTTGTTTGTGACATACATATGTATGTATGTACGTACGACACGACAGCAAGGAACTTTGGCACAACATTATTAGCATTGTTGTTGGCATTGTTGGCTTGCAACTTTGAATTCAAGTTTATATTTACCTACATACAGACTACATACCTAAGTACTTATGTACATTAGGACGTCCAAAAAAAGTACACCGTACGCCCTCCAACATGATGTCATTTGGCAAAAAAATTTTGTTTTTTTTTGGAAGCCGCTAGATGGCGCTAAACTACATTTCTAGTAGGGCTCTAGATACCCGGGTATCGAGCAATTCGAACTGATCGTTTTTGTTTGAAGCCCGTTTGTTGTTCAAATGCCCGTACAAACATTCAAGCATTCGAGCTTACAAACAAAAAAATGTGTATCGGAAAAACAAAAATAAAAAAAACTACATATGAAGAAGAAAATAAAAATAAACAAAAGAAAAAAACAAACTTCAAAATGCCCGAATTGTTCAAATGCCCGTACAAACATACGGGTAATAAACAAACAAACAACTGTTCGAGCATTTGAACAACATTTGTTCGGGCTACTCGAAAATGTTCAAAAAAAATTTGGAGCTCTAATTTCTAGCTACCTTCAAATATACTTTTTTTTGGAATTTCTGAAAAGGGGTCTATATAAACATTTCGTGGGGTGCTAGAGGGTTAAAATGTTCTAGAAAATTATTTGCCATACAATTTCAGTAGGGGTCTCCTCAGAAAAATTTTTTGTAAAATTAACCCAAAAGATCACAGCAAGCGAAAAACATATATTCCTCGGAATGTTGATTGTGTTTTATTTCAGGTTCTACTGCAGCGATCGAAATACTTTTGCAAAAGATTAATGATTTTTGATGAAGTTTAACAAGCAAAAAAAAAATATATATATATTAAGGTGTTTTAAACTAAGTACTGGGTGGAATTGACCCCAATGGCGCACATAGGGTTAATACGATTATATAGTTGAAAGCTACCTCTCAGGCCAAAGACACTTTAACAAGCAGAAAAAGATATATTAAAGTGTTTTAAACTAAGTACTGGATGAAATTGTCCCCAATGGCGCACATAGGGTTAATGCGATTATAGTATAGTCGAAAACTCCCTCTCAGGCCAAATACACTGGTATATTAAACTTAGAAATCGTACTATAAATACCGAATATATAAAACAAAATGTGTTTCAGCGACATCTAGCGGCACCCAAAAATAAAATATCTATGTAATATTTTTTCCGGAAATGCATATGGGGAAGGAGGCGTACGGCGCATTTTTTTTTTTGCGATACGATCTAATGTACAGATGTGACCATTTTTAAAGCCTTTGTTTTGTTGTATATACATATGTAGATATATATAGTGGGAGCATCGTGACGCTCTAAGTGCCGTTTTAAACTCCCACTGAAGCTCAGTAAAAGACCGAGGTGGTAGTTTGGTCCGTTTGATCGACACTCCGTAAAGCCTTTTGAAGGCACCACTTTGACCAAACTTTTCGACTGACGCGGAATTTGTTTCCCGAAAGTCCTTAATATTTTCACATTTACTGCTATCCAGAATGTGGTGGTCTCTTTATCTGTTGGATGGCAGGAAGTACCTACCTTGTTTTACGGCTTAACTGTTCCTAAACTGCAACTATGTAGAAGATTCATGCTAAATGAGTAAATAAGGTACCATTATCTAAAAGTATTTGGAAATATGGGACTTGCCAGAGAGATTCTTGTGGATAAGGCTGATCGTCTATCATGAGAACCCGCCAAATTTGCTGTCTATCACGTTCCGAACTTTCTGATAGACCATTCTGCTATGCTTTCGAGAGAGCAAATTTTTGAAGAGGAAAGGACAAAGCTTAGTCACCTCTCCTAATATACTTCCTTGCTGAGAGAGGGCTTGGGCAGACTTAGGTTTACGTCTTTTTCTCATGTTAAATTGAAAGAGAAACTCAAGTTTTCAGTTGCTTGAAAACAGATTTGAAATAGTGCTTGGAAAAACAAACACAACTGTTGCGATCGTGAGCATTATCAGAGCACATTTAAGAGGTGAGAATATCGCAATAGCAAGAGAAAATTGTACCATCCTAATCTATTATATAAAAATAAGTCGCGTTTTCCTCCCTGATGATATAACTCCAGAACGGCTGGACTGAATTAAATGAAATTTTGCACGAAGTTTTCGATTAAGCCCGACATGGTTTATGGCCAAAAAAAGTATAAGAATCCGGGAAGGTTTTGGAGATATTCCACACAATGTGGACCAGGGTAACCCTATAACGGGTTCGTATGATATGGGTATCAAATGAAAGGTGTTGACGAGAGTTTGAACATGGTGTAATTATTGGTCCCATATAAGACCCCGTATTCGAGTTATTTCACGAAATATGACCCAGGTGTGACCCCAGACGGGTTTTCTACAAAATGGTTATCAAATAGAAGGGTTTGGTGAGTATTTAAAAAAGAGGTGATTCTCAAGACCCTATGCTAACCGTTTTCCGAGATATCGACCAAAATGTGGACTAGGGGTGACCCTAGAAGGTGTTTATGCGATATGGGTATCAAATAAAATGTGTTGATGAGTGTTTAAAAAAGAGGTGATTTTCAGGACCCTATGCTACCCCGTTTACGAGATATCGCCAACAATGTGGACCAGGGATAGCGATAGCGATGGAGAGAGGGATAGGGATGGGGATAGGGATATGGATAGGGATATGGATAGGGATAGGTATATGGGTAGGGATAGGGATATAGATTAGGGCTTCGGGATTAGGGATTGGGGATTAGGGATAGGGATATGGGTAGGGATATAATGGTGAGCACCACGGTAATCTACGACTTTTTCTTTAGGCTTTATAGGAATAAATTTTAGGCAGAACAACGTCTGGCGGGTCATCTAGTTTGAAATAAAATCTTTACTTGTTCTGCAGACCTTTAGAGCGGATTTTAGAGCATAGCAGAGTAGAGGGGATGGACAACTAAGCCAGTAAAGCAGCAGTTGTTACGCTTGTTGTGCTAAGCCTTTCCGCAGAATATGAAACAGATGCCATTTGCGATAATCTCAGCCTAAAACATCAACAACTCAAGGAACAAAACTAGTGTCAGTCTGCCGATATGCCTCAAGCAAAATTTGTATTATAATAAAAAAAAAACAGAATGCTTCAAAACATTCATTAACATCACAAAGGGCAAACTTAGAGCTGATTAGAACTGATGTACTAACAAGTCGCTGAATACGCAAATTCTGGTACATGAGTTTATGCCATAGTATGTAAGCGTACTGAGACTGAAAATAATTATAGATATCCTGAAAAAATCTATGTGTACCGAGATGAGGGAATCTGATGAGTTGAGCTTACAATAGATCTAAAGAGCTAGCCCAATGTTACACTTAAGGCTTAGCCTTGCGAAGCAATGCCTGATCCAATGGCTCTGTATGAGCGGCATAAGGAAATTGTAGCTTAGGCTTAGCGTGTCTTCCACTCCGGCTTTCAATGCCGCTTCGCCCTACTAAAAAGGGCAAGATGGACCTTAATGCCTCGCTGAGCAATTTCTAGATTGTTATCTACATACATGCACACATTTTCATCTAAGCAAACCAAATTAAGGTTTTTTTGGTCATAAAAATCCTTGACCGTTCGGACTAAAAGCACATATTTCCTTACAGCGTCTCATCATAGGCAAGTCCATGCATATACATATGTAATATTTATTCCATGCTTATGTTTATAATTCATATTTATCACTGATATTCTTATCAGCAAGCGAGGTGTGAATGTCATACCTACATATGAATTGAATGTGTTGACTCGTTGGAGGTTTTTATGTTAGACATTAAATATATATGTATGTACATATATATGTATTTATGCAGTTGGTCCGCCCCTTCTGTTTATTTTGATTAACGTCATATTTCATAACCGTAATAAATTTGGCCAAGAGATCCAAAGTTAGTTATAACGGCGTTTAAGCAATTTCCTTACACACCATTGAACAAGTTGGTTGCATAAACTCACCACAACACAAGCAATTGTCTCTGCTCTTGTACCACATATTTTGTTATGTTGAAAATATGCCGTACCGTACCGTTCCGCAAATCTACCTTTGACCTTACAAATCTCAGTAGCAGTGTGTGTAAACCTTAGATAAGCGTCAAATAAACGTTTCGTTTGAGCACGTAGCGCCAACATTTTTTTCGTTGACTTTCCTACTGCCTTTTCAATTCTTTTGTCATTTATGTATTTAATGTTCTCATACATTGGTCTTTTCTATTTCTTTTTCAAAACAATGCCAAATGTAAACGTTTTTCAAATTATACACGCTAATTTTGTACGGTATCAATTTTTGTCAAAACATTTTCACACTTTTTTTTGCTTTGCTTGACTTGGCTTTCGTGGTTTTCTGACTGTCTGAACATTCCGTGATGTCCGATGTTCATTACTTCTTTTTCTATTATTAAAAACTTATTAGGAATTGAGGGGAACAAAAAGTGAAGAAAAAAAAAAAAAGAAAACGATCCAAATCGATTCTCTTGCTCAGCGGTCGGAGCATTTATTTCAATAAAATCAGCTTAGCTGCGTATGTAAATGTCATATGGATGTGATTTATTTGGAAGTACACTGTCTAACAACTGAATAGAACAACTTTACTTTGTGTATCAGAAAGCACTAATTTAAGTAAGGGGAATGAGTTCTGAGAATATATTGTTACAACGGGTAGGATATCAGAACGATCCACTTGAGCTGGAATAAATTTTTAAGGTGCCGAATCTTAACAAATCAGTCAGGATTCCCAGCGGGTTAGGGGTGAAGACTAAAATCCACTGACCTAAACCATAAAAAGTCGTTTGCATGACAGTAGGGCCAGTGTCAGAAGGAACTAGTACCCGAACAAAGGACTGTTACTTTCCCCACACTCCCCAAAACCTTCGCGGAGTGTCTCAATGACTACTACAAAAACAACAAAAAATCAGCTCAGGCCGATATCGATAGACCTAGGCTCATAGTTCATAAGTACAACTACACACGGATTTTACTATTTGATATGGACGAAGAAAACTTCTAAAATACTCCATTATTTGTTCCAAAAATCGAGTGTCTGTGCTGTGCAGAATTCATTAGGTTTTATATAGAACATAAATCTTTTAACTCAGCATTTTGGATGCGGACGTAAGCGCATTTTTTCAACTGATGACGAAGTGAACATGTCCGCGACAAGAACAACTTTTACATTATAAAATCGCTGACAGGAATCACCAATACCAATCACGGATAGAGCTGCCTTTGCTCTCTTCGGCTGCAAAAACACAGTCCAGAAGCTGTGAAGAAGGAGGGACAATACAAATTCAGATACAAAACCGTTTCCTTACGATGGCTAGACTCGACTTCCGTTGCAATGTAGGGAACTCCTTTGATTTCAAGAACGTCGCCTACTTGTGGCATTATTTAAACTCATAGATCCTGAAATTAACATCCCATTTGGGTGCGCACAGATTATCGTTTTCAGCTTCAAGAGAACAAAGCTCGTCCCAAATATCATTAAACATGAACCTCCTTTTAAATGGCGTATAGAGTTGGTTAAGTTGATCCAAATCACTTTCTACAGCTGAATTGGTTTCATATTTAACTAAAATTCAAGCAAAACGGAGTCTTTGCGAATGCAAATCCCTCCAGATAAATGAGCCGGTTTCTTTTAAACTGGAATGCATGTAACTCTCCACATATGAGCACGACAGATGGTAGACGAGTCTGTTGGAGGTTACATACTTTTAGGTTGAGTATTTGCGTCATCTAATGGAATTTAAAAAGATTTTTCAGAGAGAAATTTTCGTTAAAGAAGCAGAGAATATGTAGATAGAAAAGTCGCATTACTTGCAACCCTGTAAAGACTCGTGCGTGTGGTAGTTGGATCAGAGTAACTTCCTTTATGACAGAAAGGATCTCACAGCCCAGCTAAAGCATGCGGAGAAAGGCGGGACTTCTGCAGAAGCTATGTAGACGGAAAGGGCCCGGAAAGTGTGAAGCATCTATGATATTATATAACATGCTGAACTTTGGAACAAGAGCATAAACTTTTGTGACTTCGTATTTTGTATATTTTCTGGCATTGCTAAAATGGAGTTCAGGATAAACATAAGATTCGTGGAGTCCTGGCATTGATTTGAGTCGAAGAGTGTGAACGCTCTGTATGCCTAGTGTGGTACTGTATGTATGTATGTATGTATTTTTGTGTAGTGGCGGGTTCTGGTGGAACATAAAATAAATTGAGCGAGCACAAAGAATATGCCACAGGTCTATACAACTGAATGGCAGTGTATCGCATGAATGTGCCTATCGATGTATGCATGCATGTCTCAGATCGAGTTACGTGTCTAATTTTGTCCTCTTTTTCTTCTTTTTCTTTTCATAAGTACTCTTACTCCAAGAAAAATAGCATATTTTCAATAAAACCATGGGTAGTACTACATAATTAACCGCATAATAAATTCTTTTCGCTTCGCTTTTTGTGCCTGTGTTTGTGTGTGCTGCTCTGCTGTATCGAATCATCATCAACATACATATAACCAACCCTTTTTGCTATTTGGCTGCTTCTGACTGCCACCGTTTGCCCTTTGTGCTATGCCGTTTGCCATTCCTACGTGCAAAATTTGTCCTTGCCCATGAACAACAAATAATAAATATGGATTTATGTGTGTATATAGGTATGATTATATCTATGCAGATATTGTTGTTGTTGTTTCTACAACCAATAAATTGGCGCTTCCCCCTTTTGTTGGGTGATTTTTTCATTTCATGTTCATGTTATTCAACGTGACTATTTTCTGGGAGCGCATAAAATAATCATATTTCCAACTCATGGCAATGCTTATTTGGTTTATTATTTCCTTTTCTTTCTTTTTTTTTGTTTTTTTTTTTCTTTTATGCCACTTTTTTGTGCGATTTTGTCATGCATTTATTGCTTTTACTGCGTGTGTATTTGTAGTTTTATGTTTTCCCTTTATTTATTCGCATTTTTATGGTTGTCAACTTATTGTTGTAATCTGCCGCTCTTATCCTGTATTTAAAAGCGTGTGTATTCAATATGATTCGCTTATTTACTTTCCTCTTCTTTGCTGCCTTTTCATTTTCAATTACTGTTTTTTACCTCCTTTTTTGCGCTAGTTGTGGGTGGCAATTCCATGCGTAAAAAGTTAAAAGGACAATGGACGGCAGAGTCATAAATTATAGCCAGTGGGGATGAGCATGTATGATTGCCAATATTTGCAATAGAGTAAGTGCGGGTAATGTGGAATACCCATTTTATTTTCCTCTGTAAAATCATGAATCTGCATGCAATTTCAAAGAAAATTTACTAATAAGATACTTGAAGTATTACGAACAAAGGAAGCATAAAGCAGTAGTCTTACAGCTGAGAGTTTCAGAGATATTTAAGAAAATATCTTAAAAGTCATAATCAACCTATTGAAAAAATTGGCGGGTAATGTGGTATACCATGTCGGGTAATGTGGTATAGTATACCACAGATCAATAGCTTCTATATTGCGAGTATGGCTATAATGTCCGTCGGCACAGGTTCAGATGCAGATGGTTTTCTAACCCTTAAAAAATAGCTTAGCCATTATGTGAAGATGGGAATCTGAACCAACTGACAAATGACAAGCCTAGTCCGAGTCAGGTAGAGCGTTCTTCATGAGAAGAGGATGGTGGTTATTACGCGGAAATATAAAACCGGAGGAACAAATCTGCCTCCTGCGCTCGTTCAAGTGATAATGGTTACAAGAGATTCTCGTTCAGCTGAAGTCATTATTCCAATTTGGTCTTTCCTTTTCTAGCGAATATTTGGGGTTATTGCGAAGGCACTACTGATTTCTGGTTTCGTCCACGTTCCAAATATGAGTTGGTGAGAAATTATGTTTTGTGTATTCTTTTTCAAGTATTTTGAAAATTAGAGATCGTCCCAGTTTAGTTTCTAATAGTTTGACGGTGGGTTTCTCACTCCTTGTCATACGCTGCAGCGTAGTACGAGGGAGACAGACTTTTTTGGAAGCCAATAGAATACCCATTTCCCGTCTCCTTACTGTTTGTATAGGTTTTTCATAACCTCTGCTCTCCATTTTCGTATTTCACCTTTTTTCGGCATGTTTTTAATTGAAATAGTTATCAGGTATACTATACCACTTTACCCGCATTTACCTATACCACAATAGCCGACATGGAGTTTTATCCCATTATTCTTAAATAACTAATTATACACAAATGTGCACAAAATATTGAAAATGCAGCTCACAGAAACAATAATCACTTATTAATTTCCAAGTATTAAATGTAGTTTAAAATTATTGGTATTTCTGCAAAAAATCGGTTTGTCTGAGCAAAAAAAAAAGTCAATCGCAATACCGCGCACTTTTATTACAACTGACTCACAGCATCGCGTACAAAGAACAAGTTCAATCCTGCTTTACTATTTTTCTGCGAACGCCGATCTCTTTGGATAGGTCCCATTATTTTCACGTTCATATTTTACGAGAAAAGCAGGTGTACCACATTACCCGCCTATACCACATTACCCGCACTTACTCTACATTAAAATTAATAAGACGCCCATAGACGAAAAAAAAAAAATGGGGGAATGCGGCGTCTGTTGCAAACTATTAATTATGAAACTAATTTAAGACCTATCTTGTATGTGGGTTTTCAGTAACATATCTTAGTAATTGACATTAGTCGGGAGGTAGATAATTCGCTATATTTTGACATTGAAAAACATGCAGAAAGGATGGCTGTTCTGTGGAAATTGCTGGAGCGGTAAAGAGCTTGAAATGTTGAAACTCTTCTCATTTAAAATGGCCTCAAATTAGGAGCGATAAGCTAAATTTTATGCTGTGCTGTTAGTTCAATATCTTCGGTGATCTACTAAAAATGGACTGAAATTCTTAGAATCCACAAGATGGGGTGAGTGGGCGGACCGAATAGACTAAGCTTCCTAACGGAGGTCCTCAATTTGTCTCTCGCCACCCTTGTCATCCCCAATATTTGAAAAATTACAAGGATGGTTAATTAAACCGGGGAAGCTAGCCAATGTAGGAGAGTCCTATCGACCGATATGTCTCCACTCCCCGGTAGTAAAGACACTTGAGGCCGCCTTACTATCATACATAAACGGACATCTACAACTTGCGACACATCAACATGGATTCCGGAAAACGCGGAGCACAACAACAGCTCTAAACGCCATAAACACGCAGATATGTGCGCGGCCTCAACCAACGACGCCCCTGCGAGAGAACTGTGCTCGTGGCACTTGACTTGTCGAAAGCCTTCGACACAGTCAATCACGCCACCCTAATGGAGGACCTATACGTCTCGAGCCTTCCGCCGAGGCAGAAAAGGTGGACCGCAAACAGGAATGGTACCTCAAAACTAAGGAGAATAAAACAGGGAGTTCCACGGGGTGGTGTCCTGTCCCCGTTATTATTCAACCTATACATCTCCACCTGAAGGAGTTAGTATTATATCCTACGCCGATGATCGCGCTCCCCCAACTACAGCCCTCTAAGTCCTCCGCGACCCTGTTCACGACATGGACGAAGGAGGTAAGGCTAGAGTTAGGCATACGGATAGGGAATATACCCATGATGTATTGTGGAACGATCTTCCGTTATCCCTTGTCAAGTTTGGTTTGGAGACAAACCGGGTTCGGCTAATATGCGCCATCTTCAGTGTCTTTTTTCGTTCTCTGAAGACACTGAAGATGGCGCATATTAGCCGAAACCGGTTTGTCTCCAAACCAAACTTGACAAGGGATGACGGAAGATCGTTCCACAATACATCATATTCCTACCCTGTCGGAAAAACAAGCAACCAAAGAATATACCCATCCCTACCGTAAACAACCCAAAAATCTTGGGTGCTACCTTCGACACCCTGGACGGTCTTAAATTATGCATCGCCAATATGGGCGCCGGGGACTTGCAGGACGCACTGGAAGAAACTCTAAGCCTGCGAAAACTCGGCATTACATACCGCCACGGGAGGTCTACTCATGTCGCCGGAACACCACCTACACCACGAGGCACAGGTACTCTCAGTTGAGAAACCATATCATGCTCAGTAAGTAGTTCCTCCTGGGACGCCACCGCAGAGGGCATTCAAACAACCTTCTGATGGGGCCGGAACTGCGCTCCCCCCGGCACATCAGAAACCATCTTTTCAACCTCAAAGCTGTGATTGAAAAATATAAAAATTAACCACTTGACCTGACCGCACGGCATACAGGCAGTCATTAAAAGAGATACATAACGAAACAGTCTCCACCTTCCTTTCACCCCGCCCCGCGTACGGAATAATTAGAGACCAACCACCAACAGTAGCTGCAGAAGAACTGGAGTTGCCCAGAGAAACTCGAGTCACCTTATCGCAATTAAGGTCGGCCTTCTGTAGTAGGCTCAATTTCAACAGGGCCAGAATCGATCCAAGCATACCTAACGTATGTCCAGCATGTGGAGAGATGCCGCATGACACACGGTACCTCTTTGCATGACACCTCAAACCAACTAACTTAACACCCTTGTTGCTCTGGACAAGCCCAAAAGAAGCTGCAACATTCTTCGGCTTTCCGTTAAGTGAAATTGATGACAATTTGTTAGGAGAACTTGTCGGCTAAGCAGGGCTTAGTACCGCTACAACAACAGCAACAGTGTGCGGTTTTTAGTGCAATCATAATAGTTTGAATAGTAAACATTTTAGGCGAACATGATAAACTAACAAGAACTCGTCTCGCTTTTCTGCGACAAATCACACTATGCCACTGGCTATCAATCTCCTTACCACTCTCCGTAGAGCGAACATCTCTTCCTCCCCTATACCTACTACTTTCGCTTCCCTCCCGTTCCCTATCATCAGCGTCTATATAGTATCGGTCTATATCATTTGAATCAGTTAAGGTATCTCGGGAACCGATTGATTTATCCACATAGCATGAACTATATATGGAAACCCTGATCGGCTCCCTTAATTTGATACCAATATTGCTCAAAAATATTTCGGGGCCATCTGGGTCCATATATCGACCTATAACTCGGGAAGGAGTTGAGATACCGGGATTAAATATGGTCGCTAGCGGGTTAATTTTTTGTAACCGAGTTCTTACATAAAAACATACATACGTGCCAGATACGAACGGATCATAAATATGGATTTTTGCAAATATAGCGACTCTAGCGCCATCTAGCGAGAAAATATATCTAGCCTATGTCGAGCGGACTTATCCAAAGAATAAACTAACAGAATTGGCAAAAATACGTTCAGCAGTTTTTGAGCCAGCCATTTTCTCACACAAACACCCCCTAGAATTTTATATATAAATATTTAATCTCGCATGGAAATGCCCGCATAATGTGCATGTAGGAAATTTTTTTTAAATCGCCTTTTTGTCATCTACCTTTGGGAGCGTAATTTACGCAAAAAGGTGTTCGTGGATTTCCATTGATGACTCTATTTTATTTCAACTTTTTTTTTTTTGCAGTTGTTTGTTCTCTCAACAAGTCTGCGTTTAGCATCTTAAAATTTTGCCAATGAATTTTTAATCTGTTCCTTTTTTTGTGTTTAAGAATTTGACAACGAAAAAAAAATGTTTTTTTTTTGCTCTAAAAAATATCAAAGAAAAGCACGGAAAAGGTGGCAACGTGTCATAAACAGTTGAATGTGCTTTTTTTTCCTCTTTTAACGTTTTTGCGCGAATTCTTTCATTTCATGCTTCTTTTATTATTCTTGTTGTGCGCAAAGTTTTCTTAAATGCAAATTTTCTAACATTTTTTCCTTATAATTTTTTTTTTGCGTTCAATATTTTTTCGCAGCAGGACCTATCAATTAAGGGTTTTCTGTTCTGTTTTTATTTATACTGCAAGCGTGAACAGCGGGTGTAACTCCCTCGCTTCTTCTTTGAAGAACTCAAGCAATTAGCCTTTCGCGTTGATTACGTCGAAATTTTACTGTTTTTGTCTTGTTTACCTGTGCGACTGTGTTTAACTTCCACTTAACGTTTATGAAACAATACGCTCCTCTTTTTGTTTACCTGTTTAAAGGTTAACAATGGCAATTGACCTTTTAGCGCTTCTGAAAGATACAAAAAAAAGGAATCTGTTTGTTATGTTTTTATTGCAAGTTCAACGTCCTAAGATTGCTTTGATATGAACTTGAAAATGAGCAATGAGCAATTAGTGGTGGCGCTTTATTCTCCTTGAAACTTTTCAGCATTTTCCTTTACGAAATTTGAATGACCTAAAGTGGATAAAATATATCAATTTGTTATTGTCTTTTAGTCTTTAGATGAGTTCTTGCCAAGGTTTATCCAAATAGAGGTTATATTACTTCCGTTTTTATGTGTAATGTAAAATTTTTTCCTATTGGTTTTGTCTGACATTCGCACTTTTTAGTATACATACACAATTCCAATCAGCTTATGTACTGCGATATCCTTCTTTAGATAATTCTTGCTTCTTGCAAAGTGGGGGAATATTAATTCTGCTAAGACGAAAACCTATCACTTCTTTCGACAGAAGAAACTCGCTTGCGGCAATGAGATCCATAACCTGGGATGCGATAACGCTAAATAAATGTACATATATAAAGAGCTTCACGTCGGCATATGAAGCCTTTGCTTCAGCTTCGAGAGTCGGAACTATCGCGTGTGAATAAAACCCAGCCGAAAAATGCAATGCTGAATAGGCATCTTCTACTAGGTTAGGCTAGCACGCTCACGTAGATCAGATCTTCGCAAGTTTAAATATTTTGTCTCATTTCTGAACCGCAATGCCTTCTAGGGACAAGAATGTGCAGAGCCAAGCAAGAAAACTTGAAATCTTTGGCCGACATTAACCGTAGAATACTGACCTACCCTTGCGCTGAGGTCGAACGCGAATAATTCTGGATTTACTGAAGACATTTTCACTCGCCACGAAATATGACTAAAAATGTTCTGGATTTGAGTTGGCAAATGCGCCAAAGAGGAAATACTCGGACATACATATGTATGTACCTACATTGTTTGATATCATGCGATCTCAAGTGGTTTTGTAATTCGAAAGTTTGCGTCTTTGGTGGGCCAGTTAATGATTGTTAAGTGAGTTAAATGTCGTTTGTTTGTTTTTAAAAGATTTTATTTTACGATTTCCAACAAAACGAGCTAGGGGTCAAATTACACAAGAAACATTTAAAATGAGACGTGATGTCGGTTTCCACACACAAAACTGCTGCTGCTCCAGATCAAAGCCACGCGCATATATATAGGTATATATACATATGAATGCTTTTACATATACCGCATATGTACATATTCTGCTACTTAACATATGTACATATATGTATGTATCGTGATTTTGTGCTTTTAGGTTCATTACGGTTCATTGTGATTCGATTATTTGCGTTTGATAGTTTTAAAGAAATCTCATGTGTCGCAAACGTTCTCCTCATCATCATCGCCATGTGTTTGCAATGCGTGGTGTGCACACTTACGATACTCTTTGATTATTATTATTTTTTATTTTTTATTATTATTTGTTTAAAAGCATTCAAGCGAATTAAATTTCATAACAAAATGGACCGGACAGCGCAGACAGTCGGTTTCGTCAGGTTGGGATTGGACTCTTGGGTTGCCGCTTGGCTGCTTGGCAATCAGCGCACTGGTGTTATTTACCCATGAGTTGTCATCAAATCAATATGTACACTGGCTGATAACGGTATTAGAATAGTATTTTTATTGAGTTTGCAATACGCTACGTGATTTGATATTGTGTGGATTAAAAAGCAAAAGTTATTTTTCTACTAGAAAAAAGCCAGAAGAGCAGGAAAAATAGGGTGATTTAGAATAGAATAACAAACATACATATACCCTCTTCTATAGTGTAAATAAACGTTTATTCCTATTCAAAACGAATCAATATCATCAACCTTGAAAAGCGGTCAGCATTCCTTTACCAATCAACCCTTTAGTCTTTAGGAAGAAAATTATGGTTTTTCGCATTGATAATTATGTGAGAATACCCCTAATTTTCAGTCATAGTGGCAAAGATGTCTCTTTGTAAGTCTTTTGATGACTAGTGGCGCAAATTTAGTCGCCGTTTAGTTTAGGAAAGGAAATAATAGAAACAGGGCGCTTAATTTACTGAAGGTTTCAAAGGCAAATGCAATTATTTTATTCTTTGGGCTATAAAACAGCCTTAACCTTTGGCGGTTTTATACTAATAATACGCTGGCGCTGTTATAGGTTAGGCTAGGCCGAGCTTCTCTCCCAATTTGAGGTGTGCTCCCTAACTTTTTGTTTTTCCTACTAATTGGGTGGACCTATAGTTTTATGCCGGCTCCGAACGGCGAATGCATTTTTTGTGAGAAGCCTTTTCATGGCAGAAATACCCTCGGAAGGTATGCCGCGCACTGCCAAGAGGTAACCGCTATTTCTAAAAATCCAATAATTGGGTTTTGATTAATTAGAAAAAATTTTCGGCGGTTTAGTGCATGGAAAAGCAGCGGAACTTGGGAATAGGGTCAATTTCATTGAAGCGTTCTCATTAACTTGTAGATTTAGTTTTACGCCGTCATTGAACTTTTTAATAGAAAATGGTAAGTACTCCATCTTTCACGACTATTCATACTATTTTGGTTAATATTTTCTGCTTTCCTTATAATCAGAACTGAGCCTTTTTTGTCAACAATGCTGTTTATCACCCGTTAATGCATGCCAGATATCCTAGCGAGGGATTTACTCAGTTATCAACTTACTACATTGTTCCGAGTCTGCGCTTCGGTATCTTGATGCCACAACTGTCGCATAGCATCTCATCCAAGTGTAGTGCACACCCAGAAAAAAAATAGTGTGAAATCAACCAAAAATCAACAAATTTTGTGGTTAATTTTTTTCAACACGATGCTTAATGTATGTCATCATGTAATCGTGTAAATTTAACACTACTGTCAAGTGTTAGTTTAACAGGATGACAACTGTAGATTTAACACTAAAAAGTATTGAGTCTTCCTGTTGATTTTACAATTTTAACTAGTTAATTTTACAATAAAAGCTGGTTAAATTAACACGAAATGGTCCTGTTGAATTAACAATAACATCTTTTTGATTTTACATTAAATTTATTGTTAAATTAACTAGAAAGTCTTGTTAATTGTACAATTTTTTTTTTAAATAAAAAAACATATAAAACAGAAAATATATAATCATCACTTCAATTAAGCACATTCATACATCACCCGCACAACTGACCAAATTGAAGGCGTCCTTCTCATACGAACACAAATGTACCGGCGATAGTTTATACATGGGCGATAGTACTATCACTTGCACCGAGTAATGTTTGGCCGCTAATGCAACAACCGCATGCTGTACGCAAACCCCCATTCGCTAAAAAACCTCCTCGTGATATTGCAACCTATGAAGAGGACAAGTAAAATATTGAACATTAAATACAAAACAAAACAAAACAAAAATGTAATCCTCTTTTAACTCACCTGCAAACTGAAAATATAAATCGAAAACCCACTATCGCGAACTGACAATGATGCTAAACTCGCATCACTGCCACGGCACAAAATTTTCCTTTTTTTTTTAAATAATTTGCGTTTTGCACGAAAATCAGACTTCAAATGATCAAAAAAAAAATGTATTGTATGTATATTTCAAAATAGTTTTGACGTTCTTTTTTAACACTTTTTTTTTAGATTACATTGACACTATGATCGTGTTGAATAAACCAAAATTCCAAATGACGTTTATGTTTGAACATTGTTTCGTGTTATATCAACCAACTTTTATTGTTAGTTGTGGTTCTTGTTGTTTTAACATTTTTTTTTCATGTTGTATTAACACTAAAATTGGGACGTCATTTTTCTAACATTTTTTTAAGTTTATATTGACACTATCATCATGTTAAATAAACCAAATTCCAAATGACATTTAGGAATAAAATTTTATATTTGAATCATCTTGTATATTTTAAAATTTCTTCATGTTGTATCAACAATAAAATTTTGTTGAATTTACCAAATTTTCAGATGACAGTTACAAAGCCAAAATCATGTTTCAAACATCGTGTAATTTGAAAAAAATTGTTGCTGTTCTATGTGTAAAGATCGATCGTGTTAATTTTACATGAATCGTGTTGATGATTTTTTTTCTGAGTGCAGATATAGTAACGTCCATTTACATATACTGGATCTCAGGCCACAAGGCGATAGGCGGGAATCAGAAAGCTGATGAGCTGGAAAGAAGGATACAGGTCTCGGAGCAGAACACTGCATGGACGTTGCAATGCCACTCAGTGAGATTAATTAATAATTATCATATACATACATATATATGATGGACCAGCTTGAAAAGGCGTGGAAACAATCACAGGGCTGTAAGGTGTCCAAAATTATGTGTAAATCGTACGATCCGAAGCTAACGAAATTGTTGCTATCCCTGAAAAGTGATGAATGTTGACTTATCATCGGAGTCCTCAAAGCATGCTGTGTTTTTGGCAGAACATGCGTTGAAAATAGGACTGGTTGGTGAAGTGAATGCAGGAATGCAGATCTCATCAAGAGACGGTAGAGCATATTCTCTGCTCCCGTCCTATTTTTTGTCCATGCTAAGACTTTGGCTACTAGGGGAAGTCGTATTCAGTGATCTCGAATCGGTATCCAAAATATGGGTAAAAAAAAACTTGGTATTTTCCAAAGAGACGGGGTTCTTCAGTCTGTGTACAGGTTCGAGAAGTTTTCTGGTAACACTACGGACTCTTTCAGTGCATGTGAGGCCATTGACGGCCAGTCAGTCTCACCTAACCCAACTGAATCTTCCTCACTTCCAATAGCTCGGCTCTCTTGAACCCAAGGCAATCGCTCAATTTGTCAATTTGGGTCCCATTATCATACTGTACATTCATTTTGGCACGAAAGGGCTTTAGAGCACTCGATTCGTCTGCTAGTTATACATAAGTATGTGACTCGTAAATACATATTTATGTAAGTATTATGTTACCTCCGAAGCGATACTCAACGATACTTCAACAAAGGCTATGGATCTTTCCGGTAACGGAAACCATTTCACGCTGGTTTACGGAAAAAGCATGTTACCTATTCATACCGATTTAAAAACGAGATAAATACAACGTGTGAACACTGTGTAGAGGAGGTAGTGGACGATGTGTACCATATCTTCTTTGGGTGTCTCGGATTCTACGAACCTAGAAATAAGCTCCATAGAATATTTGAAGTGACCTGAGTCGCTCGTAAAAACATAAAAGGAAGCAGTTCAAAGTGGATTGCAGCGAGTGACATAATGGCAAACACGAGAAAACACTGGGGAGCCTAGAGAGGCTACGGTTAACCATCGGCGACCAAAAAAAAACCACTGACACGACTGATTATTCCTCTAATCTTCTAACCATGGGTCAACGCGCGTGGTGCGTAACTTAGGCTTCCGCAGACCAATTATGGACAACCATTAGTGCAACGGATACGTATAGGAGTTCAGTCTCCTGCATCCGACGCCATATGTCTGGTTACTTCCAGGTCCACGTTCAATGAACAACGGGTTAAGGCTTGCGGATGCCAGTTCGACTGAGGGTAACAACGTGACTACGCGGACGCAGAACCTGGCGCTCAACCCATCTACCGACGGTAGCTTGATTGTAATACTAGGGAGCTCGGTACACTGACAGGAGGTTTAGTGCAGGCTACAGTCCCACACTGACGGGATAAAGACGTTCGATGCCTCCTCCTCGTAAAAATAAAAAGAAAACCTATACATTGTTAAAAGTCGATGTGATGACGCGGAAGTTTATGAATACCTATATCGTCATGTTAAAATAAACTCAGTAAAGTGCGATTATTTTAAGCTCGTACGACAATATTAATCCTTTTAATCCTTTAAGGAAACTTAAATAAATTTTAATTTCGTCTTCTGGGTCTCCATCTAACAAAAAAATAAAAAAAAACAAAAAACATGAAAAATAGTCCTTTGATATTTTTCCTTCATTAAAATCAAAAGCAGTCCTTTCATTTCTCATTAAAATATCGAAAAAATTCAATAAAAAATTTGTGTGTGTAGAAATGGACAAACAAAATATTTTTCAATAACGAAACGATACTGACCTTTTCCTTGGATCACATATGTACATATGTACGTTTGTGCATATGTACGTTTATTTCACATGCCAAAGCCCATAAACATTTTAGCCTGCTGTATCTGATTGCACGTCTTACAGCATACAACTGTCAATCAATTATCAGTAATGGAAATAGCAAAAGAAGAAGATAGAAGCAGCAGGCGGAGAAGGCGAAGAAGGCGCACAGGAATTTTTCTCAGAACATACCAGCCGCCTTTTATTTGTATGCTCACCACATATTTTCGCCCAGCGAGCGAGCGAGCGCAAAAGGAAGGAGTGCGAATATTTGTGTTTGTTCGTTTTTACATACTACGTACATACAATCAACAACCCCAAATCGTGAGACAGTGAAGTCGGCGACGAAGTCGAAACGAACAGCCTACAAACATTTTCGCGTATAATTTTTGTTCGACCACCATCCCTGCACTCTTCAATTTCTAACCGTTCTCCCATCCATCCACTGATTTGCCGACCTCTCGGGCCGTGCTTGCAATTAGCTAGAATTTTCTAAACTCCAGGCACGAACGAAGGAATCAAACGCAGAGCTGAGACTTGGGATGCTCTTTGGGGTGCGCAAGCGAATGATGAAGAAGAAGAAGAATTTGAAGAAGAAGAAGAATTTGAAGAAGAAGCAGCAGAAACGTTGAGGTGCAGATGAATTTTCAGGATAAAATGCGAGCATGCACTTTTAACCCTACCACAAGCAAGAACAACAACAAACAACAACAAGCCACAACAATCACAATAACAACAAATCAAACAAATCAAGTGAGTGAGAGAAGCAAAATGTAACAAGAAAAAGGACAACGAACAAACACGCATCTAGGAATTTTAGAGAATAGATACACAGTGGGAAATGCAGCAGTAACAAAAACAAAATGCTGTAAAAATAAAAACAAATACATGAAACCAATAAATTTCAAGGAGTGCAAAAGGTGTCGATTACTCCAATGACGGTGACGCCGATAACGATGAGCCTACCGCCGAATCTAACCGAGGACGAGGAATTCAACTCAAACACAAACAAACAGCCATACAAACTGTATGCAGCAACCTGCTTGGCCTTCAAGGCTTAGCTGAACTTCTTCTTAGAATTTCAAGCAACGACCAAAAAGTAACAGCCAAAGCAACAAAAACAACCATAGCAACAGTAGTCGAAGCAACTCGGTAAAGATGAGAGTCTTAGTATGTGAAAAGAGAGCAGTTCTGGATAGATGCGCAACTAATTTATATCTTTTTTTCGGACTGATCACTTTTGTACCTGCAAGCATTATTTAAAATAAAAAAAAAGCTTGAGCGTTGCCACCTGCTTGAAATAAATTCAATTAAGTGATAAATAATAAGTCTAACTGGTATCCCCGTGGTCGAAAATTCGACCAATTAGATTGAAAGCAGAACAACAGTGTAAAGACCATATTTCTTATATAATATTTCTATAATAAAATATCTATAAAATAAAACATATAGTTACTGGTTATATTGTCCGAGGAGACAGTGAAATATCTAAACCTCTAGCGACCTCCAAAATTCCATTTTCCGGACTCTTCTTTCTCTTTCCAGTGTCCTTCCTTTTGCTCTTCTGTCTTTTTGCGTTTTCTTTTCTCTTTATCTTTTCTACTTTCCGTACACTTTCCTCTTACCTTTTCACCTTTCCTTTCTTTTCCTTCCTTTACTTAACTTTCCTTCACTTTCATTTCCTTTCCTTCCTTTCCTATGTATAGTGAAAAATTGTCAATAAAATTTTTCAAATAGGTGGCAACCGGTTTTGTAAAAATTTAATTTTATTATCCATCTACTGAGCAGCCCTTTCAGATGACGTTTCAAATTTAAAAATCAAACAAACTATACCGAAATATTAAATTTTTTGACAGGTGACAACCCGTTTTGTAAAAATGATAATAAATTACCAATTTTCAGGTTAAGTCCTTTCATATAACACCTCAGGCTTAAAAATCAAACAAACTGGAGCATAAAAATGATTTTTTTTTAACAGGTGGCAATCCCTTTGTAAAAATTATATTAAATTACTCATTTCATGCAAATCCCTTTCAAATGACAACTCAAATCTAAAAATCAAACAAACTATAACGTAAAAATTAATTTTTGAACAGGTAGCAACACTCTTTGTAGAAGTTATAATAAATTACTTATTTTAAAGTAAAGCCATTTCATATCTTCAGGCAAAGCCCTTTCATATCACACTTTAAATTAAAAAATCACAAACTGTAGTTTAATTGAATTTTTGAAAACGTGGCAACCCTTTTTGTACAAATCATAATAAATTACTAATTTTCATGTCAAGCCCTTTCATATGACACCTCAAATTTAAAAACCAAACAAACTATAGCATAAAATGAATTTTTGAAAAGGTGGCAACACCTTTTGTAGAAGTAATAATAAATTACTCATTTTAAAGTAAAGCCATTTCATATCTTCAGGCAAAGCTCTTTCATATGACACTTTAAATTAAAAAATCAAACAAACTAGAGTAGATTTAAATTTTTGAAAAGGTGGCAACCCTTTGTAAAAATTATAATAAATTACTAATTTTCATGTCAAGCCCTTTCATATGACACCGCAAATTTAAAAATCAAACAAACTAGCATAAAAACGAATTTTTGAACAGGTGGCAACCCTTTTTAAAAATTTAAACCTACATCTACAGGTCAATCCCTTTCATTTGACACTACATTTTCCTAAATCGGTGTAACGGTGTAAAAGTTATGGTGCGTACAAAAAATCGCTTAGCGTAATATATATAAAGATGAGCAGTGTTGCCACCTAACTGTTTTTTTCTAACTTTATAAAATGAATACCTTAAATAAACAAAAAATGAGAGTATCAAACTAAAAACTTCTGGCAAAATCTTGGTGGAATATATAATAGAGCAGTGTTGCCACCTGTTTGAAATCTTTTGACGCAAATTAATAAAATAAATAGAAATTACAATGTCGGTACGCAATTAAAAATATATATCAAGGATTGATGTTAAAAATTGTCACCTGTTACAAAAATTTTAATAAAAGAAAATTAATAAAATATTACTATACCATTACAAAAATATTAAGGTTACGGTGGTTGCCACCTGTTTCTTCTTTGATAAAATTGGGTTATTAAAACTTGTTTTAATTAAAAAGCAGTTAAAAGAAAGAAAACGCAACTACTTCCACTTCAGAGCTTACGGGTATCGTATATTTTGCTGGGAAGTGGCGATATGTGAAGTAGTTGGCGGTGGATAATCCTCCTCGCACATGCATACTCGTCGTATTCATATCTTAAATATACACACATGTGTAAATATACAGCATGTGTATATTTTTGTGCTTCCTACATGTATGCGACTGGAATTTTACGTCGGTTTCGCATTTCACACACAGTTTTTGATTTCATCTTAGTGATGGGCGAGTCCGAGATGTTTTATTCGATTCTCTCGATTGTTGAAACATCTCGAATGCTCTCGATGGTTTTCATTCGTATTCGAGTCAAGTCGTAAATGGCCGTCAGTCGAAACAATCGCTAAAACATCTCGGACTCGCCAACGATTCCTCTCGTTTTCAAAGCAACCCTACAACATCTCGGACTCGCTGCAAAAAATACATAATAATTGTTGTTGCCGCTTGAATATTAAAATTGCTTTACAAAACATACAGAGTGGTACAAATCTATTGCCGTTGTTGCTACTCGTAAAATTCATTTGTTTCATAAGCGTCTCACGTCAGAAAATTTATTAATGTTTAAATA
Organism: Urophora cardui; assembly: GCA_960531455.1. Lineage (NCBI taxonomy): Eukaryota > Metazoa > Arthropoda > Insecta > Diptera > Tephritidae > Urophora > Urophora cardui. The sequence goes on from OY482672.1 coordinate 129,262,562, forward strand.
ATTAATTATTATTATTATGCACGACACTGTTTTCAATTTGTTTAATTTATTTATGTATTTGCCTCACTTCCATTAAAAATCCTACTTTCTTTATCAACAAACCTATTCAGTTTATTTTATCAACTAAAACATATCATCAAAACAACAGCCGGCCCGCCGACTCGGAACAATCGCAAAAACATCACGCTTGTGTAGTCGAGATGTCATCGAAACAACCTCCGACTCGCCGACTCGGAACAATCGCAAAAACATCTCGATTGTGTAGTCGAGGAGCGAGTCAACTTTTGACTCGATTGTGATTTTGCAACGATGGCGATTCTCTCGATTGTCTAAACAACTCGGACTCGCCCATCACTATTTCATCTTTTAATTTCTAATGTGTGCGCGTCAAGCCACACCGCACCGCACTGCATCGCAACGCGCCAACGCGCTACATTGCAACTAAGCCCACACTAGAGCCCCACGCCATCTCACGCAACCAACACACATGACAACCGACTTGCCAGCCGGTGTTGCGGTCGGGCAGCAAGACACAAGGCAACATAGCGCAAAAACTCCTCCGCAGGCAGCAACATTAGGCGATTTTTATGTAGATTAGAGTACGTGGTTCTTGGATGCTTTGATTTGTTTGGCTTTGGCTTTGGCTGTGGCTGTTTTCAGCACCCACGACATTACGACGTACATACGTATGTAGATGCAAAAGAGCGTCGTCGCGAAGTGATATTCAATTATTTTTGTTTTGCCGCCGTCGTTATCGCTGCCGTCGGCGTCGTCTACAGAAAACTTCACTTCGTAGTCGTCGCCGTTGCAAATTAACGACGTTGACGTCAACGGCGATTGGCCGGAATGTTAAAAAAGGGTACTCCATTTAAGTACTTGCTCTTTAGGGCGGAATTTGCTAAATTAATGAAAACAAAAACAACAAAAATAACAATTGGAGTAATAACGATGAAAATCCCTGCAAAGCAGCATGAAAAGCGCAAGACAACTTTATTGGTCTTCATGTGCGATTTTTATGATGATTTTTCAATAACGAAAAACTCTCCGCAAATTCCACATTTATTGTTCTTTTTGCTCTCTTTTCCCGCCGGTTTTTCTTTTGTCTTTCGTTTTGTTTGTTTTGCGCTCGTAGGTGTTGTTGTTTAGATTGTAAGTGCGCGATGTACATACCAATCTATATGGCTTGGTCGGTCTGTCAGTTGCTCGGTCGGTAGTCTTTAGTAGCAGCTTCATTTGCATGCAGAATTCTTGTGGTAAGACGAGGGCGGTTTTTTAAGTGGACAAAATAATATTTTGATGAGAGAGCTGGAACCGAGATATCTCTATAAGTGCAGAGATTGTGCTCGCGCAGAAATTGCGCACAAAGCTTTGTAATTCGAGGTTTTTATCCGCTAAGGAAGTATGGAGGTTGATCTGAAGACATTCCATCTCGAAAGCTGTTGTTAAGCTTCGATGCTGGAACGTCTTGGGACAGTAAACACTTGTGGGTGGTATACGATAATTCGCAGCGGCAGGTGAAGCTGGATGCATTTGTTAACCTTATATATAGTTAGACCTTACATCAGGCCCCAGTTTCATCTATTGGCTCTGCTACTACTGTATAGATTGTCTTCAAATACGTTTTTTTGTGCTCATGCTTTCCGGAATGAATTTCGGGTTGTATTTCCAATCTACCGCTGTGGTCGCTGTGGTGCAGTGGGCAGAGTGCTCGCCTGCTATGCCAGAGGTCTCGGGTTCAAACCCCAGTTCGAGCAAACACCAACAGAATTTTTCCAAATTGTGAAAATCCAATTATAGGGTTTTTTAAGAGCAGCGGTCACCTCTCGGCAGTGGGCGGCATACCCTCCGAGAGTATTTCTGCCATGAAAAAGCTTATCACAAAAAATGCATTCGCCGTTCGGAGCCGGCATAAAACTGTAGGTCCACCCAATTAGTAGGAAAAACAAAAGGAGCACACCTCGAATTGGGAGAGGAGCTCGGCCATAAAACTCGTCGGAGTTATAATAGCGCCATTGTATTATATTATATTATTATATTTCCAATCTACCGTGAACGATTGAAAACTACGAGTTATTTTGGTTATAAGATCGATATTTATATATGGTTAGGTCAGTTTAGGTTACAGTGCTGGTTTCCACTTAGCACACTTAGGCCCCGAATGCCCCATTCTCATCCGACGACCTCGCTACTCGAACTATAGTGTAGACTCCTCAAATCTTAAGCTGATTCCACATAGAACTTTGTGTTGCGCTACGTGACACTTTCTGCGTGACAGCTGAGATTAAAATACATGTATCTATATGAGGTTTCTCACATAACAAAAAGTAACGCAACGCCGAAGTTACGTAAAGCACAAAGTTGCCCAAATCTCAACTTTTGGGGGCGTTGAAATTTTTTTTCAGTTTGACTTTAATTCAAATGTAAATAAACAAATTTAAATTTCACACAATTGAAAAATAATTTAATAGATTTTTATTTTCTTATTTACTTTTTTGTAAATAAAACGGAGAATGAAAGATTTTTCAGAAAATAAATATTTTTTGAGTGATGTTGCAGCGTTCATTGTGGCATAGTTTTTCAGTTTTGCGTTGTTTGACATAGAAAGCGGCGTAACGCAAAGCGGAAAAAGTTTTATGTGGAATCAGCTTTAGAATTTTCCTGAATTCCAATGTAGCTAGATCTCCTAGATATATACATTCGAAAGCTCCAAAATGCTTCAGTCAGGGCAATCGCATAGCAACTGTTTTACTGTTTTGGGTTCCTCTTCTTCCCACAAGCCCTGAAATAATGATAATATGGAGTATTAATTCTTTCTGCATGCTTCCCAAGGATTGTAATAGTCCCATCATTAGTGCAAGGTCGGACCTTCCGAGCACGAGTAGTATCCGGCTGGCGTTCCGGAACCTGGTATGGTTGCAAGTACTTAGCAAATGCTACCTGTTGTTGTTGTTGTTGTAGCGATACTAAGCCCTGCTTAGCCGACGAGTTCTGCTCTCAAATTGTCATCAATTTCACTTAACGGAAGGCCCAAGAATGTTGCAGCTTCTTTTGGGCTTGTCCAGAGGGACAATGGTGTTAAGTTGGTTGGTTTGAGGCGGCATGCAAAAAGGTACACAGCACCATGCAGCGTCTCTCCACATGCCGGACATGCGTTAGGTATGTTTGGATCGATTCCGGCCCTGCACATTGGTCCCAATTAAATTTTTTTTGGCATAAATTCAACTAATACAGCTACGCAGTTGAAAGTTGACAAATCCTATAGCAATGGCATATGGAAGAAAAATAGCAAATATCTGATCAATCAGACCACGCCCACCGTGGCCCTTCCAGGTATGAGGAAAATTTCCTTTTGAGATATGTACTATATCGCAAAAGGTGTCAAAATTAGCGTAATTGAATCAAGGCTGCACAACGATATCAACAAAAATATTTTGTTTTGTTGAATATCAAATAAAAATTAACAAAAAAATTTTGTTTTGTTGAATATCAAATAAAAATTATTGAAATTATTTCGTTTCGTTGATTATCAAAAAAAAATTATCAAAATTATTTTGTTTCGTTGATTATCAAAAACAAAATAATAATAAAAATTTTGTTTCGGGCTTACGGCTTCATTTTACTTTGAATTCTTATTAACGTTATTTTTTTTGATAATTTTTTTTGTTGGCTACCGAAACAAAATTTTTTCAATATTTGTTTTTTGATAATCAACAAAACGAAATTTTTTTTCATAATTTTTTTTGATAATTATCAAAACAGTATTTTTTTGTTCAGCACTTAACGTTAAAATTTTTCAAAGTTGAATGAAAACAAAATATTTTTTTGGTTATTGATAAAAAATAACGTTAATGTGCAGCCCTGAACTGAATACAGAGTTCTATATATTTATGTATGTTAAGGTAAATTTCAAATAAATAAGCGAATTTAAATTTCGAAAAAATTAGCCACTAATAGGGTGTGTCGAAATACTTTTTTGAGGGTTTTCTTAACGCAAGACCCGTTAAAACTTGCGTGTTTCATAGCAGATTACGAAATAGTATAATAAGTAACGTCCGCAACTCACTTTTTGTGGTTAAGACAGCGACATCATACTATATTAGCGCGAAATTGCTGAGATAGAAGTTCACTGGAAAAATAACGAATTTTTTAAAAACGGCAATAAACGGCAATAATATTTTTGCATGGCTTTATTAAATACACTTTACTTAATAATATAGCGTCTTTAGTTTTGTGAAGAATTGTGTAGTTATATAACTTTTTGTCTACGAAACACAAAAATTATAAATTTTTTTTAACATAATATACCTTTCGCAAAGCACTTCAAAGCTACCCTAATACACTTACAAACATGGAAAAACTCTTACCAGTAAATTCTTCTTACTTTTTCCTACGTTATCCATAAAAATGTGCACTTGTTTTCAATCAAGCTTAATTTTCCAATATTAAAAAATTTACAGCAAAAAAAAAATACGAAAAAACTTTAATATTATTGTGGCGAAAGAGCTGACTTTGATGGCTTGTCAGAAACTAATGGTAGCCAGATGTATTGAATTAAACTGGTTTTTAGGTGCAATAGTATATGTACTATTGGAAAATGCATGCCTTTTTTGAACACTTAAAAGTTTAAAAATTGGGTTTATGCCAAAAATTTGGATTTGGGACCAATGTGCCCTGTAGGAATTGAGCCTACTACAGAAGCCCGAGCTTAATTGTGATAAGGTGACGCGGGTTTCTCTGGACAACTCCAGTTCTTCTGCAGTTATTGGTTGTGGTTGGTCTCTAATTATTATGTAAGCGGGGTGGGTTGAAACGAAGTTGGAGACTGTTTCGTTGTGTATCTCCTTTAATGCCTGCCTGTATGTTGTGGGGTGTCTGGGTTGAGATTGAAGAGATGCTTTTTGATGTGCCGGGCGGCGGTTCGGGCTCCAGTAGATGGTTGTTTGGATGCCCTCTGCGGTAGCATCCCAGGAGAAACTGTTTGCTAAGCATGTTATGATTCTCAACTGCGAGCACCTGTGCCTCGTGATGTAGGTGGTGTTCCGGCGACATGAGTAGACTTCCCGTAGCGGTACGTAACGCCGAATTTTGGCAGGGTTGGAGTTTCTTCCACTGCGTGCTGCAAGTCCCCGCCAGCCGTCATTTACTTCTTTGAAGTATAGCTGCTGTTAACGCGCGGCATACATAAACTCTTCCACGATAGTGGAAGTGGAACGGATGTGTCCACTCAGGCAACTTCGTTTGCCTTCTCTTTTCCCAGTATGTTACCCACAGTGTACAGGCATCAATAAAAGGTGAATGGCAAACTGCATAGCTATCGTATTTAGAGATCTGCGGCAATTTTCCACGGTTCAGTTCCAAGCGCTTTCAGTGCAGTCTGCATGTCTGAGAAGATGTAAATGTCTTTACATTCGCTTTGCCTTGCTTTTAAGGACTCAATCTTTACTTTACATATGCATATCGAAGGCCATTTTGGAAGGTTGTCTGGGTATTCATGTTTTCTTATTTACTTCTTGCAATAATTGTATAAGAAATTATTAATAAAACAAAATATTTCACGCTTTTCATAGTAACTGATTGGTTGCTTTTGGTCTACTCAATTTCACTGCCATTGATGTTTCCACACTTATTATTCCTTTATGCTACTACATTCAGTAACTATGATAATACATATGCCTTAGAAATAGAAAATAGCAGATGATAAAAACTCTAAAATGTTATTTTTTTTTTTCTTAAGGCTCGATATATCAATATCCAACCAGAAGGAATTTACCTTTCATTACATATTTAATGACAGCCGCCGCCTTGCTTTTGTCTTTGTCCTTGTCTATAGTCACCATCAGTCAGTCCGTCCGTGGAACGGTCGAACAAACAATTTCACAACGCACAAAACGGTAGCATATTTTGCCGCCTTAATCCTTAAGCCTTAAAAGGTAAGTAAGTACATATTTGCGGTGTAAGAAGAAACAAAAGATGCATTTTCAAAGACTCTGGTGGGGTGTATGGATAACAATTATGTTAGGAAATTAAACAAAAATGGGATAAGACAAATTGAAAAATGTTGAGCTGCGTATAAAATGAAGTAGCTGTAGGTGATGTTTTTAGTTACATACATACATACATATGTATGTATATGCGGTATTGGAATTAACAAAAGGATTTGAAGTGCACTAATTCTTCTGCGGCGCACAGTTGATTGAATTCTGTTTGAAGGAACGTAAGTATGTGCGTACATACATTTAAGCCAAGCCAAATTGTGGTTGGGTTTGCTTTTCACTGAGCGTAAAGTACAGCGTGTGTAAATTAATTCGATCAGCGCCTTCTTTTTTTTATACGTTTTAAGTGAATGAATCCTGTTATTTTTATTCAATTGACGCATAACCGGACGACGGCGGCGGCGGCATGAGCTCTTTATTCACAACCAGCTCAGATATGTCAGTTTATCGGAGGTGATGAACTGAGAAAAAAAGAGATTGAAAGTTGATAAGATGTTGACAGAGTCGCTGCCGATTGAACTACACGGTACATATATTTTCTTTTATTCTTCATAAGCCCTTCGCTTTGTCACGTCTCACTTGGGTTTCTAAGATATGTGTGTAGGTATCTATTCACTTGTGTTCTTCATAACGGCCTATAGGCTTGGACGAATTATCGTGAACTGTGTAAGGTGAGCAGAGTCTATTGAAGCTGAGAAAGAGTGAGTTGAGAACGAGAACATGCTATTGGACATGAGAAAACGGCGAAAATAGAAACCGAGAATAGTCAATTCGCAATGTGAAAATTTAAATTAAAAATTAGAACAATCAATCGTAAATGCGAAAGACTTAATTGAAAATCAGAATAGCCAATTGAAAATGAAAATAATCGAATTAAATTGAGTTGAAAGCAATAATAGTGTCTCTTCTTCAATTGAATATGAGAATGAACACGAGAATAGGAAATCCTAAATGCACAAGAGTGTGGTACGCCGATGATATCGATATCATTGGCACTAACACTCGCGCCGTATGTTCTGCCTTCTCCAAGCTGGATAAAGAGGCTAAGAAAATGGGTTTGGCGGTTAACGAGGACAAGACGAAGTACCTCCTGTTATCACACCAAGAAACAGCACGCCTCGGCAGCCATGTCACTGTTGACTGTTGAGGACTTCGTCTATTTGGGAACCAGCATTAACACCAAAAATGATGTCAGCACGGATATCCAACGAAAATTCACGCTTGCCAATAATTGCTCCTTTGAACTAAGTAGGCAACTGAAAAGTAAAATACACTCTCGACGAATAAAAATCACGCTCTACAGGATGCTTATCATGCCAGTCCTCACGTATGGCGCAGAAGCATGGCCGATGTCAACATCAAATGAGGTGGAACTTGGAGTATTCGAGAGGAAAGTCCTTCGGAAGATTTATGGCCCTTTGCGCGTTAGCGACGACGGGTATCGAGATTTAATGATGAGCTGTACGAGCTTTACGCAGACATCGACATTGTTCAGCGAATAAAGATCCAGCGGCTGCGTTGGGCAGGTAATGTCGTGAGAATGGATGAAGGCGCTCCAGCCAAGAAAGTATTTCTATCGAAACCCGCTGACCGCAAAAGAAAAGGGAGACCTCCACTGCGTTGGGAAAATCAGGTGGACAGCGATGCTGCCTCTTTAGGTGTTCCCAAGTGCAAGCACTATGCTGCACGAAACAGAAGCAATTGGCTCTGTTGGACTCGGCCAGAATCGTCTAGACGGTTAAGCGCCAATCAAGAAGAAGAAATGTAAAAACATCAATTGAAAATACCCAATGGCGAAAATGTTGCTTACAGAATCCATTAGGTCATGCAGATATCTAAGGCTGTAATTCACACCACCTCATATACAGATCTGTTATACATTTTCATATACATGGCCGCAAAAGTAGAGTGAACGCCTACACGGTACATACAAAGTAATCAGGGTAGTGTAGTGTTCATCAAATGAGCATATCACTAACTAGCATACATTGTAAGCTATAGGTAGGCAGTTCGAATCTTACTTCGCCAACGTTGTAAGGTGGATGTAGGCGGACTAAATACAACTCCGTTTACATTGTAAGCTGTAGGTAGGCAAATCGAATCTACTTTTGCTTAGCTTGTAAGGTGAACGTAGGCGGACTGAATACATTTCCGCTTACATTGTAAGCTGTAGGTAGGCAGATCGAATCTACCTCCGCTTACATTGTAAGTTGTAGGTAGGCACCTCGAATCTTTCTTAGCTTACCTTGTAAGGTGAATGTAGGCGGATTGTACACAATTCCGTTTACATTGTAAGCTGTAAGTAATTAGGGTGGCCCTTAATTTGAAAAGTGGCCCTCGATTTCCCCCCCTAGAAATATGTTAATGGTCAAAAAACATAGATATACGAAGTTTTAGGCCGATCAAAAAAGATTTAGAGGTCGCTCAAAGAGCATGAAGTTCCAAGAATTACGATTTCTTGCTTTTTTTTATTTTATTCCCCTGTATTCTATATATTATAGACAACTTGACATTGTACATATTTTCCGTGAATTTCCCAAGTTATTATCTTTTCAAAATGACTAGGATCTTATAAATCGGTCAATTATTAATAGAGTAACAGAATAAAATAACTGGCGTCTCCCATATTTACAGTGATATTTGTATTGTGAATAAGCTATTTATAATAAACATCGTTGCAATTGTGAGGCGCACTCGCTTATAAGCGATAATTATTTGCAAGTTGTCGTTATAACGGGATTACTTCTATTCAAAATTAATTTTTGGTTAGTGTGCTTAGAGGACAAACGTGACATAGAGTAAATTTAATATAAATACGAGAATGGGTGGATATAGATTTAGATCAAAAATTTATTTAGTAGGAACTTCATGTCCTCAAATTCTTGGCGCAAAACTACCGTCAAATAAACAAGTGTTGTCAGTTTTTTTCCATAATCATAACACAGTGAAATTACCGATACGTAAAAGTGCCAGATTAGCTGTAAAGGAAGTATCAGTGTTTTGGGAGAAAGCTAGAATCCCCATAAAAAGTGAAATTAAATGTATCGCGAAACTGGAAAATATGCACAAAGAATGGCAGGCCATTAAAAAAAATAAAAATCGTTCAAATTATAAACAAAAAAATAAAGAAAGGCAATTCAGTGAAAAGTTGGAATATTTATTTGATATTGCGCATAACAATGCTCTTCAAATGCTAAAAATTGAATCCGACAAGCAGTTTTTAGTAAACCAACGTAAGAAAGGACGGCCGGGATCTCTTTGTGTTGTTGATAACAAAACTGCGAAGTTGGAAAAAAGAAAACAACAACGTCTAGAGGATGAAATAAGAAGAAAGGCAAAATATTTTAACAGTATCCAAAGTGATATGGACGTTGTTAACACAGAAGGTATGTTTATATTTAATAAATTTTATTATTTTTTATTATCGTGAATCACGTTTGTAAGCTCAAAATAGAATAATTTCGTGAGTTTAGTTACATACATATCGAGGCATAACCGCCAAGTTAACGTAAGGAGCATATTAAAATTTTTAGAAGATAACGTTTTCTTTTGTAAATATTTACGTAAATGCGCTAATAATTTCTATGAGGTTTTGCTGCATTATATACCTAAAGTGGATTAAATCCTCATAAAAAAATTCACTGAAATATGTGGCTCATTTACGTAGATACATATTAAGAATATTTAATATTTCGACACAATTTCTGGAGATAGATCCGTTACACTGGCATGAAACAGACACTTACAAGATAGGAAGAGATACTGTTGCAAGTATAAAAGTGGTAAATGACACAGCAGAGCGCGGCGTTAAGCTCATAGAAGAATATAACAGAATCCTAACAAATAATGAACAGGAAAAACAGTATTTATTACAAGTGGTAACTGAATATAGAAAAGAATACGAATCACACAATAAGTCTTCGTTAATTAAATCATAAATTATTTAATTAAAACATTAATTTCATTTTAATTAAACGTTAATTAAATCATAAATTATTTAATTAAAACATTAATTTCACATAAATTCGGAATTTTCACAATTTCTAAAAATATGTACATCTATACATACGTATGTATACACTTTAAATACACACTATGTAATAAAAAACCTACTGCGTGCTTGATGACTAGCATGGTGTTTTTGATATTTATTTTTAACATTTTTACCAGCTCACCGATTTTTGTAAGTTATACCATATTTAAAAGATAATAACTTGTGGAATTCGCGAAAAATATGTACAATGTCAAACTGTCTATAATATATATAGTATATAGGAATAAATTCCAAAAAAGCAAAAAAATCGTAATTTTCTGAACTTTAAGCTCTTTGAGCGACCTCTAAATCTTTTTTGATTGGTCTAAAACTTCGTATATCTAGATTTTATTACTATTCGCACATTTTGATGGGGGGAAATCGCGGATTGAAGCACTTTTTTTCCCCCCATACAACTAAGGGCCACCCTAATGTACATATGCAATGACTTTCAGATAATACAGCAAAGAAAGTTACACAAATGGCTAATAACTGCTTCACACATAGGCTTGCCCAGCCAATTTATGCTGGGACTGCCACTGGTATGTACACATGGAATCGTGCAAAATTAGGGAAACTCAAGAAAAAACCACATAAAACACAAAAAAAAAACCGAAATCCGCCAATAATCCACTATACCTACATAGGGAGAACGTCCATGAAGAAGTGGTGCATTTTTTTGGCAGTTTATTATGTTTTATACAATTTTAAACGATAATATTTGCTGGCTACCAGCGCTTGATTCAAAAATGTATTTGAAAAAAAAAATTTCAAACAAAATTTCTTCAATATGATTGTTATTTTGTTTCTATGGAATTTCCGAATTTATTATAGCAACACAAAAACAATGAAGAAAAACAGAAAAATGAACAAAATTCATTTTTGTGAACCCAACTTACTTTTTCATACACATTGTATGTTGGCATTGTTCATAATGTGTAGTATACATCACTGGGGAAAAGTAGTGTGGTAGGCAATGTTCGCCGCTGGGTAAGAATTCTCAATAGTAAATGAGAAAAACTAAATTGAAAATGAGAGAGCGCCAGTTGAAACTGATAATAGGCAATTGAAAATGGCAACAGCCAATTTCAAATGCGAAAGCGTCGTTTGAAAATAAGAATAACACAAGGTGAGGATATCAAGCTAACACTGCAAGTTATAGAGCTTTCTACTCATTAAAAGAACCATAACTTGAAGCTTCTAGCAAACAACAGGCTTTAGGTACCAAAATGAAACGAAACCAGCACTTCTACGAAAAATGTTAGAGGGATATATCTACGTATGTACATACGTGCTATCCAGATCCCAGAAGATACACCCTGACTGACACTACATTATTCCAAAAATCTGATCTATCAAACCGCCCTCAAGCATGCATACTCCTATCACATATCAACATATAACATATGCATAGCATACCATATGAAGGAAAACACATTTTACATGACGCAGGCGACACACAAAGCAACATACACACACGCAACACCCATCAGCATCATCTTCATAACTCCCCAACAACATCACCACCGCCTGCTGTCACCTTATGAGCGTGCGCGAATCTACTAAATTTTTGTTGCAAAACTCGCAACTCGCAACTCGCAGCTCACAGCTTGGCATCCACCTTTTGGGTGCACTTGAGCAACTCAATTGAATGTGTGATTTATGCTGTAAGATAGACGCTAACGACGGACGACGATGACGAAGAAGAAGGCTACAAAGACTACGAAAGACGTGTGTATGTTATGTCGTCGTAAAAATTGCTCTTATATCAAATCAGAATTTTAGATACACATACTCTGCTTTTCTATTGAATCTCGTCTTATGCTTTTACCTACTGCTTGTTTTATGCAATAAAATGAAAACAAAAAAAAAAAAAAAACAACCCAAGCAGCCAGCGCAGCCAAGCAGCACATTTTGCGAAGACAAGTTAGGCTTTTCGGCCGTCACATCACCACCCAAACCTTCTCTATCAGCAACATCGTCGTCCGACCTAAAAAAGGCGTCGCGCTCCATTTCATGCCGCCGTTTTTATTGTTTCTTGTTCTGTTCGGTATTTCATTGTTTTTGTTCTCGTTGGTTGTTGTTTATGCGCTACTGCCGCTAATGCCGTTGCTGATGATGTTTTACGGCCACTATGAAGACTGTGAATTCGCACTGTGGGCAGTAGCGTTCATTCTACTACAAACCTGTTAAATAATGATTATTAATCGTAATGATTACCGGCTTGATTGATTATTTTTTCAACTGTCCATTTAATGATTGATTACCCATTGTTTTCAAATTTTAATGATTATTTTGCAATTACCATTAAAAAAAATCAAAAAAAATCATAAAAAATCAAAAAAAAAGAAAAATAATCATAAAAAATCAAAAATAATCAAAAATAATCAAAAAAAATTATTTTGATTGTTTTTGATTATTTTTGATTATTTATGATTTTTTTTGATTTTTTTTGATTTTTTATGATTTTTTTTTGATTTTTTTTGATTTTTTTTAATTTTTATCAATATGGTTTAAAGAAATATGCACATTTGTACGTATGCAGGTATGTATATAGCCCTTTAAGGCAGACTCCCGACGGTAGCTTGATGGTAGTACCGGGGGGTTCGATACGATGAGCGTAGGTGGTGTAGTGCGGTTAAAGTCCCACACTAACAGGATAAAGGCTCTATATGCTTCCTCCTCGTATATTTGTGCAGAGAGGCATACACATTTATACATATCTTACAAGCTTGGAATTATTGTTAATTTGTCATTGACCGTACATGGTACGATGCACGTTCATATCTAATTATTTATCTTTATGAAAAATTGTTTAAAGTGGCCAAATCAAACATTTTAGTGTAACATTCGCTGACTTTCGAGACTTTATGACATTCATGAATGAGGAAAAGAAGCGATACATAGTCTCATTTTCATTAATTTATACAGTGAATTATGTGTGTTATTTATGGAGATGTTATAGTCCAAAATGTCTATATCTGAACAATCCGTTGTATGGGACCTATATTTTATAGTGGTCCAATTTCTCTTAAGAAGTCACCCAAGTACCAAATTTCAAGTAGATATCTCAAAAAAATGAGGGATTAGTTTGCGTTTATACAAACGACTCAGCTCATGATCCTCATCATAGCGGTTATATTTTGGTGGATCTGTCATGCCTCCTTCTGCATTTTCCGTCAGTTTGTCTGTATATTTTATTGCCAAATTTGAAATAATTCTGGTCCAGGGTTATTTTCAGCGTATTTACGATCTCTGTTGCAATGTCTTTGTTCGTTTTCTCTGTCAGTATTTTAGTTAGAGCTTTTAGTATTTCTGTCTTTGGTATCGAGGGGTATAGATCCTTCACGTAAAATGATACCAGTTTTGAGTCCTTGGGTACGTTCAGAATTCTCAGTTTGTTGACTAGTTCCGTTGTGTTTTTGATTGCGTGTTTATTGGACAGGTCTAATTTCTCGGCTAGTAGCATATTTAGATGTTTTGAAAGTCTATATCCTGGTGCCGATTTATGGTTTACTATTGGTCGCATAGGTGTTCCTGTTTTGTGGATTTTAGGTAGTGCGATCAGTGATGGGGCAGATGGATTCATTGCTGTGAGAGTGTAGGCTACTTTGCTGTCTCTTATATTTTTCGCTTGTTTTATTGCACGCTTTATTGTCATTTGGTATTCTTCCGTTGGGTCTTTTCTCATCACTCCGCAGCCCATTTCTTTGATTAGTTGACCTGTTTTTGCGGTGTATTCCTCTTCCTCCATTAGCACAGTTGTATTTCCTTTGTCTGTTTCACACTTCATCAATTTTTTCAAAAAAGGAAAAATTCTTAATTTCATATAAGTTGTATTTATTGTTCATCATACGCCATACCGTTTCAGCCCTAGTTATTGCCCTATTGTATTCTTTTAAAAGGCAGAACTATTACGTACTTACGTTCCGACATTGTTCCTCAAATAGGATTATTTGGGAATTTGTATTCGTCTTCGCGTGCCTACTACATAATAAAGCAGTAGACGATTTGCTATGTTGCAAATAGATTTACGTAAAGATAATCTCTGTCATAATCAGAATTCTTTATTCGCTCTTCCCTGTCCTTATACTGAACCTAGAAATGAATCTTCCCCAGGTGTAGGAAGGGTTTGTATCCGTATCTACTAGTACGAAAAACTTCGAACGAGCCAATGTCTATACAAATTTTGTACTTCTAAATTTGTCGACATTTTAATTAGTGCAGTTGTCGCTGTAGAATACACAATGACTTGGATACACCTGTCCCCATATTTACTGCAGGGTTACGTACTTTAATATGCGTTCACATACATTTGTACAAACAAACTTTATGCCTCTCTGACCAAACATACATGCCTACCTGAATACTTATGTGCATGCGTATCCAAATTTCTTTACAACAATATTGAAAAAAATCAAACAAAATAAAAAAAAAATCAAAAAAAAATCATAAAAAATCAAAAAAAATCAAAAATAATCATAAAAAATCAAAAATAATCAAAAATAATCAAAATAATTTTTTTTGATTGTTTTTGATTATTTTTGATTTTTTATGATTATTTTAGATTTTTTTTGATTTTTTTTGATTTTTTTTTGATTTTTTTTAATGGTAATCATTAAAATTACTTATTTTCAGCAAAAGAATTAAAATAATGATTACCAATTAAAAAACAAAACAATTTAATTGATTACTAATCCTAATCGGAATTTAACAGGTCTGTTCTACTATAGAAAGTAAATAAATGATCAATTTAATTAATTTCAATTTGCAGTACAGTTCAGTTTTTGAATACCGGCAAAGCAATCTCCACGAAAGGATAAAAAGTAAAGGTCAAGGCTTTTAAATAAGCTAACACTGCTTACAGCGACGTGAACAGGCTCCCTCAGCGGGTTAGGGGGCTAGATAATACCCGTGGTAAGGAGTGTCTGTCGTAAGAGGCGACTAAAATCCACCGGCCTAGAAGGTCGATAATGGCCAAAAAAGTCGTTCGCATGACAGTCAGGTTAGTGTCAGAAGGGACTAGTACCCGAGCGTACCGGATTTATCCGGCAAAAGGACTGTCACTTTCTCTACACTCCCCAAAACCTTCGAGGAGTGTCTTACTTATTTAATTGGCACGTAACCGTCTAGACGATTTTGGCCGAATCCAACATAGCGCGCCAGCTATTTCTGTTTCGTGCAGCGTGGCGCCATTTGGGAATACCTAGGGAGCCAGCATCACTGTTCACCTGATCTTCACAACGCAGTGGAGGTCTCCCCTTCTGTGTTCAGCGGGTTTCGACAGAAATACTTTCTTGGCCGGAGCACCTTCGTCCATTCTCACGACATGACCTGCCCAGCGAAGCCGCTGGATCTTTATTCGCTGAACAATATCGATGTCTGCGTACAGCTCGTACAGCTCATTGTTAAATCTCCGTCAATACTCGCCCTCGCCAACGCGCAAATGTCCATAAGTCCTCCGAAGAACTTTCCTCTCGAATACTCCAAGCGCCATCTCATCTGCTTTTGATATAGTCCATGCTTCTGCGCCGTACATGAGGACTGGAACGATGAGTGTACTGTAGAGTGTGATTGTGGTTCGCAGAGAGAGGACTTTACTTTTCAGTTGCCTACTTAGTCCAAAGTAGCATTTATTGGCAAGAGTGATTCTTCTTTGGAGTGTCTTGGTGGCTACAACAACAATAACACGTGAACGGACAGTGTATAAAAGTCAAGTAATCTAAATCATATTGCCGCCAAGACGAGAACATCGAACTTGCAGATGAATGGACGACCTAGCCAGACGTTCTGTTATAAACTGAACGTTTTCTTATGCTCTATTGCTCCCGACTTTCTTCCTTCTTTTTCTTCTACATTTATATATGAAATGCCCAGAGAATAGAATTGCTTCTCATCATAAGCCGTGCCTGACGCCAAAAATCTCTGTTTTGAAAATGATGAATGAGTTCAGACGGCGAGAATGGAATACGAATTTGGTTGTTCAGCGAAACTGCTGCTCCCTGCACTTTCCATACATTCGCTTTTGCAGCCGTTTATTTATATCTTCTTATGCACACTGTCGCTTCTGCATACTCTTCATGAGAGAATAGAACTGTGAAATTCCAGTTTCCGTTCAGTAAGAACTTGAGGCTTTTAAGTATTTTACCATAACCTTGTTCAACCGTGCGTAAGTGGAGGTAGAAAAGTACCGACTTTTACAAACATATGTAATACGAAAATGCCCCACAATGCGACGGTAATATCGAAGCTGTCGTTAATGACAATATGTACTTTCGTTCGTTCGTTCGTTGTTGTTGTTGCTTGTCGCCCATTCCGCTACATACTAACATACATATTTATTTCCTTATCGACATACGTGCATAAAATACTCCTCTCGCCTAGATACTTTATATAATTTAGGGTAAAAATCAGCAGACAGACATGCATAAATACATACATACATGTAAATACAAATTTTTAATCATTTCTTTTTTACGTTTCTCGCTAAAACAATAGCCAATGTTGAGCAACTATGTACATATGTGGATACAGAAGATACCCTGCAAAAAACGGAACTAATCCTTACACTCATGTATAAGCCAGTTGCTTGTGACAATAAAGCAGTTCCAAAGCGGGCATGACAGGACTAGCCCACTCCTAGGACATCGCAATGTTAATTGGACCAATATTTTTTTATATGAAATGTTTCTGTTTTTGGACTAGTCTTTTGTGTGACTCCTTAGGGCGATCGTCGAAGCGAGCGATGCTCGTAGCAAATTACGATAGTGTAGCTGAATGGCACTAGCCCAATGATTGACACATGTGGCAAGTTTGTCGCTAATTGACTGTGGCACAAATGTAGCAAGTAATCCAATAATTTTTACAGGTTATGTACGTACATATGTATATAAATAGTGAGTGCACATCTACATATGTGCATGTATATTTACCCGGTCTAAAAAAGTAGTACGCTGGCAGCTCTGCCTCTGTTATGCACAGAGTTGCAATTACACAGGCCGACAAGAAATTTGACCATAAACCAGACCATACTTTTCTAAAGGTTTTCGATGCGCTGAATTCAAATCTGGACGTCAAGATTTTGAGATATCCTAACCTAAATGTGCAAAAAACACCGTTTTTGCCTATTTTTGAGGTTATATATAAACGACAGATTTTTTTGTTAAAAAAGCCCACATAGCATCTTAAAGAAGAAGTCTTTCTCTTACGAATGACCTTGAGTTTGCTCAAATATCTTTTTTTTCGCTAAGATAGAGCAATTTAAAGTTTATGTCTTAAGAGTTTGTGGTATTGTGTTTTGTGGGCTTGTGGTGTTTAAGCATTTATAAACTTTAAATTGCTCTATCTTAACGAAAAAAAAGATATTTGAGCAAACTGAACGCCATTCGTAAGAGACTTAGGCACTCTGCACACGGAGCGTACTGCTTTAGACGCGTATTAGATACTACAGACGAAAGTTGTACGCTTTGATGTCGCGCACGTATATTTCAATTGACGGCTGCACACGAGTCGTCAGCTTCATGCATTCGTCAAAGTATGCTGGCTACATGTCGCTTGGGTAAAGCAGTGCTGGTAGCTAGGCGTACTACGCTTAGAAAACAGGAAGAAGAAGATGTTTGTTTACATTTTTCCACTTGGTTCAATTTATGAAAGCAGTAAAATTTGTGCAAAAAATCGGAAAAAATGAGTGTATAATGAAAGAAAATGGAAGATTCCGTAAAATTTTTCATCTTTTCTATTTAAAGCTTCGAAATTTAAAGCAAATACCATATTATTAATTTGTTTGTTTGTTTTGTGCAGCGAAGTTTCATGTCGCTTCGTGTGCAGATCTTGAGGCGCGGAGAAATCGACGCTACATGAAATGTCTCGTACGCGTCTATGACGATACGCCTCGTGTGCAGAGTGCCTTATGTTTTAAAAATCTTTCCATAATAGTTATTTCAAATATATTTTTTTAAGTCTTCAAAGACTTTTATATTGAAAAAAGTCTTTGAGTAATTATTATCCGTAACAAATTGTTTTTTATATCTTCAAAGACTTTCATTGAGACAAAGTTCAAAAGTCTCAGAAAATTTTCAATAACTTTCATATAAGTATAAAAAAGAATAACTTTCATATAAGTACTTCAAAGTTCAAGCAAATTTCCAATTTGAAATTGTATGAAAGATTTTTATCGAAGATATAAAAAATAAATTTGTTACTCAAAATAATTACTTAAAGATATTTTTGAAATTCGTCTCAATGAAAAAGTCTTTGAAGACTCAAAAAACAATTTGTTACGGATAATAAATACTCAAAGACTTTTTTCAAATTTGTCTCAATATAAAAGTCTTTGAAGACTTAAAACAAAATCTCTCATTCATAATAATTACAAAAAGACAAAAATATCTCAGAAATAACTATTATGGAAAGACTTTTAAAATATGTTTCTTTCAATAATAATTATTTTTTGATTTTTATTTTTTCTCTTATAATAATTGCAACTCTGTGCATAACAGAGGCAGAGCTGCCAGCTCTGGCTGCTTCTAATTCTCTCTTATAATTTTCAGGCATTATTTCGTAAGCCTTTAAATCTGCGGTTTTAATTCTTAAATGAGACTTATGCCGTTTTCGTTTCTGGAAAAAATGTTGCCCTGCTTGATTTTCTTAGCCATATTGTAAGCTTGTGTGGTAATTTCAGCGAATATTGACCTCTAGCTAAGTCAGAGGGCATCATTATCTACAAAACCAGCCATTAAAAACGAAGACAGGTTACGTAATTTCATAATTGAGATATTAAAGGGTAACATTTTATGCCAGAATCGAAAACGCCATTAGATTTTTTGGTGGGTACATTCTTGATTTATAATATGGATGACAGCCGTTGACCTCGCCATCGTGCGTTTGTAAAATAAAGAATTTTTGACTTAACGCTAACTCACAAACTCTCACAGATAATCGCATTCATTGAAGTGCATACTTCAATACTTTTCATTAAAAAAAAAAACAAAAACAAATTAAAAAAGAGAGAATAATAAAAATATCAACTCGTACACACATTTGTACACATCATGATCCAATTAACAGGTCGGTCAATGATACATACACACAAACATGCCGTGAGCTGAATGTCAAACGGAATGTCAAAACTGAAAGGAGAACGAAATAATTTGACATTCAGCTCACGAGCGAATGATGGAGAAACTCGGAGAACGAAGAATTTGACCAATAGTAAACACGAATATATGTATAGAATATGCAGAAGTAGAGAAATTGGATAGCTGTTGAAAAAGAAGAAGAAGTCAGCTGATCTAAAGAGCCGACCTGTATTGGTGGATCCTGGTACTCATCTAACCCCGCTCTCGCTACAGCAGATTCATGTCAAGAGCGAAAGGATTAATGTAATACATTGGTGGGCAAATGAAATGTAAGCATGTATTGGTAACCGCGAGCGTAAAGTGGCTACCATGGGACAAAGAACATTTGCAGTCAGTTGATTAACAAACAACAGCGAAGCAACGTCGTGCGCCGCTTGATTGTTTTATGATACTATTTATGCGCGTACCTATATGTGTTTCTCACTCGCACTGTTCGCAGTGAAAAATTATTTAGAATTGCCCTAAATGCTTTCATTCATTAAATAGCGCATAATTTACTATTGCATAAAAAATAAAAGCAAAGCGACGATACGTGTCATCCCTTTGCTTGCTGAAACACAACTGCCATGAAAATTCTGTTCTAACACCACTGTGACTCCATTGATTTTTCGCTCTCAACAGCAACTGAAATAAGAGCGTAAGAATACGTGTGCTGAGAGTAACTGCTCATATGAGTCAAAATGCCCATCAGTGATGTAATATAAGTGGCGAATAGAAGGTGAATACGGAAGCGAGGTGAACAGAATGCGAATGAGATGAAGAGTGATGAGTTGAGCTGGCATAACCAGTGTTGCCGCAGCCTAAAAAAATTCATCGTTTTTTTCGTATCATCGAAAATTTTTTGGAAAAAAAAACTTAAATTAATCAAAAAAGCTGTTTTTGGGCTTTTAACCCGTATAACAATTTGATGCGGCAATTTTTTTTTTCGTATCACTGAAAAATTTTTGAAAAAAATTAAATTTAATAAAATAAGCTGCTTTCGTGCTTTTAACGTGACATTGTTTTTTTATTACATTTACCAATATCAAATATAAAGATAATGAAAAGTTAGGTATCATTTTAGATTTTTCGAATTCAATTTAATTCAAGAAAATCACAAAGGTTATTAAAATAATGGTTAACATACAACATAACGCTCTTTGCTCATGCCTGCCATGGGCAGTGATGCCTACTATACAGTTTGATAAAATGTTGCCCATTTTTGGTATTTGCAAGACTTTCACAATACAAATTTTTCGCGGCAAACACAGGTTGTTACAATTTTTAGAAAATCTTAAAAATGAAAAAGAATATGTTAATATTCTTTGATTTTGATTAAATCGTATCAAAATTATCTGATGCTGATTAAAAAGGTATCAAATTTGTTCTACGTCAAAATAAAAAGTATCTACGTATCTTGGGCTTAAAAAAGTATCACATTTGATACGATTGTATCAAAACGGCATCACTGGGCATAACACTGAAGTGGGTGGTAGGTAGGTGGTGGCATATAAAATGTGTTGTGTTGAGTAGGGATGTGATATTAAACTTAGCTAGGCAAGAAAAACCGAGATGTGGTAGGGTGTGGTGGGCTGAGTTAAAGCGACATATGTACGTGGAGGTAAGGTGAGCCATTTCGGTGTGTGGCAAGCTTTTTTCTATAGTGTTGATATGGTGTTAGGTTGGGTTGACTCAAAAAAGACGCATGCGATGACTTCCAACTGCTCGCCCATCATACGCATAAAGTCAACGGAAATAAAGAAAACTCTAAATTAACAATCATCAACTCACCTGCCGAAACTAACGGGTTGCTTCCCTTTAATTTCCGTTTTTCTACAGTTTTTGTTATTGCTTCAAATTTTTCAGTCTCTTGTTGTTGTTGTTTTGCGAACGTATGTAGATATGTAACAGTCTTACTTCTTCGCAACGATTAGTTTTTTGAACTTAAAGTCGTTTCATTATGCGCCAACCAAAAAACCCATATATTCATTACCCATGCTCAGAAGTAATAAAACCCAAGATGCTTCGGTTCATTCGTTAGTTACTTCTCTTCGTTTTGTTTATTTGTGTTTGTCGTGACAACTGCTGTTGCTGTCTTCTAATTCTAACTGTTTCTAATGCCATTTCAAATGTTTTTCGCCCCAAAATTCTATTTCCGTCACTACTGATTGTGTTGCGCCTGCTACTGTTGCTCCAGCTACCTAGATATACCATTGTTGTTGTCGCATGTACTCTTCTTTTTAGATTGCTGTGCTGCTTTCCTTTTCTTAAGTCAGCGCAAAACGAAAAGTCGAAATATGTATACCCTTGCTTGAGATTTATGTATATTCATTTGCATATGAATATAAATAAGAGTGTACAGGTGCAGTATGTGTCCATAGAATTATGAAAGGTTACGATTAAGTAAATTGTAAATAAATTAATAAAACTAATTGTGTATTTTTGGACTTCAATTTTAGCATAACTATCTGGTACCTAGTAAATATCAAATATAAATCTCAGTCAATAAGAGAAACTAACACTGACACTAGTTAGTTCAAGCAAAGCTACTGATGTTAGACCAGCCACACATGACGGCAGAACACGCACAGAAATACAAGGAGATCGAGGGTTTTTGGTAACCGACGTTTTCTGCCTGCCCAAGTTCTGCGCGTTTTCTGCCGTCATGTGTGGCTGGTCTTAGGGTGGCAGGTTTTACACGGTTGGTGACTGCATTAAAAATAAGTATGAATTGCAGCTCTTTGAGAATTACAATTTTTACAGCATTGAAAGCATTATCGGTTATTTGGTTTGGAGCAAAAAATTTCCAAAGAATAAGAGCACATTTTTCGCAGTACTCAGCTGGAACCATTTCTACCATTTATAGCATGTCTCAACATAACGTCGTTCGCTCTTTTTTTTTATCTGTATTCGCTCTCTCAATCGTCGTTCGGACTTCGAATCCGGTACCGAACCTCGCTAATTTCCATATAAAATTCTGAGAGCGAATAATGATTGAAATACATACGTTATTCGTTCTCAAAACTCGCCAACTCCGATAATGTCGACGCATTCTCAAATTTTGTATCGCAAATCTATTTAAATCTCGGACACCAAAACCTAAACGCAGAATTGAGCGAAAATACATACATACGTTGAAGAAGAACAATAATATTATTATTATATAAGAAATATCAAACTGAACGACGATCAGCTACGCGCAGACGGGTTATTTCGCAAGATTATTCCCTACATTATTCGACTGCGAATTATGTGGAGACGGGCTTTTAAAGTAAAGATTAACAAATATATACTTGCTTGCTCGAAGTTTATTTTGTATCGTTTTAGATTCACAAAAAATTTATCCTGACTGTTTTCAAAGCCAAAGAACGAAACCACCCTTAAGCTCAAAACATTGGTGACTTATAAGTATTTCAGTATCGTTAACCTTATCGTAACTTTATCGCTATCCATGTGAGCTGATATTGGTGTCGTAAATTCGTAAACAGCTGACACTTGTCAAGGCAGATTTAGGAAGGTAGGCGCATAGGCGAATTCAGAAATTTTCCATGTATTTTGTTATTGTAATTGGTTGATTGTAATGTCAAAATAATTTTTCTCCTTGGTTAAAATCTGAATTGGCTTGGACTCGCCCATTACTATTGGCCAATATGTGAACTTGCTTTGATTTTGATATTATAATCTACCTTTGTAAATAAAACAAGTAAGGAAGCCTAAGTTCGAGTGGAATCGAACATTGGATACTCAGCTGTATGTTTTCATTGTTTGTTTGCGTTTGATAGATTTTATATAAAGCGAGTTTTGCATAAAGTGGGCGTAGCCACGCCCATTTTCAAAATTTTTATCAGTCATCCAACTAAGCATATGAATATTATTCTTTGTGCAAAATTTCATTCCTTTATGACTTCTAGTTACAAAGATGTCACGTTACAAATTCCCAAAGGGTGTTCCAGAAATATCTTTGTTAAAAAGTAGGCGTGGTCATAAACCGATTTCAATTAATTTTTGCGTGTCTATTAACACACAAGTTATAAAAGTGTATAAACCAAGTTTCGTCATAATATCTCAATTATTTGTCGAGTTATAGGCTAAGAAATCTCGTATATTCCTTTGTCTAAAAAGAGGCGGTTTCATCAAAATATCTCAATTTTTGCGCGAGTTAGAGTGTTTACAGACGGACGGACGGACAGACGGACAGACGGACGGACGGACGGACGGACGGACGGACGGACGGACATGGCTCAATCGATTTCTCTTTTCACACTGATCATTTTGATATATATAAGTCTATATCTATCTCGATTATTTCATTCTGTTACAATCCACCGTTATGTGATTAAAACTATAATACTCTGTGTACTAGTACAGCTGAGTATAAAAAGAAGTTTCTGAATTCTCCTATGCGCCTACCTTCCTACATATATCTGCCTTCACAAGTGTCAGCTGTTTACAGATTTTGGGTTTCTAACCAAAATCCAATTGGTCTGTAAGTTAACGATACGACTACAGAATTACGATAAGACACCAATGACTAGTAACACTTTTTGTCGTAAGGTTGGTTGAATCACCTGTTTTATATGGTTACAGATAAGTCACCAATGTCTGAACCTTAAATCATTGACCGTATACTGTCTTCGCATACCTACCAATCTATGCATGCGCGAGTATGCGCCTAAACACGTTAATTTCACCATCGACTGCATAGTAGCAGGTAGTAGGTATGCAGTAGAAAATCTTGAGTAAACAATAACAAGAAAACCCTAAAAGAACAAACAACCACGAAAAGGCAATAACAACGACGACTACAACAATAAGAAAAGCCATTAACAAAACGAAATGCCCGCAGTGCAGTTGCAGTTGCAGTACAACGATTATTATATGCTGTGCTTTAAACTGCAGTAGGTATGCATTCAATACAGTAAAAACATACCTGTGTATGTACATATTTTACTCTGTATACACATTTTTGTATAAATAAATATATGTATGTAGATATGAGTAGTACACTCTCAAAAGTCCATATGTGAATTTTTCAAATTACACAAAGTAGAAAAACCAAAAATAGAATTTTGAATGTGTACCTACATATAAAATCTGTAGAGACTTTTGAAAATATAATCGTATTTAATGCTACATACATATATTTTCCAGAATACGGAAGGATTTTGCAATAAATTCTTAATGGACATTATACGCCTTTAAATCTTCTTCTTCTTGATTGGCGCTTAACCGTCTAGACGATTCTGGCCGAGTCCAACAGAGCGCGCCAATTGCTTCTGTTTCGTGCAGCATGGCGCCACTTGGGAACACCTAGGGAGGCAGCATCGCTGTCCACCTGATTTTCCCAACGCAGTGGAGGTCTCCCTTTTCTTTTGCGTTCAGCGGGTTTCGATAGAAATGCTTTCTTGGCCGGAGCGCCTTCGTCCATTCTCACGACATGACCTGCCCAACGCAGCCGCTGGATCTTTATTCGCTGAACAATGTCGATGTCTGTGTAAAGCTCGTACAGCTCATCGTTAAATACGCCTTTAAATACTGTTACATAATCCATAAAAAACTCAATATCGAAAAAGGTTCACATAGCCAGTTTTGAAAGTGGACTACTCATATGTATGTAAATATCTAGACATGGACGTTTGCATGGCCCTTGACTACAAGCTTTGCCGCATGTAAACTCCACCACATGCACATAATTTACAAATCAAAAACCAAACCAAGCAGCGCTGCCTCTGCCACCGCCTCTGCTCCAGCAAAAATACTCCTTCATTACAAAATTGAATTCAATGCCGCTAAATAATTATAATATTCGTTGCATGTTTTCGTCGCGCTTTTACAGTGCCTATACATACATATTTTCAATTTTCATTGTTTTTGTTCTTCATTTCATTCTTTTAATTTTGTTGTTGTTGTTGCTTTTTATTGTTGCCACTCTCGCTCGCACGTCTCTGTGTTGCGCTGCGATTTCTTTGTTGGCTTGCTGTTTCACCCGTTGCCATTGCGCTTTGTTGTTGTTGTTGTTGGTTAGCATTCTAGTTGTTGTAATTTTTCAGCTGTTTCCATGCATTTCAAACATATTCGTTTCGGCTCCTGCGCATTTTTCGGCCGATTTTTTGATGAGTTGACGTGTCTGTCGGTTAGTCATGCGGTGAGTTAGTTAGTCACTCAACCGGTTCGTTGCTCAGTCAGCTGTTCGCAACGTCAAATGCAATAAAAATAAAAACAACACATGTATTTACATATAAAAATGAAAATAAAATTACTCGAAGCATGCGCATGTTGAGTATGGTGAGTAAAAGGTGGTTAACTCATGATGTCATGTACATACATACATAAGTGAGTCTGTTTGTCAATGAAGATTAATGTTATTGGCATTTGCACTCAACCACCAGACAAACAGTCGGCTTTACAGCCTTTAGGCCTTTTTCTGTTTATTATTATTTTTTTTTAATATGTTAACAGTGCGTGTTAATGAAGAATTGTACGTACATACATACCAATCCATTTCTTCACATAAAGCTACCTGCTAACTTAAAACTAGTCAATAAATATAAAACTCTTTACATTTATGTAGTACATTTTTCTCTTTTCTTGTTTTATTTTAGGTAAACATGTTTCAGTTTATTTAATTATTGACTTGCGTTCACTTATGTATGTAAACGATTGCGTGACTTGCATACATGCAACCCTGTTTCACTTACAACCCTAAATACACACTAAAGAAAACCGTAAAGCACAGTGGCGCTTCTGTTCTGACTTGTGCGTGCTCTTTCGTATTTCAAGATTTCCAGAACTATGGACCAGTTTCTGTATATGTAAATATTCGGAAAAACTGCTGCCTTATGCTGAAGAGAATGTACCAATGTCAAATAGCTGCATCAACAAGATAACGATTACAAGCCTGGGAGCAGGAACGTTAGAGCATAGAATCGTGAAATAAAAATGGATGTAATGGAGTGGCTGGCACAATTCCCGGACTTAAATTCCACCGAAAAGCTCTGAGGTGATTTTGAGAGCGCTATCCGAGCATCTGGGTCAAAAAATCGCGATGAAATATGGGAAAAGGTTCAAAATACCTGCTATAGGGTTTATTCGAGCTGCGATTGTTGCGGCAGTGTTTCTTTTTATGACAGAGCAGCACGTTCTTCGGTAAAATGTCGGCAAAACTGGCAACGCTACGCGT
Organism: Urophora cardui; assembly: GCA_960531455.1. Taxonomy (NCBI): domain Eukaryota; kingdom Metazoa; phylum Arthropoda; class Insecta; order Diptera; family Tephritidae; genus Urophora; species Urophora cardui. The sequence goes on from OY482672.1 coordinate 129,288,884, forward strand.
TGGCTGAATGTAATGTTGACAATCTGTGACGAATGAAACGCAATATGAAAACTTTCACTGAGGTGGAGCAAGAAAAATAGGTAAATTTTGTAACAATTGTTATTTAAATAATTTAATATTGATTATTATATTGTTTTTAGCTTAAAATGAGGGCGTCTAAAATCAAGTTATTGGTCAGGTGTCGTTTGGATCTGGGAAAATGAGTTTGTTAGTGTGGGGCTGCATGTCCACTGCAGGTGTCTTCGAATTGTTTTTATTGAGGGTATAATGGACAAGCAAGTTTATACCAATATTTTGAAAGAAGACGCCAGAAAAAGCGCTGAAAAGTTAAACTTGGATACAGCACACAACTTCCAATACGACAACGACCCGAAATACCACCCCACGAAGTACGTATGTGGCTTGCATATAACACTACTCGTGTTCTCCCACATCCCCCAGACCTCAACCCAATCGAGTAACTGTGGGATGAGCTGGAGCGGCGGTTAAGAAAGTGGTAAACAAAGTCTAAAAGCAACCTTAATGGAAGAATGGCCAAATATTGTGGAGGAAACTATCAGAAAGTTGGTGTATTCTATGCCAAAGCCACTTAATGATGTTAGAAAACGAAACGGTACGTATACAATATACTAGCGTTTAAAATTTTGTTGTTATTTAATCTGAAAGTGAAGTGTGCCAATACTTTTTCCCACATAAAAATAGAACTTATTTATTACACAAATTAATGTGCTTAAACCATTTCATGACTCAATGTAATTTTTTCTTTAACGTATTCTTAATACTTGTACTAATGCAACAAAAATAGGAAATAATAAAAACTTTATTTCTTTGAAAGCGTTTTTCGAGGTCCAAACCAACTTTGTCTGCTGTGCCAACACTTTTTTCCGTGAGTGTATAAACTGAAATTCATTTTTGCTATTTTTGTGAACATAACTGTAACAGAAAGTCGCTTGCATTATTAAATTCACCATTGTGGAACGGCGACGTCAATCTGGACTACATCTGCATACGACATCGGCAGCAGCAATTAAATAATTTCAAATTTTATTTGTAATAATTTATATACTGCCCGAAAATGTCAGGAACATTCCCCAACATCAGCGTTCAAGGAAGAGAGACCAGAGAGGATTCACTGTAATAGGTATAAATTATTCTGAAGATATAAAAAAATGTATCAATTCCAGTATTCCACAGGATGAAGCGCGGAAAAAAGTGATGGATGCCTGAAGAGTAAATATTGCACACCAAAATACGTTTTTTTTTTGTTCCGAAAATTTTCAAGAAATGGGTTATGAAAACTTGGTAGACAGAAGGTATTTGCGAGATAATGCTTACCCGACTGTGCTCTTGCCGCCAAACATGGTGTTCGACAAATCGCAAATGGGTAGGGCATTACCTGATAGATTTAGTTAGGAATACATATGTACATTTGTATAAATGGCATATTTACATAGACACTAAAACAATGAATATTGCAAGAAAATGCATTTTGAGGGTTTTAATTGGGGAAATATCTAATAATAATATTTTCGCTAACTTTTGCAGGCATCTTGTGTAGCATTTTCCCTGACGCATTGAAGCGAAAAAAGAAAGCTTTGGACTTCTCATTTCACCTAGCTTGGGTTAAAAAATATGACGTAAGTACTTCTTTTACTCTCAACTGTATATTGCTATTTCCGTCACAATTGCTTTTACTGTTTGCACATATTTTGTTGTTGTGGACGTATTACTACCACTTTTTGTGCGGTTGCTGCCGCTGCCGCACTTAGTTAAACAACGCAATGCTATTAGAGCTGTTAACGTCACCTTTGCTGCGCTGCTAATACCGTCATTGCCTGCCTACGTCATCATCATCATCGTTATCATCATTCTGCTTGTTGGCATACATACATAAATTGCTTAACATAAAACTGGCCAGCATTCGTAGAGCTCTGTTAACATTTCAGTGAGTGAAAAATAGAGTGTGAGTATGAGTGCGAGTGGTTTCATGGCTGCGTGTATGTGAATCTGACAAACTCAAATTCGAGTGGAAAATCTGTACTGTAAAAGATACTCCACTCACTGTTATTGTTTTTTGTTGCCATGTGTTCTTTATTGTTGTTTAATCGTACAAAGCGAAATTCACGTACACAAAGTGTAGAAATACAACAAAAATAATATTAATTGTGAGACGAAACGCGCATTCCTCGTCTATAAATAAATGGCATTAAACAAAAGGCAAATATTCATTGAGAAAAAATAAACAAAAAAAAAAAATACATACATACATACATATGTAAATTTTTTAAGTGAAAAAGAAAATTAAAGTGAAAGAAGAATAACGTGAAAACAGTGAAATTAGTATTTTCATCATAATGTGGCTGCTAATTCAAGATATTTTTTTTTAATTTCAGCTCATTACACTATTTTTGCGTTATTAGTGCCATGTGGTATGATTGTTGTTATGAGTAATAAAATTACATATTGTAGTGGGTGCGTTTTTTTCTAATTACAAAATTCTTAACTAAAAACTAGTGCACGAGTATAACATTGGCGCAAGCGGCACCAGATACAGCAGCTCATTTTATTGTTACACGTGCCTTAAATTCATTTTTCCATCCCACGCTCTCTAAACAAAATGGAAGACCACATTTCGACATTGGTCAGCATCAGAAGTGAAACTAGAAGCTTTCAGTATGAAACATAGATAACTAGATACGAAACTCTTCATTTCGTGAGAGCGCTGTCAAAATGCGCATTTTTTATAACATTTTTCATTAGTGCCACTCTGTTCGAAAACTGAAAATGGGTATTTTAGATATTATTTCTAGGAATTTTTCGGCTTCCTTATGTTATTGAAGACTATAGCAATAATAAAATTTTGTTTATACCAAATTAAGATAAGGATATAACCACAAATGTGATACACAGGATAGTATGATTTTCCCACATTCCGAATATTCGTGTTCGAAACCCGATCTCAGACAAATTAAGAATAACGGACAAAAAGTGGTGAACGATAATACATGTAGTTGGGTGGTATTTTTTAAGAAATATTTTACTCTGTTTTGCAATTCTATTAAAATGTGAATATATTAGAACTAAAATATAATAATTTTTAACCGGATATATATATATAAATCTACCGAAGAACCGCTGCCCGCGTTCCATCTCATTAAAATATTTTTTATAATTTTAACTGAAATACAATTTTTTTCAGTAGAAACAATAAACTGCATTGCATATTACACACAAGCAATACAACTACCTCTGTATTTTTTATAATTCTTTATTATTTCAACCAAATTGGGCACATATAAGGGCCTTTTCACATTACTCGGTACGACATCGGATCGACATTTTTTGCTCGGTATTTTCAGCTTACCGAAACGATTCCGCGTTGCTGTGTTTTTCGCACTTGTGGGAATACTTTCGGTGCGTAATCGGCAGAAAATAGGAAAACAAACATCGAAATTTGCAAAACAAAATTTTTAACTTCAACAAATCACTCAATAATAACAATAATGTCTTCTAGCGAAGACGAAGACATTATAACTTGGTACATTTATAACCAAAACTAGTTTTTTACTGACTTTGTTCTTCTTCATTTATTACGCCGCAAAAATGTATGCAGTAATTCCTCAAATTTTACTGACCGGTCTTACCGCGTTACCGAAATTAATCCGCTCCGATTTCATTTATGCAACACTAATGTGAAAGTGCCAATTGAAATACATGTGGTCAGTAAGGTTTCGGTATACTTTCGGTAAAAACCAAAAATGTCGATCCGATACCGCACCGAGTAATGTGAAAGCGCTCTAACAAAACATCAAAATCCACCGAATGTGACAATTTATTTTGGCGTGTTTTGCTTTCTGGCACCTGCAATTTGTACTAACAGCTGATCGGCCGGGTTTTCTGTTGTGTTGATGCTGGCAACAAAGCCACAGAAAACCCGTGGGAAAATCATAAAAGTGAGAGAGTAAAAAAGAGTTTCGTATCAAGTCATCTTTGGTATGAAAATAAATAAAAGAGAACAGAAAGGGAGAGGAAGAAATTCAACACTGCGTTGGAAAGATCAGAATGAAGAATTACTAGAACTCTCATGTGTTTCTAGTTGGTAACAGTTATGGCCCAACAATACAGGATGATGCATGTGAAAGAGAATAGGCGATTACCGTCAGACGGCGAGTTTTAAATATGTAAAAAGCAGAAAAAAACGCCAGCGAACGCACAAGCTATTTCCACGAATAACTGTGTAACCTAAATCAAACGCAAGTCGTCAATTTAACGCACGCACGCAAATTTTTCATATGCGTTGAACCGAAATTGACTTGCGTGCGTGTTCAGATAAAGAAATAGAAAAATACAGAAAATCAGAGAAAATCTTGTTATTTTGTGGAATATGTATCTAACAGACACTATATCAAAAGCAAGTGTCAATTTTTTTGCAAACAATCACCCACAATGCTTAATTTCAACTGTCACGCAAAACAAAAATTGGGCGTCGAATTTGCTTTTTACGCACGCCGTTCAATTTCGGTTACTCCCATACAAGTTGTATGGGCATGAGAAATTTTTGACAGTAAATTGACGGCGTGCGTTTGATTTAGGTTACACAGTAACACGTGGAAACAAAAGACGATAGTTTGACATAAGCTGAAAACAGTAAGAAGTAGAGCGACTCTCCCTTGCATCGACCATCTGTAGTTAGGCTATGTTGCCAATTAAGGAGAAAACAAACTACGGAAGACATTAATTTAATAACTGGTGCTATGGCGCCGTTCGTCTGAGAACTACTAGCAGAGGCTACCTAATAGGGCTGGCACCATGACTTCTTAACTCCATTGGACTTACTTAAATCGAAAGTTAAGGTTTATAAAAACAATAATAAGGCTGTTGCAAAAAAAATCTAACAAGTTAATATCAGCTGTCTAGGAAGAAATACATAAATGTCGCCTTGGTGACCGACTGCCACAAAAATGGCTTACTTTGCATATTCAACTTCTCTTACTTCTTCGCTGTTACGCGCAGTCATTAGCAACGCATTGTCATTCGAATAAGCATAAGCTTTAAGCATGTAAGCTCCTCTAATTCCATATTTGCATACGTGTCTTTTTACTTTCTTCTCAACCAACCATTACATAAATGCTGAGTGCTTTTTATTAAATGCAGTTATGTTTATTCATACATACATAAATAAGTAAAAAGTAGAACTTGGAAGACGAAGTGAGAAAGAGAGATGCGGAGTAATGTAAAAAGTATGTTAACATTGAATGACTTTTCATTAAATCTCCAATGTATTCACATTCATGCGCCTTCTGCGAATTGGAACGATGACGTTGAACAACGCAGTAGATACATACTCGAGAAAATAACAAAAACAAACAATGCGATCAAGAAGAAGCAGAACAAGTAGCAGTAATGTCCGTGTCCAAACACAGCAACTCTGCCGCGAAATTATCCAACGATTCTCTTTTGTGCCGCTGCTCTGTCTTCCATTTGTCCAAACACATCAACTCGTCGCTGGCCAACTTTTGTTCATTATGTTTTGTTCTGGCATTCTTCGAACGTTCTGATTGGTCACTGGCGATAAGAATTGCTGCACAAAGCGTGTTGTCCGAGCACCGACGACTTGGTGCCCCCCTCCTTTCCTCGTCGCCTTCTCACCAACAAACGAACAAAAGCAGCGGGTTGCTCAACTTCGTGTCTCCGTGTTTGGACGTCGACAATGACTACAGTCCTCAAAACTTGAGATTCCTACATATGTAACTCAGCTGTTTGGCCTCAGTGCACACTTTACTCGATACTCAAATTGTTTGCCTGTGGCTGTTAAGACCAGTGCTGTTACTGCTGCTGTTGTTGTTGCTCTTACTAGATTTGCTGCTTATCAACAGCACTTTAAGTATAATTAGTTCGCTGCAGTGCGCACACAACAACAACAACAACTATAATACTGATGAGTAGGTACGATGGGCGACTCTCTACGTTCGCCTGGGGTTTTTTCTACAAATACTTGAACGCAACACTATTAAATAAATATGCGCACATAAATAGACTCGCTGCCACACACGGACACACACATACACACACACACACTAGTTATTTGCTATGTACCCTGTAGGAAATTTAATTAATTTTAAATCACTTTATAAACTACTTTATTTTCAATAACAACTAATTGAAAATGTGACTTTTTCCTTTGCAATGAACTGACTTTTTTAACACGGCGATGTCATAGCAAGCAGTCAATTGCCCTATCCTGCATTTGTTTTCAACTACTTTATTAGTAGTTTAAAATAAATAACTTTATCTTGAGTTTCTTTTCAACTACTTTATTTGTAGTTTAATATAAATAACTTAATCCTGCATTTGATGTCGAAATTCAAGAAATGGTAAAAATGCGAAACAAATTTTCCTCAAATTTCGCAAATCGTTCTTAAGTTGATAAACAATATTTGAGAAACAATTTAATTTATGTTAATTTTCAAATGATAAATATGAAACAATATTTTCTCCGTTTGAGAATTTCGTTTTCAGTGTTTAATGGGAAGTGAAGCTGAAAAACGGTAACCAAAAAATGGAAAAAACAATCTTGGCATACTTAGATCTGAAAACATGTGTTTACATATAAATATGTACATATACAAGAAACTGTCCCGCGCTGCATTTGCTTAAAGCTTCTTTAAAATTAGTTGAATATAAATCACTTTTTAATATATTTATTTTTGCAACTAACTTTTTTTTCCGTGAGGGTATGCACATAGGCCTAGGCTGCTGACGGCAATTCTCCAACTCTTGGGTGCTATCACTATACACTATAACGTTGACGACGACGACGTCGGCCTCTGCACTCAAGGCGCACACTTAGCCGGTCACAATAGCAACCCTGTAAAAAAGTGTGCGACGAGTCTCTAAAAAGATTTGTCCGGGAGCGCTCTCTTTCGGGTACAATTAGTCTACAATTGTTCCCAATTGTACCCGAACGGGTACATATGTATACTAATTGTAGACGAATTGTACCCGAAAGGGTATCAAACGGGTGCAATTAGTCGCACAAATGGATGTGTCGCATTTGCTACCTGTTCGGGTACAAAACGGGTACAATTGTGCGCTTTTGCTACCCGTTCGGGTACAAACTGGGTTCAATTAGTCTCTTCATAGGACATGCTCAAACAAAAGAGAACACTTCAACCCATATAAAGAGATACAAATGGGTAGTAATCGCATGCTCCCTTGCGAGTTGTCCCGGATGTATCCCGGAGTGATCGCATTTTTTGCAGGGAAGAAATACGAGCACACAAACATCCACTCATACAGATACATATATTCGCTTGTAGAGCGTAAATAGTTGAACTCAAAAAACTGCTCTACTCTAGTCATCCATCGTATCCGGCAGCTAACTATTTGTTTTAATATCGTGTGTGTGCATGATTTTGTTATTGTTGGTGCTCAGGGCGCATTTTCTTATTCAACACATGTATGTATGCATTGTTGTTTTCGCTCTCTGCTTAATTATGCTGCGATATGATAGCGTTGCCGGATTGGTTTGTGTTGGGAAATCCACCAATTAAAAACGTGGAGTAGTATATAGAACTGAACGCGAAGAGCGCAGGTTTCTCATTGTTTTCGTTACGAACCTATCAGTTAAAAGGAATAAAAATACAGAATGTATGGTCCAAAAGTAATTCAAAAGTGGAATAAGCATATCGCACAATGAAAAACTCATTGAGTGCATGAAATACACGTGATCTCGACTTACAGTTTGCAATGCCAAAAAGAGTCGGTGACATATAAGCAAGCATATAGGTGAAGCTAATAAGAGTGTGTTAAAAAGTAACCGTATCACTGCGGACTTACATATATATATATATATATAGATATATAGATATATATATATATATATATAGATCTTCAGAGGCCTAGGGCTCATAAATGGCAATTCAGAATAGTCGTCGGCACTGCGATTGTCTATAAAAAAGACGGTCTTCTTTTTATGGAAGGTGTCCTAGGTTTCCTCTGATATAAATCTTTAGTCGAGGCATGTGGAAGAGTTGCTATAACCTCTATCAATGGTTAACGGCTAGATAAATAAAATGCCGTGTGATGAGAATGGATGAAGGTGCTCCGACTAAGAAAGTATTTCTATCGAAAACCATTAAAGGCTTAAGAAAAGGGAGACCTAGTGAAGAGTGGCTCTTCTTTCTTGGTATTTCCAATTGGCGCCAGGCAGCTCGAAACAGAAACGAGTGACGCACTTTATTGGACTCCGACAAAATCGTTTGGACAGTTACGCGCCAATTAAGAAGAAGAAGGATAATATTGAGTCACCAAGTCTACTAGCAATGAAGGAAGATTGCTACCGCCTTTGCCAATTGTCAAGTTTTCACCGCGTTGGAAGGATTAGCTGCAGAATGACTTGAGCAAAAATTCACGGCTCTCAACTTCAATCAAGCGTCGCAAACGACTTTCTTTCTGACCCTATATAGCCATGTAACGTTCAAAATCCCTTTAATTTAGCTCACATTAGGCCCAACGGTTCGCAAACACATTCGGCAACACGACGCTGTCACCCCATTTTTTTTGAGAGCCAACAAAAACAGCTGAGCGCTAAACAAAAACAAGCTGATTTTCTATTGTTGTTTTTCCTCGGTCGCTGCCAACGTCAACAGAGCAGCCAGTTCGAGTATGAGAATGGCCAACCAGCCGAGCAAACGCGAACGCCAACAACAACAGCTATAGCAGCGGATAGCGATAGCCGACACGAACAACAGCAAACCAAACAAGCAACCAGCCAGCCTGATTGACTCAGCTGACTGTGGCTAAAAGTTAGTATCAAATCGTCTTTAGAAGCGTACGGTACAAGTCGAGTAATTGAGCAGTCGAGCAGACGCGAACATTAAAGTGAAAGAAGAAAGAAGTGTGTGAACGGCAAACTGAAAGCAATCAACATTTTCTTATTTGTTTTCTGATTAAAGTGAATGTGAATGATGAATAAAAAAATATTCATATAAAGTAGAACAAAAAGCGCCCATACTAGAGAACACGAAGAAGAAACAGTATACGAAAAGGACTGCCAGGAGAGAGTAAGTTGAGTGCGGAGTGTAGTGTAGTCCAGTTCAGCTGATGGCTGTTGGTGTTGTTATTGTTTTATGTTTTAAGGTGGCTCTGGATTTAGTATGTTTTTTTTTTTTTGTATTTTACATTGTTATTGTTGTTTTTTTGTGAATGAAATGGCGCATAGTGGCGAGATTGGTGCGCTGTAGGACTGTTCACGGTAGTGAGGGGGCGCACCTGGGGAAATACATACGCAAGTGAAGAAAGTCGCGGAGAGGTTCGCTGGGAGGGGCAATTTCGGATATCGAGATTTGGCGATGTGAAACGAAATTTTTTTCGAGATTAATGTAAAGTGTATGTGTGTGTTTGCGTACGTGCGTACGTGCGTGCATATGTGCGGACACCTCGCAAGTGTTTATTGTTTTTGTTTTCTAGCAATCTTCATCATCAGAAGAAAATTTAAATTATTCGTGTTAGTTCGAGACGTACCAAGTGGGCGCCGCGCGCTTCTACCAAACAAGCGAGTGAGCAAGTCAACGAGCACGTGGAGCTGTGAAGTGAAAAGTGCTAAATAGCTAACTATGTACACACATATGTTCATGAATATCTAAATAAATACGTACATACTTACATATCTATGAATGGTTTTCGTGTTGTTGTTGTTGCGTGAAAGTGGAAAGAATGTGAAAGGATTGAAGAAGAAAATGTGTAAAGTTTAGAATGTGTGTTTAATTGGTGCAACTTGGGGAGGTGAGTTGAGGTGAGCTTTTCTTACGCCCCCCACCTCGCCACGCTATTCTAATTACTGCATGCAGCAGTAGCACTGTTGGAGCATTCGAGATGCATTGAGAAATTACATACATATACATGTACCTATATAGAATGACGCATACATATGTACATAGTACATATGCATCAGTAAGTTTGTTTTCAAAGAAAAATTAATAAGAGGAAGCAGCAGCACTTAAATATGTAAGGTGTTTTCGGTTTTATATTACCTTAAAATTCATATGTGATTAGATCTGCTTTGTTTTATGCCTCTGCGGCTACTTTGGCCTCTATCTCAGTTAGTCAGTCGCTATAAATGAGCGAGCGTGTGTTTGCTGTGGTGAATTGTTTGGTGCCAGCAGCACGTTTTTGGTCCATCGGTCGTAGGCTGTCGTTCGTTCGGTGAATAAAAGAGACATGTACGTAAGATAATCGTATTTTAAATTGGATTGTTGTTGCTAAACTACGCATACATATGTATACATTTGCTGTACATATTTAAATGTGTCAAGTCATGTTCGCCCATATGTACCTACTATCCACTGACAGCCAGCAATGGGTGCTGGCCAACGCGTAGTGTGAATTCCCCACATACCCAGACGCAACACACCATACCAGTTTGGTTAAAAAAAAAAAACCAAAATATTTTATTGTATGCGAGTGACTAAAATGGACCCTGTAAAAAAGTGTGCGACGAGTCTCTAAAAAGATTTGTCCGGGAGCGCTCTCTTTCGGGTACAATTAGTCTACAATTGTTCCCAATTGTACCCGAACGGGTACATATGTATACTAATTGTAGACGAATTGTACCCGAAAGGGTATCAAACGGGTACAATTAGTCGCACAAATGGATGTGTCGCATTTGCTACCTGTTCGGGTACAAAACGGGTACAATTGTGCGGTTTTGCTACCCGTTCGGGTACAAACTGGGTACAATTAGTCTCTTCATAGGACATGCTCAAACAAAAGAGAACACTTCAACCCATATAAAGAGATACAAATGGGTAGTAATCGCATGCTCCCTTGCGAGTTGTCCCGGATGTATCCCGGAGTGATCGCATTTTTTGCAGGGGAGGGCTGCTGTTGGCGTTAACGAATGTTTATGCGTGTTCAAATACAAATATATGTACATACATTTGTATTTGCATATTTATACACATGTGTGAATGTGTATATTTGAATTGTTCGACAATCGACAACCGGATGGCTGGCTGGATTTGACTGGTACGGCAGTTGCTGTCAAAATTGGAAATTTTGCGGAAATGTGTTAGAAAATGACAAACAAATTAAAAAAAAAACCAATGAAAACCAACTAATGTGTATGACATGCGTTGAAACTGATAAAAGTGATATTTGAGAGTTACACAAGCAACCGGCAATGAAGGTGCGAGTTTAGTGGATAGGTAGAGTATGCGATTTCTGCCATGAAAAAATTTCTGATGAAAATGCGATGATAGCCTAGCAGTTAGGCGACTTGCTAACCATTCAAATAACCGATTTGAAATTTCGTTGAAAGTTTACCGTCGGCAAAAAGCAGTACGCTGAGCGTATGTGGATAACTTCGAAATATGTACATATCTATAACTTCTACGATTAAAATAAATTTTCACATAAATGTGTTTTCTTAAACACTCGCCAAACACGCTTACAAAGTAAAGAATTATCAAAAATTTACAAAAACTGTCGTTCCAAAACCATCGCAAGGAAGAAATGCAAGAGAAAATTTAACTAACAACTCGTTGGAGTCTGCATATGCATATTTGCGTTAATTGCTATTTTTATAAGCATCATTTATTCGCTAAATTGCACTATCAACGGGGAATGAACCCGAGCTGGGCATATTTGTGATAAGCCTGTCAGCTCTTTTTATTACACGTAAAGTGCTTTTGTAAATGATGGCTGTAACATATAAAATTCGGCAAGTAAAGTGAATACATATTGTGTTGCTATGAGGCAAGTAAAGTGAATATTGTTGTTTGAGTGACTCAGTTCTGTGAAAACCCAAACAAATTGGAATGTACTCCACTTTTTGCGGTTAAAAAAAAATAAGACAAACAAGAAGAACTGGAAGATGAAACAGAACAATGCTAAAGACAACAAATACCTAAAGTACGTTTTACAGTTGAACTTCAATGCTTCAGCTGACCTCAGTGGAATTTAATGCCGCAAAGCCTTCAACTATTCACCAGTAGTTTAAGGGCCCTTTCGCCTTCTACTTCTATACAAACTAGAAAAGTGAGGGGTATGTTCCAGCCTGAGTCTCTACTAAAACTACCTTCAACTGTTCACTACTTTTATAATGAAATCGTATCCAAAGCCATTTCGACTCGAGATTCCTAAGTCTTGAAAGCCTAAGCTGAAGGTTTTTCTTATTAAGACCTTTACTAGGCCAAACTGCTTTGAATTGAGCTTTTAGTTGACCTGTAAGGAGACTGCTTTGCTGCAATGTAGTATTTTGCGCAGTTCTGCAACAGTATGTGACATTATTTCAGGCCTTTTCGGTTGCCCGGAATGACCGATGTAATCCCGCATTGCAATATTTAATATCATAGTCCCGGAATTCGCCTAAGACGTCCCGTATGTCCCGCAATCCTCGTTTCCCATCGTCTCGCTCGCAAGTGTTCCACAAAACAAATTCACAAACCGCTTAGAAAATGATTTTATTCCTCTGACCGTAAGAAATGAGTTAACAAAACTTGTGGAGGATGGTCAAATCAACAGAGATTATTTTATGGGGCATGTTCGTAACTTTTATCACAACTGCATCCAATACCTGCAAAAATATATAAATCAATACAACGAATTTAAAACTTTTACTTGGATTCAATTAAAACAAAATCTGAAATGGGCTGATGTACAGCAGACATTCCAACAGTTATTGGTGGCATCTGTTATGACTACGGCTGTTATGACTTTAAAAGAAGATATGTAGTTTGTTCGACGAAGTAAGTTACGTGGCAAATTATGTGAATAACGAAGTCTTAAAGAATGGGAGGAGATAAAGAGCAGTGCAGAACAACGATGGATAGATGCGTTCCAAAATTTCAAAGGCAGCGGAATACCATTCCAGAATTGCCAAGCCATCATGCAGTACCTTCTTTGTTTGCCAGGAACAAATGCTCCTACGGAACGAGTATTTTCCTTAATAAATAGCTAATGGACATCTGAAAAGTCGTCACTAAAAGTAGAAACATTACGTGCAATGCTAATTATAAAATTAAAATTTAATTTGGGCAGCTGTGAAAACTTTTTGGACATTCTAAGCCAAAACCCAGAACTAGTAAAAAAATGTCATGCATGTGAGAAATATGACTTAAAAAAAATAAATGTTAATTCAAAAGTAGTGTTGTTTGCTTCTAAATCAATTATACCACCAAGAAATCCCCAGTCTTATTATGAATAGAGGTAGGTGTCCCGCATTGATGCATCATAAAGTTGGCCGTCTTACCAAACATGCTGCAGTGCTAAGAAAACATTAAAGGCTCCATTGGTCGTCAAGATACAAGTGGATGTGCGTGAAGGCAAATTACATTCCCAAGTTGAATTCGGAATAAAATATTTACTTCACCTCTAAGGTCTCATGATCCAATTATCCTTTCGACAGCACTCCTTAGAGCACAACCGAATAATGGATGCCAGGCACTTGACAACATTCACTCACCCCACACAAACGTACATGTACATATGAAAGCTCGTAACTGAGCTCTGCTACTGCTCCACGTGTTGACTTATTTAAATTACAAGCTTTTAATTAAACTCGGTAATACCGTCATCGTCGCCCAGGCAATCATATGTGTACATATGTACGAGTATACAAGTACATAAAAATAAAACAAACAAAAAATAAGAAGAAAAAAGAAACTACAATAAAAAAGCAAATGAACTCGTTGTCGTTTGTCGTCGTCGCGATGAATGTGCGTTTTAGTATGTATGTATTGTTTTTGTGTGACGAGGACGACGACTACGGTGCATGGAGCAACGATAAAGGAGAATGCATAAGATCAGCTGACTTCTTCTTCAATCTTCATAACCACACGAACACAAGCATTTTTTTTGTTGACATATGCCACACACACACGCACCCTAGCATTTCCATAGGGGCCGAATCTGTCAAATTCTTCTACATTCCTCTTTGTATGACACTTATGGCCCCACTATGTATGAAGGTATGTCGTCATGCGAAAACCTTTATTGTTGAATCATGCTACGGTGGCATTTTTTCTTTTTTTCTTTCTAAAATCAATTTTCTATGAAACTTAAAACAACAAACACAACTACACTACAACAACAATTGCAAGCAAACAACCAAGTCCAACCCCTTCACTCTCATTGAAAATTGATGATGAAAGCGTCAACACAAGCGCGCTTCGCAGTCAAGAAAAAATAATGAAGGAATGAAAGAATAAAAAATGAAGGAAAAAAAAACAACAATACAATACAAAAATTTTAAAACAAAAAAGACCAGTAGCAGCATTAACGGACGTCAAAAAGTAAATAACTAAAAGGCGAGTAGTAGCTAAAAGAAAAATAATAATACAAACACAATAAACAAAAACTTAAGCTTACCAAACTCGCCAAGAAGTTCCCTCTGTCTAAAACAGGCGCTCGCACCAACAAGCCGTACAAACGGCCAGCAGAACATTCTTAAATCTCCCTACATTATTTATTCAAAACTTGCTCCCTACGTTCATTCAAACTGCCCTACTATAAACAGCCATCCATCCATTCATTCATTCCTTCACTACCACAACTCGTCGCACGTTCTTCCCTGTTCAACTGTTACAGGCTTTGTTCTTATTTAGTTGCCTACAGTGTATATCCAACCGCGTTATTTGCTAGTTTGTTGGCGAAAGATTTTTCCTGCCTTGCGAAATTTTTTCTGCGAAAAATAAGGTGAGAACATTTTAAAAATGGAAAATTCTTGATGACGTGGAAAGGCAAAGTTGCTGTGGAGCTCGACATACAGACGAAAGGGAAAATCACAAAAATTGTAGGAAACAGCAGAAGGAAAAGGAGGAGTAGCGGAAAGTGTAAGTGCGCAGGAGGAAGGACATAAGTGTGAAGGGAGGGACGTTGTTTGTGGGCGAACCAAGCAATCAAGCGAGTGTGAACGGGCGTGATGAAACGTGGCGCAACAATAGAAATTTATTTTAGAGAAATTCATTTATTTGAATTTTTGTAAATTTACGATGACCAAGAGGACAAAGCCAAGAATGATAAGGAGAACTCAAACGACGAAGAGGGTTAGTTAGGACGACGAAGAGGGTTAGGACGACGAAGAATTTAGGACGAAGAAGAAGTTTTGAACGACGAATAAGGCGAAAACAATGCAAAGGACGCGGACGAAGTAGACGAAAACGATAAAGACGCAAGACAATGTCCGTGAGCGCGCCAAAGAAGACCAGTAAGGCGAGAATTAACGACATTGTTGGTTGTTGTTCGCTTCGGATGCGTTTTAGAAGAGGCGATCGCAAGCCAGAACTTTGCGCATGTTAAGCACAGTAGCACCAACAGCAGTCTTGTGCTCTAAACAACTACAACAACCACCATGGGAACCATAAAATAAAAAAAAGGAAAGCAAACAAAAAATTAATTTAAAAAAATCAAAAGAAATATATATCTTTAGAAAAAGAAAGAGTGAAATGCGCAAAGAATAGTTAGAAGAAACACAAAAACATCCAAGCCATGCGAATGCGCTGCGACCTGAAAGTCAAGGGCAAGTAGGAGTGCAAAATGCGATTTATGTATATACATATGTAAATAAGAGTAGAGAAAGCAAGCAGAAAAAGCGAAATAAAGCAGAAAATAATATGATTTCATTGTCATTGACGTCTCAACATATAATGTAGTACCTACCTACATTCTTAACCCCGCAGCGCACCGCAGCACAAGTCACCGCAATTCCCGTTCATGCATTCCATTTCACTGTTCGATTACCCACGGCTTGCTTAACTATGTGCGCTTCCCGTTGTTTTTTTTTAGACCGTCGCGACGGCATCGAAACCAATATCTCACTCATCCATGCATTCAGTGATGCCGAAATTGGGCCTTTCGGACCAAATCTGGTCCGATAAATTTACTTTGGGCTGTTGGGCGGCTAAAATCAATTTTGGTCCGATTTGTAATATGAATATTTTTAGTGCAGACAATTTATCGGACGCTAAACATTTTGTGGCCGCTGTGGTGCAGTGGGTAGAGTGCTCGCCTGCTATGCCAGAGGTCTCGGGTTCAAACCACGGTCCGAGCCAAACAAATTTTTCTAATTAGTAAAAATCCAATTATTGGCTTTTTTTAAGAGCAGCGGTCACCTCTCGGCAGTGGGCGGCATACCCTCCGAGAGTATTTCTGCCATGAAAAAGCTTCTCACAAAAAATGCATTCGCCGTTCGGAGCCGGCATAAAACTGTAGGTCCACCCAATTAGTAGGAAAAACAAAAAGGAGCACACCTCGAATTGGGAGAGAAGCTCGGCCATAAAACTCGTCAGAGTTATAATAGCGCCATTGTATTATATTATTATTATTATATTATAAACATTTTATCTTTCCCGTGTAAAGTTCTTTTATTGTTAGTGAAACACACTATTCGCATATCTATTAGAGTTGGGAAATTTAGTTCACTTTGTTGAGCGCTCAATTGGTGAGCGCTCTCTTCAGTGAACTAGTTCACTTTAGTGACTTTGCATAGGCTATCCAGGAAGGAAGTCCCAAGAAAGCGTTGTCTGCCGCTGTTAAGAGCCGAGCAAACCAGTGGCAGATGAGGTATTCGATTGTCTCCTCTCCTCATCGTCTTTCCAGCTTATGCAGCATCTGCGGTAGGGTGCACCTAGCCTCTCTGCGTGTTTCCCGATGAGGCAGTGTCCTGTGAGTACCACCGCAAGGTTCGAGATGTCATCTCTCCTTAGAGTACTTATTTGATGGGATCGCTTGTGAACCTGCCAGATTTTCCTTGATGCTGTTTAAGTATTAGCTTGTTTGTGGCAAAGGCATACCTATGCCTTATGGAAGAACCTACTCGGTAGTGCCCTGCCTCGCAAGTTCATCCGCCCTACAATTGCCATTGATATCCCTATGTCCCGGGACCTACACGAGGTGCAGACAGGTCTGTTTGGCCATCTCCTTTAGAGATCGGCGACAGTCTAGTGTTAGTTCTGAATTAAATGAGTGGGAGTCAATATTACTTAGTATGTATGCACATAGTATGTATTTAAAAATATATATGAAATTCCATTTTAAGTTGACTTCTGATTTTTGGGCCTTTTTTGGTGGAATTGGGCGGTAATTTGGTCGGTAAAATTTTTTTTCAGTGGCAACACTGCATGCATTCATAAATACATTTATTTATTCATTCATTTATACATTCTTTTCACACTCACACACACACAGCAGGAAAAACTAGAAACTAAAAAACCGTAAACTGTTGTAGAAATAAATGCCATTTTTTGGTTGCGTTTTGTGAGATGAGAATATTATAATTTAGTATTTGATGTCGACTCGTCGCGTAGTGTTGTAATCTATCGCGTGTTGTTTTGTGTCGATACGCGACGGTTCTTTCGCTTTTATTCGCTATACTAGTTCGTGTGTGGTGTGTGTTTTTTTGGGTAATAAAAATTTGTTGTTATTTAATTTGCCATAACGAGTGAGGGTGCGAACAGAGTGGGCGCTGATGCCGAGCGGAGCCGAGCCGAGCTTATTGACGCTTATTTTCATGCGAGAAGAAAATTTGTCTATAACACAGTGAATGCGAGAATCAGCGCTGAAATTCTGTTTATTCCATGTGTTTTGCCTTTATGTGATTTAGTCTTATTTTTCATTTGTGTTTATAAAATTGCTGTACACGGTAATGGATTTATCTGATGAAGAGTATTTTGCTTCTCCTAGTGTGGTTAATGCAATTATTATCACAAAAGAATTTGGAAAACATCCAATTACACTAAAAATATATCAATTTGGTGAATTTCATCATTTATATAATGATTTAGGAAAATATCCAGCTAAATTTCTTTAAAAGAACCATTAAAAAACACGATTTCACGCTAAAAAGTAAACATCAACAATGCAAACAAGCGCGCAAAACGCTTTAAAACTGTTTTTCTCGCACTCATCGGCTTTGCTCTCTGCTCTTGTCGGCGTTCACTGTGTTATGCACAAGCTTATTTGTATTGACTTGTATGTAACCAGTTTTATCGCACTGACAATCTTTATCGCATTGACAATCTCGGCTCGGCTTTCAGCGCCCACTCTGTTCGCAGCCTGAGTCGTTGATGATGTTCTTTAAAATTCTTTAATGATTCAAACTTTTAACGGTTGGCGCTTGGAGAGGCAACATTCGTTTGCCATATATAGTATATTGAAATGTGGAGCCAATTTATATAGATTGTGTGCATATCGCGGTATGTTGCTCTTAAACAGATTATTTGAGATCTACAGAAAGGTCGCTCTGTCATAGACTGCGCTAATAGCAGTTGCATATTATCGCTACTGTAACCTCCTCAGGCTGAGCTAGATATTAATCAAAAAAAAATCAATAGAAATGGTATTAGTTGGGCGATTTCACGCAGTTAGGCAACCATCAGGGCGATACCGTCACATGATGCTGTTACTAAGAGCGTGAAAGACTTCGAGAAGGCCCTAGAGGGAATCTGCAGCATAAGAAATATCCAGTTTTACTGTATTCATCCGCGCCATAAAAGAAAAAAAGAAACAAGTAGATCTATCAGCTTGTCATGAAGGGCGCAACTCTGAAGGCAGAGCACTTGGTAAATGTTTCTTCCGTAGACAAGTATAATCACTTGTACTGGTATACTGGATCGTAAAGGAATATAGGGAAATTAGTCAGATGGATTGTTCAGATGCGGCGAGGGCCAGCGCTGTACGATTGCGAGAATCGTGTGTCCTGCCAACAGAGCATGAAGAGCGTTTGCTCATCTATCTAAAACAAGTAACAGCTGAGGCACTTTTAGGCGTTATTCGAGATATACTTATGTATATATAGAGCAGATCTCATTGCTATCGCATATATTACTTCTTCGTTTGTTACTTGAAGTTTTGGCGTCTGTCAGACGACACTAAGAAGTTATTTCCGGCAGCGTCGGCTTCAAAACGACTTGGAAGTTACTGCCTGATGTGTCGTGCATGACTCATTACAGACATAACGTTGATGGGCAACACTTTTCCCCAAACAAAGATAGGAAAGAGTTGAGAATGCGATATCTGCCGTGATTGAATTCTCTTCTTGAATAAAATTCTTCGTTACTTTCGCAATAGTAAATGTTGACTGGGGTGTTAATCCACCTCTAGGACCATGCACGAAATACAAATTGAAATCAAGATAATCTAAAGGTGCGCTTTGTGCTGCGCAATCAATTTTTCACAACCACGCCCACTTTTATGTAATGCTATTTTACAGAATTGATTTGTTAAGCGTTTCAAAACTGATTGCATGATTTTGTCTCTGTTCTAAAAAGCGTTATGTTGAGTTTTAGTACCTGAGTTGAGTTTTCCAGCAAAAGCTATGTATGTGATCTAATCGAAAAAATATGTTAATATATACAAGAGGCGTGTCAACTAAACAGCTCACGTGACACAGCGAAGACGCCCTTAAAAAAAATTTATTAAATAGGTACTTTTTTTTTTAAATTGAGTGCTCAAAATCCCACTTTTTCGTGCAATGGGCGCGCTACTGGTTATGAGTTTTTCAAAGCACGAAGTTGAACTTTTTCAATTTTTTATTTTATATTTTTCAGTTATTCAATTCTATTATGTCTGATAGTTTTATTGCATTGTGTTTGTTTTGTGCTAATTGAAGTCAAGAATATTCCAGGCGCTTTGCTTTTTTGTGCTTTTGTTTTGTCTTTTTTTGTTTTTTGTTTTTGTGTGTGTGTTTCTTTTTTGTTTTTGTGTGTGTTTTTTGTTGTTGTTTTTGGCATGTTTTTTTGTATTTCTTTGGAATCGGGACTGGTTTCTGCTGCGCGCACGCTGTAAGGGGATGTTGAAATAATAAGCAAACAAAGTGTAGAGTGCAACAAGGAGCAACCGTGTCACGGTGTGAGATTACAAATTTTGCATTTAACTTTTTATTTTATAAATACAACACATTTTTCAAATTTTTTCAATCTTTAAATGGATTTGCATGCTTGTGATTTGTATGTTGTTGTGGCTGTTGTTTGTTCTTGTTGTTTCTCGCCCTTATCGACAATCGAAGCTTTAACATCACCACCAAATACACCACAAACACAACAAATGTACATATACCAAGAAAAAAGTACCGTTTCAAGTGGGGTGGGAAAAATCTCAAGTTTTTTTTTTTTATTTAGCTTTCATTGTTTCTTTGATTTTTGTGTTTGTTGTTAGTTTGTTTGTCTGTGCGCGCTTGTGAGGTGTGCCATTAGTTAGTGAACTTTGAACGTGAATGAGCGTGAATCGAAGTTGAAAAATCATGTAAGGTGCGGCGGCGTTTTTTTGGTTTTTGTTGTTTTTTTTTTTGTTTTGTATTGCTGTGTTTGATATTTTTTTCGCTTTGTTTTATGAACGGCAAGTCTTGATTTACGCTTTAAGAAGAAGATATGTAGGCATGTATGCAAGTAGCAGCAATCGGAAATGAGTAGGGCGATGGTGAATGATTGAAGTGTGTAGGTATGGATGAGGGGCGCAGACTATTGTAGATGAGCACAATGGGTGGTTGGGTAGCTTAAGAGCGTGTGACGTAGGAAATCGGCGTAACAGTCACGGTTTTTATAAATACATACATATGTATATCCAAAATTTTCGAAAATGTGTGTGAACGGAAAAATGCAAATGACAGAAAAAGCAAAAAAAATGCAAAGAAAAATCAAAATAATTGAAATTAAAATAAAAAACTGAAAGTGCAAAGAAAAAATTAATAAAAATTTGTAACAGAGTGAAAAACTCCGAATATTAAAGTTACTCACTGCATGTAAAAAAGAACTCAGTTTTTGAAAGAACACATTTTATTATTAGTGTTGCTAAAAGTGCTTTACTAGCGAGAAATCGAGAAAAATCAGCGTGTAATACAAAAGTAAAAAAAAAAACTGCAAGTTGTGCACACGACGCCATAAATGCATTAATGCGCACGAAATATTAAATAAATTAAGTAATATGTATTGAAATGAATAAAGGAAGATATTAAAAATAAGATATGTGGTTAAATAAAAAGTATCGAGCGCTTAATTCACGTTAATTCATTAAAAACAAAAAAATGAAAATTATATGGGTAACTATTTCCGCTGAGAGGTCCACTGTCAGTAGGGATGGCAACAATAACCGGAAAAACGATTATAATCGTTTAATTTCTTTCGGTTAATGGTTAAAATGTATCGGTTTTTTCCTTTTGATTATTTTTTCGATTAACCTTTTTTCCTCTCAAGTCGAAAATAATCGAAAGGAAATAATCGAAGTTGCGAATTTCCGCCTTTTGATCCGAGTCCGAATTCGGTTACCTACGGTTTTGTGAGTATATCCAATAAACTGCAATAAATGTTTCCTCCAGTTCCCGAATAGACGTTTTATCATCATTTTGACGATTTTTCCTAATAAATTACGATTTTTTCGTTTATTATATATATTTTTAAGGAATAATTGTAATCGAAAAACGGTTATAATCGGTTAGTTCCCCACAATTATTCGCGATTAATAATCGAACGCTTTCGATTAACCTAAAAAGCAGTTAATTGGTTATTTAATTTTTTTTTGCCATCCCTAACTGCGAGCGAAATGTAAAATGCATGCAAAACAAAGTTTTTAGCTTTTATTAAATAAGAGGAGATATCGAATTATCATTATCTTAAACAAATTTAGATTTTTCAAATTTAGAGCTATAATAAAAAGTGATTGGCAATTTCAGGACAGTCCTTTCTTACTATTTCTAACTTTTCAATGAAGATTCATCCTAATGATTATTTCTCGACAGAGATGTTCCGTTTGCAGTAATAGCAAATTTATTTTGATAATATATATTTCTTTTCTGCATGTACTAAAATGTTGTGAATAAAAATTTATGTTACATTTTTCGTTTAATAGGTAAAAGCTGAAAAATAAGTTTATAATAATACTAATATAATACAATGGCGCTATTATAACTCTGACGAGTTTTATGGCCGAGCTTCTCTCCCAATTCGAGGTGTGCTCCTTTTTTTGGTTTTCCTACTAATTGGGTGGACCTACAGTTTTATGCCGGCGCTCCGAACGGCGAATGCATTTTTTGTGGCAGAAATACTCGGACGGTATGCAGCCCACTGCCGAGAGGTGACCGCTGCTCTTAAAAAACCCAATAATTGAATTTTTACTAATTAGAAATTTTTTTTTGATGTTTGCTCGGCCTGGGGTTTGAACCCGAGACCTCGGGTATGTTGGCGAGCACTCTACCCACTGCACCACAACAGCCAAGTTTATCTAAGTAATTTCTTCAGTAGAGGCTTATATGTCACGTTACGAACGTTACGTTGCGTACTTTATAATATTATGTACAAAATAATTGAAGAGATATTTTCAAGAAAAAATTAAGGCAGTAGTACAAGTAAATCAAACTGATTAAATTATAGTAACTTGCATTAAAAAATTTCGAAAATATTCGCAGAATTTCGCCTTTTTATAGGTGCAGCTGAGAATGACGTCTATTTTGTGTCACGTTACCAACCGGTGTTTGTTGGCAAATATTTTTGTAAGGTTTTTTGCCATAAGGTAAATGTACATAATTCCGTGATACTAAGGACTTTTCTGAATTGAAGGATTTTTGGAGCTTAAACTATAGACCGCAAACTGAAAAACAAAAATGTTTCAAATAAATTGATGCATTGAAGGTCATTCTCAATTGCTAAAAAATTAAAATAACTACAATTACTATTTATTTTAATTAAAATTTGATGTACATGCAAATGTCCCTAATTCCGTGACAAAAATTGTCCCATGTCCTTAATTCCGTGAATAAATGTACCTAATTCCGGCCTTGTAACAAAATGCACAGAAATAATTTTTCAAATAAATATATTACATATTAGACTTAAATATTTATTTTAGTATATTTTTTTAGGAAATTGAAATTTGTGTTTATTAACAAAATTAATTTAAATAAAGAAAAAAAATTATTAAAAATTTAAATTTTTTTCTCTATAAAAATTAAGATAATTATTAAAAAATGGCAAAATAATAATAAAATAAAATTTCATTAAAATTTTTTTAATGTTAAAGAATTACATTTATATACAAACTTAAGCGAAAGATAAAGAAAGTACAAAAAAACATAAAACGTAAAACGTAAATGTGCTATATATGTATCACGGAATAAGGAACAGTATGAAGACCCTAATTCCGTGATAGTATCGCCAGTCACTTATAAGTTGAATATTAGCGAATAGGTTACAAAATCTATATCACGGAATTAGGTCAAGAACTTCTCTAGGAATTTATTTAATGGAAAAATGTTGTATTACTATTTGTTCTTTTCAAAAAAGCTATTTAAAAGAAGAAAGAATTAAGTACTAAAATTTCCTAATTCCGTGATAGTCACGGAATTATGTACATGGGGAAATGAAAGATGTCCCTAATTCCGTGATAAAGAAAATCTATTTTTAAGAAAAAAATAACTATTGAAATAAGGTGGAAAGTTACAAAAACAAATGCCAGATGCCTATTGAATCATAAAATATAATAATATTGATAAAAATCTTAACCATTAAATTTTTATAGTCTTAAGAAAATACTCGATGCTTCTTAACCATTCGCTTAAGAAATTTCCTGTATTATGCTAATTTTCTGACCTGTCAGTTTTAAAGTGGTTTTATTAAATCAGTAAGCTCTAAAATTACAACAAAATCATAAATTAATATACTTTGAAGTTAAAATAATATAATATAATATTTTGTTTGATTAAATATTGTACCAATTCCTTATTTTAACGAATATAAATGATTATCACGGAATAATGTACTATCACGGAATTATGTACACTTACCTTAGATCTAATATTTTCACTAAACATAGTGCTTGTAAAGAGCTATGCAAAGGCCACATTGAAAAAATTAATATATACATATGTATATTTATCGATACTTTTCTTCACGTTGAATTCGTACGAATGTCACGTTCGTCACTATGGAAATACCCATATTAGAAATGCACTTAAAATACGAGTAACTAGCATAATATATTTGAATTAGAAAAAAAAAACTGAAAGGTAAAAGGTGATGAGTATTCTGAAAAAAGTGCTTATGAAGTTTAAAGTGTAATTTAAGTTTATATTAACTGAAACACTAACAGCAAAACCATTGAATTTTGTGGTGATGAATATCGAGTTGAGAATGAACTTTAAACCAAGCTTAGTTATTCAAATGTTTATTATTCGAAATAAAGTACTTAATAATAATATGTATATAAAATGAACTAATATAGTGTGTTAAAAAAAAAATAGAATAAAATAAAATAAAATAGAATAAAATAAAATAGAATAAAATAAGAAAACGTTATTTGGAACTTTCAACTTCCGCAAAAACATGCAAAAATTAAATATGAACAACAAATTTTTTAATGGACATAAAAAGAGTGTGCAAGAAATTAAATATTTTTGTGCTTAAAATACTAAAGAAACAATACACAAAAGGAATGTGAAAACTTGAAAAAAAAAAAATAATTAAAAAAATAAAATAAAATAAAATAAAATAAAATAAAAAAGATAAAATAAAATAAAATAAAAAGATACAATGGCTTCGCTTAAATGAAAAAAAAGATAACATAAATGCCAGTTAATTCAGTTAAATAAGTGGAAGTCATTTAGTTATGACTGCAATTGATCGTTATGAATATAAAATACGTACCTACATACATACAGCTAAGTATAAAAATCAAATGCAATACAGCAATATAAAGTAAATACATATGAATGAAAAATAAACAAAATAAAATAAAATATTAATTAAAAGCAGCAATAAATTTAATTAAATAAAATAGCATCAATCAAGCATAAATAAATAAAGCAAAGTTAAATGACACAACAAAACCAAACGAAAAAAAAAGAAAGACGATCGATTTAATTGAAATAAACTATGTACATAATAAAACCACAAAACCTTCATGCATTTATCTACAAATGTAAATATGTATCATGCTATGTACTTGAATATGCATATAAAGTGCTGTAAAGTTAAATAATTTATAACTCCCTATAAAAGTTTTATCAATTCAGCGCGTGCAAACGAAAGCGAACGACATTAATTGAGCGCCGCCAATTTTGCGGCGATTGTGTGTTGTGACTGCAGCGGCAATGCGCTGATTTAAATAAAAAATTTACATGCTATGTACATATGTATTATATATGTACATATATATGTACACAAATATATGTACATATGTATAAAATTGTATGTATGTATGTGCATTGATACAAGTTTTGTGTTTAAATATTGAGATACTTAGTGGACTACCGCATAGACTTCTTCCATTGCACTATGGTTCAAAATTCAGTTTTTGAGGAATAAAATAGCTAGAGTTAAGATATCAGTATAAAACTTTTCATAGGATGAAAAAAATTTGAAACTGAAAAAACACTTCAAAGATCAAGCGATTTTGAAAAATGCAAATTTTGTTTAGAAAGGTCTATTTAATATATATAACATACCTGAAAACTAAAATGGCCTTTTTCTTTATTTTTTTTTTAAATTTATTTAAGTAAATGCATCTCTTGGCTTTCTTGTATTTTGAAATCACGCGTAAACTAATCAACCGATTTCAAAAATTTGTATACCATTAGAAAGGTATTAAAATCACCTTTTGAAAACACACACTGTAAAAATTCTATATTACATATTACACTGAAAAAAAATTTTCTAAATTTTTTTTTTGAAACTGGGAGAACACTTCAAAGACCAAGCGATTTTGAAAAATAAGAATTTTTTTTACAAAGGTCTATTTAATATATATAACATATCTGAAAACTAAAATGGCCTTTTTTTAATTTTTTTTTTTAAATTTATTTAAGTAAATACATCTCTTGGCTTTCTTGTATTTTGATATCACGCGTAAACTAATCAACCGATTTCAAAAATTTGTATACTGTTAGAAAGGTATTAAAATCACCTTTTGAAAACATACACTGTAAAAATTCTGTATTACATATTACACTGAAAAAAAAAATTCAGTTCAGTTTGAAAAAAAAAATTTTTTGAAAATTTTTTTTATGTGTAATATGTAATATAGTGTTTTTTCAGTTTCAAATTTTATTTTGGAAAACATTTTTTTTTAGTGTACTAAAACAAAAAACATTTTTACAGCTAATTTCAATACCTTTCTAATGGTGTAAAGATCTTTGAAATCGGTAAAGCCGTTCTCTAGTAATCACACTTTAAAAGTACCTATTATCGTCATTTTTCGAATATTTTTGAATATTTCAATACCTTGCACCGCCCACAATTTTTCGAAAATGCAATTTCTGAAAATGAGGTTGTGTTTGGGTATGTAAGATGTACCTCTGTGCAAAATTTCATCAAATTCTGAGGGGGTCGGGTTCAACGCATATTGGGTTTGATATGAAATTCATCATAGGGTATTTAAAGGTAAAAGTAATGTCTCATGACGAAAATGGGTGATCCACGCCAATTTTTCGCTGCTGCGAAATTATTGGGTTATTAAACCCTATATACATATGTATAAATGAGTTTTATATTTTTATTATTATCAATATAAAATTGTTAAGTATAACCATTTTCGAAGTTTACTTTGCTCTGAAAAAAGTGAAATTGTAGCCTCGCTTGCAAACTCCCGCAGATAAAATAACATTTGCTTAAAGGGGACACTATTAGCTGTAACTACATATATAATTTTTATTGATCCTATATGATCCAACTTATTTATATTCTATTAAACACAGAAAAAACTCACAGAAATCAAAACACAACACGGCTTATTTAAACTCAAAAATATATTAACGATTATAATTGTTTCAGAAAAAAGTTTGTTGTTCTTGATTTTACATACCTTTATTAATATTTTCCATTTTATAAACACATTTTATTCAAATTCGTTAGCTTTTTATCACCACTTGAGATTTTTATATAATTTGAGTAAAATCTTTTTTACGAATACAAAAATCAAAACCAAGACTTTGAAAGCTTTCTGATAAACAAGTGATCGCTAGCTGACATTATTATTTTTATTTACTACAGTAATGTGTAATAAAAGGTAATTATTTTTTTTTTGGGAAAATCAAAAGTCGATAATTGGGCTTAATTCCTCAATATTTCGATTTTGAACCATAGTGCATGGGCTCGTTTCACAAGTGCTTTCACGTACTGAAATACACATGTAGCTACATACATAAATAAATCTGAGCTTTAATTTAAAAAAAAAAAACAAAAACCCAATTTTCTGTTAAATAACAAAAAATAAAAAATAAATTAAATTGTTTATCGCTTTTTAACGCAAAAATGCGCACGCACAAGTTAATGATTTTTTTCATTGGCATTTTTATTATTTTTTTTTTGGTCTTTTTGCTGTTGTTTTTCTTTTCGTCGCTCTCAGCCAATTTTAAATAATGAACACCCAAGAAAAAAAAAAAGGGAAAAAAATTTAAATAAAAATGAAATCCAAGAGTTTAAACACAGCAAAGAAAACAACAAAAATATCAACAGAAAAAAATGTGTTTGGAAGAAAAAAAAAAACAAGTCATTGTGTATGCAAATTGTAGCGCGTAATGTGTTAATTTATAAATATGTATACATATTTACTTATTTATTTTAATGTATGCTTGTATACTGTGAACACAACTGGAATTTTTCGAAAAAAAAAATAGCTTTAATTTGAGGTAGTTGAGCTGCAGCTGCAAAAAAAAAACCCCCAGAAAAATTTATTTATAAATAAATTCTTCACATTTTTTCTCACATTAAATATTTTCTCAATAAACATCAGACCCAGCATACGAGTGCTGCTCTATATATTTTTTGCCTAAGTGCCACTAAGCGTTGCCAGGTGCAATCTGACATTTCCATTGGCAAGTTTGACATTTTTTAACATAATCGTACCCAAAACGTTTTGACGTACGACCATCATTTGTGTTGTTTACAGTGGCTTGAAAAAATTAATTTGGCAAAAAATTGGAATTAACTCGTGAACATTTTCGTGCGATCATTTTTCACAACTTTCGACGTGGATTATCATGTTGTTCTCGTTGGATCCCGCACAATTTGACTCTAAAAAAAAAAAGGCTCGTGTCGATTGGTGCACAGAAATGTTGCAAAAATATGATCGCGGTGCTTCAAAAGACGTTTATAAGATCATCACAAGTGACGAATCATGGATGAGCGTATGAGCCCGAAACAAAACAACAATCGACCGTGTGGGTCTTCGAAGACGTGCCAAATCCAATGCAATTTGTTCGTCGAAGAAGCATTTCGAAGCAAATGGTCGCCTGTTTCTTCGGCAAAACTGGTCATGGTGGCGACTGTTCCGCCTGAGCAACGCACGGCGGTCAATTCTGACTGGTACACCACAATTTGTTAGCCTAAAGTCTTCGAAGAAATTCGAAAAACGAACAAGAGAAGACGAATCATTGTTCACCATGACAATGCGAGCTCTCACACATCGGCTCAAACCAACGCCTTTTTGGCCGGCTAAAACGTCAAATTGATCGGTCATCCGCCGTACAGCCCTGACTTGGCACCCAATGACTACTTTTTATTCCCGCACATCAAGAAAAAAAAATGCGTGGTCAACGATTTTCGTCGCCAGAAGATGCTGTTCAAGCGTTCAAAAACCATGTTTTGCAGGTGTCTCAATCGGAGTGGAAAAAGTGTTTCGACAATTGGTTTGACCGCATGCAAAAGTGTATAAATCATGCTGGAGAATACTTTGAAAAACAATAAAACCATTTTTGTTGATTAATATTCGCATTTTCATTATTAGGCAAAAAATATATAGAGCAACCCTCGTAAACAAACTCCAACGATAAAGAGTTTAAGAAAATGAGTGGCGGTTAACGAGAACCAAGACGAAGTCTCCACCTGTTATCACACAAAGAAACAGCACCACGTCTTGGCAGCCAAGTAGCTACAAATTCGAAACCGTTAAGAACTTCGTTCTATTTGGGAACGAGCATTAACACCAAAAATAATTTCAGCACGGATATTCAACGAATCACTTGTGCTAATAAGTGCCACTTTGGACTAAGAAGGCAATTGAAAAGTAAAGTCCTCTCTCGACGAACAAAAATCACGCTCTACAGTTCTCATCGTTTCCGTCCTAATGTACGGCACAGACGCATAGACGATGTCAAAATCAGATACGATGGTGCTTGGAGTATTCGAGAGAAAATTTCTTTGGAAGATTTGTGCACCTTTGCGCGTTAGCGATGGCGAGTATACAGAAGGGAATTACTGATGAGCTGTATGAGCTTTATGAGCAGACATGGACATTGTTCAGCGAATAAAAGTCCAGCGGCTACATTGGGCAGGTCATGTCGTGAGAATGGATGAAGATGAGCTACGCCTAAGAAAGTATTTCTATTGAAACATGTTAAAGGTAGCAGCAACAAAGAGACCTCTACTGCGTTGGAAAGACGCAAGTGAAAACTGGCTCGTCTTCCTTTGGTATTTCCAATTGGTACAAGGCAGCGCGAAACAGAAACGAGTTGCGCGCTCTATTGGACTCGGCCAAAATCGTCTAGCCGATTACGCGCCAATCAAGAAGAAGAAGAAGATGTTATGTTTTTAAGCCACCAATCAAGAACAAGAAGAAGAAGTTGTTATGTTTTTAACAGAGATGTAGAATAATTATTATTTAATTTTGAAATTATAAAAAAGTCTTACAAATTTTCTTCAGAATCATAAAAGTCTTGATAATATTTTTTTCCTGCTGAAAATGATAAAAATCTTCTATAATTATTATTCAGAAACTTATATTTAAAAATCTTTCCATAATAGTTATTTCAAATATATTTTTTTTAAGTCTTGAAAGACTTTTTCATTGAGACCAATTTCAAAAAAGTCTTTGCGTAATTATTATCAGTAACAAATTGTTTTTTTATATCTTCAAAGACTTTTTCATTGAGACAAAGTTCAAAAAAGTCTCAGAAAATTTTCAATAACTTTCATATCAGTATAAAATAAGAATAACTTTCATATATGTAAGTACTTCAAAATTCAAAAAAATTTCCAATTTGAAATTGTATGAAAGATTTTTTTCAAAGATATAAAAAATTAATTTGTTACTCAAAATAATTACTTAAAGATATTTTTAGGGTTGCCAGATACCTTTCCCGAAAAAATCAGTACATTGCCTTCAAAAAAAAAAATATATATATATATGCGGAGAAAATGGTCTTTATTATTGGCATTTTGTTTTTGTTTCCATATCGTTAATTGGCAATCATGTTTC
Source organism: Urophora cardui (assembly GCA_960531455.1). Classification (NCBI taxonomy): domain Eukaryota; kingdom Metazoa; phylum Arthropoda; class Insecta; order Diptera; family Tephritidae; genus Urophora; species Urophora cardui. Next base: position 129,319,061 of record OY482672.1, read on the forward strand.
TATGACATTTAGCGTTCGCGTTGCTTCCTCCTTCCTAATATTTAATGGTTATGCAGTGGCTATGCTTACGAGCAAAACACCGATGAAATTTGGACACATTCTCGTCATCGGTGAGAGGTGGTTACGCTTAAATCGATGATTAGAGCGCACATACACAACATAACACATTATTACCCCGAAACCTCGGCGTGCTGGGTGCTTGTTTCACCCAGCAAATTTGATCGATATGAGAGTCCGAAAATTCTCTCACTCGTCGGAGTGCACAACAACAATTACAAGTTGCGCGTCGAGTATTGTCGTAAACATAACCACGGCATTACAAACGTCAAATGAAAACAGTTGGAAAATTAAAAACAGTGCAGGGTGACAAAAATTAATTTTTTTTAGTGTCGGCTAAAAATCAGTACAAAACAGTACAAAATGCAAAAAATCAGTATTTTCTAAGGTTTTTAAAACCATCAGTACGGAGCATTAAAAATCAGTATTGTACTGATCAAATCAGTACGTCTGGCAACCCTAGATATTTTTGAAATTCGTCTCAATGAAAAAGTCTTTGAAGACTTAAAAAACAATTTATTACGGATAATAATTACTCAAAGACTTTTTTCAAATTTGTCTCAATAAAAAAGTCCTTGAAGATATAAAACAAAATTTCTTATTCATAATAATTAAAAAAAGACTTAAAAAAATATCTCAGAAATAACTATTATATAAAGACTTTTAAAATATGTTTCTTTCAATAATAGTTATTTTTTGATATTTATTTTTTCTCTTATAATAATTACAACTCTGGTTTTTAAGCCACCTTATCGGTATCCTTAGAAATGCGTTTGGCAGTTTATCCTGTTTGGAAAGTGTTGTGTTCAGCCAGCAGTTGCATCATGCAGCAGTTGCTATTTTATTCATTTGGGTGAACTGCCGTTTTTTTTTAATTTTGATTGATGTCAATTATAAATATTCAGAACTAGCATATCCCTTGGCTTTAACTCTTTCAGACAAACTGCAAATGCACAAAAGCTTTCTTCTGATTGTACAAAATTTCTACTCTTTTGACAGTTATATTGTTTTGTTGTTGTTAATTTTACATTAGGTACATCAATTCTCGTCGACTCTGTATTTTTTGGGTGGTTTTTTGTTGTCGCTGTTGTTGTCTTTATGTGGGGTGAATGTTCGCTCGGTCTGCAAATTGTCAACGACAGCGTGTATATAAGTACATAAGTAGTTGTTGTGCAAGTCATTAAGTAAATGTGTCTAGGTATGTATTTGTGTGTACATATATAAAAATGTTTGCATGTCAGAACTTACAAAACTTTAGCACATTGTGCTATGTGCATACCTACAAATGTTTAGAAACTACATACCTACTATGTAATTGCACTGGCAGCCTTTCATTCGGTGCACTTTTTGGCAAATTGTGTTTTGTGTCGTTGTGTTGTTGTGTTGCGCTGTGTTAGTTTAGTTTAGTTGGTAATGCTTGATGTGATTGATGAAATGGTCGTCGGACGACAACGAAATTGGAACATATAGTAATTGCAATTTGTATTTACAAAACTACAAACATACATATGCATGCGATATTTATTATGTATGAACTTAGGCATGTATGAACAAATAGTATATAGGTTTTTAGTCGCATAGAATGTATACTATATATGTACATATTGCACAAGAGAATTTATCAACCAACGCAATGCAGTAGCATAAAGCTAATGAAACTTATATGTAGGTACATATCGCACCCTAAATCATAAAGTGACGCAACTCAAAATTTTCGTAATGTGGTTTCTTTCATAAATCGTTACACAGAACATATCTCTAGCGATTGCCAAAAAAAAAAAAACTTTTCAAGAAGTGTCTCTTTTGACTGGAAACTAGCCATTATACGTGACCCTTTGCCATATAATTGCTTGCAAAGAAAAAAAGTTTTTTGTCTCCCGAAAATTTTGGAATTTTGAGTTGTGTCACTCTTTATGATTTAGGGTGCGATATTTATGTATATTTATTTAGCTACATGTGTATGACCTGTCGAATGGCTCTGCCAAAATTTGGCACATGAAGAGGCAATTTTTTTGCATTTAGCGTTGCCACCTATTCACAAAATTGCATTAAACTTGATTTATTAGACTAAGTACCTAAAGCACTTAAATATGAACTGCCAAACGAAAGAGCTTAAAAAAAGCTTGTATATCAAAATTAGTTACAAAGAGAGTTGCCAGCTGCGTAAAAATTAATTATAAATGTATGACATAAACAACAGACTTGGACATTATTCGAATAAATTTTTATTTAGATAATTATTCGAATAAAAATTTATTTTTTAAATAAATAAATTTTTCAAATAAATAATAAATTCCCTACGAATAAATTATTCGGAAATTTATTTTTTATTTCAAATAATAAATAAAAACTAAGGGTACAACAAAAAAAGAAACAACTGAGTAATGGTAAAAAAATTTTTTTTTTATTTTTTTTTGTGTTTTTTTGTTTTTACATATGTAAATGAAAATTATCTATTATTCGAATAATTTGGTTTCTGAATAAACGAAATTATTTATTATTCAAATAAAGATAAAAAAATGTAGTCATCTATTATTCGTAATTCGAATAAATTTTGCCCAACTCTGCACGGTAGGCAGGAAGCGACGATAGGTTGCATGAAAATGTCGAGAAAAAAGGAAAGTGGGGTTGTGTTATGTGATGTTTATAGATGAAACATCCGTTGAAATTAAAATCCGAGCTGCTCCTTTTTCAAGGATATCCATATTTTTTGTTTTTTATGAAAGGATCAAATATTGAGGAATTCGAAAATTCGCCACCGTCCAAATTTTTCCGATTTCAATACATTATTTGGTCGCTAAGGGATACAAAAAAAGGTATTAAAAAGAAAAAAGGACACCTGTAGTGGAAAAATCCAATGTGAACAGGACCTAAAGGATAACCACTGAAATATAAAATAACACAAAAAGTACCCAATTTAATTTGCGTATAACTCCTAAAATGTTAACTCTACGTGAAAATTCCTTATTATATGTTTCATTCAGAATAAATAAAGAAATATTTCTTTAATATACAATTTTGATGTACCTGCAGTGCTTAATGTACTTTTGTGCATCTAAAGTGAAAAATTAAAAAAAGTACGTTTTTTTTATAGTGCTATTTTAAGTTCAAATATTTTTGTAGTTTATGTAAATATTTTAATCTAATGATCCAACTCTCATTCCTACATATCTATACGTTAATACTAAAAAAGAGTTAGAGCTGAGATACGCGCCAGCTGTGCACGGTGGGCGGGAAGCAACAATAGGTTGCATGGGAATATCGTAAAAACGATGGCCCAACGAATATGTGCCTAGCTGTGTGCTGGTACTAATTTTCGTTTAAAAAAAATGTTGGAGATTTTATTCACGTTTGCTGTGTGTTTATGAAGTATATTAGAATATCATTTTACGTAAGTGTTTAGCCGGCGATCGTTTTTTCGATATTTTCATGCAACCTATTGTTGCTTACCGCCCACCGTGCACAGCTAGCGCGTATTTCAGCTCTAATTCTTTTTAATATTAACGTATAGATATGTAAGAATGAGAATTGGATCATTAGATTAAAATATTTACATAAACTAGAAAAATATTTGAACTTAAAATAGCACCATAAAAAAAACGTACTTTTTTTGAAATTTTCACTTTAGATGGACCAAAGTGCATTAACCACTGCAGGTACATCAAAATTGTATATCAAAGAAATATTCCTTTATTTATTCTGAATGAAACATATTATAAGGAATTTTCACGTAGAGTTAACATGTTAGGAGCTATACGCAAATTAAAGTGGGTACTTTTTGTGTTATTTTATATTTCAGTGGTTATCCTTTAGATCCTGTTCACATTGGATTTTTCCACTACAGGTGTCCATTTTTCTTTTTAATACCTTTTTTTGTATCCCTTAGCGACCAAATAATGTATTGAAATCGGAAAAATTTGGACGGTGGCGAATTTTCGATTTTCTCAATATTTGATCCTTTCAAAAAAAACAAAAAATGTGGATATCCTTGAAAAAGGAGCAGCTCGGATTTTAATTTCAACGGATGTTCCATCTATAAACATCACATAACACAACCCCACTTTCCTTTTTTCTCGACATTTTCATGCAACCTATCGTCGCTTCCTGCCTACCGTGTCTGGTATACAAATATATTATGGTTCTCAAATGAAAGAGGTTGAGGGAAGCTAGCAAAAAACCAAGAAAAAATTAAGTGTTGCCGCCTGTAGAAAAGCTTGTAAGCTCCATTTAAATAGAAGCTTTATTAAACCTTCTAATATGTGTATCAAACGAAAGCGAGTGAGAAGAGTAGCGCTATAACGGAACGGTGAATAAAAAATTTAATTTTTAATTTATTTTTTTTATTTAAAATAAATTAAAGAAATATTTAAGCACTATACAAACTTTGTCAAACGATGAAAACTTTATTCGCATTAATAAAGATGCAAATATTTTTAAAATTGGAATTCAGAAATGAAAATTCAAAAAGAGTTGCCACTTTTTTTTGAAAAATCTGATTTTTTTCTGCGTCAGTTGTTGCCATATCATGAAATCAAAACATAAATTCTTAAAAAAAATTAAAAAACGTTCTTACATATACATATTTACATTTTAAGTGTTGCCATTTTATTTTATTTATTTATTTTTTTTTTTTTTAATATTTTTAAAATTCCATTGCGAAATTTTTTAAAGAAATATGTAGTGCAACCCTTTTGTATTTTCAATTTTGAAAATGAAAATTCAAAGAGAGTTGCCACTTTTTTGAAAAATCTAATTTATCTGTGCGTCATTTCTAACCATAGCATGAAATCAAAACATAAATTTCTAAAAAAAAAATTCAAAAAAACGTTCTTAAATATTTACATTTTAAGTGTAGCCAAATTTTTTTTTCAAAAATATTTTTAAAATTTCGTTGCGAGCTTTTTTAAAGAAATATACATATGAGTGCAACCCTTTTGTATTTTCAATTTTCAAATCATACATACATATGTATGTACATACATTCAAAGGTATTTGCTTGTATAGACACCCAAAACAGGGCGCCATGCTGCTGCTGCTGCTGCTGTGTATGGGCGTTGTCGCGGTTAAAAATTAGTGTACAGAAAAACGTGGCTGCAGCAACAGCAGCCGCGCACGTTAATTTACAAACGAGCATTAGTTGTTCTTGTTGTTGTGTTGCTAAAGGCAAAATTTTCAATTTCCATTTGTGTCTGTGTGTGTGTGTGTGTGTGTGGCAAATTTAAACACAATTGTTCGACAATGCGTATAATTATTGCTGCCATTGTTGCTGTGGTTATTTGCTATTTTCGTCGTTTTTTGTTGTTGTTGGTTTTCTGAATTGTTGTTTTTTTTTTTCTTAATTGTTGTTTTTGTTTGTTGTTTGCTGTCAAATAGTCGGTAATTCGTAAAACGTGTGCTGAGGTTAACGCCATGCAAATGTCATCCAATCAACCAGCAGCTTCGTTTTGAAACTTTTTCTTTATTTGTCTACTCTGTTTCCTTCATTTTTCCTTTTTAGTTCGCCAACGTCTCGTTTTAGCTTTAACAGCTTTCTTGGTATTCAATTGCCACTTCGACTTAGATTGACTTCAGCGTCAGCATTCATCCTGCAGCAACTTCGTCTTACTTCCATTTTTTTCCTTTCCTTCCTTTAGCTTTCTAATTTCCGATTTTTCCTTTTTCTTCTATTATGTTCATTTTTCTTCCTCCTTCACCTTCACCAACCTGCAATCAATCTCACTTTGCCTTCATCTTCACGTTATTAACGCGGAACTCTCCACCTTCAGCTTCAGCTTCCTTTGCCTTCCTGCAACTTGATCAGCCTTCAACGTGAGCTTGACTTGCCGCCGTCACTTCCATCTTTCTTCGTCTTCTTCATCGCCAGTTCCTCATCCAACTTCACTTTGATTCGTCTCAGCTTCGACGTCCTTTCGGCCAGCCTCACTTACCGTCTTCACTTCCGCCTTCCTTTGCCTTCTTTTTTCAGATTCGTCATCCTTTGACTTCATCTTCAACTTTTATCATGATTGGTCAGTCGCCGTCAATTCCACCTTCCTTCGTCTTTTTCTCTCTGCAGCGCTCTCATGTTATATCTTCTTTTTTCTTGAGATCCGCCATTCTTTAGCTTCATATTTTTTCACCTATATCTTCTTTACTCATCCAAGCTTTCATTTCGTCTCGACTTCAGCTTCCACATCCTTTAACTCTTTATTATCTTTCAATCTCACATCTACACCCTCATTCTCATTCTCACCTTCCCCTTGATCACCCTTCAATTTTCCTCAAACGACATCTGACACCTTCCTTTCCCCGAAAAAGTGACCATCTCAAAACGCCAACCAAAGTCCAGCGCAACACCGAAAAAATTTAATTCCCCAGGCTCTGGTTCGTGCTAGTTTTGTTTTGCATATGTGTAGTTCGTGGTCACTTTCATATGTACATTCTTCTTCTTCTAATTCTGCTCTGCAACCTTCCTCAAGCTCCAAGCAAAGCGCATACTTCACATACACGCATACACACATAAATTCATTTACATTTTCTTAACGTAAAAGTCTCCCAGCCCAGCAGCCAGCCATCCTGTCAGTGGATGAGTCTGTCCGTCGGTGCTTCAGTTCGCCATTTACTAGAGAGTCCGTCGCGTCGGTCTGTTGCTCGAATCCGCTTAGAACGTTGATGAAATATATTGTTTGTTTTTGTTTATGCCGTTGTTGGTGCAATTGTTGTTTAGTTTTGGTTTTGATAGCAACAGAAATTGAAATACCAATAAAAACAATAACAACCAAAACAACTAAAGAGGCTTTTAAGCAAACGACAGCAGCTGAAGCTGCAGCTGGCGGTCGCTAAAGCTCTCGGAGAAAAGCGAAGGCTTTTGTAGCAGCCGCAGTCGCAGCCGCAGAATATTCACTCACACGCATTGCTTTGCCTTGTCACTGCTTGCTTAGATGACAGACATATCCTAATAAGTGCAAGAAGAAGAAAAAACAGCAGCAAAAGCAATACCAGCTGAAGAAGAAGCAGCTGAAAATGAAGATGAAGCACTATCGTGAATGACTTACATACATATGTACATATGTATTTGTATTTGCATATGTGCCAAAAAATTTACAAATTGTATAGAGATATATCTTCGCTGTTGCCATACGCCCGTGGCTGGTCCCAGCTACTCCTTGTTGCTGTTTTATTGTTGTTTTTGCTGTCCTGACTGCCACAAATGTACATACATACATACATAAATATGCATGTGCTTATATGAATCCCAACAGATATTACCTAAGTTCATATGCATAACTTGTTATGTGTGCGGCAAGGATATGCCATCGCCGCCGCTGCCGCCGCAGCCACGTTCTGGGATAGCGCGCCGCCGCAGAGCACAGCACAGCATAGCCCAGGACGAAGGTAAAATGTGTTTGGTTTTAACAAACCAACTACTAATAACCCTTCACAGTGGTGGAGACGCAAATGAGTTTAAAACTGGATGAAATATAGCAGGCAGCCAGCAGTCAACGGCAGCACAAATGGATTAGGGCGGTTGGGTTTTGTTTTTAATTTCACAACTTTTTTTCAGAGTTGCCACCTTTGAACAAAATACTTTTTAAAATAAACAAAAAATATTTGAATGCGTGTTTCAAAGCAAAGCACATGCCACAAAAGTACCATTGCCAAAAATAAAAAAAAATACTTAGAAGTGTTGCCACCTGTTTTACAACCCTTAGTTGCTACCGTGTCGAAGAAACAAACAACAAATACCTAAGCCTTTAATTCTATGTGCATTTTTAAGTGAAATTTTGAAATAAAATTTATCGAAAATATTTCCTCGCTAAATTATAAGACGTTTATGGTTTTAAGAGAAAAAAATTCATTCGAGGTTGCCACCTTAAAATAAATATCTTGCAACGAAAATTCGCTAAAATACAAAACATTTTTTAAAACGTGTTTAGGCAAAGAGGCTGCAGTTAGTTCGCAGAAATATTTCTAAACAGAGTTGCCACTTTGAAGTAAATTTAAACAAATAAACATTTTTAAATAAATTTTTTAATAATAAGAACTTCTGACTAAAGCTTCATTCGAAAATACTGATTAGCAAAAAATCATAATTTCGCAGAAATATTTCTAAACAGAGTTGCCACTTACTAAAAATTTAAACAAATAAAAATTTTTAAATAAATTTCTTATTAAGAATTTCTGACTAACGCTTCATTCGAAAATACTGATTAGCAAAAAATCATAATTTCGCAGAAATATTTCTAAACAGAGTTGCCACTTACTAAAAATTTAAATAAATAAAAATTTTTAAATAAATTTTTTAATAATAAGAATTTCTGACTAACGCTTCATTCGAAAATATTGATTAGCAAAAAATCATAATTTCGCAGAAATATTTCTAGACAGAGTTGCCACTTAGTTTGAAATAAATTTAAACGAATAAACATTTTTAAATAAATTTGTTAATAAGAATTTCTGACTAACGCTTCATGCGAAAATACCGATTAGCAAAAAATCATAATTTCGCAGAAATATTTCTAAACAGAGTTGCCACTTTGAAATAGATTTAAACAAATAAACATTTTTAAATAAATTTGTTGATAAGAATTTCTGACTAACGCTTCATTCGAAAATACTGATTAGCAAAAAATTATGCTTTCAATAAAAAACAGAGTTGCCACACATTTGGAGGTTGTTAGTGGCATAACGAATATTGAATAGAAGAATATATTTATTTTTATTCCAGCTAAAACCAACCTTAATGCATTTGTAGTTATGCACATTTTTAATTGTATTTGTTGTACTTTGGGGCAAAAGTAGTCGCAAGATGAAAGGAATTTGCACAGAGCCGAATGCTCGTGTGTGTAGTTTTTATATATGTATGTACATATTCGCGCAAGTCCTTGGGGTCGTTTGGTCGGTCGCTTGATTTGCTTGCTGCTTGTGTGTATGGCTCTCTTGTGTGCTTGTGTTGCACCCTTGACAGACATAAAGTAAGAATTAAAATCCACATTTCGCTCCTTCAGCTCCATCTCTGGCAAATTGGCACAGCAACACTGCGCTTGACAACTATTCATAAGAGATGCATATACATGCACACATATATAGCATGTATGTATGTATGCATTCATATGAGTTTTCTCCTTTACATCCTTGAGTCTCAGTACTCGGAAAAACCAACAAAAACGAAAAGAAAAACAAAAACAATAACAATAACAAAAACAACGACTAATAACATAAACATCTGCGTCTTTGACTGACCGGCTGGAGTGTTTTTTTTTTTTCGCGTGTGCTAATGTGTGATGTGTGGGCGAATGTGGTTCTTTCGCCCACCTGCCCATTACCCAACATGTATCCTTTGAGCTTATTGCCCACGCTTCTTAGCTATGACGGCTTTTATTGCGTTCCTTTTGCATTTTTTTTTTGTTTGTCCACGCTGTTTTGTTGTGCGGCTATTCACCCGCCAAATGACCAGTTCTTGCACCTTCTCCAACACCGACTTCCGTGCTGCATCTTTTCCCTCCAGGCACCAGTCAGTCAGTCGTTTTGCTCTCCTGCTCACTTGATTGCTTTGTCCTTCGTGTACTTAATTTTTTTTCCTTTTTCACTTCTTCCGTTAGGGTCCGTTAGGGTTTGTTTGTTTAGCTGCGGCTATTCTCTAGCCACTCAGCCACTCGTCCAGCTTCTCATCATCATCATCATCTTCAACCTCGCAATCCTTATTGCCGTCAACGTCATCTAATATTTGCGCATAATTTCAATTTTATCCTTCGCCACCATGTCCACTAAAAAGTTTACTCATTGAACTGGTTAAAATTTACACAAACACACACACATACTACCCTCAAGCATGTGTCATATGCATATTGTTTGTATTTTTCAGATATACTCGTATATTTGTTGTTGCTTTTTTATTACGGCTAAAAGCAGACGTTGTATTTTAAAAGAAGAAGAAGAAGATATTCTCGTCGTCGCCCTTATCGCCGTTAATTTTATCGGTATGCTTGGCGACGTCCAATGTCGTTGTTGTTGGGATTGTTGTTTTTGTAGTCAATCCTTTTTCATTTTAAAAGTTGCTTACTTTTAATGTATCTTGTGTATACACACTTTTTAGTATTCTCAAAGTAATCGGTAGATATGCGACAGGGTTTTTTGCTCGACAACTAAATTATACTTTGTGTAGTCTTTTTACAACATACATACTTAATCTTATACATACATGTATGTACAATATACATATACATAATATATAGTACATATTGATATTCGTCGGCCTATTCATTTCCGTGGATTTACTTTGCTTTAAAAATAAAATTTAAGTGTTTTCTTTTGGTGTTATCAGACAAGTCAAGTACTGAAAAATAAATATTGATACATATGTAAAGTAAATAAAATGGAACTATAACTAGGGTTGCCAGATGCCTTTCACGAAAAAATCAATACATTGCCTTCAAAAAACAAAAAAAGAAAAAAACAATATATGCGGAGAAAATCGTCTTTATTACTGGCATTTTGTTTTTGTTTCCGTATCGTTAATTGTCAATTATGTTTCTATGACATGTAAAGTTCGCGTTGCGGCCTCCTTCCTAATTGTTTCATGGTTACAAACGTTAAATGAAAACAGTTGGAAAATTAAAAACAGTGCAGGGTATTAAAAGTGATTTTTTTTTAGAGTCGGTTAAAATCAGCACAAATCAGTACAAAATCCAAAAAATCAGTATTTCTTAAGGTTTTTCAAACCATCAGTACGGGGCACGAAAAATCAGTATTGTACTGATCAAATCAGTACGTCTGGCAAGCCTAACTATAACAAGCCGAAGTTTAAAATTGTGTATACAGAGCTGTTAACTTGAAATTACGATTACTAATCAAAACAATTGAATACCTCGGCGCGATAATCATATTTTGAATTCAATTAGGTGCGAAAGGCTGCACATGACGCAGACAGCCAATGAATACACCACTCGGCTCTCACTCCTGCTCTCTGAGAGCAATCCTTCACCAAACGATGTATCTGAGGAATGCGAACACATCGCTCGTTCACTTCGTATCGCCGCTGAGGAATCTATAGGATACAAGCGAGCCCGCAAAAACACCTGGTACGACAAGGAATGTCGCGATGCCTCGGAAAGAAAGAACGCCGCCTACAAGGCTACATTGTGTGCGGGCGCAACGCGAAGCGTAAGGGAGCGTTATCGAACGGCGAGGAAGGAAGAGAGGCGCCTTTTTCGAAAGAAGAAAAGGGAGGCTGAAAGGTGCGAGTGTGAAGAGCTTGAGATGCTGGCGGGTAGGAACGATGCTCGAAAATTCTATCAAAAAATCAGGCAGATGACTGAAGGTTTCAAGACCGGGGCAAATTCCTGCCGGAATGATAACGGCGAACTGGTAACTGATGTCCAGAGCATACTTAAGTTGTGGAGGGATCACTTCTCCTCCTTTCTAGATAATGGCAACAGTGAAATTGCTGAAGGAGAAGATTTACGACCCGAATCCCCAATAGCAGATGATGGTAGACATGTTCCACCACCAGACCATGACGAAGTGCGAATAGCAGTATCTCGGCTTAAGAATAATAAAGCGCCGGGCACTGACGGCTTGCCAGACGAGCTATTCAAGCATGTTGGCGAAGAGTTGATAAGGAGCATGCATCAACTCCTATGCAGAATATGGTCGGACGAGCGCATGCCCGACGATTGGAACTTAGTGTGCTCTGCCCAATCCACAAAAAAGGAGACTCCACAGTACGCGCCAATTATCGTGGGATAAGCCTCCTGAATATCGCATATAAGGTCTTAGCAAGCGTATTGTGCGAAAGGCTGAAGCCCACCGTCAACAAGCTGATTGGACCTTATCAGTGTGTCTTCAGACCTGGTAAATCTACCATCGACCAGATCTTCACAATACGCCAAATACTTGAAAACCCCCATGAAAAAGGAACCGACACACACTATCTCTTTGTCGATTTTAAATCCGCTTTTGATAGCACGAATAGGAATTGCCTACATGCCGCAATGTCTGAATTTGGTTTCCCTGCAAAACTTATGCGGCTATGCCAAATGACGTTGAATAACACCACCAGCTCCGTCAGAATTGGGAAGGACCTCTCCGAACCGTTCGAGACCAAACGAGGTTTCAGACAAGGTGACTCTCTTTCGTGCGACTTCTTCAATTTGATGCTAGAAAAGATAATACGAGCTGCAGAACTTAACCATACAGGAAGCATTTTATACCACAAGAGTGTACAACTGCTGGCGTACGCCGATGATATCGACATCATTGGCACTAACACTCGCGCCGTATGTTCTGCCTTCTCCAAGCTGGATAAAGAGGCTAAGAAAATGGGTTTGGCGGTTAACGAGGACAAGAAGAAGTACCTCCTGTCATCACACAAAGAAACTGCACGCCTTGGCAGCCACGTCAATGTTGATAGCTACAAATTCGAAACTGTTAAGGACTTCGTCTATTTGGGAACCAGCATTTACACCAAGAATGATGTCAGCACGGAGATCCAACGAAGGATCACGCTTGCCAATAAATGCTACTTCGGACTAAGTAGGCAATTGAAAACTGAAGTTCTCTCTCGACGAACAAAAATCACACTCTACAGGACGCTCATCGTTTCAGTCCCCACGTACGGCGCAGAAACACGGACTATGTCAAAATCAGATGAGATTACACTTGGAATATTCGAGAGCAAAGTTCTTTGAAAGATTTGTGAACCTTTGTGTGTTAGCGACGGAGAGTATCGACGGAGATTTAATGATGAGCTTTGCGCAGACATCAACATTGTTCAGCGAATAAAGATACAGCGGCTGCATTGGGCAGATCATGTAGTGAGAATGGTTGAAGCTGCTCCGGCTAAGTATTTCTATACGATAGATAGAATCTATTGAAAGCCGCTGAAGGCAGAAGAAAACGGATACCTTGACTGCGTTGGAAAGATCAGGAGAATAATGACTTGTTCTGCCTTGGTATTTTTTAATTGGCACCAAGCAGCACGAAACAAAATAATTGTATACATTTTATTAATGTTCGTTGTGCTTACATACTTACTATACATATGTACATATAGTACATATGAATGTATGACTGAGCATAATCATTGAAAGTTAATAACACCACTTATCAGTAATAGCGATAAGAAACATTGTTGATACGAGCAAATGAAAATAAAACGCTACAACAATTTTTTTTGTTTATTGACTGTAAATTGATAATAATGCTTGTTTTAGATTGTTTTAAATGTTTAAATGTACATAGTATATACATATGTAGGCAAAATGGAGGAGCAATAATAATAAATCCATAATATTTGCATATACTATTTACATACAAACATACATTCATATGTAGTACATTTATGTTAGCATTTGTTTAATGTGTAGTGCTTGAAAAATAATATAAAATTTTATTAACGGAAAAACACTAGTTCGAAGTACATAAATATTTTGCTGTGAGGGCTTTCTAAGTTCAATTTGTATTTGAGGAGGCCGAAAAGAATTGGCATGATCTCATTTAAAATAAATAAATAAACTAAATTGAAAATAAGCAAATCAACTAAGAACAGCTAGCGTTATCATTATAACCTAAATCGAAAATTATTTACACGAAGCGCGTCGCTCATTATCAGCACTTAATTACGTATGTACAAAAAAGCCTAAAAAGATGGGGGCTTGCACTTTCAACGCTTGCTGGACTCTGAGATTGTTATGGCGTTGCTACATATGTTAAAGTAAGGCTACAGTTACCCAATAATTATTAGATTCGTTTCATAATTCGAAAACGTTCGGAAATGAAGCTCTTTTTCAAATTTCAAATTCGATAATGAATGTGGAAATGAATTCGAGAGAACTAGGCCATTCCCGAGCACAACCGAACCTTGGTTGTAGTTACAGACTATTTTCCTCACGTTATGAATGCGAAATCCAGCCTAATCTCGACGGTAGAGTTTAATGAGAGAGTGAGGATAGCTTTCATAAAATACGTCACGTTTTTCGCTTGTTCCCAGTTGGAAGGTGGTCATGCATGACCTTGCGGAGGCATGAAAAGATTTACGAAAAATTTGCATTATAGTATGTATTCCAAAAAAAACTATGATTTCAACTAAACTCTATGTTGCTAAGCTTTAAACAGAATCAATCGCCGGACGTGTTTTCGCCTGGTGCGGCGATGACATTTGTTTGCGAATATCGCCCAGTAAAACAGAATCAAGGCGAAATTGCTATATGCATATTTTTTAAATTACGCTGTTTCCTTACTTCTTTCATTGACTCTTCTCTTCTGTCCATATTTTCAATTTTTTCCACATCAAAAAATGTATATTTTTGTTTTATTACATGTTTTTATCAAGTTCTAAATAAATTATTTGACAGGCGATAGCTTCCAAATTAGAAATAAGTCTATTCTGACGAATTTTTGCCGTGCGATTTTCGCCAGCGTTTTCGTTCTGTTCATTCACATATACTGCCTGATTCCGTTTAATACGACGCTGATTCTGTTTAAGCTATTAGGCTGCCAACTTATGGAAAATTCGATACATTCTAGAATGCAATCCAAAGTGAGCGAAGAGTTGAGTTATCGGCGCTCAGCTATACCTTCTAATTCATAGGAAATCGGATACACTTTAGAATGAAACCCAAGGTAAGCGAAGAGTTCAGTTATCGGCTCTCAGCTATACCTGCCAACTTATAAGAAACAGCTATAACATTGAATCTAGCAGGAAAAAGAATTATGAGAATCAGGTTATCTTTGTTATGCTTTTTATAATGACGATAACAATTCACAGATTCTTTTTCGAACAAAAGGACGTATAAAAGATCAATATAATGTTGAATGTTGCACTATATGAAGACGTTGGATGAAGTAGTGAAGGGGAAGATGGTGCGACAATAAGAGAAGTAGAGGAAAACGAGCTGGAATGAAGTTACATATTTCTAGTTGGAAACCGGACGAAGAGGATGAAGAGAAAAATTCAAAAAAAGTATTTTTTTATTTTTAAGTGAGAAAAGAAACCGACAATGAAAAAGAGCGACTCTCATACAAACATTCCTTTTTGTCTTAACTTGGCAGGGAAAAGTGGATGCATGACTTTCCTAGGACATCGCAATGAAAGAAATCATGCTTTCTGGAATGTATATATCCTACGGGCTTTATATTCATTTGATGAACGTACATTACCTTTTCCAACTGGGTTATTATGGGAATAGCGGAGAGTTACGCTGTTATAATTTCATTGTCAGTTCAATATATTCATAGTATTGGATATCGAAAGAATGTAATGAATCAAATCAAATAGAAGCAGCAAAACAAAATGATTCAACTTCATAGAAGACCAGCTGATTGTTTCCAAAGAGTGTGCCATCTTTTTTTTCAATACAAATGCTAGTCATTCAAAAACGCAGATGCTCCAAAAATCTTTTGATATTTTCGTTAATGGAACACAATATGAAGAAAGAGATATGCAAGAAAATTAAGTACCAACTCATACATATATGAACATAACCACAATTAACGCACTCTAAGCAGAGTAAAAGGAAGATTAACTGTTAAAAAAAAAAAATAAAAACAAAGAAAATAAATTTGTTCGCACTTCAAAAGCATAAAATGCAAGTCTAATGCAATTTCTAACGCCAATTGCCGCGCTACCTTTATTACTTTTGAACAAAAGCAGAGTACAGGCAAAGCAAAAAGGACAGATAAAAATTAATTATTGCACGTAACACAACTTTACGCCACAATTACACGAGGATTAATGTACATTTGTGTAAATCCCTTGTAGGGCCAGGTTAGAAAGAAGCATTAGAAAGAAAAAAAATTAGAAAGGAAAAAAACATTACAATAGAAAAAAGAAACACATTACAAAGCAAAAAAAAAAAACAAGAAAAACATTTGCACATGAAACTATTTAAGGAGCCGTCGTGCAACAATGCATTTGTAGAAAACCATTAATCTTTAAAAACATTAAAATGTAGATATTTAAGAGCACTTTCCCTTTTCAACAGCGTTGTAAACGTAAGAAGAAAAAAGCATACAAAAAAAGTAGGAGACAAAAAATTGCAAAGTAAATAAACGCAAAGATGTAATGACATTTCGCACATTTTCACAACCCTCCTCCATGCGGTTCAGTCTCAGCCTGCGCCTCGGTGCGGCGCTCAGGCGCTTAGCCCTGACCTTCCCTCCAACAAATACTTCCCTCAACGCATTCCTGCCTCAACAAATCCTTCTCTCCAACAAATCCTTCCCTCAGCACATTCTTCCCTCCAACAAATCCTTCCCTCAACAAATTCTTCCCTCCAACAAATCCTTCCCTCAACACATTCTTCCCACAGCATCCTTCTCGCAACGCATTCTACATTGGCGCGTACACAAGCAGAGAAAAAATCCTTACAAATTTTGTCACCACTGTCAACTTAATCGTTTCAACGACCCAACAAAGCAAGGGACCCTTCAACTGGCCGACCGTCAGACCGATCGAACTCGCTTACCTTTTCTACTATTTTTTTTCTTACCTCTTTGTCACTTCTTGCTTACATTCCTTTGTAGTCGATGTTTGTTGTTTTTGCTGCTTTTTTTGTATTGTTTTGTTTTGTTTTCTCTCTCCCTTTATTATTTTTTGCTTTGTTTTATCCTTTGCTTTTAATTCAGCAACGCATTGCCAATTCAATTTATTCGATTTCGAGTGAGTCCACAAGCCAGTCAATGCTGTCCCAAGTGTTTCGGGTTTCATTTATTTATTTATTTACATATTTACCTTTTTCTATTACTCCTCTTCACACTCAGCACTCGTCTCGATCGCTTGATTTGTTGTCAATATTATTTACCTTTTGATACCTTTTCTTCTTAGGTGTGTGTGTGTGAGTGTCATTTATGTCGTGTGTAATGCAACTTACAGTGGTTGAAATGTTTATATGGATATGCCTTTAACTCTCAAGAAATAACTGAAGAAAAGAAAGGGTAGCAATAAATTCCATTGATCTAAAAGTGAAGTTTCAATTTTGTTACAAAAACTAATTAGAATAATCAAAACGGCAGCAAGCGTGACTGTGAAGAAAAAAATTACTACTTACATTGGTTCTTGTAGCGCGCAGTTTTTTTTTTTATTGTTTGTTTCTTGTTTCACACTTCAATAGAAGTTAACAGATGTTGGTAGTTTGGCGAGTAATGTGACGCTTGTGTGGTCTGCTTTAATCCTTATGGTTGTCTAATTAGTTTAATAGCTACGCTAAGAAAATGCGTCTGGCGGTAAACGAGCACAAGACGAAGTACCTTCTGTCATCACACAAAGCGTCAACGCCACGTCTTGGCAGCCACGTCACTGTTGACAGTTGCAAATTGGAAACCGTTAAGGACTTCGTCTATTTGTGAAGCAGCTTTAACACCAAAAATAATGTCAGCGCGGAAATTCAACGAAGAATCACTCTTGCCAATAAGTGCTACTTTGGACTAAGTAGGCCATTGAGAAGTAAAGTTCTCTCTCGACGAACAAAAATCACGCAATACCGGACGCTCATCGTTTCAGTCCCCATGTACGGCGCGTAAGCATAGACGTTGTCAAAATCATGTGAGATGACACTTGGAGTATTCGAGAGAAAAGTTCTTCGGAAGATTTAAGCAGCTTTGAGCGTTAGCAATGGCGAATATCGACGGTGATTTAATGATGAGTTGTACATCGACATTGTTTAGCGAAAAAACATCCAGCGGCTCCATTGGGCAGGTCATGTCGTGAGAATGGATGTAGGTGCTCCAGCTAAGAAAGTGTTTGTTTCGAAATCCGCACAAGGCAGCTGAAAGGGAGCCCTACGCTGCGCTGGGAATATCAAGTGGAGAGCGACTCGGCCTTCCTTGATGTTTCCAATTAACGCCATGCGGCACGAAGGGGAAACGAGTGGAGCACCCAATAAGGCTCGGCAAGTCTATAGCCACTCGAACTATGTAAACTTTCTTGAGTCCCCTGTCTACAATCGCTGAAAGTAAACTTTTTGAAAGCAATTTTAAACAAGGTGTACCTATTTCAATGAACTTATTTGTAAGAATTTTTAAGATGATATACATATTTATGTATACGTAGTGTGATGTGGAAAAGTTTTTTATAAGAAAATTTAGTTTTAAAGCAATTTTTTTTGAAGTACAGAGGTTGATTGTATGTGTACACAGTAAAAATTTTAGTTTAATTTTAATACCATTTTGGTATTTATATATAACAATGCCAAAAAATATAAAATTGAAACCATTCTGGTTTAAAAAAAAGAAGATAATATTAGAGACAGAAATTATTCTTGGTGTCAAATTAATACTTTTTTGGAATTAAATCAAAACCAAATTTTAATTATTTTTAGAATATTTTTGATATTAAAAATAGTTGAAATGGTATAAGATCTATCCAAAAATTGGAATAAATACTATACTTTTTTGGTATTAAATCAAAACCAAGAATATGTAGAAATGCTCATTTTATTTCGTATAATATATGTATGTATGTAGTATTACAAGGATAGGAATTATCACATAGTCTTTGTTGTTTGTATTCCTCGATAATAAGATGGGCTGCTCCCTTGTCGAATTGTACCACCGCCAATAAAAATAACTGCTACAGCTACTGGCCTTTGCCAGAGAAATTTCGGCACCGTCGCGGTCTTGCAGGGATATTGTGGTATCAAGAGAGACCATCAGCTGTCTCAAAACTGAAAAGAAAAAATTAAGCAAAATTTACCCTCAAAATATTCACTTAATCTTTATTACTTACTTGATACAATTGTTCGATCAGGCATGAAAAATTCGCGGGTAATTTGTTTTAATAAATTTAATTTCTCCATCGTACCTATTTCACTTTAAAAAACATTTTGTATTTATTTACATATTTTGACAAATTTTTTCTAATATTTTTTTGGTTTTGATTTCAAACCAAAAGTGAGAAAGAGAGAATTTTAATAATTTTCAAGACTTTATTTTTAAACTATTTTGGATTAAATAAAATTGCAAAACTTCTCATAGTTTCAAAATAAGAATTTTTGGCATTAAAATTCATATTTAATTCCAAGAATGATTAAATTAAGTACCAAATGATATTAGAAATAAACTATCATTTTTCACTGTGTACACATTTTTTAAAAGATACATTTTTTGTAATCTAGAAAAATAAATTTTTTTCAAGTTAGTCCAAATTTTCCAGCCTTTGCCTATTTCCATGACCACAACTGTATAAAGCACCCAAAGTAATCGTAATCGCGTGTACTCTATGTATGTAAACACACAAAACTAAAAAACATTACGAATACAATAAAATATTTACATCTACTACTTAACATTTAAATCGAGACATTAATAAAATTATTTTTCTCTTTTTTTTTTTTTGATTTTTTCAGATTAAAGCCAACCCAACAACAAGCACAAGCTACAAAATGTACGCTATGAGGTGCATCACCTTGAGTATTTAGTGAAGTGAAATCAAAAGAAATAATGAAATGTGAATAAAAGATCAAACAAAAATTTCAAAACAAAAACTGGAAAGATGAACTTGAACATAAAAATAAATGACTAAAAGCAAAAAAAAACAAGAAATAATAAAAATGAAAAAAATTGAATTATTTTTTTCCATGAATCGTTAAGCGCAAACAATTGCGAAAGTGAGTGAGTGAAGAGAAAAACGTGGCAGCACAAAACAATTTATTGCATTTAATTTGTTGCTGTAGGTACATTGTTGTCCAGCAATTGCACGATCGTCTGAGTCTGAGCATTTATTATTACGTGTGTAGATACACGCGTACGTGGAGCGTGAAGAAGCAATTAAACGAATTTGAAGGAAAAAGTTATAAATCAAGAAATTAAAAAGAAAATTGAACATATAATAATTGAAATAGGAAAAAAAAAAATGAAATATGAAAACAAAATGAAAATTAAAATTTAGTGAAAATCAAGTAATTTTACAATCAGAAGCAATGTGAGAAAAAATTCATGTTCGAAAAAACTTTGAAATTTCGAAAATAAAATTTTGGAATTTCGAAAATAAAATTTTGAAATTTCGAAAATAAAATTTTGGAATTTCGAAAAATTAAAAGTGAATGAGCATCCCTGAAAATTACAAAAAAAATATAATAAAAATAAAATTTTGAAATTTCAAAAACAAAACTTGGAATTTCGAAAAGATAAATGTGTGTATATTTAGAAGAGAAATCAATACAAACAAAATTCGAAAAAATAGAAAAAATTAATTTTCGAAGTGTTGCAATTTCGAAAAACAAATTTTGAAATTTCGAAAAGCGAAAGTGTGATGAGCGAAAAAATCGCAAAGCAAACAATAAACAGTAAAAAAATCAAGTATTTTCAAGCAAACCATGCTTGTTAACGTCTGTGTGTGATTTGTGTATGCAAAAAAGCTACAACAATACAAATTCCAAGTACTAGAAAGCAAGAAAAGTTTAATTGAAGAGGAAAAGATAAATAAATAAAAAAAAAAGTTGTAGCAAAGTGAAACGACAAACTCGTTTTACAGCAACAGAAGAAGCGTAAGAAAAGGCAGATCAAAGGGTTTAAATACGAGATGAACAGCGTTGACGGCGCACCCAATGCAACATCAACGATTTCAGCTGAGGGAGACTCAACAGCAACAACAACAACAACATCGACAAATGTGACACCAGAAACAACAACAAAGCCAACAAAAGCAATAACAAATTCTACAACAAGTACAACAGCAATAACACCAGCAGTGGCACATGATAATAAAAGCGTGAATGTTAAAACAACAACGAATTTAATAATAAAAAACATAACAACAACAACAACAAGCACAACACTGGCTGATGATCATGATCATGCTGCCGCCGTTGAATTCTCAGAATGTAACAAAAACAAAAATTTTGAAGAAAATGATGTTGTCGTCCTCAACAACGTTGGAGGCCAGCAAGAGCAACAACAACAACAACAACAGCAACAAAGTGCGCTTAATGAAGCGTCAGTAATTTTAACAAAAACAACAACAAAAACACAAACAGGCGCCGAAACAAAAAGCGTAAACGAGTTGCCGCCAACAACAACAACAACAACAACAAAGCCAATTAAAACGGCAGCTAAAACAACAAAAGCAGCAATAACCACAACCATACAAATTCCAAAAACAATGGACAATACTGAAAACAAAAATTGTGCAACTCAAAATGTCGAGGAAGAAGAAACTGGGATCGACGTTGAAGAAAAGTCAACGGAAACAATAACAGCAACAGAATCAACAACAGATGAGACAATAAATTTCACTGAACAACAAAATTTTGACGAGAACAGCGCAAATGATGTACAAATGACAGATTTGACAACAATTGCCGTGAAGGGGAATGAAGCGAAAGAAAGCGAAGGTCACAAACAGGTCACCAACAGAGCCAACAACGATGAAAGAGCCACCGAAGACGAAACCGCGAACGACGCCGTGAATGAAGACGCGATCAACAACACGATTGAATGCGCGGAAACCGCGAACGACGACAACGCAAACGACGCGAACAAAAGCTCAGAAATTGAGGCCGATGTGATGGCGCAGGAAGCTGCGCATTGCGTTACAGATAACGGAAGTAACAGTAAAGGCGAAGCAGAATTTCCAAAAGGCAATGCTGTTAACAAAACGAAATCAGCAGCAAAAGCGGACGCCGATGAGAATTCGTTATATAGCGAAGAAATGAATTTGTGCCGCTGTTGTGGCAAGCCCAATGCCAAGCTCTATGATCTCTTTCCCACCAATGAGGATAGATTACCCCCCGCCGAAGAATGTGAGAATGTGATTGAGTCGGCAATAGAAGCCGAAGACGACAACAAAGCAACAGCTAAAGAAGCACAAAGAAAGCAAAGCAAAAGAGCAGAGCAAGATCAACAAATCGAAGCAACTACAGAAGTCACAAACACAAATGGCAGAGAAACGCCTGCACCAGTCACAGCAGCAGCAGCAACGGCGGCGAATACGCCAAAAAATTGCTATCGCACAATTGTTGCATCCATAACTGCTGCCGCCGCCACACATCCGCCCACCGTTGCCGTTGACAACAAAGGCAGCCATGAAAATGAAGACGATGGCAGCTGTGGTGACGTGCGGGAATGCAGACCGGCAGCTAAACCGCGTGTGAAAAAAGCAACTGCATTAGATGCAATGGATATGCCACCACCGACAGGCGATCATGGGCAAAACAGCAGCGACAATATGGAGAATATTTTGCAAGAGATGCAAATATGGCAGCTATGGGTGAGTCTTTGATTTCAAGCTACTTTGTTTTATTTTGTTTTTGATTGTTAGTTTTTTTTTTTCTTTTTTTCTATGCATTTTCTTGGGAATCATGTCATATGAGTATGTATTTATATTTTACAAATTATTCACTGGTGTTGTATGAGCAAATTGCTTGTTTTTCGCAACACCATTATTGCAATTTATTTGTTTGTTTAATTTGCTGGAGATTTGAGATGTAAGATATGTAGAATGACCGAGGGGTCAAGCTACAGTATACACAAGACATTTGCGCGTTTGAAGTTTTGTTTGGTTGAGTAATGCTATTTCTTAGAAGTTTATAATAATATAATATAATACAATGGCGCTATTATAATTCTGACGAGTTTTTTATGGCCGAGCTTCTCTCCCAATTCGAGGTGTGCTCCTTTTGTTTTTCCTACTAATGAAGTTGTGTTTAAACAATTAATACATTAATAATACAATGGCGCTATTATAACCTACAGTTTTAAGCCGGCTCCGAACGGCGAAAGCATTTTTTGTGAGAAGCTTTTTCATGGCAGAAATACTCTCGGAGGGTATGCCGCCCACTGCCGAGAGGTGACCGCTGCTCTTAAAAACCCAATAATTGGATTTTTACTAATTAGAAAAATTGTTTTGGTGTTTTGCTCGGACCGTGGTTTGAACCCGAGACCTCTGGTATAGCAGGCGAGCACCTTACCCACTGCACCACAGCGGCTACAATTATTTTTGCAAAATAAACAATTTTATTCCTTCAACAAACAGCGAACTTTATTAAGACATATACTAGTACTATGTAACACATGCTAAGATAGCTGTAGACCAAGAAAGTCAGTCCGATCATCAACTATAGGGCAGTACCTTGAGCAAATCTGTCAACGGTGAGGCAATAGCTCACTAAAGTGCAACGTCAAGTTGTGTGTGTATAACAGGAGTTACTCACACATGCCCAAAGTCGGCAATAGAAGTGCTTCTTGAGCTCAGCGGGCTTATATAGTTATTGAGCAAATTGCCAAGCTTGTCCCAATGAACACGATACGGAAAAAGGTAAAGTTATAAGTATCATTACACAATATGGTTAAGTTGAGGGAGAAGCTCACTCTCTTTCATCTTCCGAGAGATGATTTCAACAAGTTTACAAATATCGACAAGATAAGCTCTATGGGAACAAAAATCATGGAATGTCTCTAGTTTCGAGAGCTACCAACAATCCCATAATTTAATATGCTATACTTACGGCACGAAAACCCCTGAGAGCACTGGGGCTGAAATATTTGGCCCCACGTCAAAGGTTCCGACCTATGGGAGTTTATGCGAGCAGTTATCAGCGGAAGTGCACTTAGATGTGCAGTGCGACGGCATATTACTGTGACGTGGGTACTCAAATGAAAGTATAATTATATTAAGTGATAGTCTTCTTTCGATATAAAATCCTCAAGTGAGCGTGCGTGAATAGCTTGATCGACTTGGCAACTCGCAAAGCCATCCTACTGGCAGGCGTAGCAGGCCACAGCGGAATAGACGGCAATGAGCAGGCGGACAGCCTTGCCAGGCAGGCAGCGGCTGCCAAATAAATGGGACCTGAGCCATTTATAGCAATAGAAAGTTAAGGGAGCACTACTGGTGCCAGAACGATGGAATGCGCCAGGCAAAGGTAATAATGGGTGGGTCGATTCAAAGGGCTTCGGAATTTCTAAGATTATTGGCAGGAATTCTAACAGGACATTGTAGGCTTAAAAACATATGCGTAGACTCGGTATTCTGTCAAGTATTCTATGCCGCTTAGTAGGAAAAACAAAAGAAGCACACCTCGAATTGGGAGAGAAGCTCGGTCATAAAATCGTCAGAGTTATAATAGCGCCAGTGTATTATATATTATAAGTCTATGCCGCTTCTGTGATAGGGAAGATGAGTCTCCAGAACATATACTGGCCGAATGCGATGCCATTACAAGGAAACGTGAAAAGCAGAGATGTAGAATAATTATTATTTCATTTTGAAATTATAAAAAAGTCTTACAAATTTTCTTCAGAATCATAAAAGTCTTTTGATAATATTTTTTTTCCTGCTGAAAATGATAAAAATCTTCTATAATTATTATTCAGAAACTTATATTTTAAAAATCTTTCCATAATAGTTATTTGAAATATATTTTTTTTAAGTCTTCAAAGACTTTTACATTGAGACAAATTTCAAAAAAGTCTTTGCGTAATTATTATCAGTAACAAATTGTTTTTGTTTATATCTTCAAAGACTTTTTCATTGAGTCAAAGTTCAAAAAAGTCTCAGAAAATTTTCAATAACTTTCATAAAAGTATAAAATAAGAATAACTTTCATATAAGTACTACAAAATTCAAGCAAATTTCCAATTTGAAATTGTATGAAAGATTTTTATCGAAGATATAAAAAATAAATTTGTTACTCAAAATAATTACTTAAAGATATTTTTGAAATTCGTTTCAATGAAAAAGTCTTTGAAGATATAAAAAACAATTTGTTACGGATAATAATTACTCAAAGACTTTTTTTCAAATTTGTCTCAATATAAAAGTCTTTGAAGATATAAAACAAAATTTATCATTTATAATAATTACAAAAAAACTTAAAAAAAATATCTCAGAAATAACTATTATGGAAAGACTTTTAAAATATGTTTCTTTCAATAATAATTATTTTTTGATTTTTATTTTTTCTCTTATAATAATTACAACTGTGGTGAAAAGTGTGGCCTAGAACAGGAGCCATTGAATTAGTCATATGAGCCTATTGAAAATTCCAGCATTTAAAGGAGAACAAAAAAAGCCAAATAACAGTGAACACTTACAACACGACCACATGTATTTATGCAAAAGGGATGAGGGCGTTACTATCTCAAAAAAACAAAAACAAAAATCTAATTACTGCCCATCAATTACATTTTATTCCTCCTTATTTGGGTGGTTCCTTTCAGCTAACAAAATTTAACACCAACAACTTAACTAACTAATGCTTAACTTTAATCAGCAATCATTTGCTCATTATTCAATTCAAAAAATGGCTAAGCTTAAGCAGATAAAGACATTTGCTCTGCTACAAAGGGCGGAGACGACTGGAATTGGGGGCGGGGGAGCTTAGGGGCTTTTATTATGTACTTCAATCGCTCTTAATTACACATCTGTTTGTATTATAATGCTTGGCAATTAGTTTTGATTCATAACTAGATACGCACTAAAGTGGGTGATATGCACTTGAAGGTGTTATACAATCCATTCACATTCATTTTTAACTTTTTTATCTGTAAATACATAAACAGACATAAAATTTATTGACTATGAAAGCAATTAGTCAGCGCAAATGATTGGTGTGCATTGTTAATGCCCACAACGCCTCACGACGATACAAGTAGAGAGAGAGACTCAAAAAAAAGCAACAAAAAAGCAACCAAAAAATTAACCATCAAAAGTCAAATAACCTCAAACTAGCAAGCAAGAGCTGCAGCAGCAGCTAACAATGGCGCTGAAGATGACGAGGCAAATGATGACGTGTGATGAAGGCAAAGCCGACGACGACGGATGAGGATTACGATAATGGTGACGGTGACGTTGACGGTGACGGTGATAACGATATAGTGTTGAGTGTGACTAAAAGGAGGGTCATCCGCAGCGTCTAACAAATAATGACCTTTCTCTGCGTGCCACACTCGAGTCGCTCGCTTCAGTTATTACAAATTATTTGTTATTTTTAACGGCAAACATCTGCTTGGTCTTACAATTCTGCTCTAGCTTCATTTCTCACTCAACTTGGCAGCACTTTCGTACTAGTGCCGAGTAATGCTCGAGCTGAAGCACAAGTATACATATAATATTTCTTTGTTTCTAATGCCACCCACAAAACTTTTGTTGTTTGCTTGCTGATGCCTAGGGAAAAGTGAGAAGAAAAAAAGGAAGATGAAAAAAAAGAGAAAGTGACAGCGCGTGTTAGAAGCAAAAAATTAATCAAGTCAACCGACCGACCGACCGTACGAGCTGCCAATTTATAATCACCAAATATTTTTCATCTTTTTTTTTTCAATTTCAGTTAATGTTTCTTTTTTTTTTAATTTTGGGTTACCGCTTCCTTTCAAATTGTTCAATTTTTATCACATTCAGTCGTTCAACCATTCAACGTTCAATTGATTTGCTTTTTTGTGCGCTTTTTGATTTAACTCGCATATCCTAATGAATCGCAACGGGATGTGTTTGTTTTTTTTTTTTAGCCGCTCGCATGCTGACCAACAACAATTTATTTCCATTTGAAAAAGTCCAATTTAATGGTCCCTTATCATATTGTAAATGTGAATATGACTCCATTAGTCCTAAATGAAACTCCATTGATTTATATGAAACTCCATTGAGTTGTTTGATTTGTTTCACACGAGTTGCTGCGCTTGGCAACACATTTTTAACTGTTCTAATTTTTTTCTTTTTTCCATTTATCTTAATTTATTTTCGTGTTGCTTTGATGCTTTCCGTGTTGCTTTAATGCTTTTAGTGTGCATTTGATATTGATTTATTTTTTGGTTTTGGTGTCAAGATTTATTTATAAGCTTGCAAACACCATTTGAGCAAAAGTTATTGTGACTTGGGTGTGCGAAACTTGGCCACACAGTAGTTGCGATTGCTGTGGAATTGATTAGAGAGATATGCAAGTGAGCCAAGTTTTGAGTTGCAGAGAATTAGCTAGTTGTTCTTTAAACTGTTCCATGTATAGGCTTGTATTCAGTTTTTTTTTTTTTAGAAGAAACCCGATTATGTAGATAATGCCTCTTTCCGGCATATTGGTCTTTAGGGATTTCTTTTTTGGCTAATATAAGCTCAAGAGAATACACTCAGGGAAAAACAGCATTTTAAAATCAAAAATAAAATTTTTGTTTTCATAATGCACGTTTTAAACCAAACCACCTTCCACTTTATCCCCAACAAACCATTTTTATTTTAACAATGAAAATTTTTTAATTAAAAAAGAAATTTTTGAATTAAGAATGAATTTTTTAAAGTAAAAATGCATTTTGGATTTAAAAAGAAACATACTTAAATTAAAAATGTTGATTCAAAAACTCGCTCGTTGTTCAAAATTTTTTTGTGAGAAAATATTTTTTTGTGAGGAATCCAACAAAAACAATAATGAGAATCGATTTTTTTTTTTGTAATTTTGTTTTTACAATGATTCATATATTTAATTTATGGATTCTTTTTTAGGAAAAGGGAAGTATATATAGGTTACTACAATTCAATATAGTATTTAATGTTCCACTTTGTGATGGTGTTGGTTTGAATTTGAGGTTGATGTCATGGTTCGAATCCGGAGGAGAATATAAAATAAAGAAGAATAAGGAGAATAAGAAATAAAGATAGCAAACAGTTAAGGCGAAGTAGAAAAGAAGAGAAGAACAAGCGGCGGCTATATTTTTGTAGTTGGGACTCGGATTGAGAGAAGATGAAGAGAACGCCGTTGGATACGAGTACAATTTCGAATCCGGAAGACAAAATGATATAGAGAACACTGCAGCGTTTTTTTTTCTCATAGTGCTTAAAATAAGAAAAAAAAATTTTTTAATTTAAAATGTTTTTTCTTGATTTAAAAATTTTACAATGAACATTTTTACAATAAAAATGTTGGTATTTACATCACTTTAAATCAGCGATTATCCCACTAAGACTTTCAAACATTGTGCATGTGTTAAAAGCACAAAAGCTCTTGGCTACACCCAAAAGAAACGCAATCATTGTCGAAAACTAAAATATTTAAATTGCAAATGGATAGTATTTTTATTATTAACTTAACAAAAAACCGCAAACAAAAAAAATAAAAAAATATGAGACGAAATGCAAAATCAAGATTCCTAATAAAAATATTACGTAAAAAAATCCAAATAAAAAAACCACCCCCAACACACAATCCTTTACAATCATTTTCATTCAGAGACTGTTCGAGCAACACAACCTGCTAGCTCAACAGCTTAATGCTGACTGAATAGAAATTTGCAAAATTTCTATGTGTGAACGAAGTGCTTTGACTCGTCGGTGTGAGGCTGTCGGTGTGAAAGCTATAAAAAGCTCCCGCACGCGTGCATAGGGAAATCAAACACTGCTTTAAATACGTTTTTGCTCATTTGAAGCACGTTTTCATATGTTTTATTATTTATAATTCTTTTCCCTGAGTGTAAGTATAATCTTTTCTCCTTTTCAGTTCTTCGACAGTCTTATGCTTTTCTAAGATAAACATGACGTACATACTTGATTTTTCTAAATAAAACCTCCTCATTCTTTGATTCATGAGCAAAGGTCTACAATACCTATGGCTGTATTTTTGCCATGAAAAAGCTTCGCAGAAATCGAGCAGCAATTTTCTATTACTTTAAATCATGCACTTTTGCAGAATTAACTTTTACTTACACTAAATCCATCCTCAACCTTTATCGCAGCCATTTCTCTCATATTAGTATTTTCATAATATTCACACTCATGGCACGAAGGTGAGTAGACGCAAAGAACCTAAATGTAAATACATAAATATTTCTTAATCTTAATCACAAGTTAAATACAAACCTTTTTTGGTTACTTTTTTTTTCTTTGCTTTTTTGCTCTTTTCCTCGAAGGAACCACTAATTGACGGGTCGCACAAAAATAAAAAC
This sequence comes from Urophora cardui, assembly GCA_960531455.1. Lineage (NCBI taxonomy): Eukaryota > Metazoa > Arthropoda > Insecta > Diptera > Tephritidae > Urophora > Urophora cardui. The sequence continues at coordinate 129,347,954 of OY482672.1, forward strand.
AACAACAACAAAAAGTGCAAAAAAAATTTTGGTTTTTATGACTGCGTTTAAATGCCTCCTAAGCAAATATTAGGATTTGCCGCATTGTCCTAAATGCTTTCGAGCCGCGCTGAATGACTGAATAAGCTTAATGAGCGTTTATAAAGTAAAGTTAAAAAAGGAATATGAAATCAAGGCATTTTTTCTTACTTATACTAGTTTTATCTTGCGGACATACAGCAGATTAGTGACTCCTAATAACAAGATTTATGCTTTTATTGCGGCTAATGACAGTTGGTTGGTTGGTGTGTGTGTGTGTGGGTGTGTGTTTTGTGTTGTACGCGCTGGATTCTTGGCTCCTTGTGTTCTTTGGGCTTTTTCTTTTTTTGGTTTTTTGTGCGCCTTTTTCACCTTTTTTCACCTTAGTTTGCTCATTCTTGCGTTTGCTGTTTGGCTCCTTGGTCGGCTCATACTTCGCTTGTTTAGTTTCCACGCTTGTTTGGTTCATTGCTTTGCTGCTATTGGCATATGAATCACGTGAGCCGTTCAAATTTTTATTACCTTGGCAAGTAGCAATAAAAACTAACGATAACAACATAACAAAAACACAAATTTGTACGTCCCGCGAAGTTGGTGCTGGTGATGGAGGAGTTAGAGACGCGCGGTGGTTTCACGAAAGCATACACAAATGTGGAGCAACTAATTTTAGTGACCATGAAGTGGCTATAAAATAAATTTGTAATTACAACAAATACAAAAAAATTTGCTAACAAGTGACAAAAACAAACACTTATCTATCCATAAAATACACAGAAAGAATTTTTTACTAGAATCAATGCCGAGACAAGAAAAATTAGACTTGATTTTGAACTTAAAAAATAATTTCTTAATATCAAGAAAATCCAAGAAAATTGGATTTTAAATAAATAAGTAAACATTTTCTTGCTTCAAGTGAAATTGGATTTTAAATAAATAAGAAAAAGTTTTCTCACTTCAAGCAAAAATGGATTTTAAATAAATAAGAAAACATTTCCTTGCTTGAAGTAAAATTGGATTTTAAATAAATAAGAAATAATTTACTTACGGTAAGTTTTTTTTTTCTTGTTTTTAGAAATAAATAATTAAGAAATAATTTTTTTGTTGCAAGTAAAACTTTTCTTATACGAGCTTAAGTAATTAAGAAAATATTAAATCAAGTAAAAATTTTCTAAAAATATTAAAAACGTAAAAAATAAGGAAAATGAAAACTAATCATGAGGGATTAGAAAACCATAATTAGTCAACTAGTACTTATTTTCCTAGGACTTGTTCACTGAAATGACAACATTTCAATTAATATAAGTGAAGATGCAAATAGTGAACTCCTTATACCAAATGCTTCACTAACAATCTGAGAATTGCAGAAATATTCAGAAATATGCAAAGCGGATGGCAAATGAAAAAACATACATGTTACTTTGGAAATGCAAATTCAGCAAGAAATATTTTACTTCGCTCAATAAAGAGTTTTCTTATTTATTTTCAATTTTTTTTTTTGCTGTAGTTTGCTGAGATGCTCAAAGAACTTTGGCGTTCAAATTGAGCAAGAAATATTTTACTTCGCTCAAGATCAAGAACACTAACAAAATCTATAGAAAAAAGTGTTGAAAAAAAATGTTTAAATAAATAAGAACATCTTTTCTTAAATTAACTTAAATGAAGTAAATCTTTTTGCTAATATCAAGAAGAATTTAAGAAAATTGTGTTTCGATGAATTGGAACAACAAACTACAGCAAAAAAAAAAAAATTGAAAATAAATAAGAAAACGTTTATAAGAAAATTATTGTATCATTTTTGGAAAACTCAATTTCTTAATTCCAGTAATAATTAAGTCAATTTTTCTTATTTCCCTAAAAATTTTCTAAATTGAGTTCAAGAAAGCATTTTTCTTGATTCAAGTATGCAAATTTCTTTCCGTGTAGTAGTGCTATAGCTGCTCCAAGACTTCACAGCGGTTGTGTAGGAACAGAATGCACTATACAAGTTTCCCATGTCTTGTCAACTATTATGATTTTAAAGTAGCAAAGTGGGCACAACAGAGTTCTAATTAAGCATTCTGATCTCTTCGATATATCTTACATTACGTAGGAATACTTTTCAGCAGACAGATCTGGGTATATTGTTCTTGTTAATAGGGAATGGTTTTGTTAATAGTATCATTGCTACTTGATGCAATACTTTCAAATTAGCGTTATAGTATTGTGAAGACTCCAAATTTATAGGCCTCTGCGGCCTCCATAATTATATAAATTGTAGCGTAGTGCCACGGGTAATGAAGACTCCAAAAAAAGCTAGCGGTAAGGGCAACGCAGAGGGAGCTGGTATCCTAGCGTAGCGCCAGGGGTAGTGAAAACTCTCAAGGCCAACAGTGAGGACAAGGTTAAGTTAGGTTAAAGTGGCTGCCCCTGTTCGTCCGAAAACAGAGGCACACATAGGCCTGGCGGCCCGTTGTGAAACCACGTGGTATCTTGAATTGAAAAATTTCCCCTGTATAGCGAGATTAGATGCATATAAAACTGAACCACCTGGTTCGTTTCATATAGCGTAAGATGTCAAAAACCTTTGCATCTTCGAGCTCCTCCAGACCCCCAAAAGAGTGTCTGTGGAGGCAAGCGTACCTAGAGTTAGACAGCTCGGGACAAGAGCATAGATAGTGTTCTACGCTTTCTACCTCCTCCTCATCCCTGCAGCTGCGATAGAAGTCGTTTGTAAGGAGACCCATGCGAGTACCATGGATGCCCATGAGGCAGTGGCCCGTTATTATACCAACCAAAGGGCCGATGTGGGGCCGACTGAGAAGAGCTACTGATCTAGACCTTGCATGGTCCAGTTTTAGCCATATTTGTCTGGAAATCAAGCAAGTGGATTCTTCAGCGAGGACAAGGAAGGTAAGGTTCGAAGGGTAGAACAACGAGTAGTGAAAACTACAAAGGATAGGGGCGAGGAAGGTAGGATCGTTGTGTACAGCTTCGGGTAGTAAGAACTACCAAGGCTTGCGACGAAGACGAGAATGATACGGTCAGAATCTTAACGTAGAACCACGGGTAGTGAAGACTCCCAGCGCTAGCAGCAAGGGCAAGGAGGAAAGTATTAGGAAGCCGCGTGATTAGGCTAAGCCAAATCACTAAGCTTTTATTGGAATTAATGGAAGAATATATATGTCAAATAAACAGAAGGCCTTTCGTGTTTTTTTTTTTGTTTGTAAGGGAACCATTCGGCTGAGACTACCCTCGCTATAGACCAGAAACCCGGGATTCGTTATGTTACATAGACATTGCTTGTCTAATGCAACACAAGCGCATTCCTGCTGGGACGGTACCGGAATTAATAATAATACAATGGCACTATTATAACTCTGACTCTGAGTTTTATGGCCGAGCTTCTCTCGCAATTCGAGATGTGCTCCTTTTTGCTTTTCCTACTAATTGGGTGGACCTACAGTTTTATGCCGGCTCCGAACGGCGAATGCATTTTTTGTGAGAAGCTTTTTCATGGCATAAATACACTCGGAGGGTATGCCGCCCACTGCCGAGAGGTGACCGCTGCTCTTAAAAAATCCAATAATTAGATTTTTACTAATTAGAAAAATTTTTTTGGTGTTTGCTCGGACTGCGGTTTGAACCCGAGACCCCAGGCATAGCAGGCGAGCACTCTACCCACTGCCCCACAGCGGCCACAACCGGAATTATCGTTTCGAAACCGAATCTGTCCCAAAAGGCCATATCTTCGTAAGCCTCGAATTATGCATCAAACAACCTGGACCTTTTAGTGACTGAATTTCCACAGCTCTAGTGACCTAGTTTTGCTGCACCAATGCAGCGGCGTCAGAAATTCACAGCAAATGATTAATGAACTAGTCTCAAGTTCTAATCCTCTTCTCTCCTACACTTCTTCGCTAACAGCCAACAAAAAAGCCAATATAATTACTTTCATTTAAAAATTAATAATTCACTCAAATAATAAATAAGTTTCAGCAAAGATTGAACCCAAAAAAAAAACGGCACATCTACATCACTAAAGTCAAACAAAATTAATAAATTTCTTTAGGTTTAAAACGTCAATATCCACAATTCGTGTTGGCGTAATTGGGGTGTATGTAGGTATCTGTGTATAATACCCCGCATCAAGTGTCAAATATTTAGTTGATTGCTTTTTATTGTTGTTGTTGTTTATGCATTTAGCTGCTGCCTTGTATTTAAATTGCTGCCGCCTGCTGCTGCTCTTCTTCGTTACTTGATCTGCGCTTCATTGCTTTATAACACCACCTGCCCATATTCTCTCCGCTGCGCCTCTGCTCACTTCCTCACTTGCTTGACACCTCCTGACTATGCGTGCCTCAGAAAATGGTTTGCGGTTTGTGCCTTTTTCATGACCACAAAGCAGCCACACACATTTACACATACAAACAGAGTTTGACTTGAGTCAATTGACTTTCATGATTCTTGGTATTGTTTTAAACCACGAAAATTTTCACTAAAAAAATTTTTGTTTGTTTTTTTTTGTTTTTTTTTTATTTAATTTTGTGTTTTATTTTATATAATTTTTTTGTTTTTATTTATTTTTTTTTATTTTTTATTTTCTTGTTTTTTTTTTATTTTCTGTTTTTTTTTATTATTTTTTATGGGTGTTTACTAATTTTAGTGTTATTTGGCTTTTTGTTGTTGGTCGGTCTTCTTTTTTGTTTTTGTTCTTTTTGTTTATTTGCTTGTTCCTGTTCTTGTTCTTCCGCTGCCGCTTATTTACTCTGCTACGTGACGTTGATTGCACTACTTTTGGGCGGATCGTTCGGTCTGTCTTTCTTTGTTTGCAACGGCCGATATACCGTGGCAGTGCTAGTTGTTTCGTTGGTCGGTCGGCTGGTCTTTTGGACTTTCGGTTTACATACATAACTATTGTTATACCTTTCATGAACATGATGTTTATTATTTCAACTTTTTGCTGAATTCGTGTAGAGATGAGACGCTTCTCAATCAAGATCATTTGGCTGTCGGTCTTTTGCAGCTCAAAATAGGCTGTAGTTCTGGGATACCTCCTATTATTCCTTTGCGCCTGATCAAACTGGCTACCCGGCTTGGTGTACGTCTAAGTGGAAGTTAATGCGTTGTAAATATGGATAACTGACTCGATTTGATCACTATAACCTATACATAGCTCCCATGCATGAACCGATTGTTCAGTTAGTGCAATTATTTCCTGATTTGAGCAGCTAAAAATATGATATTTAGCACGCTTTGAACTTATTCCAACCAAAATAAGTAGGTACCCAAAAATCTGCCCTCTCTCATTCACCAAATGGTATAAAGACACCAGCACAATCGTATGCAACCAGCCAGTCTTTTGGCACTCTTTTTGCTTTTGCTTTTATTGTTATTGTTATTATTATTGTTTTCGCGCCACATACTCGTACTCGTACATGCACGCAAGGTGTGAAATTTTACTGTGGCCAAACCGTACGAAATAAATTTGTTAATTTAATATTTGGTTACCGAGAAAAAATAAAATCAAAGAAGGATGGGCGCAGCAACATAAATAAGCCAAATAACAAAAGCAAATGCAAAAAAAAAAAAAACACACAAACTAAAAAAAAAACAACAACTTAAAAAAACTTAACTACCCAAACCCCAATCAAGCAATCAACCAAATGACCAAACTACTAACTTAAACAACCAACTAAATCGCCAAACCAGCCAACCAACCGCATACTTACCGAACAGGGATGGGCGTTTTTGAAATAATTTTTATTCAAATAAAAAATAAATTTTTATTCTTCATTCGGAAAATTTTGAATCATCCAAAATAAGTTGAATAACGAATAAATTTTTATTCACGTTATTCAATTATTCTTGCTAGTCACACAACGGAATGGTTTTTCTTTTTTTCAAGCGTTTTTTCCAGAGATGTAGAATAATTATTATTTCATTTTGAATTTGATTTTCATCCAAATGTTATTTGATGCAGTGGCAACGAATAACGTCATTGTATTCTAGGTTAAGATTTTATAAAAATTGTCATATTCTCCAAGAATGATACAATAAAAACTATATTCGAAAAAAAAATTTTGAAATAATAAAAATGTCTTACAAATTTTCTTCATAATCATAAAAGTCTTTTGATAATATTTTTTTCCTGATGAAAATGATAAAAATCTTCTATAATTATTATTCAGAAACTTATATTTTAAAAATATTTCCATGATAGTTATTTCAAATATATTTTTTTAAGTCTTCAAAGACTTTTATATTGAGACAAATTTGAAAAAAGTCTTTGCGTAATTATTATCAGTAACAAATTGTTTTTTATATCTTCAAAGACTTTTTCATTGAGACAATTACAAAAAGACTTAAAAAAAAATATCTCAGGCTTTTAAAATATGTTTCTTTCAATAATAATTATTTTTTGATTTTTATTTTTTCTCTTATAATAATTACAGCTCTGCTTTTTTCAAACGATTTTTCGAATATTTTCCCGAATCCGCACCGAAATTTTTCTTTTCTTCAAGAATGGTTTTCTTTTTTTCAAGCGTTTTTTCTACAACTTCCCCGAATCCGCACCGAATATTTTCCCGAATATGAACCGAATACTTTCCCGAATCCGAATATTTTCCCGAATACTTAACCGAATATTTTCCCAAATTCGAAACCGAACCCGAATACTTGACCGAATTTTTTTCCGAATACTTACCCAAATCCGAAACCTTAATCGAATAATATGCGGAAAACTATTCGGTTAAGTATTCAAGATTATCTGAATGAAGAATAAAAATGTATAATTTTTTTCGTTATTCAATTATTCAATTTTTGAATAATGCCCATTCCTGTTACCGAGCACTACGCACATATCGCCATCCATTATCTCTCCCGCTCACTTAGTACAAAAATTGCTTAGTGTTTTGTTATTTATAAAATGCGTACAAAATACATAAAAATAAAATAAAAATAGATTTCTTTTGCCTTTTAGCCGTTCTTTAGTTCGTTTGTTCTGGCACTCATTTGTTCAGTCGTGCCGTTCTTGCAATACGTTTGGTGCGCCTGCGCATGCGCATTTGACGTTCTTTAATTTATAATTCTACGCCACAGAAGACCAAAGCATCGCTGCGCTGCTGCCCTTACGCCCCCCTATTTTTTATTTGACTTATACTATGTATGTATGCCGGCCTTTGTTGTAGCAAAGAGTAGCCTTTATTCTTTTTTTACCTTTTTTTGTCTTAGATGAAAGATCCGATTTTTGCCGACATTTGCCAGCGGCATTCTTGTCGGCACTATGTATATTGTGTTCTTCATATGTTTCTGTTGTTTTCCGAGCATCTCCGCCCAGCTTTACTTGGTTTTTTTTTTGCCGCTTTACACCAAAACGTGCCGTAGATTGACTGACTAAGTAGGAGTCATTATGTTATAGTTGCTTTGTTGTTGTATTTGTTATAGTTGGTTTGTTGTTGTATTTGCAATTGTTTTTGTTGTTTGTTGTATTGTTCTTGTGGCTGCTTCATTTACAAAATGCCAGTGTTATTTATACATTTATCATTTGTTGTTGTTGTGCTTTTTGTTGCTTTTTTATTGTTATTACCTGCTGTCAATGAGTTTGGCAGGCAATCTGATTTCGATGTCGATGATGATGATGATGATTGTTCATTTGGATTGCCATAAAAAGGGATCATTGTAAGACTTATGTTCTTACCGCTGATCGCAATGCTTGAAGATCCAGATAACTTGAATAAACATTTTTACTCTAAAGGCAAGGAATTTTGCTCAGGCAAGCAATTTTGCTTCTCTAGGCTAGTTGAGGGTCGCATGAAAAACCGATAGACCCGGTCGGAATAAAATAGGATTCTTGTACGATGTTTGTATTCGCTTATGGTCTTAGGGTCGATGCTCTAAGATCAATAAAACTTCAAAGCAAAAGAATTGTGCATCTCTAGGCTAGCTGAGGAGCGTGTAAGAAAACAGATTTACAGCGGAGTATTCAGAAGCTTATTTCTGAGCTATCTAAAGCCAGCAAAAAGTTCACATCGCTTCTTTTACTGATAAGCTAGAGCATTTCATTGATTTGAGCCTAAAAAATCAAATTCAGTATTGCATGGCTTCTTAAGAAAACTGAGACTCGTTGCAAAAGAAATAGCCTGAAAAACTGCAATAAAGACGGACAAAGAATGAAGAAACACACGAAGACAAGTGAGCTGAGCAAAGATACGCCATTGACTTGCTTCGAAGAGTCAAATGACAGATCTTTCAGAATCATAGTCGCTGCTGTCGATCTTGGGCTAGAAGTGAAAGGCCAGCTTTCGAGGTTCGATGTAGATTTTTTTGGTGAAACTTCTTGCTAGTACCAAGCACCCCTCAACTCTCCGTCTGGGGGACGGTCGGTCGATGCACGACTTTTGCCAACTTCTACTTTCAAACGATCCCTTGAGCTTGGCTTTTGACAGCAAAGTCTCGAAATAACACTCGATAAAACTTCTACTTTCAAACAATCTCTTGAGCTTCGCTTTTGACAGCAAAGTCTCGAAATAACACTCGATAAAAGTCACTACCAAGTCCTCTAAACTCAAACTCGTGGTCTCGCTTTACGCTTCCATTCTTACCACACACACACACACAACACGCATGAGCCATCTACTCACCACTCTCGCTCTTCACCGAATTCTTCCACAACAGCAACGTGAACGTGAGCTCTGCTTTAGTTGCCACACCGCAAGTAGAACGTTCTTTTTCTTCTTCTTGTTCTGCTTTTAACCGGCCCCAACTGTTTGAATGGCATTTTCGTTGTTGTTGTTGTTTCTATTTTTTCTCCGTTTAGCTTATTTAATTCTACGCTTGTTTCGTTGTTTGGTTTACATCAAAAACAGCCTGTCAGTACTTAAGCTCTCTTATTGCACAAACACTCAAACGCACAAACACTCAAAGGCTCACACGCACCCCTCGGTTTATTGCAATTTGCGGTTGGTCATTCCGCATCATTTTGTTGTTGTTGCATGCATATTCACTGCTGTTGTGCTGATTTATTTCGCGTTTGTTCGCGTGTTGTTGGTTTTTCACCTTTCATATTGCATTAAAAATATGTACATACATATATAACCGCGAGCAGCAACAATAACAATAAAATGAAAACACGATCGTTCGCCGCCTCGTTTGTACGTGTAAATATAGTTATGCGTAGCGAATTGGCAAAAAGATATATGAGCTAAAACAATAACAATAACAGCAACAACAACCACCGAACAATAACAGCAACAACAGCCACCGAACAATAACAACAACAACAGCGACCACCGAACAATAACAGCAACAACAACGACCACCGAACAGCAATCACGTACAACAACAACGACCACCAAAAAAACATTAACCATACTAAATAATAATAACCGCCTGCCGCGGCCGGTCTGACTGCACCGCACCGGCTCTGCTGATGGCTTGCATGTTTGTCCTGCCATTCGTTCGCCCTCGCCCTCACCCTCTTCCATTTCCCGGCCACTATTCACCTGTATGTCCGTGCGTTCGTGTCTGTCCATTTGTTTACCTCATTCCTTTCGCATCAGCGACGATAAAGCGTCAGATACGTAAACGTAACGTGGTGGTGCATCAGCATTCAACAGTGATCTTGTTAAAACAACAACACCTCAGCACCTTTTTATTCGACTGCTTCTTCTTTCCCTTATGCGGGGGTATCGTTTTTTAAGCGATTTTGCTTGCTTTTTTTGCAGCATTTGTGCTCAGCGGTTTATTGACATGAAAAAAAGAAAAAAAAAAACAATTGTTGGCTTATAATTTACTGTTGTTGTTTTTTGTTGTTCGTTTTTGGTGTGTGTGTGTGTGTTGTTGTTGTTTTTTGTTGTTCGTTTTTTTGGTGTGTGTGCGTGTGTGTTGTTGTTGTTTGTTGTTGGCTGATCGCATTGTTTGCGCTCACCGCTGTTTTAATGTGCTTTCGCGAATTTGTACATTATTACACAGCGATTATTATTTATGTATGTAGGTGGTTGTTGTTATTGTTGTTGTACGTCCTTTATTATTATTTTATGTAGTTATGCTTTTTTGAAAGTTGTTATTACGAGGGTTGTTTATGTTTTGATACCCATTTGTGCTTGCTACTAGTTTAGGTTAAGTGAGGAGGTTGCAATGGCTGCTAGCTTGCACTTAGCACACTTAGACCACGAAAGGTTCCATCGAGCCATCGCGTGGACTCGACAAGTCGTAGAATTTTCCTGAATTGTAAGTTGCCTAGATCTCCTAGATCCGTGAATTGTTAAGCTTCTAAATGCTTCAGTCGCCGCCTTCCTAGTGCTGGGCAATGTAATATTGAACATGCCTACATGCTCCCTAAGCATCATATGGTCCGTTAATAGTCCCGTCATTAGTGCATGCTCGAACCTTCCGACTGTGAGTGTGAGTCTAAACTCTTTGTGCGTCTGGCGTTCCAGTTTTTAACCGATAGTGGAAGTGAAGCGGATTTGCCCCCTCTAACAAGTTCGTTGTTGTTGTTGTTGTTGTTGTATCGATACTAAGCCCTGCTTAGCCGACGAGTTCTGCTCACAAATTGTCATCAATTTCACTTTACGGCATCCAAACAACCATCTACTGGAGCCCGAACCTCCTCCCCCCTCCCCCTCCCGGCACATCAAAAAACACTTCTTCAATCTCAACCCAGAGATTGAAAAATACGTAGATCAACCGTTAGACCCCACAACATACAGGAAGGCACGAAAGGAGATACACAACGAAACAGTCTCCACCTTCGTTTCAACCCGCCCCACGTACATAATAATTAGAGACCAACCACCACCAATAGCTGCAGAAGAACTGGAGTTGCCCAGAGAAACCCGAGTCACCTTATCACAATTAAGGTCGGGATTCTGTAGTAGGCTCAATTCCTACAGGGCCAGAATGGATCCACACATACCTAACGTATGTCCGGCATGTGGAGAGACGTCGCATGACACACGGTACCTCTTTGCATGCCGCCTCAAACCAACCAACTTAACACCCTTGTCCCTCTGGACAAACCCAAAAGAAGCTGCAACATTCTAACAAGTTCGTCTGCCATCTCGTTTCCCGTCTCGGTTACAATGTCCTGGCACCCATACCGGATGAATAGCAAACCTGCTCAGCCATCTCATTTATAGATCTGCGGCAATTTTCCACTCTGAAAAAAAAAAACGTTGTAAATCTAAAGACTTTCGCTGTTAAATCAACTACTTTCCGCAGTTGAAATGTGCCCAACAACGCTCCGTTGTTGTTTCAAAGGTGCGAGCGTTGTTAATTTAAGTCAATAATGGAGATTGTCGGAAAAAATTTTCACCTAAAAATAAATTTTTGTTTGCATTATACTCTTCATCTTCTCTCCACCCGGGTCCCAACTGCAAATATGTAGCCTCCGCTTGTTCTCCTTCTTATCATTCACTGGTTGCTATCTTTATTTCTTATTCTGCTTTTTCTTCTTTATTTTATATTCTCCTCAGGATTCGAACCATGACAGCAACCTGAAATTCTATCCAATCATCACATAGTAGAATATTCAACATTATATTGAATTGTAGTAACCTATTTATACTTCCATTTCCTAAAAAGGAATCCATGAATTATTTGAATCATTGTAAAAACAATATTTAAAAAAATTTGTTCTCATTAGTTTTGTTTACAACGGAAACTGTTGGGTCAAATACTTTTGCCTTTAAATCAACAACGGGGAGAAAATTGTTGCTAAAAATAAACTTTTGTTTGGATTTTTCTCTTCATCTTCTCTTCATCATTATTTATTTTTTTTGTTGGTTTTCTCACAAAAAATGTTTTCTCACAAAAAATTGTTAAAAGCAAGCAAGTTTTTGAAACAAGAGCGCCCGTCTTTGAATCAATTGTTGGATCAAAAACTTTGCTGTAAAAACAAATACTTTTGTTGTTGAATCAAAGACGGAGATTCAACAGCGGAAAGTTGTTGGTTTAACTACGGGTATTTTTTTCAGAGCACGCTTCTGGATTTACATATGACAGTTCCAAGCGATTTTAGTGCATCTTGGTTGTCATCCTCTCAGCCATCGTTACATTTGCTTTTTCTTGCTTCCAATCACTTAACTGCGCCTCCTGTACCGTTGCCGTTACCTCCGCCTGGAAGATTTTTCAGTGATCAGCTAAGAGAAATGAGATTTTTAGTCCCCCATCGACTAAATAGACACCCCCACCGCCCACCCTAGCATTAAGCTTAGATCCATCAGCGTAGAGTTAGAGAGCATTGTGCGGTACCGGAGTACTCCTAGCTCTATACTGTTATACAGTTGTAATGTTGCATACTGTTATACCTTCTTTCCTAGTCTTTCCTTCCTTTCCCAACATGATTTTTAAGCAGGTTTTTCTGCTCATCACCAACATGATTTTTAATTTTTTTTTCTGCTCCTCACTGTTCATGATTTCTTTATCGTTTTTTTTTTTTTCCTTTTTCACCTTGCGGCTGCGCGTCAATTTCATTTCGCTATGCATGATTGCCAACATATTTGCTGTCTGTTTATTTTAATTTTCTGCACGTTCACAATAATTTTTTTTTCATTGGTTTTTGGCCTTTTTTGGCGTTATTGCTGCTTGTCTACATATTTATTTAACACACTTTAGTGTATGTTTTTGATCGTTTGTTGCTTTTATTATTAGCTGTTTTTTATATATTTTTAAAGTCCTTTTCTTTGCCTTTTCTTTTCCTTTTCTTTGCCATGTGCGTGCATGCCCTTCAGTAATATTTCATATTTATTAGCTTCTTGCTTGTTGTGCATATCATCTTGTACATACGAAGTTGTTACTCACATGAGTTGATGGCTCGCGAAGGGCGCAAATAAATGTGATATTAAGTTTTTTTGGTAGGTTTTTGATATTTTTTTTGAAATTATTTCTTCATATTCCCTGCTTATCACACGATCTTACTCATCGCCACAAAGCGGTCGCGCTTCTTTGATTTGTTCAATTTTTGTTATTCAATGCCTTTTAAATAAAAATCAAATTAAAATTGCATGTTGCCGTTGATGTTGCAGGCGATGATGTGGTCTGATAGCAGCGCTGCATCAGACCAGGCAGCTGTTTTCTTGATGTATTGTGGAATAGCTGTTTTCTTCTTTATTTTATTTTATTTTTTTTTATTTTCCCTTGTTCTTGTTGCGTCCTTAATTCACGCTGGGCATTTTGCCGAAATCGTTAAAAAAATCACAAAATCACCAAAGAGTCTCATGACACACACACCTTGCGCCTCCTCTGCTCTCTTCCTGCCTTTTTTTTTTCCTTTTTTTCCATTTTTCCACTCAATGCCGTTTTTAAGTTTATTTTTTCATTTATTCCTTTTTTTCTTGTTTTCTTTTTTTAATTTCCTTTATTTTGGTATCACGGCACGAATTTGCGCCGTGTGACGCCGCGTCATCCATTGTTCCTTATTACGCTGACTGATCTGTCATCGTAATGAAGGTAGTTAAAAGCCGAAATTTAATTTTGTGCAGAAAATTGCTTTCAATTTTGGGTGAAAGTTTTTTTATACCTTTCATGAGAATGAAATGGTATTATAACTTAGTGCCAAAAAATTTTTGTCGAAAGTACCAGAAGGAAGCGTGGGGGACCCACCAAAATATATACCGATATGATCAGAATCACGAGCTGAGTCGATTAAGCCATGTCCGTCTGTCCGTCTGTCCGTCCGTCCGTCTGTGTGAACGCAAACTAGTCCCTCAGTTTTTGAGATATCTGAATGAAATTCGGAATACAGGTATGTTGTTATATGCAGCTGATCATTTGTCGGAACCTGCCGAATCGGACCACTATAACATATACAAAACAACCGATTATTCAGATATACATGAAATTTTTGGATGTAATTTGTGCATAACTTCCCCATTTAAACAACTAAGGACATGAAACTTTGAAGTAGACGTGCCCATTTTGGCCCAAACAAGGTTACCGAAAATTGTCAAGATCGGACCACTATAACATATAGTTCCACAACATCCGATTATTCAGATATACACATTTTGGTGTATAACTCCTCCATTTTAACAGCTAACGGCGTGAAATTTTGAAGTATTTGTACCCATATGGGCCCAAACAGGGTTACTGAAAATTGTCAAGATCGGACCACTATAACATATAGCTCCCCTACAACCGATTGTTCAGATATGAATATTTTGGTATATAACTCCTCCATTTTAACAGCTAACGGCGTGAAATTTTGAAGTATTTGTACCCATATGGGCCCAAACGAGATTACCGAAAATTGTTAAGATCGGACCACTATAACCCATAGCTCCCCTACAACCGATTGTTCAGATATGGACATTTTTGTGTATAACTCCTCCATTTAAATAGCCAAGACACCATTTTTTCTAATAAATCTTTCCATAAATAACCCAGAGAATTAAAATTATAAATTAAACTTAATCCGGCTATGTACATACATAGGTAACTTTTCATTTCCCCACTCATGAAAGGTATGAAGTCTTCGGTACGGCCGAGGACAGCCGCGCTTTTACTTGTTTTGTTATTCCTTTCTCTCTTACTGTTGCCTTTTCTTAGTTGTTGTTGTTGCTGTTTGGCATTCCTTTCAATATTCTTTTTGACGATAATAAATTGTTTATTATGCAAACATTAAAGTGTGTGCCATTGACTTTGGCTTTCTTCTTTCAAATCAGTTAGTTGTTGCTACAATTTGTCCAGCTCTGTTGGTTGTGTTGACTTGAGAAATGATTAAGTACATACCTGCACTTAACCTTTTGTTGTATATCCTTTTCTTATTGCATTGTTCCATTGTCTTCAGCCTCGTCCATTTCAAGTTCCACGTGTCTCTTTTATTTGTTTGCTTGCTTGACAGTTGAATAAAACGAAATTTCAGTCAAGTCATACTCCATCTTTTTAAAGTGTTGCAGTCTCAGTTATTTATTTTATGTGCACCTTTGTTATTCAATAAATATCAGCAGTTTATATTGATTTCTGTCTTTGTTTAGTTCTTAAGTGATTTTTTATTCACGTCATGCAATTCTCAGCTTGTTTATCAAACGTAGTGCTACGTTTGGGTCGTTGATTCGTAATGAGTTGAGTCGAAGTTTTATCATTTTGTGCTCTAAATGTATTGGAAATGTTAATCGATAAAGCATGTTGCGTAAATCTAAATGATATTTGGATTAGCGTATCATCTACACAGAAATTTTTGTCTTCTAAATGTTTAACTGTCTCCATGCTCAACATGAGCTGACCAAATAGAACTGTTTGCATCTCACGTGGGACCAACGGGACATAGGTTAGGTTAGGCTGCCACCGCAATTCAAGAAAGCAAGAGCACACTTAGGCCGAATCGGTCTTTTGTGATACCACAGACAGGAGATAGTGCAGGACAGTGGCATAGGTAGTGTTCCGGTACATAGCGACAAATAAACTTGTAATGCAGAGCACGACAAAGCAGTTGCTTTCCGACAAAGAATGCTTAGGTATACCCTAAGACTCGTAAACTGAAGCTACAGGAGCAAATCTCCAAACAACAAAATGTGAGATGACAACAAAAATAACTCAGCGGGTTAGGGGGCTTAGAATATACCCGTGGTATGGAATGCCTGTCGAAAGAGGTGACTAAAATCCACCGGCCTAGAATCCACCGGTCGTTCGCACGACAGTCGGGCTAGTGTCAGAAGGGATTTACACGGCAAAGGACTGTCACTTCCCAAAACCTTCGGGGAGTGATTGGTTGCTACAACAACAACAACAACAACAGCATGACAAAAACAATCCAGTACATGGGAAATACTTTCCAGAAATGGGATAATAAGAGATAATCTCATCGTAAAAGACTTTGTAACCTAGAACAAGCTCTCCAAGCGGTTTTAAGAGGAGCGATATCAAATTTTTTTAGTATCAGATTTCTGAACTTAATATGGAATGGAACTGAGATAGGCCGGAAAACTATGTCCTGCCCAAGCACTCAGACATATTTGCCCATAGTGCTTAGGGGGTTTAGAACGGATTATGATGTAGGGGAAAAGATGCGATTGTGGAATCGGAATTCCGCTGCAAACTTTCCAGATCATTTTGTAAATCTGAAAAATGTGTCGAGTGATAAAGAATGTGCATCCGCCATTCTCAGTACATCTGACACGAAAATGCGCACAGGTGCACAGAAAATGCTCTGTTCCTCATCCAGACAGTATAGTCATAATGAGCTCTTTGATGATGTCTATGATGGCCCTGTGCTATTCCCATGGATTGTACGCTGTAATCAACCCCACTAGAGCCCGAAGCTCTCTCCTCTGCTTGAGCGTGAAGTTCCAGCGTCTCCCTGTTAGGTTTTTTTTTTTTCAAAAAGCACTTTATAATTTTACAAGAATCTGTTGTAGAGTTCCAGCGTCTCGCGTGAGTTTCGCTCGTGGAGTCTTCAGTGTGTTGCCCACTATACTTGGTATTGTGATCTTATACATGCGGCTCAGTGTGACAGCCATTCCAAGCTTTCACATTTTCAGATTTGAAATGCGCGTCCGTCCCCTTGATGTTCAGATGTCACTCGCCACACGTTGGAATTCTAAACAAGGAGGTGTTTTGTGTTCTAATTTTTATTTAGCTAACTTTTTCGTTTCCTATTATCTTCTAACTACTCATTTGAATTCTTGGCGTGTCTATCACATAACGGCGTTGAAATAAATAACTACACGCTTACTTTGTATTCATTCAACTCATGCTGCTGTGCAAATAAATTTTATAATTCTCATGCCTTCCACATATGTATATAAAATTATATATTCAGTACGTCAACTGTAAAGAGATTTGCCAGCGTATGTTCTCCGACTTTTCTTTCACACACCTGCAGCATCCAAGCCACTAATATTTACATATCTTCTAAATTATTCAGCTTCATCTGTTAGCGATTAAACCATAATTTCATTCTTTCTCTGCGTTTCCGATCTCTCGCGCTGATTACGAGCCGACAAACCAATTAGTTTTTCCTCATCACCAACAATCAACCAACTTCCAAGTTGCCAAGTGCGCTCACATCCCGTAATCTATGTACCAGCACTATCGGCGTGCGCAATCTCGCGATTATCTTTCAACCCAATTAATTTGTTGCAAAAAATTGCCACTTGTACATACATACATACGTGTATATATTTCATGCATAACAACTACTCAAAATTCCTGTTGCATTTTTGCACTGAATTCAAGTAGCCACTGCAAGCAAGCCAACAACAAACAAATAGGCGAACAAGTGGAAAAAATAGCAAAAGCACACGTTCGAAATTCCTTAAGCATTGCACCGGCTTTAACGCACACTACTCGCGGCCTAGACCCACACCACACCACACTCGCGGTTGCTGGTGTCGATGTCCGTGTCCGTGTCCAATCGCCACCAAGAAATTCCATACGCCGCTGCATTGTGTCGTTTCATTTCTATCAACATTTGTTTCATGTTTCTAACAACAGCTAAGCACGCAGCATCAGATTTTGCCACAACAACAACAACAACAATACTACGTCGCAACGGCAACATCGTCATCATCATCACCATCATCACAAAACAAAGCCACAGGGGCATGTCGTCCATAAAAGCAACAAATTACAAAAAAAAAAAAACAGAAAAATCAACTCATTTACCACCAATCTTTAGCAAATATTACGTGTTCACACAAGCGGCAATGCATTTTAACACGCCAAAACCAGAGGAAAACATAAAAATGGGCGAAAAAAAAGAGTTGAAAACCTCCAAGTTGTTAGTTGTTAGCTTTTGTTGCTGCGGCGAGGATATTTCCTGCGCGTTGTTGGGTGTTGGCGCAGGGTTGCAACGCTTGTTTGACGCACAGTGTAACAGTGTGTGTTTTTCAAAGGTCATAGATTATCAGCAGCAGTGCTTAAATTCAAATAAACGCTCTTAGTACTTAAGAATGAAGTCTTCGTCAAGATAACAAGCTCTCGCATTGGCAATGTTGCCACTTTTCTTTTGGTTTATTTATGGAAATTTACGAACTTAGAAATTAAGTGTAATTTCACGTTAAGTGGAAAGCCTTTCGTATAAATATCAAAAAAAAGCAACGTTGCCAATTTTCTTATTTTCAATACCTTTCAAGCTTTCGTATTGGCAAGGTTGCCACTTTTCTTGTGGTTTATATGTATATTTGAAATTTACGAACTCAGGAATCAAGACTAGTTCCACATTAACTAGACCTAAACCATTGAAAAGTCTTTCGCATAAATATTATAAAAAAAAAGCAACGTTGCCAGTTTTCTTATGATCAGTAGCTTTGACTGAAGGCTGCAGATTTCCGCACTAAGATTTTTTTCTTCTTACCGATTGGTAAGCCTTTCATTTTATTATTAGTTATTAATCTAATATAAAGCAACGTTGCCAATTTTCTTATGAAAAATACTTGAATTGACATCTGCGAACTCAAGTGTGAAGTCTCTCTCGTCAATAAGCTCTTTCCATAGAGCAGCACTTTCCAATCAGGAAGTCTTTCATATTAGATACTTTTAGCTATTAATATAAAGAAACGTTGCCAATTTTCTTTTCATTGATATTTCTTTAGAAATTTTATATAAAAACCCGAATGTTGTAACTTTTCTGGGCGTCAATGTTTCTATTGGCATTTGCGAACTCAATTATGAAAGCTTTTCCACTATTACTATAAAGCTATGTTGCCAATTTTCTTATGATCAGCAATTTTGACTGAAGGCTGCAGATTTCCGCACTAAGATTTTTTTGCTCTTACCGATTGGTAAGCCCTTCATGTTATTATTAGTTATTAATATAATAAAAAGCAACGTTGGCAATTTTCTTTTGAAAAATACTTGTATTGACATTTGCGACTCTAGTGTGAAGCCTCTCTAGTCAATAAGCTCTTTCCATAAAGAAGTACTTTCCCATCAGGAAGTCTTTCATATTAATTTTGGCTATTAGTATAAAGCAACGTTGCCAATTTTCTTTTCATCGACATTTCTTTAGAAATTTTATTTAAAAAAACGAATGTTGTCACTTTTCTGGGCGTCCATGTTTCTTTTGGCATTTTTGAACGCAATTATGAAAGCCTTTGCACTATTGCTATAAAGCAGTGTTGCCAATTTTCTTATGATCCATATTTTTTGGAAATTTGTAAAAACAACTAGAAAGAGGCCGTTTGCTTTAAATAAAAACGATCGTATTTATAGCCCTTCGTATTACTATTAAAATAAGAGCTATGTTGCCACTTTTCTCATCATACATCTCAGCACTTTTTTAACTTTTTGAGACACTTTACATCTCCCCAAAATAAATTTTACTTTATTTTTCGTACTTTTAATTTATCTGTGCGCCGGACATAGTTGCTTTGGGACAGCTTGAACACAACTTGTGTTGTATGGTTGGGCGGTTGTCCGGTGGGTCGTTCGGTTAATGTGCAAATGGATTTGACTCTGCACTTGGTGGTTGCTGCGGTTGCTGATATTCAAAGGAATGCTGCAGTAAAAAAGCCAAACACGCAATAAAAAAAAAAGAAAAGAAAAACTAAAACAAGCAAACGATATATTTTCTTTCAGCGCATAAAAACGCGTGACTCTGGCAATTTTTGTTAGCAAACAAGGCAATGCGCGTGCATAACCGCCAACGGCGTGGGGCACATAAAATTGTATGTACTCTTGAGGAGCAGCGGCAAAGGCAGACACAGAGCAATAGTGTGGAACAGAGAAGGGAAAAGAGCAACTGGAACAAGGGTAACAATGGTTTGAATGACTAGTTGACTGACTGACTTACGGACTGGCTTGAGCTGCCTTGGCTTGGGTGCTTGTCGCAACGGCAGCAGCAGCAGCTCTCCGCAAAGTCATTAGGACTTTGAGCGCATGATGGAAATAAAAGAGGCACGACATCGACCAATGACGGTGGCAGGATGTTATGCATACATAGCAGCTACGGCGGCACATTTCGCGCCACTCTACGCCAGTGCAAATGTGCAGAAGCGTGTGTGTGTGGTTTAGTTAGTTGCGGCACAGTCCAGAGTTGTTTGATTTGGTTTAAGTGGCAGCCGCGCCGCGCCGCAGCGTTTCGGCAGGGCATTTTTATTTAGTGCTCATAATGAAGCTTATTTGCTGCTGCTGCTACATGTTCTGTTCGTTCGCCTCTGGCTGCCACTCATTTTTTCTTCAAGCGTTTTGTTTTATGGCTTTCTTTCTTTTTTCTTTCTGTTCTTTTTTTGTTCTTTGCCGCCTTATTTTCGTTGCCCTTCCGGCGACGCTTTGTCGGAGCCTGCTCGCCTGCGCTTGTTGCGGTTAGCCGCTGCAGCAACAGTTGCCTTTGGGTAAGCGATTTTTTTGTTTGGGTTTTCCGCTTCTTTTTTTTTTTGACGAGCTTTTAGAAACAAACATCTTTACATATTTTGCTTTCATTAGCCCACAAATTTAATTGCGTGTTTGTTTGCTGTTTGTTCTGTTTGTTACACAACCGCAATACGAGTATTTTTGTGTAGTAATAAATTAGTAAATAGTTTTTTATTTTCTTTCATTTTTTTCTGCATTTTCCGTCCTAGACTGATTGACTGGCTTTTGAGTGGCTGCCTTACTAACTGGGCTGACTAACAAACTGCCTGCTTGTACGGCTCCTGTTAGGCTAAATTGAACCACCAGCGGTACAGCGACAGCAATAAATAATTATGAAGCCATAGGCGCTTTGTCTGCTTGTTTGATTGTTGTCTATTGGAGTGTTAAAGTACCTCAAAACGATCAAATAAAGTAAAGCTATGTTGCCACATTTCCTGCGATCGTTTAATTTTTTAGAATTTCTAAGCACAAAATTTTGTTTTTCCTATCAAGAATAATTTTATAAAAGTAGCCTTTTCCATCAAGAATCATTGCTCTTTGATTTTGTTTGCAAAAAAAGCAATGTTGCCACATTTGCGATCGTTTATTTTTTGGAATTACCGAGTACAAATGTAAGCTTTCCTATCAACTATCTCACAAAGTGAGCCTTTTCCATCAAGAATCATTGATCTTAAGTTTTAAGTATTTGCAAAAAAGGCAATGTTGCCACATTTCATCCGATCGTTTATCTTTTGGAATTTCTGAGCACAAAATTAAGATTTCCTATCAAGAATAATTTTACAAAAGTAACCTTTTCCATTAAGAATCATTGCTCTTTGATTTTGTTTGCAAAAAATGCAATGTTGCCACATTTCTTGCGATAGTTTATTTTTTGCGATTTCTTAACACAAATTATAAGCTTTCCTATCAAGAATAATTTTACAAAAGTAGCCTTTTCCATTAAGAATCATTGCCTCTGGTCTTGTTTGCAAAAAAGGCAATGTTGCCACATTTCTTGTGATAGTTTATTTTTTGCGATTTCGTAACACAAATTATAAGCTTTCCTATCAAGAATAATTTTACAAAAGAAGCCTTTTCCATCAATAATCATTGCTCTTTGGTCTTATTTGCAAAAAAGGCAATGTTGCCACATTTCTTACGATAGTACTCTTTGCTATCAAGAGCTTTTTCACAACAAAAGGGACAATTTCGTACAATAACCACATTTCTTACGAACGACTATACATACTTTCGGGATAGGCCAAAACAAAAAAATGTAGCCACTATCCGCTAAAATCCTTACCTATTAAGAAGCTTGGAATTTGTAATAATAAAAAAGCTATGTTGCCATTTTTCTTATGATGCTTGGCTGGCTAAAGGGCTAAGGAGTCAGAGTATCAGTTAATCAATCAATCTCTTAGCCGCTGTTTGTTTTTTTTGTTTGCTGTGTGTCGATCGTTGCTGACTTTTGTGCTCTAGCAGTTTTGTGCTGTAACATTTTTGTGCCGGAAAATGCTAGAAATTCTTCGGCGCGCCAGTAAATCGATATACTTAATTACATTCTTTAACCAGTAAAGGTCCACTGCTACACCAACGCCGCCGCGCATTTCCAACATTCCCTGCAATTGAAGTTGAGTCCCACATGCGATGAACATTGGCTGAGATTCCGTAGCGTGATACCTTTTTTTGCTTGTTTATCTGAAGTGAAATTTTATAGCAAGAATTTAGCAGTTGGTGGTGATTAAAACTAGACATTCTCAGCTTATTGTTAGAGTGAGGAATTTAGTTTATAAAAATATGCTATAGCTACTTAAATGAAAGATGCAAGGAATACTTACTTGAACTTGTTAAAAGCTTGCAACTTCTTTGCTGCAACGGAAGCATCAATGCTTTTCCCGTTCTTTCAGCGTATCATTCATGCATTTCACAGAAAATTATACTCAAATTAAAATTCTAGCCGCTTTGCACCTAAGCCGGCGAGAGTGCAGATCAAGCGCGCATTTCAGCTGCCAGCTCCTTTAATCAAACACTATTTGGCGCAACGCAAACCAAACTAAATTGAATGGCAATCAGGCACCTGCATGGCATTTGGGGCTACCAATACGCATTTGCAATTTATGTAACAATTGTCGGTGCCGCCAAGCAACAGCAGAATACACGCTACATTGTAGTTGAAGATAAATAGCTCAGTTGGTCAGCGCTGATTGTGAGAGCCAGCCTGCCCACCTTCTACCTTGCTTCTGCTTCACCCAACTCCACGCAACAGCTTTCAAAAAGCTTGATGACCACTTTATGGCTTTTGTAAATGAATGTTTGCTGTTCAATTTGAATTGAAAAGGAAATGTGATTATTTTTTGTTGTTGCTGCTGTGCTAGTGTATACTAGCTGCAATTGCTACTCATTCCCATGCAATTAAAGCTGTGCGCTTCCCAGAAGAATAACCAACCATCCAACGATCGGCAATTGCCATTCGCCATTTGGATGAACGCATTTTTGATTTGTTTGTCGTTGTTGTTGTGGTTGTAAAGCAAACAGATAATGGACACTTGTGCACATTTAATATATGCACTCACATGTGCACTTAACAGCAACAACAACAACAATAACTGCAATAACCACAATTTTAACCACAACAATTTCTAGCGCGCTCACTCTACACTTTACTTGCAACTCGTGCACGTACGTACATATCTATGTTGTTGTACCTATGCAGTTGTTGTTTGCAGTTGCTGTTGTTGTTTTCAGTTGTTGTTGTTGAATTGTGCTGAAAAAAAAAATTTAGGTTATGTCACCGCGCAAGTGATGTATGTTTGGCGCATAAAATGGCATTGCAGTGCAGGTGAGGATTACGTGATTGCTTTTGGGCGATACAGTAGCTGAGAGGCGTGCGGGAAAGGCGCAGGACTACATTTTCGTGGCTTGTGATACTTCTTTTTTTTGGCGCTTTTTTCTTTGGTTTGCTTCGCTTATGTCCCCATCGTATAGCATGCAATGTGCCCATTTTCTCTAGAGTTTTATGCCGCAGTGGGTTAATATGTAAAAACCAACAAATGGAATATGAGACTTGCGAAACTGTGCTATGGTTGGGTAGGTATTTATTATTGAAAATATATATATATAAGTATGTATAACAAAAAAGGGCAAAGAAAAAGAATTTAAATTTAAAAAACCACCTTTTACCACAAAATCCAGCTGCTTGCATTTAAATTTATTTGCATTTCGAAGAAGTCAGAAAAATAAAATTTACGTACAGAAAACAGAACGAACAACAATTGAAAATATATTTGCACTTATCTGCTTTTTCTTTGTTATTGGCGTGCTGTCAAATATTGACATTTCTGCGGATTTGCGATTTATTAAACTCCAGCCGCAGCCGCAGACAGACAGACACAGCCACTCGACACCGCAGCCACAGCCACAGCCACCTCCGCCAGTCGCATGCACCAGCCAAACCAACTAAACAGCCTTGACAGGCCAGACAGAGCTTGTTTTGTCTTTTTACATGTTCTAGTATTACAATAAATTTCTGTCGAACTAAGCAATTGATAGCTTAAGTTAAATGTAAATGCATACATACATACATATGTATGTAGGTATGGTCTTTTGTATATTAATATATTTATACATACATATTTAAGTACATTCGTATGTATTTAATCATACCTTTTAATGCTACCAGTATTGCCATATTTTTTCAAGCAAAAAAGGCATGAAAAACTGAGTTCTAAATTTCAAAACAGTTTCAACTCAAAATTTTGAAATTCAAAATTTAAAATTAAAATTTCAAAAACTCAAAATTCGCTTTTCAAAATAAAGAAATATCATATCTCATATCAATCAAACTGCGATCTAAATTTAAAAACTCAAAGATTTCAAGTCAAAATTTTGAAATTTTTAATTCCAAATTAAAATTTCAAAAACTCAAAATTCGCTTTTCAAAATAAAGAAATGTCATATCTCATATTAATCAAACTGCGATCTAAATTTAAAAACTCAATAATTTAAACTCAAAATTTTGAAATTCAAAATTTAAAATTAAAATTTCAAAAACTCAAAATTCGCTTTTCAAAATAATTAAATATCATATCTCATATCAATCAAACTGCTATCTAAATTTTAAAACTAAACAATTTCAAGTCAAAATTTTGAAATTTTAAATTCCAAATTAAAATTTCAAAAACGCAAAATTCGCTTTTCAAAATAAAGAAATATCATATCTCATATCAATCAAACTGAGATCTAAATTTCAAAACTCAACAATTTCAAGTCAAAATTTTGAAATTTTAAATGCAAAATTTAAAATGAAAATTCAACACCTAAAATTAAATTAAAAAAAATCAAAATTCGCTTTTTAAAATAGAAAGCACTCATATTGCCATCTTTAAAGTTCAAAATCTACAAATTCCAGTTTCAAAAATTATATTAATATTCAAATTTCGAGAATTTAAAAAAAAAAAAAAAAAACAAAATTCATTGTTCATTATTTAAAAATTCAAAAATCAAAAGAAAAAAATAATCAAATACATATGTACATACATACATATGTATGTATTAAAATTAAAGTCAAAATTCAAAATACGCAAAAATTCAAAACTCAAAATTTTAAATTCAAATACACAAAAACTAAAAATTGCAGCTTTGGAATGCAAAATTCGAAATCTAAAAATTTGAATTTCAAAATTCATATTGCATAATTGTTTAAAAACTAAAAATTTTACACTCAAAATTTAGTCTTTAAAATTCAAATAATCAAAAACTCAAAACTCGAAATCTTAAATTGAATTAAAAATTTAAAATACTAGCTTAAGTAATTTCAAAACTCAAAAAAAAAAACAAAAAAAAAAAAACAAAAGTAAAAATTAATTATAAGAGTAAAAAGTTTAAGTCAAAGCTCAAAATTTTAAAATGCAAATATAAATCAAAAACTCAAAACTCGAAATCTTATAATTCAACTAAAGAAAAATTCAAATTACCAGCTTTGGAACTCAAAATTCGAATATAGCAGTTTGAGTTTCAAAATTCATTAAAAGTTAATTATTTAAAAATTTAAAATTAGAAAATTTTGAAATTAAAAGTAGAATTCAAGATAAAAAAAAATTAAAAGGCAAAATTATAAAAAGAATTAAAATTTAAAACTCAAAATTTAAAACTCAAAATTTCAAACTCAAAATTTCAAACTTAAAATTTAAAATTCCAAATTTCTTTTGAAAATTACATAATTGAAAGGTTATAATAAAATTAAAACACGAGAATACAAAAACTCAAAATTTTTGAACTTTGAAAATTCGAATTCAATACTCAAAATTCCAAATTCAAAATCTAAAATTCTAATTCAATGTTCATGTTGAAACTTGAATAAAAAAATTAAAATTACAAATTCCCATTGAAAATTGAATTTTTAAGAATCCCAGTTAGAAGTTAAAATTTTAAATATTCAAAATAACAGATTCGAAACTTTTAAAACTTAAAATTTAGTTCAGAATTAAAGAAATTTAAAAGATTAAAGAAACATAAAAAAATTAAAATTGAAAATTCACAATTCAAAGTAGATTTGCAATTCAAAGTAACGGCTCATATTGAGAAATTAATTCAAAAGTTAAAATAAGATTAAAACTAAAACTAAAATTCAAATTAAACATTGAAAAATTGAAAATTTTTGAACTGAAAGTTTAAAACTCAAGTTCAAAACACAAAATATATTGAGAATTTAATTCAAAAGTTAAAATAAGATTAAAATTAGAACTAAAATTCAAACTAAAAATTAAAAAATGGCAAAAGTTTAACTGAAAGTTTAAAATTCACGTTCAAAACAAAATTGCAATATAAAAATTAAAAATTCAAAGTTAAGTTTCAAAATTTTTGAACTAAAAAAACAAAAAAAAAAAAATATATTGAGAAAATTGGAAAATTCAAAATTTTTGAACTGAAAGTTTACAATTCAAGTTCAAAACACAAAATATATTGAGAATTTAATTCAAAAGTTAAAATAAGATTAAAATTAGAACTAAAATTCAAACTAAAAATTAAAAACTCGCAAAAGTTTAACTGAAAGTTTAAAACTCACGTTCAAAACAAAATTGCAATATCAAAATTTCAAATTCAGAGTTAAGTTTCAAAATTTTTGAACTAAAAAAACAAAAAAAAATATATTGAGAAAATTGGAAAATTGAAAAATTCAAAATTTTTGAACTGAAAGTTTAATTCAAGTTCAAGTTCAAAACAAAATTCCAATATCAAAATTTAAAATTCAAATATTCATATTGAAAATTTAATTAAGCAACTAAATGAAAAATTCCAGTCAAAATATTTTAAATAGGTGCCAAATGTATATATTCAAAATACAAAATTTCTAATAACTCAAAATTTAAAAATTTGCAATTAGAAATAAAAAATTTAATTTTAATTTTTAAAAATAAAAAATTCACGATTTAAATTTTAAAAATACAAACACAAAATCAAATTTTCTTAATTGAAATACGCAAAATTCTAAATTGCAATTAATATTAAAATATTCAAATCTGAGGAATTCAAAATCAAAGAATTAAAAATGTGTAAAAAAAATTAAAAAAAAAAAACAAAAAATTACAGCTCTGGCTGCATATCGTACATACTTCAAACGTTATTGGCACATGTAAGCCTCTCCTCCTGCTCCATTCACCTCTTCTGCCACACGCACTATTACCTACGCCGTTATTTGCATTTATCTCGTTTGTGCATACAAATCATATCCACAACATTTGCCACACAACAAATCAGATATCCTTGCTATCAAGTTGCATACTTTTCTGACATATGAGAACATACATACATACATATGTACATACGCACATAACGTACATTCAAATATTCAAACAAAGATTTTAATATTAAACTGCGATTGCTATTCAATCGTTTCTGCGCAAAAAATCATCTGTTCTCTGTGTGTTTCGGCATTAGTCGTATTACATAACCATTATTATTATTTATTATTATTTTTATTTTATTGTTATATTAGTTTTTATTTGTTTTTGGCAACCTCACTCACTTGCTCGCTCGTCCCACATTCAATTTCGCGGAATTTCTTTTAATTTTGGGT
Source organism: Urophora cardui (assembly GCA_960531455.1). Lineage (NCBI taxonomy): Eukaryota > Metazoa > Arthropoda > Insecta > Diptera > Tephritidae > Urophora > Urophora cardui. Next base: position 129,375,297 of record OY482672.1, read on the forward strand.
AATAAATACTTTATACACACACAAACACGTTGGTACACATTTACTCCATTGGCCGATTGCCGCGTGTCCTTTATTAAACAACAAGGAGAGCCACAAGCGGCGATATGCAGCAACATTAATAGCTAAGCATCAAGGACTATGTACTAGGGATGTATGTATGTAGGTAGGGAAGGGCGCAGGGTGAAAAACGCTTAAGGACGTTGTGATGATGATTGTTTGTGCGTTTGGTGAGAAAGATGATGATTGGGCTGGTTTGGAATGGTTGGCGTTAGGTATGGCGATAGACGGCGCGTGTCGCACGGCACATGGCGCCGCATAGCACTCTAAAACTCTTCATATCTCTATCTACCCATGGCCAAGACTATATGGATGCTATATGGATGGCGGATGCAACACATTTCCGTTGTTGAACGTTTAGTAAAAAAGAAAAATGTGTAAAAAGTAAATTGTGGTAGCCGGGAAGGGAGGAGAGAGTGCAATAAGGGCGGCGGCCACCCGCGCGTATTGGCTTTGGAAGAAAGAAGAACGCAATTTCTGGCTGTAATACACAGCAATCGCTATTCCAATGACTCGAGAATTTTTTTAATTGCAAACTTTAATTAATTTTCGGGACTAACTATTGGTTCAGGAGAAAAAAATCTGTCTTAATAAATACAGGGAAAAAATTTTAAATATTTTAATTACGTGAAAATTTTGTAACTTCTGTACTACCGAAAGTTTCCAAATAAATACTTAAATAAAATCCCGAAATTTTCTGGTTTAAAAAAATACACTCAAAAAATACTTAGATAGCCGTTAACATCGAAAAAAGTAAAAAATCCAGTAATATTGTTAGTAGAATAAAATCCCGAAATTTTCGGGTTTATAAAAATATACTCAAAAAATACTAAGATAGCCGTTAACATGAAAAAAGTAAAATTATAGTATTTTTTTTAATATAATTAAATACCGAAATTTTCGGTATTATAAAAATATACTCAAAAAATACTTATATAGCCGTTAGCATCGAAAAGAAGTAAAATTCCAGTCATTTTTTTAAATATAATAAAATTCCGAAATTTGCGGATTTGCAAAAATACACACAAAAAATACTTAGAGAGCCGTTAACATCGAAAAAAGTAAAATTCCAATAATTTTTTTTAATATAATAAAATCCCGACACTTTCGGTATTATAAAAATACACACCAAACATTGACATCCCCAACACAATTTTCATATTTTAAGTACATTTGTACATTATAAACCAAGCCATAAGGCTACTTTGCTGCTGATGCTGTGGCATAGCGAAATAAAAATGTTGCGTGCTTTGAGAAAATCGATAATCCGACAGCTTATTTTATTGTTATTAACATTTTACAATTTTCATATACATTTATTTTTATTACGCAGCGCTCAGGCTTAGCATCTTCTCTCACTTTAAAGGGTTGTTGGTTTTGTGCGTTGCTCGTTAACGCGCTCCCTAGGCCAATTTTGTGTGTGTTCGTTGGCTCATTTGTTCTTTAGCTCGTTCAATCGTCGCTGGGTGCCGCCGCTGAGCCGTCGCCGCCATTAAGAACACAAGCAACTGCTTTAGGTTGGGGAGAGGTTTTTCGTGAAAGTCAAGAGCTTAGATTTGTTGTGCAATAGGCGTTAAGCTTTAAATAACAAAATATAATGTACTTCAAAAGAATAAAACAAATTGAAAAGGCACAAGCAAAGCGAAGGGCGGGCGGAGTGGATCAAGTTGGTGTAGCAGGGCAGCGCGGGTTCGATTGTTGGATTATATTACAGGAATGTGCTATTGAAAATTTAATAAAGAGCTTTTTAAATCGCGCTCAATAACGTGAGAAAATTGTTTTTCTTTTTGGTGTTATTATCGTTGTTGTTTTTGTAGGGAATTACCAAAAATTTCAATAAAAATATAACGCTTAGTATCTATCTTGGATTCTAAGGTGAGACAAATCGTGGGATGTGCTAAGGATGCGAGAAGAAAATCAATGTGTATTAAGTGGCTAAATTGGTCCTGAAGTTACTTTAAAGGTCCTTGCTTGCCCACATAAATGTGAAGCCTTTCGATGCAAATGACGTAGCAAATTTATTCAGCTATATTTTCATCTGTTTCTCTGACAGAAGAGGCATTAAGGGAATATTGAGTCCTGGATTTAAAAAAATAGATTAATAGTCCCTAGGCGTTTCTTCAACTGTATTCTGTTAAAAGCTACAAATGCAGTTTTTTTACTGATACCTACTCTGTTTGACATTTCATTGGATAGACGCTGCAGTTATTCCCCTCAACAAGCCCTTAAACCGAATATGTCGGAGTGGCCTTGTCGAGCACTCGATTTCTCACATTAGTTCACCACCGAACGTGTGTTCGGGGCTATCCAGAGGACACTGCGGGGAAGTCGTGAGATGCTTGCTCCGCATGCAAAAGCATCGCTCTGGCCAACCCCAGGTGGATGGCAGACAGAAGCTTTCTCCACTTACGTGCACTTCTACACACGGAGCCATCCTCCTCTATCGAAACCCGCTGAACGAAGAAGAAAGGGGAGACCTCCACTGTGTTGGGAAGATCAGGTGGACAGTGATGCTGACCCGCTAGGTATTCCCAAATGGCGCCATGCTGCACGAAACAGAAATAGATGGTATACTTGATTAGACTCGGTCAAAATCATCTAGACGGTTACGTTTCAATTAAGTAAGTAACCTATTCTGTTTTGTCCTTAGTCTACTCTCTGATTCACGAGAAAATATAAGGTAACGCAGTGGACTCTTCCCAAGCTGGGAAATCACATGCTAAACGTGAAGTCATTCACGAAATATCTGGGAGTCATATTGAATAACAAGCTGACGTGGTGGAAGGAGCCAGGAAAGCCAGCAAAGCGTTTTGTGCCTGCAGTAGGACGCTTGCAAAAACTTGGGGCCTACGAACTCAACTGACTCACAGGCTCTGCACGTCTTTTGTGCGCCCAATAATACGAGGAGTTCTGGTCTTTTGGACGGCACTTGATAAAAAGACGAATGCAAAGAAGCCAGAGTGTTTACAGAGACTTTCTAGTCTTAGCAGCACTTAATAAGGTAATCAACCTCTACTCTGCGGATTTTGTAGCTAAACGCGTAGCTGAGAAGACTGCGCTACAGCTCAGAATAGCAGGGCAATTTATCCAACGGCCATTTGGACATAGAAATATACGTTGGTTAAACGGCAGCTCGGACTACGTTACTCCTCAAACCGATCAACAGCAGGGGACCGCGTGTAACAATACAACAGGATGGATAGAAGAAGGAGCTACGAACCAATTGCCATACGCTCAATTTATATACGCAATGTTCAAAGATGGAGTTAATGGTGGGAGTTGCATTGTTTTGTCTACAGCTTGGGATACAACAATCCTTTAGGCTCACACTTCCTGGAGCAGACTGCAGACTGGCTTTTGGCATACTAACAGGGCACTATCTCACACCATCTAATGTATTCAAAATGGGGCTGGTGCAGAGTCAGCCGTGCTCAGCATACAACGACCCCGATGCTGTCGGCAACATGTTCTCTGTCGATTTCCAGCTTTTGGTAGGCTCTGCCTTAGCTGCCTCGGTTCTGCATACTTCTCGTTCCTAGAACGCATTGCGGATCGAAAAATATACAAAATATTAAAACTTGCGAAGATGTGCATTCCAAGATTAATGTAATAGAATGCCTCAATGTGCTGTTGGCAACACTAAGGACCATATGTGGTCTATGTCAGGCATCACTGAATCTCAGCCAACGTAACCTAACCTAACCTAACCTATTCTGTGATTCTTTAGAATGTGTGTTGTGTGAGAGTTCTTGCGGCGGAAAGTGGTATGGAAAGCTATTTCCGTACTTTTTTTAATTACCTTTACATTTTTGATTCGAATTTTAAAATAGGATAATCATTAAATCACGTCTTTTCCACTCAGCCTACGATATATGTAGAATAATCATGACCTGAGTTCGAATTAAGTTAAAAGTGGCTAAAGCTTCAAAGAGTTTTTTTTTCCAAAAAATGTCCAACCATGTTTTTTTACAGCAAGAGAGATTATTGAAAACCTCCCTCCCTCCCTTATATAAAATATTTTTGTATATAATCCCTTTAGAAAGTCTGCCTTCGCAATCCATTTACTCTAAACCCTTTTAAATCAATAAAAAAAAAGTTGTATCCCAAAACAAAAACAAAAGCAAAAGTAAAAAAAAAACCTTGACATGAAACACTGAAACCCCAACCGGCTTTTCGCTAAATGGCAAGATGATACAACTTGTCATTTAAAACTCTATACTTAAAAATTTATGAATGTCAAAAAATCCATTCACCCATTACTTAAAGTCAAGCCGTCCTTGTTGCTTTGCTTTTGTTTCCCAAAAAGTTTTGCAAATATTCAGCAATCAAAATGATCTGAAGTCACAAAACGTGAAACGTGTTTCGCATTTATGATGCGCCAGTTCTTGTTTTTCGTTTTTGTTTTTTGTTTTATTTTTTTGTTTTATTTTTGAAGCTAAGCCGCTAAAGCACTGATGCTTGTTAATTTTTGTTGACACCAATCAAAAATGTCAAGTGAAGCTGAAGGCAAAACTCAAGCCACTCACAAGCGCTCACACACTCCATTTCAACTCTATTTTATCTCACTGTATGTATCCAATGCATGTATGTGCTTGACCTTGCTGGCTGGCTGTCAGCCAAAAAGCACGTAGAGCTATGCTTCCCTTGTCAATCATCACAGCTATACACCAAGAGTAACGTGTCACTAATGGGACATTTTTTGATATTTGAAATTTGTAACATATCTTTCGCACGCCGCCCATTTATTTCCCATACCATGCCATGCCGCCAATCCATCCCTTTTTGTATCCTTATAGCTACACCAAATTATTGCCATATTTACCTTTCCTATTATTATTTTTTTTTTTTCTCTCTTTGTTTCGCTATCTCTCTACTTAGCTATGCTTCAATTGTTGGTGAGTAGAAAGATGAAAGATGCTGTTGTTGTTTATCTAGTTATTATTATACGCTTCAAATGATTTATTTGTGAAATTTCTCAATTTTCACGCACAACTTACTTTTCATAAGTTTCTGCTTAAATCGGTTTAAGAGTAAGTAGTTTGTTCTATCATTGCAGCTTCTTTTGCCTTTATAGTACATACTTAGTTCCACACACACACAGTTTTTGTAAGGCAATTTAAACGTTGGGAGCAAATGGCACTCGCTGGGAAGCTTAAAATTATTATTTATCGTCTTTTTACAGCATTCTCACGAACAAAAGAAATATTTTTAACTTTTATGGTGTATATGGGCATTGGGAATTGGAAATGGAGAAGGTATGGTAGCGTGGAAAGTCTTAAGGACTTTGCAAGCGTAATATAAGGCTTGGAGAACATAGTTGAATCTCGTAGAAGCTGAGGGTTGTAACTACATCCAAAGGGTTACTATCAGGGTTCGGATTTGCCTAATTTGGGCTTCTCACTCACACATGCCTCACTCATGAGTTTGCCGCTGAATGAGTATGATCTGAGTGTGCAAACAAAAGAGGCCACCCATAGCGCGAGCACACTGCACGAGTGGCTGCAGAGTGCGCAGCCAATAGGAGGCAAGCAAGTAGCGTTGCCTCTCCTCAGCTGCGCCCTCATATGTTACTCTGAGTGAGTGAGGAATATGAGCGAGGCCTCATAACTTGGCGATGAAAAAGCCAAACGTCTGTAGTGTGTAGTAAGAAGAAATTAAAAAAAAGTTAAAATTCAAAAAACAAAAATTTTTTTTTGTAAAATGACAGTTCATTATCATGGCGTTCATTTAGGCTTATTAATTTTTTTATAAATTTACCCTAAATTTGAAATCTAAAAAAATTTTTTTTTAAATTGAAAAAAAAAAAAAATTTTGGGTGTTGGACGAAATTAGCACATGTAATTCTAGCATTCATTTTTGGGTATTGAATTTCAGATCCATTGAACCCCACCCTTCAATGGGAGGGGGGTTTCAAAAAAAAGTGAAATTTAAAAAAAGTTAAAAAGTCAAAAAACCAAAAACTTCTATATATATAAATAATCCACTACAGTTCGTTATCATGGCGTTCATTTAGACTTATTAATTTTTTTTATAAATTTACCCCAAATTTGAAATCTAAAAATTTTTTTTTTAAATTGAAAAAAAAAAAATAATAATTGGTGGTTGGACGAAATTAGCACATAAATCAAGCATTCATTTTTACGTATTGAATTTCAGATTCATTGAACCCCACCCTTCAATGGGAGTTGGTTTAAAAAAAAAAATAAAATTTAAAAAAAGTTAAAAAGTCAAAAAACAAAAAAATTATTTTTGGTAAATGACAGTTCGTTATCATGGCGTTCATTTAGGCTTATTAAATTTTATATAAATTTACCCCAAATTTGAAATTTTAAAATTAAAAAAAAAAAAATTAAAATAAAAATAAAATAAAATAAAATAAAAAAAAAAAAAAAAATTAAAATAAAAAAATTGGGTGCTGGACGAAATTAGCACATAAATCTAGCATTCATTTTTGCATATTGAATTTTCGATCCGTCAAGGGGGGGGGGGTCCAGCTTCACGTATTCTAATCTATACATTATTGACTGCGCAACGTCATCACACGCTTACACGCATTACACCGAGAGAAGAGGATACCTACGGCGGCTCACCTCACACGCAGCGTGAGCGGCTCATTCCTACCTAACAAACAAAACTCTCAGTCTGCGTTCTAGATAAGTGAGAAATGCAAACGCGCACTCATCCAAATGCCGTGAGGATGAGATTCCTCACTCTCTCACACATACTCTGAGTTTCGTCCTACCCTGGTTACTAGTCTTTGTTGTAGGTACTTAGACTCAAAGCGGTTTTATGCTTTAGCTCATATAACTAGAGCAGACTGCGAACTGGCGGCCGACGCACTGGCAGTGCACTATCTCACACCATTTCCTGCGTTCAAAATGGGACTGATGCAGAGTCAGGCGTGCACGACATGCAACGAGCACGATGCTGTCGGAAATCTGGAATATCTTCTCTGTTAAAGTCCAGCTTCTGGCAGACTCCGCCATAGTTGCCTTGGTTATGCACACACAGAATGCATTGCGGATCAGGAAATACACAAAATATTAACACTTGCCAAAATCAGATTTTAGCCATCGAAGCCTAACCTAACCTATACACATGCCCTTCTTTAGATTCTATTTGTTTCAGAATTTGCCTGTTGTCATTCGCTTGGCATTGTTATGTCTGTTCTAAAGCTCCAGTTGCTGTATTCTGAGCTATAGTTCATGGAATACATTTTCCTAATTAAAAAAATATTTTAAGTAAATCTCAAACATTGACAAGCAACACCAGCCAAAGTGTAAGCACAGCTCAGCAGTGGCGTAGCTAGAGAATTATTCGGGGGGGGGGGGGGGGGGGGGGTCACAGCCAATGTAAAAAATTTACCAAAATTAAAATTACCAAAAAAAACTACATTTTTTTTTACAAATGATAAAAATCGCTAGCTTAGAATGCAAATTGTGTAAGTCCTTTTTTAAAACTTTGTAGGAGAGACAAAAAACAAAAAAGAAAAAAAAAATTCGAAATGAAAAAAAATTTCTGTTCATATAAATATTTTGAACTTACACAATTTTTTTCGCTTTTTGGACTTACACAATTTGCGTATCACTGAATAACAACGAGTAGAAATGTGACAAGTATCTCAAACTTGTTTAGCGCGGTGCGTATTTGATTTTTCTAGCGTTCTACATAAAAATACACTTTTTCATAAAAGTGGGCTTACACAGTTTGCACTCTAAGCTAGCGAAATTAAATTTTTTCAGACTATAATATAACATTTTAGTACACAAATGTCGCTTATAATACATATATCAAACTCTTAAGGCCCTTGGCCACTTAAAATCTGGAATGTTAAGAAGTGTATACATATGTGTGAGTGTCGGGTGATTGACGCAAATATCTAAAAGATTTGATTCTCATCAACGCGAGCCCGAACAAGAACGTGTGGCACGACGACTGCCGATTGCACTAACACACACAAAAAAACTCACACATACACACTGCTTGACATGCCAGATTGTCAGTTGCCAAGGGCCTTTAACTATACTTCAAAAGTAAGTCTCATATTCTCTTCTGGAAATCTACGCGCATAGGTAGATTTTCAAGTTTTATGCGCCCAAAATTGAATTTTGTAAAATTGTTACAATTACAGAAAAAAACATACCCACATATTGGAAATAGAATGGGGAACAATAATTCATCGCTTTTTTCCCGACCCCATACTCTGCACTTGCCCCAGATGGTCGTAACTTAGCATATCTGAAGTTAATTTTTTTGTTTTTTTTCTTACATATTTTTAAGTGCTAGTTTCAACTTGAATACTTATTTATTATTTAAATCATTTCATTTAAGTAATCGTGATGAATCCTAAAGGTTCAAGTAATTATTAACACTTTTCAATAATATCCTTGGTTTCCAATAATTCTAAGTTTATAGTTTTAAGCTTTTAAAGTTGGGATATTTAAAAAAAAATATCACTCTTTTTCATGTTAAAAATTGGTATTGTTATGTTGCTCTGTCAGACTCAGTCAAATTAACCCTCGGACATGATATCTAGTACAATTAGTAGTTAGCCGACAAAAAATTACGCCGCACAAAGCCGCACTTCACTACAGGGGTTTTTCATATGTACCTACAATAATTTTCTTTTTGTGCTTTATATTTAATTTTAATGTTTATATTTCTAACGCATATCTTGGTTAATGTAGGTGATGCTCGAAAGTAGCCCAGATATTTAGCAGCGATTATTGTTAAATTTTTAGGCAGTATTTTTAGTATTTCCAATTTTTCAAAGTTAAGGAAGTACTTATCATAAAAAGGGGATAAGAATTATAAAGCCCCATTTTTTAGAAGATTTTTGAGTATGCAATTTTGCAGCTCATTCAATTGTAATATAATAATATGCAACATTCAACTTTTTGAAAAATTTCATTGGCTTTTCGGAAATTTTAATTGGAACGGTCTCACGTACATATAACGCAAACACCCTACAGAAAAAAATTACTAAAATCGACGGAAATTTTTACAGCATTGAGAATAGCACTTTTTACACTAAAATTGGTTGGCTACATAACAGTACACTTAGAAATCTCCTCAAAATCTTCTATAAATTCTGGCCGCGCTTTGAAATTTTTAATCCACTTTTAGAAATTTCTACGATTTTTCGGATTTTTCCATAAGCTTAGAAATGCTGCTTAAGGCGATTTTTATTGAAAAATTGTTTACATTTTTAAACGAAAATAAGAGAGTCAAATTTTCGACAGAACTGTTTGAAATAAATTTAAAAACTCTGGCGTATGATTTTTTTTTTGAGTCACTGTATATATTTTTCAATAAAATCGACTTTTAACTAGAGCCCTAGATACCCGGGTATCGAGCAATTCGATCAGACTGTTTTTGTTTGAAGCCCGTTTGTTGTTCAAATACCCGTACAAACATTCGAGCATTCGAGCTTACAAACAAAAAAAATGTGTATCGGAAAAACAAAAATAAAAAAACTACATATAAAGAAAAAATAATAATAATAAACAAAAGAAAAAAACAAACTTCAAAATACCCGAATTGTTCAAATGCCCGTACAAACATACGGGTAATAAACAAACAAACAACTCTTCGAGCATTTGAACAACAACTGTTCGGGCTACTCGAAAATGTTCAAAAAAAAAATCGAGAGCTCTACTTTTAACACAAATTATTAAAATTTTGCATTAAACAAGCAATTTGGAATAGATGTACACAATAAAATATTTCTACCTATGTGCTACGGTTATAAATAATAATTTTCTTATATAATTTAGTTTTTTAATATTCCATTTTGACAGACATTAAGTAAAATCTCAAGTTCAGATACTCTTATACATTGCATATTTATTCCCATTGTAGTTTATACTAATATTATTTTATTAAGATGATAAGTAATTGAAAGAAAACTTGAAATTTAAATAATTGGCGTTACTTTTCTGTTATTAGCATGTTAATAACCGCTGTGGTGCAGTGGGTAGAGTGCTCGCCTGCTATGCCAGAGGTCTCGGGTTCAAACCACGGTCCGAGCCAAACAAATTTTTCTAATTAGTAAAAATCCAATTATTGGGTTTTTTAAGAGCAGCGGTCACCTCTCGGCAGTGGGCGGCATACCCTCCGAGAGTATTTCTGCCATGAAAAAGCTTCTCACAAAAAATGCATTCGCCGTTCGGAGCCGGCATAAAACTGTAGGTCCACCCAATTAGTAGGAAAAACAAAAAGGAGCACACCTCGAATTGGGAGAGAAGCTCGGCCATAAAACTCGTCAGAGTTATAATAGCGCCATTGTATTATTATATATTATAATAACAGCAATACCGTATAATAATTGTAGCGTTTGTTGAGCAGTAGGGGAGTGCAGGAACCGTAGGAATTTTACCAAAAAAGAGCGAATATAAGTACAAAGAATGTAAATTGTGCTAAATTCCTGCGGTTCTTGCACTTTCCTACGGCTCAACAAACGCTAGAATTATAAGTAATACTTCGTGAAAAAGCGCTAAATTTGGAATTACCAATTTCGAAAAATTACTATTCTCATTGATTTTTTCCTGAAAAAAAAATGTATGCTAATAAAGTCAAAGATGGTTTTATGGTCAAAACGAATCTTTCGGGGGGGTTTTGTCCCCAAAACCCCCCGTTACTACGCCACTGCAGCTCAGCTTTCGCTGAACACCCCTAACATTGCATAACTTTTTAAATTGTCTAATTGGGTACCCTGACATAATCCCAAGGGGCATAATCCCAAATTTTTTATTTGGGATTATGTCACTCCCCCTAGGGTGACATAATCCCAACTTTTTTACTTGGGCTTATGTCACCCTAGGCGTAGTGACATAATCCCAATTGGGATAATGTCATTTTCAAGCCCAAAAAAACATTTCAGATTTTTTCTTAGATTTTATTACATTAAGCAAAACAATTAAAGCTGACAATAAAGTTAATGTTGTTATACAATAATACATTGAGTATATGTATAAGATGAAATATGTATGTACTTAAATACACATGTTCTCAAAAAATTACTTTAAAACTAAAAAATTACATTAAAATTAAATATATTTACATATATACAGACTTTTTTCAATAAAACGATATAGGTATATAAATATTTGTGTACATTGTATATATGTCTATAAAAAGATGAAAATTTGGAAAAAATCGCGCGATTAATAGATCGATAGGTGTATACATATGTATGTACATATGTCTATAAAAAGATGAAAATTTGGAGAAAAAAATCGCGCGATTTTGATTCCAAATTTTCCCCTGTGGCGCTTTTTTTTTAATAGATCGATAGGTATATACATATGTATGTATATATGTCTATAAAAAGATGAAAATTTGGAAGAAAAAATCGCGCGATTTTTATTCCAAATTTTCGCCTGCGGCGCTTTTTTTTTTAAAAGATCGATAGGTATATGCATATGTATGTATATATGTCTATAAAAAGATGAAAATTTGGAAGAAAAAATCGCGCGATTTTTGATTCCAAATTTTCGCCTGCGGCCCTTTTTTCTATTTTACATCGATAGGTATATACATATGTACATATGTCTATAAAAAATAAAAATTTGGAAGCAAAAATCGCGATTTTGCTTCGCACTAGTTCCTACTCGAGTGATTTGGTGTTCTGGCTCCCTTTTATTTGGGATTATGTCACTCACACATAGGTGACATAATCCCAAGTAAAAAAGTTGGGCTTATGTCACCCTAGGGGGAGTGACATAATCCCAAATTAAAAATTTGGGATTGTGCCACTTGGGATTAAATCACGGCACCTCTAATTGGAACTCGAAAACCAAAATTATTTGAAATTATTGCAGATTAGCTAAGGCAATCAGCATTTCTATGGAAAACCACAATTCCAAACACAAATCAAACAGAAAAAAAACAACAAAAGGTTCAATTACAACAGCAGATTAAGGCTGGTAGATTTGTTAATGAGACCTTTATTATTTATAAACCCTAAGGGCAACAACAAATGTGCAGGAAAATACAATTGAATTAGCGCAAAAAAAAAAAACAATTGCAACCACAAAAATCAATTTTTAATCAATACGCGAACCAAACGTCGGCCAACAACCTGATGCGTGCGACTGTTTGCGCAAAAGACCCAGATGGTGCAAGGCGGCTTAGAGCTCGAAAAACCCAAAAAACACAGCTGCTCAGATTTGAGAGCGATGAATTTGATGAAGAGCATGAGGAGGTGGATGGGAAAGTAAACTAGAGGAAAGTGGTGGAGGCAAGCAAAAGTGGGTAGAGCAACGTGTGCAAAAGTAAAGTGTAACTGGTGCTGCTGCTGCTGGGCTATAAATAAAGCTCGTTTGCTTGGCTTGTTATGCCACAAACGCTTTTTTGTGCTTCCGTTACGTAACGTTCCCTTTTTTGTGCGCTCGCATTTAATTTCTTTCATCTTGTTTGTTTTTTTGAATTGTTTTTTTTTTTTTTATTTTTTTTTGTGCATTTACTGCCTTTCAATAGAAAAACTGCGCCAGACATTTTGGCACCAAACAACAGCAGTAAATGGCAGCACCAACAGCGGCGGCCAAAGCGACCAGAGAGACCAGCGCGCGCGGCCTTCGTTTATTTATTATTATTATTATTATTATTACCAGCAGAGTCTATTGCATGCATGCATGCATGCGCCCCGTTCCATCTTCTGCTTCACTTGCTTTTATGGCGCAATGCGCTACACGCTGCTGCTGTGTTTCGAAAATTACCAACGCTACCACTAGAGACCACCACCGCCACCATCACCACCATCACCACCACCACCATCGCCACATTTGCTGCACTAAATCTTTCATTCGTGGCGCATCAGGCGCGGCTTTTAGTTTTTTTTTTTGCTGCGACACGAGACCAATAACAAGTAATGTTAGGGAGTTGAAGTTACATACAAACAACATGTGTATTACAAACCAGATATAGATATCTCTTTACAAAATGTTGTAATTGCATTTCCGCAAACAAGTTGAATAACCAAACCAAATATACGTACAAACCAAAGAAAGCAAACAGCTTGAACAAGCTTGGCATAACGCAAAACAACCAATTCGACCATCGCCGACCAATTCGACCGGACCATCTCATCGTTGGTCCAGCGCGCAAATCATCATAAATCAATTGATGACGATGACGTTACGCAAGCGTGTGTGGTTTTTTTCGTTGTAGTTGTTGTTTGTTTTTTTTTTTTTTTTTTTTTATTGCAGCTAATCTTGTTTTTTTACAAACCTTACGAGTATTTGCTATTTGTGCGTTGGCATTAGTAAAATGCGCAAAGTTATAGTGGAGAATGTGGGAGCGAGCTCGACGGTTTGGGCTTGGTGTTTTTTGTATTAATTTTTCTTTTTATTTTCTTCTTATTTTCTTACTTAATTTATATCCTTTTTATTATATTATTTGTTGTTTAGATTTAACCGTATTTACTTAATAAAACAAAACCCAATAAACATTAGATAGGTTTGGAAAACGTGCCACTTTCTCAAGTCTCGGCTTCGTTAATGAATTTGGTGGAGATTGCTACATAATCTCTTAATTGACAAGCTCTGAAGCAATAGAATTTTCCGTCATGGATTATAAGTATTATAAAATTGACTAAAAAAAATTGTATTTGACACTCCTTTTAATTGAAATTTCTTCTCTTTCTCTTTTCAGGTAAGTCACTTTACATTTGGTTTTCTTATTTCGTTACTTTCACAAATAATTTGCGGATTTGATACTTGCTCGCTCGAAGGCGCTTGAAAATATCTCTTATACTATTTAGGTATATATGTATCTTTTATGAGGTAAGTCTCAGTCTAATAAACATTAAGGGCCGTTTACTCAACCTCTGATTAACGCTAATCACGGTTAAAGTCCGGTTAAACATCATTATCGACTTCATCAAACCATACATTTATCATGTGGTCGATAAAACAGTCCATAAGTTAACGATAAACCTTTACTCAAGTATCACCTGCTATAATGCAAACTAGAGTGCTGCCTACTGTCGAAACTCGACTGTTTTTCTAGATGTTTTTTTATGACTAGGGCAACCAAAAATTGGCACAAGCAAGTTTTTTTCTATGGTAGCTATCACATAATGCTTAATTTAGGGTAGTTATACATTCTGACCTATTTTTGATAGAGCTAAAAATTGCCAAATTCATAATAAATGCTAATTCACTATTAAATGAAATATGCATTAAATTTTTTATACCGGAATCCAAATATGGCGTTCGGTCGGTCGCGCTTTTGACAGGTGAGTAGAAATGTATGAAAATATATGGAGCAAATCGCATTTTGACCTCAAGCGTTTGATCGTAAAATTTTTGTAAATATTGATGGAACAATAAATTCAAATTGTTCTCTTTCGATGAAAAGCTATTAAATATGTAAAAAATTCAACAAAATATATTAGTGACAGTTAGCATTTTTTCACTTCAACATGTAAGGTACGATCAACGCGCGTCCGACCTAACGTCAAATTACGATTCCGGCGTATTTTCTTTCTCTTTTGAGACATGTACCTAAGAGTTTACATTTTGTTATTTTATTTTATTTTATTTTAGTTTACTTTATGACCGATTTCATAATCAAATTAAAAGTTTATTTAAAGTCCAAAGGAGCCTCTAATTTGTTGATCGTTTTCATAAAGTCTTTTTCAAGTTCCTTTAAAGTTAAATACCCAAAAACGGGCATTTAAGTGATTTAAAAATCCCTTTTGCCGGAAAAAAATTTAATTTCTGCAGTCTGTCAAAATCAAATATCAAGAATTTTTAAAAATGTTTCAACCGATATTATTTGTTGTTTTGTTTGTTGAGTCCTATAATGCAATATTCATTTTCTTCCTCTTTTGTGAGGTTGGATGACCGCTTCCTATTTTTTCTGCACTGGATTTCTAAATTATGCTTCTTTTTACTTTTTTTTCTCAAAAAAATTAAAGCCACAATCAAAAAATTTATTTATTTTCTGAAAAAAAAAACAAATGATAAATTTTAATATTTTTAAATTTATCACAATAATTTGACGTGAAACTGTCGAAGACGGCATTGTCATTTGCAATATTTTCGCTTAAAGGAGCCTTTTAATATTATAATATTATTATGAAATCACTCCTACTTTAAAGTACGATTAAATGGCTCCTGAACTAAAACGAACTTTTAACAAAAGGAGCTTTAAGAGTTTCATTATGAAATCGGCCCTTATTTTATGTTTTAAAAAAATTAACTGAAATAAAAAAAATTTTTAAGGCTAAAAAGTGCCAATTCTTTAAGTTCAACGGCAATTTTTTGGCGCCAAAAAAGCATTTTTTAGAGCAATTTTTTGGTTGCCCTACTTATGACTAAGGTGCAACTATAGTTTTTGTATAATTGTTTGTTGTTATTGTCACTGTTACTATTTTGTTCCTGTTCCTGTTGATGCTGCTCCTTTTGTTGCTACTTTCACTACTACTATTTTGTTGTCGTTACTCGTCTTCACGATTCTCCTACCCACTTATTTCATTCTATTTCTTATCTTTTATTTCCTCAATTTCTTTCCTTCTTATTCTTTCTTATCCTTCTTATTTCATGACTGTGTTTTTGTTGTGGTGTTTTTGCTACTTTTTTGTGTTTCTACTTCTTTAAAACTACACAACACTTCCAGCTAAACATGTTCACAATTACATGGTAAGTTTGCTGAGCACACAAAATCTCACCTATGCATGCGCATTGGCAAAGCTCTGCAGTATTCAAAAGCATGCAAAAACAACCACACGGCAATTTTCCAGCGACGATTGCGGGCGCATTTTCCAACCAATTTTAATCTGTCGCAGTTCTATTTGACAGCAATACCTTTCTAATAGTGTGCTTAGTTTGAAAATCGGTTCAGTACTTTCGACGGACAAGATGGAACAAAATTTATGGTAGCGTATTAATAACATAGATAATGAACAATGTTGGTACATTTTTGTTTCAAGAACTAACTAAACAGATCATTGAATATAGGTTGTCTTAAAATCCTTGATATATTTCGCTTGTTATCTACTATAGTAACAAACTGCAGCGTTTACCAGGCTGAAGTTTCAGCTTTAATTGAAAACATTTAACCGTATATAACACATGAACCTATCCATAAGGATTTATTCGTCAGCAGCGACAGCCAAGCAGCAATTAAGTCTCTTGGCCCCCACTCCTTCAATTCTAAACTATCACTAGACTGTCGTCGATCTCCACAGTAGATGGCTAAACAAACTTGTTTGCTGCGCCTCGTGTGGGTCCTGGAACACAGAAATGTCGAACTTCAAGTCAAACCTGGCCATAATGGGATCACAAGTGATCTCGTCAAATATGGCATCAAATCTCTAACCTTATGGGGCAACTAACGGGCACTCCCCCATTGTAAATAATGCGGAAAGGTTTCATGCTCCCTACTATTTTAGATGCTGCAGAAGTTGTAAGGATGATGACGAGAATGGCAGGATCGAACATCTCATTTGCAACTGTCCGGCACTTGGTAGCACCAGGCAGCGCTTTCTGGAAGATTCCTTCTTAGATGGTTTATACAAAGTTACAACAATTGACGCCAAGAACTGAATTTCATCAGGCGTTCACATTGCTTCAAAAAGGGAAAGTAATTTGTTCTCATGATATATGTAACAACGTGACTCTATACTGGCCTAAGTTCTCATTCTTTTCAGCGAACGGTTCTCATTTTTTTTCGGAACCCATTTCAGAGTGTTTTCCAATAAACTATGCATTTTGTATTACTAACGTTGGTTATAAGTAAGTTCTCTGTGCGTTCTCATTTCGTTCTCAGTTCTATGTACACATTGTAGTTCTCTTTCGAACATTTGCCACTATGTTTATTGGGTTCTTATCTACTTATTTGTTTCTTAGATTTAGTTTTCTTATAATTTGATTAAGTTTGTTATCCCAGTTTGGGGTTTGTTGTTTCGTTGATTTTATTACCCAATTTTTGGGTTAGTTTATTCCTCATTCCCTACTTATTTTTTTTGCTCTTTTTTTATCATTTGTATGTTGTTTTTTTTCTGTTTCAACTGATTTATTTCATTTAATTCTTTTTTTCTTTCACTGTCTTATTTCTTGACCCTATGTAGTATGTCCATTTGCCTTTGATTACATTATAACATTATCCTGATTGATTTCCTTTACGACCAATTGAATTTTCGCTTTAGATTAAATGAAGTTATTGGTTGTGGAATGTGCAAAAAGTTTTTGGGAAGGGGAGCGCTACAGCCTCCCTCCCTCTCTGCTACACAAATGTACTTTTATTGAACTCCATCATATATCATTCATAGGCATTCAGCAGCCAGCATCCAGGCAGTCTAGCTATTAGTTACGCTGGTATTATCTTGGTATTTTTATGGCATCTTTGCCGTTTAACCAACAACAAATTATGTACCGAGATTATCTAAAGCATTTAAAGACCCATTCAATTTATTGGCATTTATATGGAAGGAGTTGGCTGTGTCGTAAAAGTTTTCGCCTCTTTCTGTTGTTGGTTGTTGTTATCTTTGCAATTTGTTCTTGCGTGTGTTTTGCGTTTGCATTTACGTTGTCTTGACCCGTTTTCTAGCTTATTGCTTTCGATATCTTCCAACATTAACAGCAACAGCAACAACAACAAACGAGCTGTGGAGCATGGCTTCACTTTCGCTTTTCGCTTTTCGATTTGGTTTTTGTTTTAGCTTCTTGCTCGTTTGCTTTGGTTTGTTGTCATATGTTACGCTTTGAATTTCAATTTGAATTTGAATTCGTTATGCTTTCACTTTCCCTTTCCTGTTCAATTGATGGCTTGTTCTACTTGGTTTTTTACCTTTAGTACGATGTTCGTTTTTTGTTTGGTTTTGTTTTTGCTCTGCTATTTTTTTTTTTTTTTGCCTATTTATTCCCAAAACAGTTGTTACGAAATTGTGTCAAAATTACTTTTGTAACATTTATAATCTGACGCTGGGGAATGCTTGCACAATTAAATTGTATAGTAAGTGTGTGTGTATTGTTGTTGGAACAAACAATACGCTTATGAATCTTTAGTGAGTTGCTGGAGTGTGAAATGACTGGTTTTGTTGGTTGAGTGCGTGCGCTTTAAGTTAATCTTTGTTTAATCATTGTGTATTTGTTTTTTCTTTTTTTCCAGTGTTTGACAATTGTTTTGTCGGCACGTTCATGGTAACTTAACAAACAAAATGTGGTGAAAGTAATGTTTTTCTATGTTAGAATTCGATAAACTCTACGCCAAATGGCAGCTGTGGCTCCATAAAGTCTTTAAAGCACGTTTAAAACGCCCGCCTAACGACCCATAAATGAATTGTTAACTGCGCTGCTAAGTCCATTAGAAGCACCGGCGTATTTAAATTGTGAGGAACAGTATACGTTTAATGTAAAAGCCCTGCCATTCTGAAAAGCATTGTAGTTTAGAACGAATTTTGGAATGATTTACTTACAAGAGTGTGTTCTATCACATTGATTAGATCTCAACAAAATAGGTTATTGGTAGTAAGAAAGTATGACTCAAACTGCCAACTAACGCTGAGGTTAGATGTCGATTCAAGAATGACTCGAAAACGCCCTCAAGAAACTGTCGAGTATGATAGCGTTCTCCAACAAAATGTGACAATGGCATTCTAAAAAGAATTTGCATTTATTTCATACACATTGAGATTGCGTTCTTTCTCTAAACAGTTTCTAATCGCATTGAAGTGTAGTCTTCTACCCTTGCTCTCAATTAGAGAATTAAACTATTTATTTATTTAATTATCTCTAACGTTAGAGATTATGTTTCTTGTTCTACGTCTCGTGTTACGTGGCCGCAGAGGTCTTAAAGGATCATTGAATATAAAGTTAAGCTGTAGTAGTTGTACTTGCGACCTTTGCAGCAAGTTCGATTCTTGACCGAAGCAAAAGTAACCCGATGAGTCTTAGAGGTATCTAAGGTGAAACAGCTGTAGTTACATCCATGCTTAAAATTTTTTCTAGTTTCTAAAAAATACATAGTACCGTTTATTTATTTTTTTCTTGTTTCTGTTTTGCTTTATTTTATTTTACTTTATGTTATTTATTTTTTTACTTTAATATTTTTTATTTGATTTTATGTTTTTCTAATTAGTAAAAATCCAATTATTGAGTTTTTTAAGAGCAGCGGTGACCTCTCGGCAGTGGGCGGCATACCCTCCGAGAGTATTTGTGCCATGAAAAAGCTTCTCACAAAAAATGCATTCGCCTTTCGGAGCCGGCATAAAATTGTAGGTCCACCCAATTAGTAGGAAAAACAAAAAGGAGCACACCTCGAGAGAAGCTCGGCCATAAAACTCGTCAGAGTTATAATAGCGCTATTGTATTATTATTATTATTACATATATTATTTTAGTTTACTTTATTTTATTTTATTTTATTTTATTTATTTTATTATTTTTTATTTGATTTTTTTGTATTGTTTAGTTTTTTTTTACTTTATTTTATTTTATTTTATTTTATTTTATTTTATTTTATTTGATGTTATTTTATTTTATTTTACTTTATTTTATTTTATTTTATTTTATTTTTTTTATTTATTATTTCTTATTTTATTTAATTGTTTTAATTTATTTATTTATTATTTTTTGTTTGATTTTATTTTATTTCATATTGTTAATTTTATTTTAATTTATTTTATTTAATTTTTTTATTTTACTTATTTTATTTTAATTTACACTACTATATTAATTTAATTTTTTTTATTTTTTATTTGATTTGGTTTTATTTTATTTTACTTTAGTTTATTAAATTTTTTTATTTATTATTTTTTATTTGATTTTATTTTATTTTATATTGTTAATTTTTTTTAATATATTTTATTTAATTCTTTTAATTTATTTTATTTTATTTTATTTTATTTTAATTTACATTACTTTATTAATTTAATTTTTTATTTTTTTTATTGATTTTATTTTATTTTATTTTACTTATTTTATTCTAATTTACATTACTTTATTTTATTTAATTTTTTTTGTTTTTTATTTGATTTGGTTTTATTTTATTTTAGATTGTTTATTTTATTTTACTTTATTTTATTACTTTATTAATTTAATTTTTTTATTTTTTATTTCATTTGATTTCATTTTATTTTACTTATTTTATTCTAATTTACATTATTTTATTTTATTTTATTTTATTTTATTTTATTTTATTTTTTTTTGGTTTTTTTATTTGATTTGGTTTTATTTTATTTTAGATTATTTATTTTATTTTACTTTATTTTATTTAATTCTTTTATTTATTATTTTTTATTTGATTTGATTTTTTTTATAACGTTTATTTTATTTTCATTTATTTTACTTTATTTAATTCAATTTTTTATTTGATTTGATTTTATTTTATTTTACTTTATTTTATTTAATTTTTTTATTTTATTATTTTTTATTTAATTTTTTTATAGTTTATTTTATTTTATTTTATTTTATTTTATTTTACTTTATTTTAATTTTTTTTTATTTTATTTTACTGTATTTTAATTTTTTTTATTTTATTTTATTTTACTTCATTTTATTTCATTTCTTTTCCCAGTTTTTCCTTTATATTTTCCTTTTCCTTATTATTTTATATTACGAACTTTACCACATCCACTTTTCCCTTTCCTCCCATTTCACTTGACTTTTGTTTTAATTACATTTTTGGTGGCCCGGCCGATTAGTAATTCATCTTGGTAGCTTTGCAAACTTTTCAAATTTAAACTTTTTTGGCACACATTTTCTGCCACACATCCCTGCTCATTCCCTATTATTTGCAACCATTAAGCATACTTTTCGCATTTGACACAATAATTTCTTAACATTTACTACAACAAAAAGTCAACCAAAAAATTTGACTTTTATGGCGCTCATTCCTCTAATTACTCTTCTATTATTTGTTATTTAAATTAACAATTGTTAGAATTGCGTTTCCATGGCGGCCTGTTGTTGACGGTTACGCTAATAAATATGTGACGTATGCCTGAGCCCTTGCCGTATACACCTCCAACGCACTTCCTTGTCATTATTCATTCGCTTGTGACTCCCTTCTCTATCTCTATTTCTCTTTCATACTCGCACTAAATAAACGCGCTCAACTTGTGCTAGGACCTTTTTCTTTGCACAAATCTAAAAGAAGCTCATCGTGTGTCGCCGCATCGGTTGCGGTGGCGGCTTGTGAACGTGTTGCCGTTAGTTCGGTCACGGGGATTAAAGTACACTTGCTGCCACAGGCAGTGACTAGCGCCATTTAAATTTACTTGCTTACTTAACTTACATTTGCACTTTGCACGTATAATCTCAAGCTTGAGTACATTTCTCATTTAGATGAAAAAATAAACAAGAAAACTCGGCAAAAACTTTGCCGTGTCATGATTCTCGTATTTTGTTTGTCGTGGACACAGTTTAGCGCGCCACCAGCTGCCGTCACAAATTTTTTAGCTGTTGTTTCTACATTTTTTTTTTTAATTTTTTTCTTTTAGAAAGTGTCATAAGCGAAAAGTTGGTAAAAAAAGAAGCATGAAGCGTTAAACAAGCGCCAATAAATAAAGTGTTTTTTTAGTTTAGTACATGAACCCAATAAACATTGTTGTGGCGAACGTTCTAAAATGAACTTCGATAGCCAATACCGAGTTCGGCATGAATTGTACTCGAAATGGCATCGAACAAAGTTTGACGAACACTCTACCTCCTTCATTTAAATTTCACTTCTAAAATGTTTTGGATTTTGAATTCCTAACGAGTGAAAAATATGTACATCGGATAACGAAGTTTCCTTTTTGCTGGAGAATGATCTATGTAGTACTCAAACCGAATAACACCAGCGGCCTCACTCTGTAGTTCGATTCGAAAGAAAATTCGTTCGCTTTCGAGTTCTATTCCATATATTCTATAGTGTACGAATGTGCTTTCGAATCGAATTTTGCTTTCGAATAGAGGGCCCTGTATCTTGTATCGAAGTTGGGACTTGAATAAAAGTTTCGTTTTGCAATTATTTTCGAATTGTTAGACAAACCTTAATGTCTATTCGAGATATTTCCAAACGCTGACGCTTTTCCCATTCGAGTTTTTTAGTTGTAAATTTATTCGTTGCTTCATTTGATTTGTGAATAATCGCACTCCAGCGAGTACTTGCAGAAATAAGGAGAGCAAACAAAAATAAGCAATTTCAGTTGTTATTAATTCTAAACCTCTGGTGATCTTGTAGTCTGTAGCTCTGGCTCTGAATAGTTTTTGTGCACCTTTATTGCTTTTTTAAGTGTCGTTGCATTTTTTGTGTTAGTGACTTTTTTATAATTTTCCTTTCTTATTTTCTTTCATTCTTATTTTCCTTCATTCTTATTTTCTTTCATTCTTATTTCTTTTCATTCTTATTTCCTTTCATTCTCATCTTTCCTCCTTATTGGGTTTTTGCCCTTCTTTTGCATTGCATTGACTATCTCTCTTGTCGCTGAAATTGTCGTGGTTTTTGTGGTCATAAACTATTTGCAGCTTCTGTTCTGTGGGTTCCTCCACGCGCTGCTTTACACTCACTTGTTCCTTTGGCCTTACAAACTTTTTACATTGTAAATTCCTTGTGGTGTTGTTTGCTTACTTACATACATATGTATTTCCGCTGGTCACTATTCGTTCGGTCGTTTTTCCTTTGCTTTACTCTGCTCTGGTTTGGTTTGACACGTAGCATATAATTGCTTTTATCGCATTGCATATTCCACATACTCATATTTAACTGGTCACTAGGTACTTATGTACTTGTACACCGCCACTCATCAAAGCAGACGCTTTGGCGTTCGCGTCAACTCGTAAACATAGTTTGAATGCTTAACAAAATTCCATTTTGTTGCACCAATACCGCAGCCAACATCACTGTCGCCAGAATTGTCATGAGTGTATCCACCCCTCCACAGCGCCACCTGCCGTTTCTGGCCACTCGCCTTCAATAACCATCGCCCGCCCGCCCCATCGCAAACCAGCGCTTAATCACCATTATCGTCATTGCCACCCGTTCGCGGTGTGAGCTAACGATTTAAGTAGTATATCACAAACATTCGAATATTTCCGTCGCAATGCTTAAAATTCTTGCGCGTTCTCTTACCGTCTCGTTCATTTGGGATTACAGTGTAGCATTATGGCACTACGCTGAATCGAAAAGTAGTAGGTAATACATAGATTTGAGAAACCTTGTTACTGACAGTCCAGTGTCCCACTGAGTGATGGGTGATAAAGCGGGCCTCTCCATCGAAAAATGAAGGACACCTTCCTCTAGCCAGTCTCAGACTGGTCCGATTTGAACGATGGGTGGAAGCGGTCCTGTAACGAAATATGAAGGACACCTTCCTCTGGCCCGTCTCAGATTGGAACGATCTGTATGATGGGTGGTAAAGAGGCCTCTCTATCGGAAAATAAAGGACAACTACCTCTGGCCAGTCTCAGACTGATCCGATCTGTATGATGGGTGGTAAAGCGGCCCCCTATCGCCAAATAAAGGCCATCTTCCTCTGGCCAGTCTCACACTGGTCCGATATGAATGTTGAGTGGTAAAGTGACCCTCTATCGAAAAATAAAGGTCTTCCTCTGGCCAGTCTTAGAATGTTCCGATCTGTGTGATGGGTGGTAAAGCGGCCTATCTATCGGAAAATAAAGGCCACCTTCTTATGGACATCTCAGACTGGTCCGATCTGTATGATGGGTGGTAAAGTGGTGTTCTATTGCCAAATAAAGGCCTCCTTCGCTGTCTATCAACCAAAAAATCCTAGAAGGGCTTTTAGCAGGGATCTTGTTGTTCTCTTCGTCATATGTGCCTGTAAGTTCAATGAGATATATAACTGTAATTCAGTCTAGGTCTAGATATCTAGTTCGTCTTCGATTTCTTTTCGAATCAACTTTTGTAATTTTTTTTTTTCGTTTTCTTGTATAGAATTGCGAATTGGTTTCGTTTTAACTTTTCATATTTAGGGCCGTTTTCTCAAGCTCCGATTGAAATAACTCCTAGTTAAACGTCATTAACGACTTAGGGCCGTATACTCAACCTCTGATTAACGCTAACCACGGTTAAAGTCCGGTGGAACATCATTATTGACTTCATCAAACCATGTATTTAACATGTGGTCGATAATGCAGTTCCTTACTTAACATGGCCTTTATCTTCCGGTTAGCGTTCATTAGAGGTTGTGTGAACGGCCCTTAATCAAACCAATACACACAACAAGTAGTCGATAACGCAGTCCACATTTTAAACGGCACTTAGACCTTCGATTAGTGTTAAACGGAGGTTGAGAAAACAGCGCTTAATATAATCCACTTTTTGCTAACCTCTCAACCCACTGTGCGCCTGTACATTGCGCTTGTAATTTTTCGCACATTCTTTAGCTTTGCCAGGCAATTTGTGTCAACACTCTTCTGTGCTTGACAAGCGCGATAACGCGGCAACAATAGAGACGCTGAATATGACGATGACGAAGCGAATGGTGACGATGATGTGAATATGTAGCTACCGGGACGACGGCAACGGCGGCGATGACGAGCGCGACGAAAATTGACGTTGAGCACGCTAATGCGTCCGCTTTTGTCGTATTTTTTTACAGCGCATATCTACGAACTGCCATTTGTCCGGAAGATTTGTCAAAATCTATTGTTCAAAACGCCTGTCGACTGCCGACCGCCGCCGTCCCCGCCGCCTTCAACCCAATCAGGCTCAGCAAGGTGGCTGACACAATTATTCTTTGCCTTTCGTGCTGCCGCTGCTGCTGGTCGTAAACGCCCCTTTCGCTGTATCCATATTTTATTCTTCATAATGTATGTATGTATGTATGTTTTTACATGAATATGGCTCAATGTCATTGAACATGACATGCTCGTTATTGACTTATTGTTGTTATGCGCGTATGTAAGCCTGTAGCTGATGTGTGTGTGGCGTGTGATGTGATGTTCATCACGTGATGTGATGTCATGTAGCTTTGTTTGTTTGCTTGATTTGTTTGACTTGTGTGTGTATGATTTGAGCTTAACTTTTGTTTGATATTTCCTTTTTTTTATTGCTCGTTATTTCTTCTTGCCTTTCACTTTGCCTCTTTCCCCCTTTTTTCGATTTATTACTTTCATTTAATTTTTTTTTTTTCTTTTGTGTTGGTGGTGATTACACATTCCATATCATTTTTTTCCATTCACACATAAGGTAATTGCCATGCAGAACAACAAGAAAAACTCCCCGTTTTACACGTTCGCTGACATGTTTGCTTTTTATGGTTTTGATTTGAGTTTTTTTCTTCGCCTTTGTTGCTTTTTTCTTCGCTTTTTTTTGCTTTTTTCTTCACCTTTTTTGCTTTTTTTCCACTTGTGCTTTGTGTTCTCATCGATCGAGACAATGATTCAACATTGCTTGCTATCACACGCGTAAAGATTTAGTAATCCTCGCACCAATTCATCCATTCAACCCCAACCATACTTCATATATGCACATATCCATACCATACCATCGCTCAGTCTTAACTTATTACATGCAACCCACCCACCTCTCGAATCATCAACATCACAATCATCATTCCCCGCCGAAAATCCCATGTTTCAACAAAAGAAATCGAAGGCGCAGATAACACACGTCCGCATCGCTCGCTAGCTCGCTCATTCTTCGGTGAGACCATAAATTGACGTAACCGTAACTGTAACTGCCCAGTGCGTGTAACACAAAGCAACAAACCAAAAGCCATGCATGCCAAAAACGCGATGGATGTTTGACAGACAATGGATGGATAGCAGCGGAGCGGATGGATGGACAACAAACGACGCGAACATACAACAAATGACAATGTACAATGGCCATGGCGGGCTTTTGCGGACTTGCGAACGGACGGGCGCAGACAGCAATGCGTAATCGCTGAAACGTGCGCCTATTCATGCGCTGCGTTTTATGTAGGTATTGTCCATCTTGTGTCACACATCCCCAGCGCTTGTCCACCTTTTTGTCCACATCTTTTACTGGCCACCTTTTTGTCCACATCTTTTTCTGTCCACATCTTTTTTTTTGTTCTCCCTTTTATGCGTAGTTTTTGTCATCTTTTCAGCGATTTTTTTCTTCTTTTTTTCTTTTTCTTCACTGCCGTTAACCACTAAGCTACTGAATACTATTTTTTATTACTCTCCCAATCCCATCTTTCATTCAAAAACATTCGCGCGAAATGAGTAAACGTGTCAAGGGGCAACAGAACAATGGGCCCAACAACGGACAAATGACTTGTCGCCTTCTTTTGTCTTTCCATCTCTTTTTTTTTTTACTATTTTTACTACATATTGACCACAAGTAAATACGGCGCATAATCCTAATCAGTAATGTAACACGTCTTGCATTTTATTGACCATTCGCTTACAGCTCCCCAACTCCAGCTATAGTTATTTGGTTAACCTAAACTAACATTCCGCTTCGTAGCACACACACACAGAGTGATGATGCCCAACAACTGTTAGTTATTTAGTTCTGGTGATAATGATAACATGTTTGTGGCATAAAAATGTTAGTGAAGTATACCTTTTTTATGTTTATTATTTACTATACTAATACGTACTCGTATAATTTTTTTTTATGCCGTTGTGACTTTGGGGTTCAAGTAAATAAATATAATTCATGAATATTTTTTCCATTTTGACTGTCACTGAAGCTACGCTCGTTATCCAGATCCAGTGTGTTCACAAACTATTATTTACATAAAATGGGGGGTTTTATTGAATTATTTTTGGATCGCTTTTTGCATTTTTGATTTATTTGACATCTGTGACTGACCCTTGTTTTGAAATTAGCGTTGTTTGCAGATGAGCTGAAATTTAGTGCATGCTGGAACATTTTGCAAATCCTTTTTTGTGTGTGTCCCAATCAATTCTCTGCTGCTAAAGTTTTTTTTGTCTTGGAGTGTGATGCAAATTAAATTTTGCAACTGAAACTTTGTGAAATTTGACAACAAGTACAAACTTTTTTTATATTAAAATTAAATTTAACAATCAATTCTAATTGTTTTTTTTTTACTATTTTGTGATTCAAATGAAATGTGGCAACAAAGCCTATTATTTTAGTTCAATTCTCTGCTTGCAAAGTTTTTTTGACTTGGAAGATGTTGCAAATATGAAAATAGGAGTGAAATTTGACAACCAAGCCTAAATGAAATTTGGCAACAGGTCCAAACTTTTTTGTAATTCTAATGAAATTGGATAACGAAGCCTTATTGTTTTTTTTTTTTTTAATTATTTTACAATTCAAATGAAATGTGGCAACGAAGCGTGTTATTTTAATTAAATAAAATTTTGCAGCTCAACCTAAATGAAATTTGGCAACTAAGCCTTAATGAAATTTGGCAACTGAGCACAATTTTTTCTTGGTAATTAAAATGAAATTTGACAACCAAGCCAAATTATATCATTTAATTATTTTGTTATTCAAAGTTATTCAAATGAAATGTAGCAAAAAAGCTTTTTATTTTAGTTAAACAAAATTTTGCAGCTGAACCTAAATGAAATTTGGCAACTAAGCCTTAATGAAATTCCGCAACTGAGTCCAAACTTTTCTTGGTAATTCAAATGGAATTTGACAACCAAGCCGAATTATATCATTTAATTATTTTGTTATTCAAATGAAATGTAGCAACAAAGCTTTTTATTTCAATTAAAAGAAATTTTGCAACTGAGCCTAAATGAAATTTTGAAACTAAATCTAACTTAATTTTAGCATATATATATATATATATATTTAGCATATTCCAAAAAATGTATTTTATCCAAATAAATGTGGCAACAAAGCCTGTTTTTTTGACAACAAAGCCAATTCAAATGAAATGTGGCAACAAAGCTTAACCAAGCACGACTGTTCTGTGTTTTTATTAAGCATGCCAAGTAGAAAAAAATATCTTTTTGATATGCACTTTTTGACTTTTGACTAGACATCGAAGCAACCATATAATATGTATATATACATAAATAAGATAGCCCACACATGTAGATATGCCTAAAAGTAATATCCACTATGAGTTGTCACCCCCATCAGCGCCTCTGAAAAATCTCCGCGGGACTCTCACTTGCGTTATATCCGTTTCGGTGATGCAAAAAACTGTTTATTGCTTATCAAACTGCCGTGTTCCACCGCTTTACACCCACTCATCTCTACAACGTTAAGTCGCCTTGTTCATTTTAATAACAAAATACAAATCGCTACGGTCGTTCGATTATTATCATCCACCTACTGTTGTTTCTTGTTACTTTTTATACTCAGCTGTACTAGTACACAGAGTATTATAGTTTTAATCACATAACGGTGGATTGTAACAGAATGAAATAACCGAGATAGATATAGACTTATATATATCAAAATGATCAGGGTGAAAAGAGAAATCGATTGAGCCATGTCCGTCCGTCCGTCCGTCCGTCCGTCTGTCCGTCCGTCCGTCTGTAAACACTCTAACTCGCGCAAAAATTGAGATATTTTGATGAAATTTGGAATGCAAGTTGGTATCGAGACTGGGACGGTTGGTATTGAAAATGGGCGAAATCGGACCATGACCACGCCCACTTTTCCTATATAGAAAAAATCGGAAATTTGGTATCTCAGTCCCTAATATAGCTGGAGCGATAAAATTTTACCCACATGTTGAGCTCAGGCCCCTATGAAGAAATTTTATGAAATTTTGGAAAATGGGCGGTGCCACGCCCACTTATTAAGGGTCAAACATTGAAAGTTTTATGAGTCATAACTCAGAAACCGTTGAAGATATGTCGATGAAATTTGGTACGCGTGATTTACTTACTTAGGCAAATGTTTTGACGGAAAATTGTCAAAATCGGTTGACGGCCACGCCCACTTTTATATATGTGTATTATAAAGTGACCTAATAAAAACATTTTAAGCGATATCTCTGTCAAATATAAAGATCTATCACTGAAATTTTGTGGCATGATTCCAACTATGAACATAAAACGAAAACCACAAAAATTTTGGAAAATGGGCGGAGCCACGCCCACTTATTAAGGGGCAAACATTGAAAGTTTTATGAGTCATAACTCAGAAACCGTTGAAGATATATCGATGAAATTTGGTACGCATGATATATTTACTTAGGCAAATGTGTGGACGAAAAATTACCAAAATCGGTTGACGACCACGCCCACTTTTATATATGTGTATTATAAAGTGGCCTAATAAAAACATTGTAAGCGATATCTTTGTCAAATATAAAGATAATTCATTGAAATTTTGTGACATGAGTTCCACAATAGACCGGAAACATAAAATAGACAAATTTTGGAAAATGGGCGTGGCACCGCCTCCTTTTGGACAAAGGGATATACGAGATTTATTAGCCTTTAACTCGACAAATAATTGAGATATTATGACGAAACTTGGTTTATACACTTTTATAACTTGTGTTAATAAACACGCAAAAATTAATTGAAATCGGTTTATGACCACGCCTACTTTTTAACAGATATTTCTGGAATACCCTTTGGGAGTTTGTAACGTGACATCTTTGTAACTAGAAGTCATAAAGGAATTAATTTTTGCACAAAGAATAATATTGATATGCTTAGTTGGATGACTGATAAAAATTTAGAAAATGGGCGTGGCTACGCCCACTTTATGCAGCACTCGCTTTATATAAAGTACACCGTGTTTCCATCAAACGCAAACAAACAATGAAAGCATACAGCTGAGTATCTAATGTTCGATTCCACTCGAACTTAGGCTTCCTTACTTGTTTTTTATCGTTTTATCGCTTTTAGGTACTGTGCTACTGTTTGATTAACATCACTTGTCATTGCATTGAGTTTAATATTACTGTAGATAATTTTGGTCTCTGCCACCCCTCTGGTTTATATTGTATTATATATGTATATACATAGTACATATTTAATTCCTAATGCCATTGGACCGGTATTTACAGAGCGCTTTTTTACATGGTTGATTTAGTTGCTTATATGTTTGCACATAAGTGCACAAGTACATATTTATGTACATACTATGTACATCTATGACTTGAATTAATAGGTACCCCCAAGGTGGTTTAGCTTTTGTTCTCTGCTGTCGACAATGTACTACATTTTATATACCTACTCTTGTCATCTGTTTATCTACGAACATATCTTTCCGGCTATCTGTCCGCCCTTTTCTGTCACACCATCAATATTCGCATTAGAAGCGCAGTGTTTTCCCATCCTTTCGAGCAGCACAAGCAGCAGCAACATCACGACCATCGGCATCACCACCCCAATTGACGGTCAGCTCATCATCATTGTCAATTTGTACGTACCTACGTATGTGTGTATATGTTATCATGCTCGTCATCATCCATGGCATCGTGGAAATCACTGGGTTCGCTTATTGCATAAGTAATCAGACAATGTATATGCATATGTGCGCCAGTATGTGTGTGTTTCTGTACGTGTTTCAGCGTTGCACTTGGATTTTTCCCCCTAGTCATTATTTATGGGTAAGTAATACTTATTTAACGCATACGCTGCTACGCCTACTCAAATTGCCGCAATGAGGTAGTTTGCAGTATGTAACAAGTACATACATTTTAGGGTGGTTGTCGATTAAAAGAAATACTGAATTCTATAATTAAAAATTAGAGTTAAAAAAAAAATAAAAATACACGTTTGTATTAATTTGCAAAGAATTTTCGCTTAGCTATAACTTTAATTTGAAAAAATTTGGCAACCGAGCTTAAATGAAATTTGGGAGCCAAGTGTTCATGAAATGTGGCAACAAAGCCTCTTATTTTATTGAATGAAATTTTGCAGCCGAGCCGAACTGAAATTTGACATCTAAGCCTTAATGAAATTTGGCAACTAACTCTTAATGAAATGTGGCAACTAAGCTTGTTATTTTATTGAATGAAATTTTGCAACCGAGTCTAAATGGAATGTGGTAACAAAGCCTTAAGAAAATGTGGCAACAAAGACTTAATGAAATGTGGCAACAAAGCCTGTTATTTTAATTAAATGAAATTTTGCAACCGAGTCTAAATCAAATGTGGCAACTAAGCCTTAATGAAATGTGGCAACAAAGGCTTAATGAAATGTGGCAACAAAGCCTGTTTTTTTATTGAATGAAATTTTGCAACCGAGCCTAACTGAAATTTGGCAACTAACTCTTAATGAAATTTGGCAACTAACTCTTAATAATGTGGCAACAAAGCATGTTATTTTATTAAATGAAATTTTGCAACCGAGTCTAAATGAAATGTGGCAACAGAGCCTCTTATTTCAATTAAATGAAACTTTGCAACCGAGTCTAAATGAAATGTGGCAACTAAGCCTGTTATTTTAATTAAATAAAATGTTGCAAACGAGCCTAACTGAAATTTGGCAACTAAGCCTTAATGAAATTTGGCAACTAACTCTTAATAAAATGTGGCAACAAAGCATGTTATTTTATTAAATGAAATTTTGCAACAGAGTCTAAGTGGAATGTGGTAAGAAAGCCTTAAGGAAATGTTGCAACAAAGCCTTAATTAAATGTTGCAACAAAGCCTCTTATTTCAATCAAATGAAACTTTGCAACCGAGTCTAAATGAAATGTGGCAACTAAGCCTCAATGAAATGTGGCAACAAAGCCTCTTATTTCAATTAAATGAAATGTTGCAAATAAGCCTAAATGAAATGTGGTAACAAAGCCTGTTATTTTAATTAAATAAAATGTTGCAAACGAGCCTAAATAAAATTTGGCAACTCAGCCTAATAAAATATTTTGCAAAGAACTTTTGCTTAGGTTTCCATTCATCAAATAAAGCTACGTGTAACCTTTCTCTCGTCTCACTAACGCTCTATTCTTTTACTTTAGTTTCCAAAAAAAAGTTGTTGCGCACCCTAATGCTTACATATGCATACCAATATTACTATAGGTATTGCGTTCATTGAGTGTCTGCCGGAAATTGTTAACAAAATTTGATTACAGTTACGTATTTAAGTAGAAATGTACTCGCACAAATTTTATTTCGTTTTATTTATTGGATCATATCATCATGACACCAACAACAAAAATGTCATACAACAAACCCAAAACAATAAAAGGGAAATTGTGCTCGGTATATCACTTGCTTGTCACGCACATCAATCGGCTAATAAAACTAGTAGTGTACTGCAATTTTCCTAAGGCTATACAAAAATGTTTCATTCAAAGATTCTTACTTACATATCAATTGCATTGCATTACATATGTATATACTGTCTCTAATCCACCTCCCATCTTCCTTTCTCTCAATTCAAGCAATAAATTTTATTAGCTCATATAACAGTTCAAACTAACTGCTAACAGTAAAATTAAACTGGAGCGATGGCGAATAAAAAGGGCCAGTCTGTCATTCATTCTATAGGACATCATCATCGCCATCGTCATCGTCATCGAGCGAATGTGCCAATATATTTATTACCAAATTTTATTGCGCGTTCACCACGACTCGCCTCGCCTTGCCTCGTTTCGTCTCGCCTTGCCTCGTTTAGTTGTGCTTCGTCTCTTTGCTATCACAAACACCACAGTTATTATAGCAATTTACCCTCTTTCCACCGTTTGGCTAATCTCATTAGTTAGCTGGCCAGTCAATGAATTAGTTATTTATGAGCTTAAATTACAATTCTAGGTGAAATTCTCGTTGCGACCTCCGTATCACTCTATGTGTTGCTCTATTTCATTCTGTGTCTATCTATCTAGCTTGTCAAAATGTTGTGCTGCAGCTTAAAAGAATGTGTCTTTACTTTCTTACTGCGTTCTTTGCCACCTCTTTTTTCTGTTATCTGACGCCTTTTTGGCGTTAAAGCTTATATTAATTACTGCTTAATTAGCACGATAACAGTTGGTTGACCAACTTGGTTGGAAATTCTTAGCGTTATTACATCATTAAATTAAGCTTTTATGGTCGCGATTGCGCCGAAAGATTTAGTTTGGGATTTAGGATCTAGGTTACACACTGCATGGGCAGTGAGTATAAGTGAAAATGGGAGCAAATGTTCAGCCTTTATTTTACCTTCTCATTGTAGTTAATTTGAAAAAAGGATTACAGAACCCTACAGCAAATAAGCACATCTCACACTGAAAAACTTCAGTATATGAATACACATGCTTTCGCCTAAACGTATGCAATGTTTACATACATACATACATACATACATACATACATATATACAGGTGAAACTAATAAAAGCATGTTAAAAAATTCTAGTCGTTGGGTTGAGGTTCGAAACCGTTTTCTGTGGTAAACCCTTGACTAAAGCGTCATCTGGCCGCTAAAACATTACTGTTGTATGCCATGCTTTGTATACCAGTCGATTGTATAGATTAATATGATTTCTTTGCAGGGAGATCATACTCTTAATTCTATTAAAATTGCTCTTCATTTAGCTGTTTATTATTATTATTATTATAGGGCATTACTGCACCGCGACCTCCAATGAGATCTATTGTGCTATGCCTCATAGCCTAGTGTATATGGAGGCCTTTGATAAATTTAAGGACCTCCTCAGGCCTTTTGTTCAAAATTTCAAATGGATGCAGTCTCACACCTCCTAGCTGTGATAGCCTTTTCCTTACTAGCGCATTTCACTCACATGGGATGTGAACCGGCGTTTCGTCATCCAGTTCACAAAATCGACATATACGTGTTTCCGCTAGAGAAATTTTATATAGGTGATAGCAGAGAAAGCAGTGTCCCGTATAGTATCCAGTTATGATAAGTAGGTGCTCCCTTCACAAGTTAACGAGTCTATGAGATGCTCGTTCTGATGGAATTAGAAACAATTTGGCCTGTCTTTGTCCGTAAACATTCGCCCAATGCCGCCTGAACTGTTTATTTTCCCATTCGCGTATGGTCTGCCTAATGTATGCTTTGGTTAGCCCACAAAGGGGCTCTAGACCATAGAATGTCGAAGTTGCTCGTACGCTGTTTTGCAAGCCCGACGGCTTTTTCGTTGCTATCGTGGCCTTCATGCCCAGGGAGCCATCCCAGTGACAGCCTGTTTTTGACTCCTAGGATGTTTAGCACCGTCAGACATTCGTCTACAAGTTTGGATGTTATCGTGTAGGACTGCGGGTCAGACATTCGTCTACAAGTTTGCCTGTTATCGTGTAGGACTGCATGGCCTTTAAGGCTGCCTGGCTGTCCGACAGTATGACAATACTTTTCGAGGATAATCCTCTTCGAATGCATTCTCTGCAACAAATTTCTATTGCATGGATTGAAAGGTAGTGGGGTAGTTTTCCATTGGTATCGATTTACTAAAGTTCGGCCCAAATATACCAGCCCCAGTTCTGCCATTCTCAAGCTTTGAACCATCCGTGTACCAGACAATTGAGTTGGTAACAGAATATGGATTCCCGTTTTTGCAACATGCCCGGTCAATGATTGAGACCTCAAAGTTTCTGGTGATCCTCAACATTGAACTTGTGGTATCTCTAATGTACAGTAAAGGATTGGGTGTTTATAGAAACATTATTTTGAAACAATTGAGAGATCGCTAAACTCGCTTGGAATAAATGTCAGAATTGTGAACTGTAAAAAAAATTAAAGCAGAGGCGCTTATTTAAAATGAAATTAATAAAAAGAATTGCCACCGTCAAGACGAGCATGATCAGCAGCACAAAGAGTATAAAGTTCATAGTTTGGCGTAACTTAAAATGCTTTGTTTTAGAGGCTGGAGGTCCACTGACATAGAACTCGTCCACTGGGAAAGAACCAGAGATGTAGAATAAATATTATTTCATTTTGAAATTATAAAAAAGTCTAGCAAATTTTCTTCAGAATCGTAAAAGTCCTTTGATAATATTTTTTTCCTGATGAAAATGATAAAAATCTTCTATAATTATTATTCAGAAACTTATATTTTAAAAATCTTTCCATAATAGTTATTTCAAATATATTTTTTAAGTCTTCAAAGACTTTTATATTGAGACAAATTTTAAAAAACTCTTTCCGTAATTATTATCAGTAACAAATTGTTTTTTATATCTTCAAAGACTTTTTCATTGAGTCAAAGTTCAAAAAAGTCTCAGAAAATTTTCAATAACTTTCATATAAGTATAAAATAAGAATAACTTTCATATAAGTACTTCAAAATTCAAGCGTAATTATTATCAGTAACAAATTGTTTTTTATATCTTCAAAGACTTTTTCATTGAGACAAAGTTCAAAAAAGTCTCAGAAAATTTTCAATAACTTTCATATAAGTATAAAATAAAAATAACTTTCATGTAAGTACTTCAAAATTCAAGCAAATTTCCAATTTGAAATTGTATGAAAGA
The DNA here is from genome assembly GCA_960531455.1 of Urophora cardui. Lineage (NCBI taxonomy): Eukaryota > Metazoa > Arthropoda > Insecta > Diptera > Tephritidae > Urophora > Urophora cardui. The sequence goes on from OY482672.1 coordinate 129,410,585, forward strand.
TTTTTATCGAAGATATAAAACATAAATTTGTTACTCAAAATAATTACTTAAAGATATTTTTGAAATTCGTCTCAATGAAAAAATCTTTTAAGACTCAAAAAACAATTTGTTACGGATAATAATTACTCAAAGACTTTTTTTCAAATTTGTCTCAATATAAAAGTCTTTGAAGATATAAAACAAAATTTCTCATTCATAATAATTACAAAAAGACTTAAAAAAAATATCTCAGAAACAACTATTATGGAAAGACTTTTAAAATATGTTGCTTTCAATAATAATTATTTCTTGATTTTTATTTTTTCTCTTATAATAATTACAACACTGGATAGAACTCATAATCTCACTATCTACTTTTTCTTTTTTAGATAATCTTTAGCTTGTTCTCCAACTTTTCTAATTAATCCTCTTGCTTTTAATAAGCAAATTTCATTCAGAAACTTATGCCTCAATTGCGAATAATCACTTATGCCTTAAAACCTTTTCGTCTGCTACTGGAAAACACAAAGCATATATAAACTCACAAAGAGCACATGACTAACAAGAAAAGTATGCAATTTTTTATCCATGTATGACGAAACACTTTAAACTTCGAGTGTTTCAATGCTTACACTCCGGAAAGCGCGCCTTAAACTCTTTACATTTTCTATAGGAAGTGCCGTAGTATACGAAAAGTCGCTTAGCATATTTGCAATCAACGAGAAAAGTATTTCGTGTTCTATCAAAGTGACTAAACATTTTGAAGTTCGAGTGATTAAATGGTTGCACTTTCGAAACTTTTACACATTCTCTTTATAATTTATTAAATTTCAAAAACAGCATAAGAAATATAAATTTTGGTCCCGATTGATGACGGTTTAAATTTCGGATTACCATATGCGACACTAAAAATGTAAGTTTTCTATGGCAAGCTGAATTTTGACCCCCATGAAACACCACTAAACCGTCATCAATCGGGACCAAAATTTATATTTCTTATCCTTGGGTATAGAAGTATTGATTTTGGGTATTAGATAATTAAAAAAAATATTTTGATTTTTTGACCCTTCATAAAATTTTCTGAACTTTGACCTCAATGCGCCACGCCTTAACCGCCACCAATCGGGACCAAAATATATGTGTGACATCTTTGGCCATTTTACTACCGCTTGAGGGGGCGATACATTAAAATATCGTTAATTTGAATTTTAAACGCACTCTAGTGTACATACATATGTATTTATTGTCTTTCCTAGAATCAATTTCCTAAATTAAACGCAATTGAAATTATCGTAAACCCAAAAAAAAGCAATAGTATGCGTTGCATGTGTTTGCTCTGTTCTGTAAAGAAAACAAAAAAACAATCTATTAATTTGCTTCACGGTCATTGTTCTACTTTAAGTTTACACAATTGTTTGATTAAAGTTGTAGGCCATTAACTTTTGCTTCATTTATTTTCCGGTTTTGTTTTTTGTTAGAAATCGTTAAATGTATGAGTTAAGCAGACATGTTGGTAATACATACATATGTATATATGTAGCTGCACATGTTTAAATATTGATTTAACAATTTTTAAATTAGTCTATTTGATTAGCGCAAATATTGTTGCGTGTTTATAATTGACTCTTCTGTTTTTTTTGTGTTATGTTGATTTTAAATACGCCTGCGCTTTTGTTTGATTAAAAATGTTCTGTCCTGTGTTTCTAAATTTATTTTCAACGTAATTGGACTTCCCAGTCTACCTCACGCTTAGGGACACGAATTTCGATACGATACGATACCAAATCGATATTTTTTTCATTTGATACCGATACTTTTTACTCGATTCTTTTGCAACGATATTTTTGGTATCGAGTACTTCAACCACGGTATCGAACAAATGAGTACATTCAGTGATGGAAAATTAAAAGTGTGTCATATTTGTCTAAAAAATTGTGCAACGCAAAATAGTGCTGAAAATCGGTCGAGTGTGCAGAAGTGACAAGCTGCTTCCTAAAGGGCCGAAAAATGCACAAGCACGAGTAATTTTAAATCACTGGTACATATCGAAAAATAGGTCTGATCCACGTGCTGAAATAATTGCAGGTTTCGGCTACTTCGTAAGGTTTTTTGTATGAAGTTACCCAAATCTGATTATTGATTTTAACATTAAACGAGGCGCACACTGACCACCGAAACTTGTTTACAATTTGCAATTACCATGTGATAGATAGAAATAATAATAACTGGAGATATAGGATTATATATTTTTCATTTTCATACGATAATTTGACGTTTGCAAATAAAAAATCGGCATTTCAGCGAAAAAGTTGTCAATATGTTTTTTTCTTTCTCACTTTACTAAAAACACGTTATAAACAAAAAAAAAGGGTCTCTTTGCCATTAATGCCCATATGACACTACGTTTTTTCCTGGTATTCTACAAGGTTTTTTGTGTGGAAGAGTTGGTCAAATACAGTTTTGTGTTGGTGCAAGGGAGTAAGCTATGTTGGAAAAAAACAACGAAATACCATCTAGGCGGTTAAACACCAATGAGCCACCTTGTATTACGATAGGTTTTTTGACATTCGGCACTTTTTTCTCACAATTGTTTCAATTTGACAACTATAAAATAAATTATTTTTAAAATATAAAATATATGTAAATACAAATTTCAAATTTGCCTCTTGTAAGCTTCTGCTTTGGCCGTAAGGGGAAAGAAGTCCGGTAGAAAAATTATACTGAGCAATGGCTTCTCTTTATAACATGGAATGCACAGCTATTCTGCCACTTGAGTTTCATAATTTTTTTGTTTCGATAATTTAAATTCAAATTTCCAAAAAAATTCAATGATGGATACATATAATCTCAATGAATTGTTAATGTTATTTAGGATATTTATTTTTTAAAATACTAAATATTTTGCTAATATCTTTTTACAACTGTGATTGCATTAAAAACACCTGTTGTTTTGTAAAAGCTGTTGGTTTGTAAAAAATGTTTTCAAGAACTTAATAAACTTGTATAATTTTTTTAATCAGCTTGAACTATTCTTATGAGTTGGAAAAGGATTTACGTCAAAATCAAAACAGCGATATGCGTATGCCTCAGTATGCAGTTTTGTTGCGTTTTTGGTAACTTTGTAGAAGACGGTGCAACTTTAAACCGTTTCAATAAATATCTTTTAAATGTGGAAAAATCTTTTATCTCCGCTTTCGAATTCATAATCTAGAGGTCAGAACGCGTCGATTGGTACCTCTTTTAACTATTTTAGAGTAAATTTTAAGGTTGCACCTTCTAGAAAATTACCGTTTTCGATACCGATACTTTGAGTATCGAGTAGTTTAGTTTCGATATTATCGGGTTCGCGATTCTTTTTAACCGATATTTTAAATGAGTACCAGATCGATGCTTTTGATTCGATATCGTGTCCCTACTCACGCTTTTTCTTTCGTCTGTATGTTTATTTTTACATTTTCATCCAACTCCGTTTCCAACTATACGTCCATCTCTATCTTGTATACGCCACTTCTGCGCCTTTTCTAGTTTATATTGTCACCTCTATATCAATGTTTGTCTTGTTCTCCCCTTCCCCTTCCCTATTTTTATTTTTGTCTTGTGTTTCCAACTCTATATCTATCTCCCTCCCTTATGCTTTCAATTCTATCACTATATCTTTCAGCTTTTATAATCTATTCGTAGCTTTTCGTGTTCCAACTTTTATCTTTAAGCTTTGGTATTTTAAAATTTTCTTTCAACCTTCATATTTAATTTTCAATCTTTAATCTTCAATCCTTACTGTTCAATCTTTAATTATAAATCTTTAATCTTTAGTCTCTAATTTTTAATCTTCAATCTTTAATATATAATCCTTAAACTTTAATATTAGATCTTTAATCATTAATCTTTAGTCTTAAAACTTTAATCTTTATAGTCTTTCATCTTTAATCTATAATCTTGAATCTTTAATCCTTAAATTTTAATACTTATTAATCCTTAATCATTAATTTTTAATCTTTAGTCTTTAAACTTTAATCTTTATTTTTTAATCTTTAATCTATAATCTTCAATCTTGAATATTTAATCCTAAATCTTTAATCCTTTATCTTTAATCTTTAATCCTTGCAGTTTAATCTTTAATTTTTAATCTTTAGTCTTTAATATTAAATCTTTAAATCTTGAATCTTTAATTTTTAATCATTAATCTTTAGTCTTTAAACTTTAATCTTTATAGTCTTTCATCTTTAATCTATAATCTTGAATCTTTAATCCTTGATCTTTAATTTTAATCCTTAATCATTAATCTGGAATCTTTAGTCCTTAAACTTTAATCTTTAATTTTTAATCTTTAATCTTCAATCTTGAATCTTTAATCTTGTCTTTAATCTTTACTGTTTAATCTTTAATTTTGAAGCTTTAATCTTTAATCTTTGATTCTCAACCTTTGATCATTTATCTTTCATTTTCCACCTTTATTTTGCATATCCACCTGCATTTCTCACTGGGGTGCTGTCATGCATTCCATAACCAATTTGACGCCCACATTCGGTCATAATTCATCACCTTCACCATTTTACTATCATCACATCAACAATCGTCGCCCTCGTTTCCATATTAATAAATATATATTTTTTTTATTACATATACGGTGTCCCATCCGCATTGCCGCCAGCAGCCAGTGAGGCTCGGAAGCGGCGCAGAGCAGCTGTTGTTGGTCTCTTTTTATTAGCACTTCTGTTATTTTGCGCAATGGTTATTTGCGTAAAAGCTATGCCATAAATTTTTTTTAATGCTCTAAGCGCAATTTTATTTACATAAGATCCACTTTTTTCCTGCTTTCTTTCTATTTTTTTTTTGTTGTTACGCTGGTCCCCCTCTAGTTGAAGCCTGCGATTTATGCGCTTTTCGACAAGTTGCTCTCTCTCTCGGTTTTTTTTTTTTTTTTGGAGAGCTCGTGTGTTGGCGAACCAGTTTGACAACACTAAGCTTTATTTTTTCTTCATGCAAATTTTTCTTTTTTATTTCATGTGTTCAAGTTGTTTTTCTAATCTGTTTCTCCTTTTTTGTCGTTTTTCCTCAATTTTTTTTTTGCATACATCCTTCTTTCTGCTGCGTTGCCGCGCATATTTTAATACGTTTTGCTGCAGGCTAAACTTGTTTGGTGGCGCGCGGCTCAACAGTTTGTCGCCTCTTGACGCTGAATTTTTTTCTCTTGTAACTTTGTATTTTTTTCCTGTAACTTTGCATTTTTCATTTACATAAATCGTCCTAAATGATGTTGTGGTGCGCGGCAATGACTTGTCGCGTGGTGACATTCTTTGCTTGTAATCAAGTGAATCTTGGCGCTTTGCGTGTAACCCAATGATTTGGCAGTTATTTAAACTTTTTTGCTTTGAGATGATTTATTTCTTTTAGGCGATTACTGTGAAATAATATTTGTTTAAAAGGATTTTGCTTTTCGCCCACATGTGTGGCGTTCTAGATAGGTACTTTGCATGCACGTTTATCAAGTCAGTTTAAATTCTAATCGGAGTGTTGTTTCAAGTGCAACATTTTTCTCGCTGTTGAAATCTTTAGGTTTATTTTCTTTCCCTCTCTGTTTTTAATTGGTTTTTGTGCTGATTTCTTTTAACCGAAAGCTTTTTCTCATGCGAAGCATAATCTTGTTTTTTTAGTTACTTTCTAACTTTAATCTTTATTTTAGCTCAAAAAGTTGTTGGTCTGGTGGTTAACATTTGCGTTGCACAAACTATCACCATATCGACGGCTGAGAATAAGATCGCCCTATTTGAAAAATTGTTTCAATAACATCCTATTTCAGATTTTGCTTCAAGAACGCCCTATTTGAAAAATTGTTTCAATAACGTCCTATTTCAGACAATTATTCAAAAACGCCCTATTTCAGAGAAATATATATGGAATTTTCTCTGAAATAGGGCGTTTTTGAAGCAAAATCTGAAATAGGACGTTATTGAAACAATTTTTCAAATAGGGTGTTTTTGAAACAATTTTTGAAATAGGGCGATCTTATTCTCAGCCGTCGATATGATCTGCTATGTCTTCAAGACAATCTAGAAAAAATTTGCCTTGAATCAAATTTTCCTCGTTGGATTCTCATCCATATTCATATTATGGAATGCGATTTGTATTAGGATATTTTTATTCAATTTTATTCCATCCCATGATTAACATTTCGACAGCTCGGTGGAAGATCACTCTATTTCAAAACTTGTTTCAGAAACCCCTTTTGCAGAATAATGTGTGTGAAATTTTCTGTGAAATGGGGCATTTTTGAACAAAATTTTGAAATAAGGTGATCTTTCACTCAGCCGTCGATTTCGAAAACGTCTGGAAAGCGAATCGGTTGTTCCAGTCTCTTATTCCATAATGCATGTGAGAAACTGCTTCATTATCCAGCAAACCACTGAACCCTCGTTATCCGATGTATTTTTCCTTACTTATTAACTTGAAGTTCATTCCATTATCTTAGGCAAATTTTAATGAAGCGAGAGAAAGTCTTAAAATGCTTAACTTTTTTCGAATACACTCAACGTAATTTCGAGCGTTTAACACAGTGCTTTTAGTGTGGATTTGTGTAATCTAAACTGTCTAGATATTGGATTATAATTGATTGATTTTATGGAATAACTTGTTTTTGTATGTATTTTGTTTTATTTCTTTTCGTTTTATTTCTTTTCTTTTATTTCTTTTCGTTTTATTTCCTTTCTTTTATTTCTTTTCTTTTCACTTCACTTCACTTCATATCATTTCATTTTATTTTTATTTATTCCCATGTTCTCGTTTTCTAAAACTTTGTTTTTTATCGTCTTCTATCATTTTGTCTGCATCTTATTGCTCTTCACCATACGAGTAGCTCTTCTGTTTTCTGTTTTTTAATATCAAAGCGTTATTTACATATTTCTTTCATCTCTCAGCCGACTCTCCCAATTCTCTACGCCTTAGCACGCAACATTTTCGATAAACTTGACTTGCTAATGAGCCCGGGAAAGCAAATAAGCAAAGAGACAATAATGGACAGGGTCTGCGCTTTCTTCGTTTTTTTTTTGTTCTCTCTTTAAGTTTTACGCCTCCACAAATAACGCAGATTTTTGTAAAACCACACTGATGATGATGATATTGATCGTTTGGAAATCGACTGGGCTAAATGGCGTTGTTGTTGTTATGCTTATTAGTTTTGTGGCGGCTGCTTGTTGTTGTTACATATAGCTGCTCTTTGTTGTTGTTACTTATAGCTGCTCTTTGTTGTTGTTATTTTTACTGCTACGTTAATGTTGTCAAGTGCCCAGCGGCCAACGCCAACGTATTCTAGAAAACGTATATATACGTATACCTATACCGTATAGAGCTGGGGCGCATGTAACTTGATGAAGGAAACGGTGGCGTTATTTTTGTGTTGTTTGTGTTGTTGTCATCCATCTTATTGTTGTTTTCTTTTTTATTGTTATTGACTTAACATTTGTTGGTTACATTTGCCGCATTTTTATTGCATTCATTGTCTGGTTTTTTTTTATTATTGGTTTCTTCGTTTTTTGTCAATGGCTTTTGACTGTGGATTATTGGTGGTTCGTTGGCATGTTGGATTGCATGTGTTTTAATGTATATAGGTATGTATGTTTTTTGTGCGAATATTTATAAATGTTTTATATTTGGCGCTACCGCATTTGTGCGCATTTTTATGTGTAAAATTTTTTGTAAGTCTCTTGTCTGTGTTTTTGTCTTTTTTTTAATAAAGTTTCCCTTTCTTTGGTATTGCTGCTTAATATATGTATCTACCTACAGTGGTTACAAGGCAAAATGAAACTTTGATATATTTTATTTTCTACGATTTTCGGAAAAATTCTTGTGAGCACACAATATAAATTAACCTGTCGCTTCCCAAAAAAAAATATTACTATCGAAACCCTTGATGCATAGGCATAGTGGAGAAGAAATACTAAGTTGAGCAATATTTGAAGCAGTTATATTTCGTCGCTATAGAAGAAAAAATACGCAAACTGTTTTGTTGAGGAAGAAAGACGCAAACTTTGTTTTTTCAAAGAAAGACGCATTAAAAATATTTTTCGAAAGAAATACTCTTTATTTTTTTTGATAACGAAGAAAGACGCTTTATTTTTTTTTACTATAAAGAAAGACGTATTCAAATATTTTTTAGGAAAGAAAGACGTATTCGATTTTTGTTTTTTCTTCGTCAATATTAATGCTAATGCGTCTTTCTTCGCAGTTAATAATGCTAATACGTGTTTCTTCGTCGAAATATTTTATAATGCGTCTCTTTTCGTCGAAATATTTTTTTAATGCGTCTATCCTCGTCGACAAATTACTGGCATGCGTCTTTCTTCTTCCGGAGCGACGATTTGTTCTATACCTAGTGCAGTTTTCTGGCATATTTTCTAGAACATTTAAACCCTCTGGCGGCCACAGACTGCTTTAAAAAAAGAGTCAGAGAACCCTTTTGTGAGCGAGATAAGGAGTTAAAATATTTTAGAAAATTATATCCCGTCTAACCCTTTATCGACCTCACGAATGTTATGTATTTTCGACTTCATAATTTGTTAACACATTTTAACCCTTTAACGACCAACGAAATGCACAATAGCAGACTTTAAAAAAAAAAAGAGGAGCGAGATGAGGAGTTAAAATATTTTAGAAAATTATATCTCGTTTAACTCGTTATCGACCTCACGAATATTGTGTATTTTTGACTTCCTAATTTTTTAACACATTTTAAACCTTTAACGACCAACGAAATGCCAACCAACCAAATGTTTTATTTTGTACAGACTTTTTAAAATAGAGTTGTGAAAGCACTCTTTTTTTTGTGAAGAGTAATTGCTTAAGGTATTAAAAAAAATATTTTCTATGTAATTTTACTATATGCCCCCAAAACTCATATTTGACTGCGATACAAATTTTAACCCTCTTGGCACTTGTTGAAAAAATCACCGAATCGAAAAAGGCAATTTTATTTAAAATTCTGCAAAATTCGTTCTGTTATTTCTTATCCACTGTATACAAGTACAAATGTTCCGTCCTACATACAGTGGTGGCCTCATAATTAGAAACGATTTCACGGCACATAATTTTAGTGATATATTTCATTAATAAAAGACAACAATGAAACTACTAATTAACAAAGAATATCAAATTGTGATTAATGCTAACATAAAAAATTCAATATAGCTTTATAACTTTTAAGAAAAAAAAAACCAAAAACAAAAACATCCACTTTTCGTGTGTTCTCATAATTAGAAACGATCCGCATTTCTAGTTAAAACAAAAGAAAAATACATAACTCTTAATGTTTCATAGGGTAAACGCTATTTCTGATAACATTATTCAATCTGATCGGTATGCTTTCGATTAATTTTTGACAAGATTGTATTCGTCCTTAACAAATTCGAAAAGTTCCAAGTTTATATTTTGCCATCAGACTGTAACAAGTTAAATTTGCTCTCGTCACTCCAAAGCACTTTTTTCCAAGAACCAATGCGTTTTCCGATCATTTCCTTTGCAAACCGCAGCCGATTTTGTAAATTTTTTGCGGACACATGCAGCTTTTTTGTGCGATGCACACACGAAGTCTCGATTGCTGCAGCCGCTTGCTTATCGTTCGGGCAGAGATTGCAATATCCATTCGTGGTGCGATATCATTCTGCATTTCACGGGAAGACTAAAATGGTTTCCTCTTACTGACCCTGCAAAAAATCTGTTTTCCGCAAAAGTTCTTTTTCGTTGTCTAGGCTTCCTGGCTGGAGTTTTAAATTGTTTTGTTGTTTTGTACAGTTCAATTGCTCGAAACAACATTTTTTTTGAGCAGCTAAATCTCCTTGCGATGACCGACATAGAGAGTTTTTCCTCTTGGTGGCACTGAACGATCAACTCTCACATTTTTGGAGTACACGACGGTTGTCTTCCCATTTCAACTGAAAAAATTTACCCAAATGTTAAGATTTAATCCTTGACTACTCGAATTTCACTTACTTTATAAACAAAAAAAAAAAAAAAACCAGGAGAAATCAAAAAAAATCCGATAAACTACGCGTTTCTAATTACGTGACCAACCAAAAAAAGTACGGCCAAGAACAAATGAGTTTTTTTTTCCAAAAATCCTGCTGCAATTTTCAACTTGTTTATTTGACTTTCATGCCTATGGTCTACTCTATATATAACGATACTAAAAACTTACAGTGATTGCTTAAAAAAAAATTTGTACAGTGGTTTTGATTTATCAGTGCCTCGCTTCTAATTATGAGGCCACCACTGTATGTACATATATACGTATATATTTTACAACAAAAACAAATTGAACTGCATGCATTAGGCGCACAATGCTCTCATGCTCATTTATCGTACGTTTTTTGGGTCACTTAAGTACTACGTCAATTCCATTGTAGTATTTATTATGTCTATCTGTCCGGGGTGCATGCTTTCAATTTTTCAACGCATGTTTTTTGTTTTTTTTTTTTTTTGTTTTGTTAGATTTTAAATTGTGCTGCTTCGTCTTTCGTACTAAAATAATTCTTTATTTCTTTTAGAAATCGTTTTGTGTATATTTCTATTTTCTACTTGTACAATTTGTTTCTTGACTGTATCTACATAAGTGCTTATCTACCCAATAAACATTCAGTTTGGTTTGGCAATCCTAAATCTTCTTCAAGTCTTAACTTCAATAATGAAAAAATTTGGAACAGTATGTTATTTGATTCGAGAACTATTGTTCATAGGCCAACAAAATGAAGCCTTTTAAGTATTACCCCATATAATTTCTTAAGGTTTGTTATAAATAAGTTCGTATCCAATTAGATTAGATATTTACATATTAGCTAGCAAAAGTTATTTCGTGAATGGTCGCCAGCAGGTTTATGTGGTTTTCTTTCGAAATCGTTTCGTGCATATTTCTTTATGCCTTTTAGTAGCTATTGTTGTGTGTCTATTTCTGGTTCTATAATTTGTTTCTTGGCTTCAAATATGTAGTACATATTTACTTGTATATTTTGCTTGATTTTATGTGTTTTCTTTGATTGCATTACATTCCTTTCATTTAACGTTCTTTAGTCTCTAAAAGTTTTTAAGACTTTTTCTTATTGATTGTATCAACTTCTTTCTTTCTTCGCTTCTCTTATCTGCCTTCTGTTAATCCCTAATCCATCCACTACATCCCAATCATGCATTCACCCATTTCACTTTATTTCGTTAACAATGTCAATTTTGGGTCCTTTTTTCCTTATTTTTTTCTCTTCTCTCTTCATCCACTCCACTTACTGCTTTTAGTGCGTCATATGTCCCATTTTTTACCTCCTCATTGTTATTTATTGTTGTTATTATTACTATGTATTTGAATCTAATTTATGTGCGTGCATATTCATTTCTACATATTGGCAATGCTGTTTCCTGGCTGGCTGGATCGCTGCCACTAGCGCACTAGAAAGCCCTTGGGTTCTGCGCCGCTCCTTTGCACTCTTTTCCCTCTCTCCCTTTTGTTGTCTTTCTGCCGTGCTTAAGTACTTAAATTAATTTTTCGTGTTATTTCCTTTCTGCGCTTAAAATCTTTTTTGTTTTTTGCTTTTTTTTTGTATTTTTAATATTAACTTTTTTCAAAACCTTTCTTTCTTTCTTTTCATGTCCTTACAAATTTTTATTTCCTCTCATATCAATATTCTCCACAAATTCTCACTTCTCAAAAATGAGCTGCTGATTTTTATCTACTTGGGCCATTGTTATGAATGTCTTTTTTTAATTTTTTTCTATTTTCTTTTTTTTTTTGTTATAAATTATTTTACCTTTTTTCTTTTTTTCCTATACATACTAATTCTTTTTTTTTTCATACTTTCGTTGCTTTTGTCATTCTTCGTTGGATTCAATGTCCGTGTCCAAACACAGCAACTCTGCTGCGAAATTATCCAACGATTCTCTTTTGTGCCGCTGTTCTGTCTTCCATTTGTCCAAACACATCAACTCGTCGCTGGCCAACTTTTGTTCATTATGTTTTGTTCTGGCATTCTTCGAACGCTCTGATTGGTCACTGGCGATAAGAATTGCTGCACAAAGCGTGTTGTCCGAGCACCGACGACTTGGTGCCCCCCTCCTTTCCTCGTCGCCTTCTCACCAACAAACGATCAAAAGCAGCGGGTTGCTCAACTTCGTGTCTCCGTGTTTGGACGTCGACAATGTTGTTTTTATTATGTTTGCAGTATTTTATATTTATCATTCTTTGGTGCTGCGAACTGATCCTGCTTCGCCCTGTTCCTACTTGAACGGCTGCGCTGACGGCTGCTCTTGCTGTTGGCTGCGGCTGCTTTGGCTCTTGGCTGCCGCGGCCACAACAACACAAAGGCCGCTCTTTATCCAGACCCTCTCCGCTTCTCTAATAATCTGTTAGCCTTTTAAATACCAAATTACATTTTTGTGTGTACTTGTGCTTTACCAGCGACCTTTCAATGTTCTCTATTGGTTTTTGTTGTTGTTGTGTGTTGCCTCTCTACGTAACGTTTTTGTTTCCATTTGACAGGCACATTGACTGCTGCCGTTACCGCTACCGCTAGAGCTACCACGACTGATGGCTTTGGCTGTTTGTTATTCATGTCTTTTAACTACTGTGTATTTTTCAAAATGCCAGCATATTGTTTAAAATTTCTATGCTTTTATTGTTGTTTTTGCTTTGTTGTTATTTAAACAGATATGTATGTACATATGTATAAAAAATAATAATGTACATATTTGCCTTTCAACTTGGCTTATTTTTTCGCAAACGTCGTCGTCATCGTGCGTCGGCGGCGCGCGTCTAACAACATATATAAGCGCACAAAAGCCTGCCTAAGCTTTTGATTGATGGTTGTTATTGCTTTTGTGCTTATTGTTCCTGTTGTAGCAGCAATTGTTGTTGTTTTTATTATTATATGTATTTATAAAAAAATTTATTTATTTTTAACATTTTTGATTTTTTTTCTGTCTGCATCTCACATTGACACTCCACTTATAATACAAAAATTATTTAAAATGCAGTACATATTGCCATTTCCAACTGACAATCCTCACTTTGAGCGGACATTTTCTTATTTAGCAGTGCACGCTTTCATAATCAAATAACGCTCTCTCATTCATGAACCAATAATGATTGTTCTCATTTTGAATTGCTACTTTCTCATTCACAATTGTTAATTTCGCAATTCCACTGACTGTTTTCATTTTTATTTAAGGTTTTCTCACTTGAGATTGTCATTCCCATTCTAAATTAAAGTTTTCAATTACAGATGACATCTCATTTGCAGCCCTTTTTAAGTTAAACTCACTCTGTTGCTTCTCAATTAAAGATTTTTAATTTACAACTCATGATTTCCAGCTTCAATAGTTATTTCTCACTATCAGCTGATTGTTATCACTTTCGATTTTGCGCTTTCTCACTTATAATTGAGTAATTTAACTGATAGTTGACGCTTTCTGCTTCTTATTTGACGTGTTCTCATTTATAAAATTATTCTCACTTGCAATTTTCGCCATTTACTACTTCCTTCCAGGGTTCGGAATTGCCTCATTTTGGCTCCTCACTCACACATACCTCACTCATGAGCAAAGGTGGGCAAAACCTTAGCACCTGCTAAATGAGAGTAAGCGCCCGTGTACGTATACACACCGATTGTCACTACTACAGCCAAATAAAGAGCGTAAAACGAGCGCTTACGATGGGACTTGGCGATCGTCCTTTAGGAAAAATAATCAGTTTGCCTTCGACTGGCGTGAAAGCAAGTGGTCGCTAGGTGATCGTCGCTTGAAATTCTTTTATTCTATTTGCAGATGCCAAACAACAAGCATATGTATGTATGTGTATACGTACGTTGTTTCATAATTTCGCGAAGCGTCCGCGCATGACCCTGCTCGCTCAACATCTGCATGCAGACTGATTATTTTTAGTAATTTTTCACTTTATCCTACAGTAGGCGCACCAACACACACTCATTTTTTAGTAATGGCTTGAGTGTAGTGGTGCCCAAGGCTGCTCATGAGTTTGCAGCTGAATGAGTATGCTCTGAGTGTGCAAACAACAGAGGCCACCCAATAGCGCGAGCGCTCTGCATGAGTGGCAGCAGAGTTCGCAGCCAATAGGAGGCCAGCAAGTAGCGTTGCCTCTCCTCAGCTGCGCCCTCGTATGTTACTCTGAGTGAGTGAGGAATATGAGCGAGGCGCCATAGCTTGGAGATGAGGCAGCCAAATGTCTGTAGTGTGTAGTATGAAGAAATTTAAAAAAGTCTTAAAAAGTCAGAAAACAAAAAAAAATATTTTTGGTAAATGACAGCTCGTTATCATGGCGTTTATATAGGCTTATTTAATTTTTAATAGATTTACCCCAAATTTGAAATTAATTAAAAAAAATTTGGGTGCTGACGAAATTAGCACATAAATCTAGCATTCATTTTTGCATATTGAATTTTCGATCCGTTGAGGGGGGGTCCAGCTTCAGCATTATTGACTGATTTTCTGCGCAGCGTCATCACTCATTCACACGCTCACACGCATTACACCGAGAGAAGAGGAAACCTACGGCCGCTCACCTCACACGCAGCGTGAGCGGCTCATTCCAAACTCACTCATTCAAAATGAGTGAAGAATCAAACAAAACTCTCACTCTGAATTCTAGATGAGTGAGAAACGAAAACGGTCACTCACCAGCACGCCGTGAGGATGAGATTCCTCACTCACTCACACATACTCTGAGTTTCTTCCTACCCTGCTTCCTTCTCATCTTTAATTTAGCACATCTTACGCTCAACTAGCGACTTATTTTCGTTTTTAATTAAAGATTTGTCATTTAAAGCTCATTATTTTCATATTTGATAGATATTTCTCACTTTCAACTTAATGTTCTGAACTTAAACAGATTGTGCTCACTTTCAACTGACTTTTCTCACTTCCAATTATGAAGATTTTCAATGGAGGGTTTCTCATTTATAAAATTATTCTCACTATCAATTGTCACCACTTACCACTTATTTTTTCATTTTAAATTGCCACTTTCTCATTTACAATTGACTATTCTCATTTTCTTTTGATGTTGAAGTTTCAAGACTAAAAATATTCCCCAAGCTTAATCTCCAATCTACTGCATCCACTTTTGAGTGTTCCAAAGATTTATATCAAACCCATAAAGAAGGAAAACGCACTGCAGTGCAGTGTTGTTGGTTGGAGAAGAGGGCGGTGCGTTCTCTCGCTGCCATTTAGGATTTATACCAACAACTTAACTGCTTAAAAGATCTAAAAGTTCAATTGGGAAATAACAATAGCTGTAAATACTTATTTATAGCCAAAAAATCGCAAACTTCCGGTCATGATGGTGCTGCTGCTGGTAGTCAAGGGCGAGAGAGAAAGGAAGGGCGATAGAGAAGGGAAGGGCGAGAAAGAAGGGAAGAGAAGGTCGATAGAAAAGCGAAGGAAAGGGCGCCGGCGACTGAACCACAGGATATCCACTTTTCAAGAGCGAATGACTGAAATACTCGTAGCAAAAAATAAGTGTATAGCATATTTATTTTGCTCTTCTTCTTTTTTTTGCTTTCAATTGCTGCTTTATGTACTTGGATTTTTATTGTGTGACAGGCCCGGAAGAGGCTGTGCATCAAAGACAGCAAAAACAAGAATTGCTGTTTATATGTATGTATGTTGTTGTATTATTACCTCATTTCATATGCAAGTACCGCTACTGCTTAAGTGCAGAGTAAATTTTTTGCTTTTTTCTTTTTTTTTAGAAATTCCACCCATTTTATGTTTTTTTTTTTGTTCTACTTCCTTTACTTTTAATGTCGCGCGATGACGCCGCTTCGACGCTTAGGCATTGGCGGTTAATCAAGTGTTAACCCCAATGCGTGCGGATGAGTACTTTGTGAGCCAAACCGCCGCGTGTCCTCTTTCTTGCCCTCTCTTAAATCTTTTTGCCACAATTGTTGTTGTGCGATTTGTTACTTTTTTATTTTATTTTACTGCCGCTTTTTTATTGTTTAATTTTTTTCTTTCCTTTTTTATTTCGGAAATTTACTTTTCTCATTTTCATTTTGCTTTAGTTACATTAATAAATTTTCTGCAGAAGTTTTGGTGCGCAGGAAGTGCTACAAAAAAATTAAACTCGAATGTTTTATGAAGATGCTCAAGTATGTAGGCGCAAAACGTGACTCTTGGTGGAAATGTGCTTTTTTTGTATGTATGTGCATATCTAGTCTATGAAGTGAGCTGGCACAGTGGCAAAATTGTGCTTGAAATATAAAATAATATTAAATATGATACAGTAGAATCGCACAAAAGTTAACTCGCGAGAAAGTTAAACCTTCAGGTAAGTTAACCAAATTTGAGCGTCCACGTACGGCTCTAAAAAGTTAACTCTTGGTTAACTTTTCTGAGCTTATCGATTTTTTTTTCAAATCCAACCGTTTATTTCTCAGCAAAAACAAGCTCATTCCCCTTGTTTCTATGTATTCCCGGAATTTGCGTGCATTCCCCGAATTGCTGTGTAAAAAATTATTGTCGGTGTCGCGAGGTACAAATGTAGTTAGTCGTTTGAACTATTGAGTGGTGTAGTTTGTGTGTTAAAAATGGCAACAAAGCGGAATAAATCATCGCAAATTAGATTGAATTTACATCAAAAAGCTGATATTTTAAGAAAACTTGATGAAGGTATTCACGGAAACCGCTTGGCATTAGATTATAGTGTATCTAAAGTGGCCATCTCAAAAATAAAGAAAAAACGATATGAAATTTTGGAGGCAGTGGCAAGCACACAGGAATTGGCAACCAAGAAAACTTTGCACAAGTCGGAATATCCCGTTCTAGAGGCAAGGTTGTATAAATGGTTTTTGAACCAAAGGCAACGTAATTGTGCAATTAGTGGTCCAATTTTAAAATCAAGAGCTAAGCTTGAATTTGCCAAAATGCACCCTGGAAAAAAATTTTATGGAAGTGATGGATGGCTAGCAAATTTTATGTACATATGTACATATGTAAATTAAATCTAAGTTTCTGCTTTGTAATGATTAAAACTGAGATATTCAAATAAATTTGATATGTTATATCCCAAAAATTATGTTTATTACCGTATTCTATCAAATTTAAAAACCACCTGGAAAAGTTAATATTTCGGAAAAGTTAAATGCCCTTGGGACCATTTGGTTAACTTTTGTGCGATTCTACTGTATAAAACACAAAATATAAATAATTCCTAGTTCATAAAAAAACCGTATGTGGAATTAAGTTATGAAATTCATGAATAGGACAGATTTAATTATTTTTGAAGCGTTGCCATCTGTTTGAGAAATTTCTATTATAGAAAATTTATAAAATAAATTATGTATTAAAATTTTAATAACCAGATAAAATAAGCTAAAAAATCTTACAATACAAAAAATAGTTTTCACTTGTTTTTGTTTTTTTTTTTTAAATAAAAAAATATATAAATCAAACTTATTAAAATAAACGCAATATGGAATTAAGTTATCAAATTCAAGATAAATTTAAAAAAGATATTGCCGTTGTAATTATTTTTGAAGCGTTGCCACATGTTTGAGAAATTTCTATTATACAAAATTTATAAAATAAATTATATATTACAATTTTAATAACCCGATAAGATAAGCTAAAAAATCTTACAATAAAAAAATAGTCTTCACTTTTTTTTTTTTAATAAAAAATATATAAATCAAACTTCATAGAATAAACGCAATATGGAATTAAGTTATCAAATTCAAGATAAATTAAAAAAAATATTGACGTTGTAATTATTTTTGAAGCGTTGCCGCCTGTTTTAAAAAGTACAATTTTATAAAAATTTAAATTTTATAAAAATTACAATTTTATAAAAATTTTACATATAATGAAATAAATGTATTACAATTTTCACAACAATAACATACATATTATGTTCAGAAGGCTTAGAGCTAACCTTTTTTGTAGTGTTGCCACCTATTTTAAAATTTTAAAATTAATTACATTCATAAAATGAACTAAATATTACAATATGAGTACAAAATTTAAGATATTAAAGAAAATTTTTCATTACAAATATTTCTTGTAGTGTTGCCACCTGTTTATAGAATTTTCTAGTGTAAAAAATTAATAAATTTAATAAGTTTTTGTAATATGTGTATCAAGATAACAGACAGATTTTTTTTTTATTAAAAATCTATATTTAAATTGAGGTGAGTTGCCATCTGTTAAAAATTGTTATTAAATTTATAAAATAAATGAAATATTACAGCATAAATAGCATGCCAAAGTAGCTTGAGGAGACCCATAGTCAAGGAAAAAAATTATAAGCAGCATTGCCAACAGTTTGAAAAATTTAGACTAAATGAATTTATATTTAAGAGTGTTGCCACCTGTTAAAAATTACTTTTAAGTTTATAAAATAAATGCAATATTACAGCATAAATATTAGTTCAAAGTAGCTTAAGAAGACAAGAAAAATCTTAAGCAGGTTTGCCAAAAGTTACAATATGTAGACTAGGTGAATTTAGATTTAAGAGAGTTGCCAACTGTTAAAAATTGCTGCTAAATTAAAAAATAAAATAAATTATTACATTATAAATATCAGCGCAGTTGTTTAAAAACACATAGTCAAGAAAAATTTTAAACGGGGTTGCCAACAGTTTGAAAATGTTTGATTAATTGAATTACAAAAAAAAAAAATCGTAATATGGGCATCAAGCCAAAGGTTCATATAAAATAAAAAGCAATAGTTTTATATGTATTTAAATTGATAAAACAGATTAAATTCAAAATTTAGTTGACGATTTTTTATTTTTCTTTAATTTTTAATTCTTTTTATTTTTTTTTATTTTTTTGGTTTTTTTTTAGTTTTTTAGTTTTTTATTTTTTTTATTTTTTAATTTTTTTTAATATTTTTTATTTTTATATTTTTTGTAGTTTTTTATATTTTTTTTATTTTTTTTTTTTAGTTTTTTTGTAGTTTTTTTTTAGTTTTTTTTATTTTTTATTTTTTTATTTTTTTTTTATATTTTTTTATATTCTTATTTTTATTTTTTTATTATTTTTTTTTTATTTTTATATTTTTTTTTAGTTTTTTCTATTTTTTTTAACTCTATAGAACCTTTTTTTTTTTTTACTTTAGTAGACCCACTGTGCAAAAATAGCGCTACCATTTATCAGTAATCTCCCCACTTATGTGCATACACACTTACATATTTACCTTGGTCTCCCACAAAAAGCGTCTACACTTAACAAACTTAAACAACACACACATTAATTCAACCCTTAAAAAATAAACACACAAACATTAAAAGTCACCGCAACAAAATTTTTTCCATTATAAAAATTTGTACATAATTTCATGCTTCTCGACTTGCTTGGCTAAAAAACAAAAAAACGCTGCAAAAAGTTGGCTGATGTTGATAAGGTTTGCGTGTGCGACTGCAGCAGGGAGTATGAGAGTGGGTGAGTAGTAGGCGAATGTGTCTGAAAAGGTGAGTGAGTGGGTGATTTGGTGCGCGTGTGAATAGGTGGTTTGGTGAGTGGATGTCTTGCTTCGAAAGGTGGGTGGGTGGATACGTTTGGCAGTTTAGGCGTTTGGGCGTCATTTGACGTTGACATTGTGCTGCTGTTGCTGTCGTGCCGCACGATGCGCGCGAAGAATTTAATGACACTCTTGTGCGTTCGTTTTCAAAGTTTTTGCCACTGACTGTTCTGCTTGCCCTTGCCCTGTTCTTGCTCTGCCTGCTTTGCTGTCTCCTGCCCTGTCCTTGCTCTACCAGCTTTCCTGTCTCCTGCTCTGCCTTGCCCTCTTGCTTTGCCTGTTTACCCTTTTTCCTTTAAATTTCTTTTGATTTTTCGATTTCGTATTCATCCATGCATTATTGTTTGGCATGTGTAACGAATATTAAATACATTTTTATAATATTTTACTCTCTACGCCTTTCATTGATTTGAATTCGATATTCTTTTCCCGTTTTCCTCCTCTTTTTTTTTGTTTTATTTTTTTTTTTTTGTTGCCTGGAAATAAATTTGTTTTATAGAGAAAATAAGTTGTCCTACCAAATTGATATTGTTACTTTGTATTGTTTTTTTGTTGTTGTTGCTTTTTTATGATGATGAACCCTTTCTCATTTAAAAGCACAAATTGTTTCATGTATCGGCATTAAGACCATGGAAATCCGAACAGCAGGCGGAGAGCAGCAGACAGAAGGTAGAAGCCAGAAGTTAGAAGTTAGAAGGCGGCAGGCATTAAATATGCCCAAATTTATTGTTGTTGAAAATGGCGCGGGTGGGAGTGTGTGTAACGTTGCACTCGCTGATTGAATTCGTTGGTTCGTTTGTTTGTTGGTGCGCTCGTTAGTTTGGAAGGTGTATCCTTTTTCCATGCACGTTCCGTCGCACGGCACTCATCATTAGCGGCATACATTATATTTTTTTAAATTTGGAACAATAAAAAAAAAATAGCAAAAAAAATATTTAAGCTGAAATCTCGCACACGTACTCGTCATGTACTTCTTGTGGGTTTCCGCAAAAAAAAAAGAAAAAAATAGTCTTACATTCTGTGTGACTTTTTTTCGCACTGCGAGTATGAAAGATGCGAAAAAGAAAGGGTTAGCAGATGCAGAGAAATGTGCTTTGATTTGGGCGGTGGGTGGCTGAGAGGGTGGAGCGTTGCCCGCGACTGTTCATGTTCAAAGTTGAGTTATTGTTATTATTATTAGCTTATATTTTCTTTTTACTTAGTTGATTTATGTGTAAAAGGGCGTGAATTGCGCAAATGTGTTTGTTGTTGGAGCGCCAGTGAAAGGGTTCTTTCTCTTACTTCACTTCATTTCGCTCACTAACTCACCAATTTGCGAAAGTGTAGGCAAACATAAAAAACTAACGAGTTGTGCACTGTTGATTTTTCCTTTTCTTTGTTATTATTATTAGTATTTCTTCTCTATCCTCTCCCCTGGTTTTTGCAGTTGCTTGTTCTTGCATGCCATTAACCGTGCCACCGCCCTATTTAGCTTATTAAAATTAAATACAAGACGCTTTACAAATTGGTCTGCATAACTTTACTCTTTCTACTACATTGCTTTTAGTGTATATTACAGTTGTGTGCGTAGAAATTGTAGCGTCGTGGGAGACAATGGAGTTTACGAAGCAGAGGGGGCAGGAAAATACATATAAAACAAATGGAAAACCATGGGTGTTATACTTTTAACTGTTATACTATAAATGTATTGTTATGTTATACTGTTACTGTACCTGTTATGCTTACTGTTACCGTTACTGTACCTGTTACTGATAATGTTAGTGTTACTGTACCTGTTACTGATAGTGTTAGTGTTACTATACCTGTTACTGAGAGTGTTACTGTTACTGTACCTGTTACTGATAGTGTTAGTGTTACTGTACCGGTTACGATGGAGTTTACGAGGCAGAGGGGGCAGGAAAATACATATAAAACAAATGGAAAACCATGGGTGTTATACTTTTAACTGTTATACTATTAATTTGTGGTTCTGTTATACTGTTACTGTACCTTTTATGCTTACTGCTACCGTTACTGTACCTGTTACTGATGGTGTTAGTGTTACTGTACTTGTTACTGATAGTGTTAGTGTTACTGTACCTGTTACTGATAGTGTTAGTGTTACTGTACCTGTTACTGATAGTGTTACTGTCAGCGGTAGTGTTAGTGTTACCGATAGTGTTAGTGTTAGGGTTAGTGTTACGGTTAGTGTTACTGTTAGTGTTACTAGTGTTACAGTTACTGTAACTGTAACTGTTACTGTTACTGTTACTGCTACTCTTACTCTTACTCTTACTCTTACTCTTACTCTTACTCTTACTCTTACTCTTACTCTTACTCTTACTCTTACTCTTACTCTTACTCTTACTCTTACTCTTACTCTTACTCTTACTCTTACTCTTACTCTTACTCTTACTCTTAATCTTACTCTTACTCTTACTTTTACTCTTACTCTTATAATAATAATAATACAATGGCGCTATTATAACTCTGACGAGTTTTATGGCCGAGCTTCTCTCCCAATTCGAGGTGTGCTCCTTTTTGTTTTTCCTACTAATTGGGTGGACCTACAGTTTTATGCCGGCTCCGAACGGCGAATGCATTTTTTGTGAGAAGCTTTTTTTTCATGGCAGAAATACTCTCGGAGGGTATGCCGCCCACTGCCGAGAGGTGACCGCTGCTCTTAAAAAACCCAATAATTGGATTTTTACTAATTAGAAAAATTTGTTTGGCTCGGACCGTGGTTTGAACCCGAAACCTCTGGCATAGCAGGCGAGCACTCTACCCACTGCACCACAGCGGGTGCCACTCTTACTCTTACTCTTACTCTTACTCTTACTCTTACTCTTACTCTTACTCTTACTCTTACTCTTACTCTTACTCTTACTCTTACTCTTACTCTTACTGTTAATGTTACTGTTACTGTTACTGTTAATGTTATTGTTACTGTTTCCTCCACTCAAACATTTCTCGTTCTTACTGCAAATTATCTTTGGTTAATAAGCTTTGTTGTCCATGAAAATTGCTTCACCACGCGACGATTTGTTTTTCTTTTGTCTTACATTACAATTTGCTTTCTGTAATTGTTTGTTGTTTTTTGCGCATAAAAACATACATATGTAGATACGTACATACATATGTTGTTGTTAAGAGCGACTTTTATACGTTGTTAGTTAATTAATTGTGGCTTATTATGGCGGTTCAATTTACTTTGGCGGTCGCTGTAATGGCAAACAAATTATAAAATTAATACGAAGCTACTCGTACTACTTACAAACATTTGTACCTCATTAAATTTAAATTGGTGTATTTAATGTGTTGTTTTGATGTAATTTGATGCATCACGTAAGTGTTTGCTAATCGTGAATGGCAAAAGATTAAGTTTAAGTGTAAAAAAATTGAATTGAAAATGAGAATACTTACTTATTAATGAGAATAATCGGATGTAGTTAAGAATAGTCGGTTGTTAATGGGGTAATATAAATTTAAAATGCAAAATGTTACTTATTTGAGATGAGAGATTGTCAATTGAAAGTGAGCATATGTAGCCCTTGCCACTGAGAAAGCGTTGGGTGGAAGTGAGAATAATCAGTTTTAAGTGGTATAAATGCCAATTTTAAATGTAAAGCATCAAATTTAAATGAGAAAGCCTGAAATGAATGAGAGAATAGTTTGTTACCAATAAGAAAACGTCTATTGAAAATGAGAAAAGTGCATTATAAAAGAGAAATCATGAGTTAAATGTGAGAATAGTTAGCTATGAATGAGAAAAGAGACTATAAATTGAATATTCTCATTATCAGTTGACGTTTTCTCATTGGAAATGGTGATTATTTCTTACTGGAGTTAATAATAATACAATGGCGCTATTATAACTCTGACGAGTTTTATGGCCGAGCTTCTCTTCCAATTCGAGGTGTGCTCCTTTTTGTTTTTCCTACTAATTGGGTGGACCTACAGTTTTATGCCGGCTCCGAACGGCGAATGCATTTTTTGTGAGAAGCTTTTTCATGGCAGAAATACACTCGGAGGGTATGCCGCCCACTGCCGAGAGGTGACCGTTTCTCTTAAAAAATACAATAATTGGATTTTTACTAATTAGAAAAATTTTTTGGTGTTTTGTTCGGACCGTGGTTTGAACCCGAGACCTCTGGCATAGCAGGCGAGCACTCTACCCACTGCACCACAGCGGCCACTCGAGTTAGGAAACAACATTCTCCAATGTCTGATTCACTTCCATGCCTCTGTAGTATTTGAATTGTCCGCGTTCTTTGCTCTCTCTCTATTTGGTGTCATTAAATGTACTTTATCGGCTCATGTCTTATCTTATTTTGAATTGAACTCGTTTAATGTATCGGCTGTTAAGTATGTCTTATTTTGAATTGAGTTCGATTTATGTGTCTGTGCTAATTTCCCTCAAGACATTCAATTTTTTTTTTTTTCGTAATTTAACTGCCCAAAGTTCAATGCAAAAATCTTATTAGACAATCACAAAATTGTCGTCACGTGTTCTTAGCAGTTACGCTAACCTTTTCCATTTATTCGTTTTCCCCCACAAAATTTATGAGTTTTTAAACTCACAAACTCGAAACAATTATTCACGCCCAGTCGTTGTCTATTTCCTTAATGCCAACACGATGCGTCACTGCGTCTCCTAAGTATGCACATAAATCCATTGAAATATTATGCCACACATTCGCATTTCTACAGACATTTATGGAGTTGAGGTAGTCCCCAACCTACGCCAGAATGAGCCGCTGTCAAATTCATTAAAAGTTTTTTATACGCTTTCGTACGGTAGAGGGTCGGTCGGAGCGTCATATGAGTAAATACAAATCCCTCTTCCTTTTGTTGTAACTTTCTTTCTTTCAAATAAATAAATATGCGCAACATATTCCATTGGCACGAATGAATGAAAAGTGTTTATCACATTTTTTTTTTACAAGTTTATTACCCATTATTTACTGCTTGGTTGCATTGAATTATAATTCTTTTTTATGTAAGTATTTCTCTCAAGTTTTTGTAGTATGTGCTTTGAATCGCTTTTTACGGCAAGTGATCCCATGAGAGGTCAATTGCTTTGTAGTATTGCTAGGTGAGAGGGGGGAGCAATTTCAAAGTGCGCTTTTGGCTGTCATTTTAATTTTTGATACTTATGCGCTTTTCTTTTTATTCATTGCTTTTGGCATTGAAATGTAACTTCAAAGGACGTGGGTGAATTTTTATTGGCATTACGTGAATTATGTGTACTTTATTTAAGTATTATCGCTAGTATTATTATTGTTGTTGTTATTATTCTCACAGCCAATAATTAATGACTACTTAATCGTTATTTCTTTTATCTTTTCAGGTAAGTTTACATTTTCATTGGGCAATATCAGAGTATCAAGACAATTCTTTATGTCAGAAGGTATGTATGTAGTTAACTGCTTACACGAGGAGTTCTCAGGTGAAACCTTGCAGAGAGCAACCAACTTTTTTGACAGCTGATCTTACTAAATTTTCTTAAATAATTTCAAATGTGAAATTTACGAAGTACAAATGAGAATATACATGAGAATAATAGGTTTTGAATGAGAAATTATCAATTGAAAATTGATTTTAGTCTTTGGCAATCGATAATAGTAAAAATGCAATACTGCCAATTGAAAGTGAGAATGGTCAGCTGTGAATGAGAAATTGTCAACTGAAAGTCAGAATAGACAGTTATCAATGAGATTAGTTTTCTTTGAAAGTGAAAACGTTAATTTAAGATAAGAAAAATGTATTCTAACTGCGAGTACCTCAATTGCAAGTGAGAATGGTCAGCTGTCAGAAGTGTTAATTTAAAGTGAGAATGTTCACTTGTAAATCAGAATAGCTCAGTGAGAATAGGGTTAGTTGAAAGTGAGAATAGTCCATTCCAAAAAAAAAAAAAAAATATCTTCTAACTGAAAAGCCATAAATTGAATATGAGTATAATCCAGTGTTAGGATTTGCCTCATTTTGGCTCCTCGCTCACACATGCCTCACTAATGAGTAGGGAGGCTAAAAATATGCACGAAAAATTTCAAAATATGCATGCTAGTATGCCCGCAAAATAACTGAAATATGCTCGTAAATATGCACGAAAAAATCTCATTATATGCATATATACATAGCTAAAAAATACCGGAAATATGCTCAAAAAATGTATGCATTTCATTTCAAGCTTACATTTTTATTTAAAGAATTTTGCAAAATAATAATAATATATGAAATGAACGTACAATTCACATTTGCCCCATTTAAAAAATTTGTTTTTAAATACTATAAAATACTTTAAATTAATTTTAGATTTGTATACATGAGATCTTTTTACAAACAAACGAAACTATTCTAGCGTAGCGTATGCCTATGTATGTCGATACATATTGCATATTATTGTTCCCTTCAAATTTTCACACTACAGCTGTTTTCTATCAATAACGGGGCATCGGAGAGAAGTTTTTTTTTTTACTCTGGGTTTGCTTCGAGGCTCTGATCAGCATACAAGAACTTAGGGCCGTTTTCACCATCTACGGTTAATTTAACCGGTGGTTATTTTTTATGGTGAGCTGTCAAATAAATTGCTTAACCGGGAGAAATCCTCCGGTTAAGCACTTAACCGGAGATGGTGAAATGAAATGCTCCGTTCCGGGGCCCAGATCAATAGTTAAATAGCCTTGTTTGTATGCATACGCAACTATCTAAATTAACCACAGATAAGATGTTGCCAGCTTAATATTTTTCGATATTGCTCGATTAAGTGCCAAAATATGCCAAAATAAGCACGAAATGCATTTTGATCGTAAATATGCATTTTAGGTCTAAATATGCATTTGCATATGCAATATGCATTTGCATATTTTTAGCTTCCCTACTAATGAGTTTGCAGCTGAATGAGTATGCTCTGAGTGTGCAAACAACAGAGGCCACCCAATAGTGCGAGCATGAGTGGCAGCAGAGTGCGCAACCAAGAGTAGGCAAGCCAGCAGCGCTGCCTCTTCTCAGCTGCATCCTCATATATATGTTACTCTGAGTGAGTGGGGGACATGAGCAAGGCCTCATAGCTTTTCGATGAGGCAGCCGAACGTCTGTAGTATGACGAAATTTCAAAAAAAAAGTCTTAAAAATTCAAAAATAAAATTTTTTTTTTGGTAAATGAAAGTTCGTTATCATGGCGTTCATTTAGGCTTATTAAATTTTTTATAGATTTACCTCAAATTTGAAATAAAATTTTTTCTTTTTAAATAAAAAAAAATTTTTATGTGGATTTTGTATGAGCTATTGGCCAGTTTTTTATTAACTGTTTTTTATAACTGGCCAATGGCTCATATAAAATTAACATAAAAATAATTATAAGAATAAAACGGCCATGTAAAAACAAAAAAAAATTGATTGTTGGGCGAAATTAACTTCACGTATTCTAATCTATGCATTACTGACTGATTTTCTGCGCAGCGTCATCACCCACTCATGCACTCACCGGCTTTTTACACCTAGAGAAGGAGAAACTGACAGCGGCTCAGCTCACAGGCAGAGTGAGCAGCATATACCTACCTCGCTCATTCAAAGTGTGTGATACAAACAAATCACTCTCTCACTCTGCCTTCTAGATGAGTGAGAAAAGCAAAGCTCACTCATCCGCATGCTGTGAGCATGAGTTTCCTCACTCCCGCTCACTCATAATCTGAGTTTCTTCCTACCCAGGAATAATACCATGCAGATGAGAAAGTGTCTCTTGGATATGAGAATAGGAACCTGATTATGAGATTTGTTTTTTTTTTTAGAAAGGTGTAAGCTTCAATTGTAAGCGAGAAGTCATTAATTATTGATGAAAATTAACAATTGAAAATAAGACTAGACAAGTTCAAATGTGAGCAATTTCAAACAAGTACTCACGACGTATTCAATTTATTCGACATGCCTAAGCGCATAATTAAAATGTTTATTTATTATAATTGTTTTCACAATTAAGTTTTTTTCCTTTTCTAATGTTTTAGCTTTCACTTTTTAATGTAAACGTTTTTATTACTTTCTACTCTTTTCTTTTCTTCAATTTTTTATTCTTAGTA
Organism: Urophora cardui; assembly: GCA_960531455.1. Classification (NCBI taxonomy): domain Eukaryota; kingdom Metazoa; phylum Arthropoda; class Insecta; order Diptera; family Tephritidae; genus Urophora; species Urophora cardui. Next base: position 129,438,122 of record OY482672.1, read on the forward strand.
TTTTGTTACTTAACAAATTTGCATTTCAAATTGCTTAAAATCCAATAACTGACAAACGATTTTTTGCGGTATTTGCATAATTTTTTTTTTGTTATACTCAGCTGTACTAGTACACAGAGTATTATAGTTTTAATCACATAACGGTGGATTGTAACAGAATGAAATAATCGAGATAGATATAGACTTATATATATCAAAATGATCAGGGTGAAAAGAGAAATCGATTGAGCCATGTCCGTCCGTCCGTCCGTCCGTCCGTCCGTCCGTCCGTCCGTCCGTCTGTCCGTCCGTCCGTCCGTCCGTCCGTCTGTAAACACTCTAACTCGCGCAAAAATTGAGATATTTTGATGAAATTTGGAACGCAAGTTGGTATCGAGACTGGGACGGTTGGTATTGAAAATGGGCGAAATCGGACCATGACCACGCCCACTTTTCCTATATAGAAAAAATCGGAAATTTGGTATCTCAGCCACTAATATAGCTAGAGTTTTAAAATTTTACCCACGTATTGAGCTCGGGCCCTTATGAAGAAATTTGATGAAGTTTTGGAAAATGGGCGGTGCCACGCCCACTTATTAAGGGTCAAACATTGAAAGTTTTATATGTCATAACTCAGAAACCGTTGAAGATATATCGATGAAATTTGGTACGCATAATTTGCTTACATAGACAAATGTTTTGACGAAAAATTATCAAAATCGGTTTACGGCCACGCCCACTTTTATATATGTGTATTATAAAGTGACCTAATAAAACCATTTTAAGCGATATCTCTGTCAAATATAAAGATCTATCATTGAAATTTTGTCGCATGAGTCCAACTATGGACATAAAACAAAAAACACAAAAATTTTGGAATATGGGCGGTGCCACGCCCACTTATTAAGGGGCAGACATTGAAAGTTTTATGAGTCATAACTCAGAAACCGTTGAAGATATATCGATGAAATTCGGTACGCGTAATATAATTACTTAGTCAAATGTTTTGGCGAAAAATTATCAAAATCGGTTGACGGCCACGCCCACTTTTATATATAGGAAATATAAGGGGGCCTAATAAAAACATTTTAAGCGATATCTCTGTCAAATATAAAGATCAATCACTGAGATTTTGTGGCAGGAGTCCAACTATGGACATAAAACAAAAACTACAAAAATTTTGGAAAATGGGCGGTGCCACGCCCACTTATTAAGGAGCGAATATTGAAAGTTTAATAAGCCATAACTCAGAAACCGTTAAAGATATATCGATGAAATCTGGTACGCGTGATATATTTACTTAGCCAAATGTGTGGACGAAAAATTACCAAAATCGGTTGACGACCGCGCCCACTTTTATATATGTGTATTATAAAGTGACCTAATAAAACCATTTTAAGCGATATCTATGTGAAATATAAAGATAATTCATTGAAATTTTGTGACATGAGTTTTACAATAGACCGGAAACAAAAAATAAAAAAGTTTGGAAAATGGGCGTGGCACCGCCTCTTTTTAGACAAAGGGATATATGAGATTTCTTAGCCTTTAACTCGACAAATAATTGAGATATTATGACGAAACTTGGTTTATACACTTTTATAACATGTGTTAATAGACACGCAAAAATGTATTGAAATCGGTTTATGACCACGCCTACTTTTTAACAAAGATATTTCTGGAACACCCTTTTGGAATTTGTAACGTGAAGTCTTTGTAACTAAAAGTCATAGAGGGATGAAATTTTGCACTAACAATAATATTTGTATGCTTATTTGGATGATTGATATAAATTTTGAAAATGGGCGTGGCTGCGCCCTGTTTATGCAGCACTCGTTTCATATAAAATACACCCTATATCGAACAAACGCAAACAAACAATGAAAGCATACAGCTGAGTATCTAATGTTCGATTGCACTCGAACTTAGGCTTCCTTACTTGTTTTTTTTTTTTTTTTGTTTTCTCTGTCAAGGTAGGGGAATTTCTAAGGAAAAAAAAACCCAAAATTGTGCTGTTGAAGTTTTTTATTGTATTTCTAGCATGGCAAACAGGTTATAGATATTTTTAGTTTTATTGTGGTTTTTTTTTTGTCTTGTGTTTTGCAATTTATATTTTTTTAATTTTATTCTGTTTTGTTTTATATTTCTTTTTTGTCTTGTGTTTTGCTATTTATGACGTAAGGGAATGTGAGGTAAGAGTTTTGTGGTTAAGTGTGTTTTATTTGTAAAAGAAAGCGCTTACAAGGCTTGTTTGTTGTTTTTGGATTGCCATTTATGCTTCTTGTATTTTGAACTGGCAGTCGGTAATAATTTAACAATGTTATGCACATTTATAAGAAACAATGTTGCTCTTGATTCAGTGAAGATTTTTCGTACTATTTTTTTTTGCAAGTAAATTTCTTTGTAACACATATAAATCCACCATTTTCTAATTAATTTCTGAATTCGGTACAAACAAGATACGAAATCGGTACAAATAAAATACGAAATCGATACAAATTAGTTAGGAATTCGGTACAAACTAGATACATAGTTCGTTACAAAAAATTACACTAATTGACAAATTGTATTCTCATTTTTGTCGTTTTCTATTCTATTGGCTTTAAATTGATTTGTTAATTGATTCGGTACAAAATTGGATACAAAAGCGGCATAAGAATTACACACAATGACAGTTTAATATTTTTATCAATTATTGCTCCTTGACTTTTAATTACTTCCATATTAAACATTTATGCTGTAAATTTAATCGTTAATGAATTCGGTACAAGTTAGATACAAATTCGGTGCATCATTTAACAATGTTATGCACTAGTGCTGGAAAACCATCGATAGTGGTCCCATCGATTGACCATCGATAGTTTTAAAGGCAACCATCGATAGTATCGATGGTTTAAAATATGTACGTAGGTGGCCCGCAAGACCAATCCATACATGTCGTCTTATGCGAAGCAGAATAGGTGATTACAGTTAGATGGCCCTTTTCAAAAATGTCAGAAGTAGAGAAAACGCGAGCGAACACACAACCAAAGACACAAAACACACAAGCTATTTCCACGAAAAACACGTGCAAGAATGCAAAATCAAAACAAAAGGCGATAGTTTGCCATAAGCTACAAATACGCTGAAGAAGAGCTACCCTCCCTTGCATGGACCTTCTATAGTTAGGTTATGGATGGTGGCCCGTTAAAGGGAAATGTGGTACTCAAATATTTCAAGCATATATACATACATACATACATACATATGTACGCATGTATGTACTTACGTTCCCAAATTTAAAAATATAAATTTTTATTAGAAACATATTATAAAATTAATAAAAAACCAATGTTTATGTAAAAAGTTCAATAAAAAAAATAAGTCAATAACTATTCAAAGTAAGAATACTACCTACATACACACATTTGTACATATACAGTTGTCCACAAAATAATAGGAGAGGCGAAATCAAAATCTTAATTGCTCAATTCTCAAAAAAAACCGCTTTATTTGCAAGTTTTTTTCATAAAATTATTCACTAATCTTTTATTTATATACTCACATATTCCAATCAAGTACCTTAAAATTTATAAATCAAAGTTTTTTTGATTAATTTTTTAACAGACCTAGTTATGTACCAAGTAAAATACTATCGATGGTTAAAAAAAACCATCGATAATCGCTATGGCATCGGCCCCATCGATAGTATCGATAGTTCAATGGATGGTTTTCCAGCACTATTATGCACCTTTATAAGAAGCAATGTTGCTCTTGGTTCAGTGACGATTTTTCGTACTACTTTTTTCAAGTAAATTTTTTTGTAACACATATAAATCCACCATTTTCTTTTTCATTTCTAAATTCGGTACAAATAAGATACGAAATGGGTACAAATAAGATACGAAATCGGTACAAATTAGTTAGGAATTCGGTACAAACTAGATAGGAATTCGGTACAAACTAGATAGTTCGTTACAAAAAATTACACTTATTGACAAATTGTACTCTCATCTTTGTCGTTTTATATTCTATTGGCTTTAAATTGACTTGTTAATTGATTCGGTACAAAATTAGTTACAAAAGCGGTATAAGAATTACACGCAAGAACAGTTAAATATTTTAATCAATTATTGCCCCTGGACTTTTAATCACTTCCATATTCTACATTTAAGCTGTAAATTTAATCGTTAATGAATTCGGTACAAGTTCGATACAAATTCGGTACAAGTTAGATACAATTTCGGTACAATGAATTATGGCTGATTTTAATTTTTCTGCTCTTCAAAATCCTTCGCTTCGTTTTGAGAGAATTTGTTTTTTAATTTCTTAAACTAATTCTGGCTTATTACACCGTCGTTACATTACAAAGTTGTCTCTGATGCCGTTAAAGTTGAACAGCTTGTTAGCCGGAATGTAAAAAATTGTAAAATAAATCAAGTACGACTGCTAAGTGCATACTCAGACTTTGCTACTTATGTATGTACCTATGTATGTATTTTATTTCTCGCCATTTGTTCCATAACAAATAATTCACCTCAATTATATTTTAAAACATTCCAGTGAAATCCTTTTCCTCCTATTTTTTTTAATGCCACTTCCTAGCTGATGCACCATATCTCTGTAACCGCCATGTGAATGCGTGCAAAAATGTTAGCGGCCTTGCGAATTCCTTTTCTATTTGCTTTTCACACATTCATATGTAGATGCTTTTGTGCATATCACAAGTGCTATTTAGTTACATTTACGGTATGTTAACAGTTTTTTTATTTTATTTTCATGTAATTAATGACGTTTAACACATTTTCTGACACAATAACGACGCGTCGCAGCTGCTGCTGCTTCAGCGGCGGTTGCGGCTTTGGCTTTTGTTGTGAATTGAATAGAGATTTCACATGAGTTTGAGTCACGAGAGCATACATACATATGTGTGTGGATATTCAAACAACAATAATAATAATAATAAAACAATTATTAATATTATCTATCTATTCGTTACCAACGTTACGCTCGTGTTGCGTGTTGTGTTAACGCCCTCACTTTCATGCTGAATACAAATGCATTCATTATTTATTTGCACGCTACGTAGCAGCAGTCGCAGTCGAACAATCGAAAAGAGAATAAGCGAAAAATGGAAAAAAATGGGTGCGTTCAGCTGGACCCCCCACTCAATGGATTTGAAAATTGATAGGCTAGGATTTATGTGCTTTTTATGTGCTAATTTCGTCCCCCAACAAAAAATTTTGTGCTCGAATTTTAAGGGTATTTTTTAAAAAATCAAAAGTGGGGGGTCCAGGTGAACGTTCACCTAGACCCCCCCCTCAATGGATCAAGATGGTAATAACATAAAATGAATTAGATATTTATGTGCTAATTTCGTCCCCCAACAAAAAATTTTGTGCTCGAATTTTAAGGGTATTTTTTAAAAAATCGAAAGTGGGGGGTCCAGGTGAACGTTCACCTAGACCCCCCCCTCAATGGATCAAGATGGTAATAACATAAAATGAATTAGATATTTATGTGCTAATTTCGTCCCACAAAATTTTTTTTTTTTTTTGCTTAAATTAAAAAAAAAATTTCACTTGGGAAGTGGGAGATAGGTGAACAGTGTACAAAACCAACTATATAATCTATAGTTAATATAATATTGATGTACTAATTACCTACACCAACAAAAAAAAGTTTTTTTTTTTTAAATAAAAGACTATATAGTATTTTTCTTATCTTAACTGCATGTTTGCTTGCATGTATGCACATATGTACATACATGTGTATATATGTACATCCATATGTAGCCGGCTCCTTTTTGCATTGCATACTTTGCGGAGAAACGTGTGTACATACATGTGTATGTGTGTATGAGAGCTTTCATATGACATTAAAAGTGGGAGCTGAGATTATCAAAATTGTAATATTATATTATGGACACAATATTTATGTGCTAATTTCGTCCCCGAGGAAATTTTATTTTTCCAACGTTTTATATGAGTTTTCATATGACTCCAAAAGTGGGGGGTCTGGATGCAACTTCTACCCTATGTTATGTATCAAGATATTGATAGTATAATATGAATACAATATTTATGTGCTAATTTCGTCCCCGAGGAAATTTTATTTTTCCAACGTTTTATATGAGTTTTCACATGACTCCAAAAGTGGGGGGTCTGGATGCAACTTCTACCCTATGTTATGTATCAAGATATTGATAGTATAATATGAATACAATATTTATGTGCTAATTTCGTCCCCGAGGAAATTTTATTTTTCCAACGTTTTATATGAGTTTTCATATGACTCCAAAAGTGGGGGGTCTGGATGCAACTTCTACCTTATGTTATGTATCAAGATATTGATAGTATAATATGAATACAATATTTATGTGCTAATTTCGTCCCCGAGGAAATTTTATTTTTCCAACGTTTTATATGAGTTTTCACATGACTTCAAAAGTGGGGGGTCTGGATGCAACTTCTACCCTATGTTATGTATCAAGATATTGATAGTATAATATGAATACAATATTTATGTGCTAATTTCGTCCCCGAGGAAATTTTATTTTTCCAACGTTTTATATGAGTTTTCATATGACTCCAAAAGTGGGGGGTCTGGATGCAACTTCTACCTTATGTTATGTATCAAGATATTGATAGTATAATATGAATACAATATTTATGTGCTAATTTCGTCCCCGAGGAAATTTTATTTTTCCAACGTTTTATATGAGTTTTCACATGACTCCAAAAGTGGGGGGTCTGGATGCAACTTCTACCCTATGTTATGTATCAAGATATTGATAGTATAATATGAATACAATATTTATGTGCTAATTTCGTCCCCGAGGAAATTTTATTTTTCCAACGTTTTATATGAGTTTTCATATGACTCCAAAAGTGGGGGGTCTGGACGCAACTTCTACCCTATGTTATGTATCAAGATATTGATAGTATAATATGAATACAATATTTATGTGCTAATTTCGTCCCCGAGGAAATTTTATTTTTCCAACGTTTTATATGAGTTTTCATATGACTCCAAAAGTGGGGGGTCTGGATGCAACTTCTACCCTATGTTATGTATCAAGATATTGATAGTATAATATGAATACAATATTTATGTGCTAATTTCGTCCCCGAGGAAATTTTATTTTTCCAACGTTTTATATGAGTTTTCATATGACTTCAAAAGTGGGGGGTCTGGATGCAACTTCTACCCTATGTTATGTATCAAGATATTGATAGTATAATATGAATACAATATTTATGTGCTAATTTCGTCCCCGAGGAAATTTTATTTTTCCAACGTTTTATATGAGTTTTCATATGACTTCAAAAGTGGGGGGTCTGGATGCAACTTCTACCCTATGTTATGTATCAAGATATTGATAGTATAATATGAATACAATATTTATGTGCTAATTTCGTCCCCGAGGAAATTTTATTTTTCCAACGTTTTATATGAGTTTTCATATGACTCCAAAAGTGGGGGGTCTGGATGCAACTTCTACCCTATGTTATGTATCAAGATATTGATAGTATAATATGAATACAATATTTATGTGCTAATTTCGTCCCCCAACAAAAAATTTTGTGCTCGAATTTTAAGGGTGTTTTTTAAAAAATCAGAAGTGGGGGGTCCAGGTGAACGTTCACCTAGACCCCCCCCTCAATGGATCAAGATGGTAATAACATAAAATGAATTAGATATTTATGTGCTAATTTCGTCCCACAAAATTTTTTTTTTTTGCTTAAATTAAAAAAAAAATTTCACTTGGGAAGTGGGAGATAGGTGAACAGTGTACAAAACCAACTATATAATCTATAGTTAATATAATATTGATGTACTAATTACCTACACCAACAAAAAAAAACTTTTTTTTAAATAAAAGAGTATTTTGTATTTTTCTTATCTTAACTGCATGTTTGCTTGCATGTATGCACATACATACATGTGTATATATGTACATCCATATGTAGCCGGCTCCTTTTTGCATTGCATACATTGCGGAGTCACGTGTGTACATACATGTGTATGTGTGTATGAGAGCTTTCATATGACATTAAAAGTGGGAGCTGAGATTATCAAAATTGTAATATTATATTATGGACACAATATTTATGTGCTAATTTCGTCCCCGAGGAAATTTTATTTTTCCAACGTTTTATATGAGTTTTCATATGACTCCAAAAGTGGGGGGTCTGGATGCAACTTCTACCCTATGTTATGTATCAAGATATTGATAGTATAATATGAATACAATATTTATGTGCTAATTTCGTCCCCGAGGAAATTTTATTTTTCCAACGTTTTATATGAGTTTTCATATGACTCCAAAAGTGGGGGGTCTGGATGCAACTTCTACCTTATGTTATGTATCAAGATATTGATACATAACATAGGGTAGAAGTTGCATCCAGACCCCCCACTTTTGGAGTCATATGAAAACTCATATAAAACGTTGGAAAAATAAAATTTCCTCGGGGACGAAATTAGCACATAAATATTGTATTCATATTATACTATCAATATCTTGATACATAACATAGGGTAGAAGTTGCGTCCAGACCCCCCACTTTTGGAGTCATATGAAAACTCATATAAAACGTTGGAAAAATAAAATTTCCTCGGGGACGAAATTAGCACATAAATATTGTATTCATATTATACTATCAATATCTTGATACATAACATAGGGTAGAAGTTGCATCCAGACCCCCCACTTTTGAAGTCATATGAAAACTCATATAAAACGTTGGAAAAATAAAATTTCCTCGGGGACGAAATTAGCACATAAATATTGTATTCATATTATACTATCAATATCTTGATACATAACATAGGGTAGAAGTTGCATCCAGACCCCCCACTTTTGGAGTCATATGAAAACTCATATAAAACGTTGGAAAAATAAAATTTCCTCGGGGACGAAATTAGCACATAAATATTGTATTCATATTATACTATCAATATCTTGATACATAACATAGGGTAGAAGTTGCGTCCAGACCCCCCACTTTTGGAGTCATATGAAAACTCATATAAAACGTTGGAAAAATAAAATTTCCTCGGGGACGAAATTAGCACATAAATATTGTATTCATATTATACTATCAATATCTTGATACATAACATAGGGTAGAAGTTGCATCCAGACCCCCCACTTTTGGAGTCATGTGAAAACTCATATAAAACGTTGGAAAAATAAAATTTCCTCGGGGACGAAATTAGCACATAAATATTGTATTCATATTATACTATCAATATCTTGATACATAACATAAGGTAGAAGTTGCATCCAGACCCCCCACTTTTGGAGTCATATGAAAACTCATATAAAACGTTGGAAAAATAAAATTTCCTCGGGGACGAAATTAGCACATAAATATTGTATTCATATTATACTATCAATATCTTGATACATAACATAGGGTAGAAGTTGCATCCAGACCCCCCACTTTTGAAGTCATGTGAAAACTCATATAAAACGTTGGAAAAATAAAATTTCCTCGGGGACGAAATTAGCACATAAATATTGTATTCATATTATACTATCAATATCTTGATACATAACATAAGGTAGAAGTTGCATCCAGACCCCCCACTTTTGGAGTCATATGAAAACTCATATAAAACGTTGGAAAAATAAAATTTCCTCGGGGACGAAATTAGCACATAAATATTGTATTCATATTATACTATCAATATCTTGATACATAACATAGGGTAGAAGTTGCATCCAGACCCCCCACTTTTGGAGTCATGTGAAAACTCATATAAAACGTTGGAAAAATAAAATTTCCTCGGGGACGAAATTAGCACATAAATATTGTATTCATATTATACTATCAATATCTTGATACATAACATAGGGTAGAAGTTGCATCCAGACCCCCCACTTTTGGAGTCATATGAAAACTCATATAAAACGTTGGAAAAATAAAATTTCCTCGGGGACGAAATTAGCACATAAATATTGTGTCCATAATATAATATTACAATTTTGATAATCTCAGCTCCCACTTTTAATGTCATATGAAAGCTCTCATACACACATACACATGTATGTACACACGTGACTCCGCAATGTATGCAATGCAAAAAGGAGCCGGCTACATATGGATGTACATATATACACATGTATGTATGTGCATACATGCAAGCAAACATGCAGTTAAGATAAGAAAAATACAAAATACTCTTTTATTTAAAAAAAAGTTTTTTTTTGTTGGTGTAGGTAATTAGTACATCAATATTATATTAACTATAGATTATATAGTTGGTTTTGTACACTGTTCACCTATCTCCCACTTCCCAAGTGAAATTTTTTTTTTAATTTAAGCAAAAAAAAAAAATTTTGTGGGACGAAATTAGCACATAAATATGTAATTCATTTTATGTTATTACCATCTTGATCCATTGAGGGGGGGGTCTAGGTGAACGTTCACCTGGACCCCCCACTTCTGATTTTTTAAAAAACACCCTTAAAATTCGAGCACAAAATTTTTTGTTGGGGGACGAAATTAGCACATAAATATTGTATTCATATTATACTATCAATATCTTGATACATAACATAGGGTAGAAGTTGCATCCAGACCCCCCACTTTTGGAGTCATATGAAAACTCATATAAAACGTTGGAAAAATAAAATTTCCTCGGGGACGAAATTAGCACATAAATATTGTATTCATATTATACTATCAATATCTTGATACATAACATAGGGTAGAAGTTGCATCCAGACCCCCCACTTTTGAAGTCATATGAAAACTCATATAAAACGTTGGAAAAATAAAATTTCCTCGGGGACGAAATTAGCACATAAATATTGTATTCATATTATACTATCAATATCTTGATACATAACATAGGGTAGAAGTTGCATCCAGACCCCCCACTTTTGGAGTCATATGAAAACTCATATAAAACGTTGGAAAAATAAAATTTCCTCGGGGACGAAATTAGCACATAAATATTGTATTCATATTATACTATCAATATCTTGATACATAACATAGGGTAGAAGTTGCGTCCAGACCCCCCACTTTTGGAGTCATATGAAAACTCATATAAAACGTTGGAAAAATAAAATTTCCTCGGGGACGAAATTAGCACATAAATATTGTATTCATATTATACTATCAATATCTTGATACATAACATAGGGTAGAAGTTGCATCCAGACCCCCCACTTTTGGAGTCATGTGAAAACTCATATAAAACGTTGGAAAAATAAAATTTCCTCGGGGACGAAATTAGCACATAAATATTGTATTCATATTATACTATCAATATCTTGATACATAACATAAGGTAGAAGTTGCATCCAGACCCCCCACTTTTGGAGTCATATGAAAACTCATATAAAACGTTGGAAAAATAAAATTTCCTCGGGGACGAAATTAGCACATAAATATTGTATTCATATTATACTATCAATATCTTGATACATAACATAGGGTAGAAGTTGCATCCAGACCCCCCACTTTTGAAGTCATGTGAAAACTCATATAAAACGTTGGAAAAATAAAATTTCCTCGGGGACGAAATTAGCACATAAATATTGTATTCATATTATACTATCAATATCTTGATACATAACATAAGGTAGAAGTTGCATCCAGACCCCCCACTTTTGGAGTCATATGAAAACTCATATAAAACGTTGGAAAAATAAAATTTCCTCGGGGACGAAATTAGCACATAAATATTGTATTCATATTATACTATCAATATCTTGATACATAACATAGGGTAGAAGTTGCATCCAGACCCCCCACTTTTGGAGTCATGTGAAAACTCATATAAAACGTTGGAAAAATAAAATTTCCTCGGGGACGAAATTAGCACATAAATATTGTATTCATATTATACTATCAATATCTTGATACATAACATAGGGTAGAAGTTGCATCCAGACCCCCCACTTTTGGAGTCATATGAAAACTCATATAAAACGTTGGAAAAATAAAATTTCCTCGGGGACGAAATTAGCACATAAATATTGTGTCCATAATATAATATTACAATTTTGATAATCTCAGCTCCCACTTTTAATGTCATATGAAAGCTCTCATACACACATACACATGTATGTACACACGTTTCTCCGCAAAGTATGCAATGCAAAAAGGAGCCGGCTACATATGGATGTACATATATACACATGTATGTACATATGTGCATACATGCAAGCAAACATGCAGTTAAGATAAGAAAAATACTAAATAGTCTTTTATTTAAAAAAAAAAAACTTTTTTTTGTTGGTGTAGGTAATTAGTACATCAATATTATATTAACTATAGATTATATAGTTGGTTTTGTACACTGTTCACCTATCTCCCACTTCCCAAGTGAAATTTTTTTTTTAATTTAAGCAAAAAAAAAAAAAAATTTTGTGGGACGAAATTAGCACATAAATATCTAATTCATTTTATGTTATTACCATCTTGATCCATTGAGGGGGGGGTCTAGGTGAACGTTCACCTGGACCCCCCACTTTCGATTTTTTAAAAAATACCCTTAAAATTCGAGCACAAAATTTTTTGTTGGGGGACGAAATTAGCACATAAATATCTAATTCATTTTATGTTATTACCATCTTGATCCATTGAGGGGGGGGTCTAGGTGAACGTTCACCTGGACCCCCCACTTTTGATTTTTTAAAAAATACCCTTAAAATTCGAGCACAAAATTTTTTGTTGGGGGACGAAATTAGCACATAAAAAGCACATAAATCCTAGCCTATCAATTTTCAAATCCATTGAGTGGGGGGTCCAGCTGAACGCACCCGAAAAAAATATTATAAGAAAGTCAAGAAGTTACTGCCTATTGCCTTTTATCTTTACCTACCTGCTTTCTTTTAACTTTTACATTATCTACGCCTTGCTCACTTTTCCACTTGTAGATACTCGATCTGTTTGATTGATTGATGTTGTTGTGAGCATTTTGTGATTATCTAGACAAATATGTATATAAGTACTTTTGCAAAGTCTATAGTAAGCTCTCTTTGGAGCATGCGAGCATAGACCTCTGAACCGCATTATAGAAACACTATGTAAATGAGAGACTTTCTTTTTACGGCTCTTAGTTTAGTTGCTTAAATGGTGCGAGATCAGACAAAAATAATTGCTGCCGACGTAGACTTTCTTTATTCATTACTCTCAGCCTTTTAGGCACTCACCATCAAGCTTTTCACAATTTTGTAATTTATAGTTTCAACATTTTCAAGAATCTTAAAGGCATTTTTATCAGCCATATCTATTTAGTCTGTATTCCTTCTCAGAAATTTGAGTGGTATCACTCTTACTTCTTGACACTCCACAGATCATTAGACAGCTCCTATGTATTATTTTTTAATCAAAACAAGCTCTTCATTAATCACAGAGTTCATTGTTTAATTATAGTTGCCTTTTTCACGGTTCTCTCTTAAATTCTTGTCCATATCATTATTAACTGCTGTTCATACCTTTTTTTTAATTAAAAGAGCACCATGATGTTTTCCCGAATCTCTCTTATATTCCTCAGATGGACGGGAAGTGTCATCACTTCTATGCCAACCTCAGAGGCTTTTATTTTTCCTAAATTCTTCTTCAGACTACTTGGAGTTGTCATGATTGCTTTCTGTACACTGTTATAAATATTGGAATATTTTTTAAACTTTGATTTGGTTTCAAAGAAATTTAAAACTTTTTTTGGGGTAAATTTTGAACATTCGAAAGTTTAAAAGTTTCTTATTCCAAAAAAAGGTTTAAATTTTAAACTTTTGAAAGTCTTAAAATAAATTTTAATTTGGAATGAAATCGAAACCTTAAAAGTTGAAAAATCTTTTAAACTTTTCAAAGCTTAAATTTTAATAATTTTTCGGTCGTGTCCTATATATATAGACCAAAAAGGTTTAAAATTTATACCAAAATTTATTTGAGTGTATTGTCATGATTCCTTTTTTCAGCAGAGAGTTGCTTGGCAGAGATCTAAAAGTATGCATTCTTTTGCGAATAATTATTCACTTTATTTATCGTAAAATGATTGCAGCCATTGTTTGAATTCTTTGACTGGAACTTAAAAAATTAAGTCACCATTCAGACTTCATTTTGTGACTTCGAATTCTTTTTTCAGTCATTTTTTGTTTATTCATGTATTGCATTCATTGAATAAAAAGTCTCACTGAAGTCAATTGAAGTCAGTTGAAGTCATTTGAAGTCAGTTGCAGTCATTTGAAGTCAATTTACCGTAATTTTCGGACCGTCCCGATGCACACTCAATTCTTTATCGTTGCAATTCCTCGCTGTTGATTTTAAAAGTTAATTAGGTGATTCACAAAGTGTCATAAAGTCATATGTCATATTAAAATATTGTACGGAAATAGTTATAAAAGACTTTTCCGAAGCCCTGTGAAGAAGTAAACAAAAACAGATGATCAAATACGACGACCCAAAAACATATCGTACAGAGTTGTATTTATTTAGTACACATATAGCATAGAATGCAACCACAAAATATTATGACTTATGACGATATGACGCAATATGACAGGTTGTGAATCCCCTAAATAATTCACTAGAAGTTCCCTTTGTTTATATTTTGTTAATAATGCATATGATTTTGAGGCAAGGTTGTTATTATGGATCATTATAAGTAATTTGTATAAATTTTGTTGCAAATAGTTTAGTGACTTCACTCAAGTCGGTAATTGACTTCTCTAAATGGCTTCAAAGTCGTGACTTCAAAATGACTTCAGACTTCTTTTTTATTCTTTAGTCAAAAAGCTAGTGAATGAGTGCATTCGAAATTGGAGTCATTGAATTTGACTTCTACTGAATTCATTCGCATATGAATGCATTCTTTTACAACCCCGTTGCTTGGACAATCAAAGTGGCCATTGTCTTCTCTTGATTCCTTCCTACCTTTATTCCTCCTCTGATCATTGTGTGAAATGTTTTGCCTTGTTTCTTAACCATAAAATCCTTTCCTGAAGCTAAGGGCCTTGTGTATTTTAGTTTCCTCGTATATTTCTAATATTTTCTAAACCCAAACATCTTTATCTAAAAAAGCTTGAATTCGAGACTGTATAGGCTCATAATTTTTTTACTGAAATTCATCATTTCTCACTGACTTTAATTTCTATTATTTTGTGCACAGCTGTATACGTGTAAGCATCTGCTTCATAGAATACTGCATGCACATACAATTTCAGCCCAGACGCCATTTCCTTTTGTTCTCGCTCCCTTTCGCTCTTTGCGCTTTCTCTTTTTCCGCAAATCATCTTCTTCTTCAATGAAACAAACAAGCATTCCTCACTTAATTTGCATTTGCATTAAAAAGTTTTCGGAAATTGATTTCATAGAATGCAATTAAATACAATTTAAGCCATTTTCTCTCGACAAACGAGCAAAGTAGTCTGAAAAGTAGTCTGAAAAGTAGTTCGTTAAAGTATTTATATGTGTGCCAAAATGAAATGTGTTGCTTTGCCGCCGCCGCCGCCGTCACAAAGTTTAGTTGGCTAAAGCGTAAAATAACTTTGAAAGTAATATTTTTTTTGTCTTCTTCTCGTTATTTTCACATACTAAATGCAAGCACTTGACTTGCAAATGCCATTTACTTTTTAATCGAGTTAATTGTTTTGCTTTTGCCGATATCGTTGCGGAAGTTCTCTTTTATTATTTGCTGATAATAATTTGCATTATAAATAAAAATTATGCACGAGCATATGAAAGCTTTTGAAGTGCCTTAACACAGATTGCACAAGTTTAAGTGATAGTCTTTGTATATGGTGGAACATAGCGGGGAAAGAATTTATTATTATAACTTTTTTTGTTTTTATAAATTATTACATTTTTATTTTATGCACCAGTATCTGAATTTGGCTAATCAAAATTGCTTGAAGCAGTAATTAAAAACAAATTCATGATAAAATCACCATACAAGTCATTCAACTAGTAATCGCATGTTATTAACTGATAAATCGACTAGGTATATTAATTTCGTTTCTTATAATGATAAATAAGCCATTATTTAACTTATTAATCGATTAAGTAGTTGAATATAATCAAAACTAATCCATCAATTGACTGATTAATTGATTGGTGAACTGATAAAAGCGCTATAATGTTGAATTTCTCTTCTTATAATGATAAATAAGGGATTAATTAACTGATTAGTCGATTAAATTGTCGGTTTTCGTACTTGCTTAGTTGCTAGTTGATTAAGTAGTTGAACTTCGTACTTTATAATCAAAAATAATCCATCAATTAACTGACTAATCGATTGCTTAAATGATTAAAGCACTATATTGTTGAATTTCTCTTCTTATAATGACAAAAAAGGGATTAATCCACTGATTAGTCGATTTAATAGTTAATTTTCGTACTTAATAGTGAAAAATAATCGTTTAGTCGATTAAATAAGTAAATCTATTTTTCCAAAATGACAAATAACCTATCAGTTAACTAACTAATCGATTGATTAACTGATTAAAGCGCTAGATTGTTGAATGTTTTTTCTTATAATGATAAATAAGCGATTAATTAACTGACTAATCAATTATATAGTTGAATTTCTTACATTATAATGAAAACTAATCGATAAATTTAATTAATAAACGACTAAATAAATGAATGTATTTTTTTACAATGAGAAATAAGCCCCTAGTTAACTGATTAGTCGCTTGATTAACTGTTTTAAGCGCTAGATTGTTGAATTTTATTTGCTAATGAAGGCAAATAGTCAATTAGTCGACTGATTAATTGTGTAGACAGTTGAATTTAATGTTGATAAATTAGTAGTAATCGCGTAGTTAATTGACTAAACGACTAAGCAAGTGAATTAGCTTTTTTCAATGACATAACCTGTTAAATAACTGATTAATCGTTTGCTTAACTGATTAAAGCGTTAGATTATGGAATTTAGTTAGTAATAAAGACAAATTATGCATTAATCTAATGATTAATTCAGTAGACAGTTGCATTTTCTGTCGGTAAATGACTAGTAATTGTTTAGTAAATTGATTAATCGACTTAAAATTCAGTTTTTTTCTTTAAATAATAGCTAATACGCGAACAACGATTAATTATTCTATCAATTGATTGTCTTAACATAAAAACTGAGTAAAAATTTACGTACTAAGTGCTCTTAATTAATTGCATTTAACAGAAATATGATTAATCTTAGCTTGAAATTAATTACATACATGCATACGTACATATGTAGCTGTTAAAAGTAACAGTAAACTAAAAATGCAATCTGATTGCAATTGCACGCGCACGTGCGGCGCTGCGGTTTCGTGCCGCGCTCGACTTCATTGAAAATGCACGACATTTACGCAGGCGCGCCGTTAAGCATAACAACAACAAGCAGCAATAGCAAAGATTAATAAAAAAAAAAATTTTGGTTTCAAAGTGGATTTTTTTACCTAATTGAAAACTAGTTAGTCAAGCTGGTAATTGCGATAAACAAAATTTAATGGATGAGGTGGACGGACAAATAAATAAATAGTGACATAAATGCCGGCACATATGTACGTTTGTTAAAACTAGTTATTATTATTAATTTAGCGCGCCTTCGAAAAAAGGTGCAAATTATCATTTTTAATTGAAAATTTTCGTTAAATTTTTATGCGATTGATTTAATAAATTACGACAATAAATTAGAAATGTCTCTATTTTTGACAGGGCAAATTTTTTTGCACTAGAGACAAAACAATGTCTGCCTACAGACATCAGCCAAAATAATTGTTGAAGTAGCTTTTTTTTTTTTTGCTAAAATTTACTTTAGATACATAAGATGTACATAATTCCGTGATACTAAGGACTTTTCTGAATTGCAGGATTTTTGGAGCTTAAACTATAGACCGCAAACTGAAAAATAAATATGGTACAAATAAATTGATGCATTGGGGCTCATTCTCAATTGCTAAAAAATTAAAATAACTATAATTACTATTTATATTAATTAAAATTTGATCTACATGCAAATGTCCCTAATTCCGTGACAAAAATTGTCGCATGTCCCTAATTCCGTGAATAAATGTACCTAATTCCGGCCTTGTAACAAAATGCACAGAAATAATTTTTCAAATCAATATATTACATATTAGACTTAAATATTTATTTTATATTTTTTTATGAAATTGAAATTTGTGTTTATTAACAAAATAAATTTAAATAAAGAAAAAAATTATTAAAAATTAAAATTTTTTTCTTTATAAAAATTTAAATAATTTTTTAAAAAGGGCAAAATAATAATAAAATTAAATTTCATTAAAATTTATTTAATGTTAAAGAATTACATTTAGATACAAACTTAAACGAAAAACAAAGAAAGTAAAAAAAAACATAAAACGTAAATGTGCGATATATGTATCACGGAATAAGGAACAGTATGAAGACCCTAATTCCGTGATAGTATCGCCAGTCACTTATAAGTTGAATATTAGCGAATGGGTTCCAAAATCTATATCACGGAATTAGGTCAAGAACTTCTCTAGGATTTTATTTAATGGAAAAACATTTTATTACCATTAGTTCCTTTCAAAAAAGCTATTTAGAAGAAAAAAGAATTAAGTACTAAAATTTCCTAATTCCGTGATAGTCACGGAATTATGTACATGGTGAAATGAAAGATGTTCCTAATTCCGTGATAAAGAAAATTTACTTTTAAGAAAAAAATAGCTATTGAAATAAGGTTGAAAGTTACAAAAACAAATGTCAGATGCCTATTGAATCATAAAATATAATAATATTGATAAAAATCTTAACCAGTAAAGTTTTATAGCCTTAAGAAAATACTCGATGCTCCTTAACCATTCGCTTAAGAAATTTCCTGTATTATGCTAATTTTATGACCTGCCAGTTTTAAAGTGGTTTTATTAAATCAGTAAGCTCTAAAATTACAACAAAATTATAAATTAATATACTTCGAAGTTAAAATAATATTATATAATATTTTGTTTGATTAAATATTGTACCAATTCCTTATTTTAACGAATATAAACGATTATCACGGAATAATGTACTATCACGGAATTATGTACACTTACCTTAATTACTTTAATTATTTTTTTTTAACAAAATACTCAAGGTATTTTATAGAAGTACTTATCTATCCACTACTATCTATCTACTTGAATGTATACACAATTCCGCCTTCAATTATTGCCACTTTTCCATTTTACACATTTTATTGCCAATTATTTTCGCCTAAAATGGCCAGAAGTAAATTAGTCAGTCAGTGTAGTAAAATATAGTTGGTTTCCGTTTTTTTTTACAATTCAATTAGCAATTATGTAGGTATGTAGTTTGTCTAAAAATTTATTTGTGTGTGACTCTTATTTATCAACTTGTGATTTAAATTAAAATTTTCCACATTATACATTTTTCGAAAGCCAGCTGTTACAATAATTGTATTTGGGGTCAAAGTTGTTATTTAAAAGTTTATGAGTGCCTGAAAATTACAAATAATCGATAAAAAAAACTATTTATGTGATTAGTAAACCGATTAATCATTTTAAAACTTGAATTTCTTGAATAATAATCGAATGTTTAACTTTTTAATCAATAAAGCTAATGCCAAATAATCAGTTAGTCAATTGACTAATTTATTAGAGTATTGCGTTTTGTTGTTAGTTAAGCAAAAAATCGACTATACATTTCTAGTTCGTTCCTTACCTTGAAAAATAAGTCATTAATTAATTGATTAGTCGCAGAAGCAGTTGATTTTTTTGTGATAAATAATCGTCTAGTCAATGGAATAATTGATTATATAATTGGATTTCGTTCTTAACAAAATAAATAATACATTAGTTAATTGATTAACCCTAATCACCGAATTTTGAAAAGTTACGTAAAACCGAAAGTGAGACTCTGAGGCTCTCCTATGGGGAAATTTTGAAACACATTATTTTCGTATTTGTTTTTTACTTTTATTTATGCAGTAATGAACGCAGAAGAATTTTTATACATTCTTATAACGGTTTATGACAATTTTTTTTAGTATATAAAGATAAAAAAGTAAATTCATAAAATAGAGGGTATATTAGTGAACTGAAATTTTCACACATTTTTGTAGTTGTTGAATGTTCATTACAAATGGTTTTATTACATCTGTTATAAATTTGTTTTTGTGCACACAACGAGCAAAACTATGAATCAAATGAATATGAATAAATTTTTCATATGATCGCCCCTAATATATATTTTCCGCGATCAAATTTAAAAGTTTTAAAACGCGACGTTCGTGGTGAAATTATTGACGTATAAAAGCAGACGATCGTTCGTTTCTCTATCTGAACGCATTTTTTTCGTAATTTAGTATCTCAGTAAACAGAAAATGATAAGATTTTAATGGTTTTGAAATTGCTGACTTTACCGTTCTCCATAATTTTATGACATCATATGATCTAAAGATCTATGGTGAAATACGACGAATTCACCAAAATCGAGGGAAGTACGGTGAGTTCACAATGTAAAAACCTCACTGGGTAAACCTTGTAAACAACGGATTCAAAATTTAGTTGAATTCTAGAAATGTAAGCTTATTACGATAAAGATACTTAAGGTGAGTCTTTGAGGCTCACTTTCGGTTTTTCGTTACAATTTTATACGATTGCAAAAAAATGGTTAAAATAAATAAATAGCCCAAAGATCAAAATTATTTCATAATTTATGAACACAAATGGAGGAATACTCAAAATTTCAGGCAAAAAGCTTTCTTGGTTTAGGAATAATTCGCTTTTAAACTTTAAAAGACTGAGAGGCTCACTTTAGAGGATTAGGGTTAATCTCGCAGGCAGTTAATTTATATATTTTTGTGATAAATATTCCAATAGTCATCTGATTAATCGATTGTGCACTTGAATTTCTTTTGTAACATTTTAAAACTTGAATTTCTTGAATAATAATCTCTTTAATCAATAAAGCCAATGCCAAATAATCAGTTAGTCAATTGATTAATTTCTTAGACTATTGCATTTCGTTGTTAGTTAAGAAATAAATCGACTATACATTTGTAGTTCGTTCCTAACACTGAAAGATAAATCATTAGTTAATTGATTAGTCGCAGAAGCAGTTGATTTTTTGTGATAAATAATCGACTAATCAATTGATTATATAATAGGGTTT
Organism: Urophora cardui; assembly: GCA_960531455.1. Taxonomy (NCBI): domain Eukaryota; kingdom Metazoa; phylum Arthropoda; class Insecta; order Diptera; family Tephritidae; genus Urophora; species Urophora cardui. The sequence continues at coordinate 129,459,193 of OY482672.1, forward strand.
GGTTGTTAACAATAATAAATATACCATTAATTAATTCATTAATCTCGAAGGCAGTTAATTTATATATTTTTTTCTATAAATAATCGATTAGTCAACTGATTAATCGATTATGCACTTGAATTTCTTTTGTAACAATGGCGATTAATTCATTAATTAATTAATTAATTAATCTCGCAGGCAGTTATTTATATATTTTTTGCTATAAATAATCGATTAGACAATTGATTAATCGATTACGGACTTGAATTTCTTTTTTAACAACGACGAGTAATTCATTAATTAATTAACTAATCTCGCAGGCAGTTAATTAACTTATTTTTTGCGATAAATAAATCAAAATACAAATACAAATAATCGATTAGTCGACGGATTGCTTCATTATACACTTAAATTTCGCTGCTGACAATGACAAATAATCGTTTGGTAAAAAGATTAATCTCGCTAACAGTTGATTTATTTTTGATAAGTGGTAAATAGTTGATTATACTAATCTATTCGTTGCTTTTGTCTACAAATAAACGTTTAGTCAACTGATTAAGCGACTATATAATTGGTTTTTGTTGTTTATGCTGAAAAAAAGCTATTTGTGGACAGATTAATCGACTATGTAGATGAATTTTGTGCCTTAAAATTACAAACAATTGTTTAATTAACTAATTATTTGACTATATAAATGATTTTTTTTTTCGTATTAATCACAAGCAAACGAATAGTCAACGACTATTCAAATATGTAAGGGTGGGTCTAACGAATTTCGCTACTACGACTTTTAAGAACCGAAAGAAAGCAAATAATACTTTTTGGTTTTGGTCGTTTTTATTTTCATAACTACTTTATTATTGAGCTCTCAAGACCATTTTTTTTTTAAGGAAAAATTGGTATGAAAAATTAATACTTTTTTGGTAGACTTCTAAACTTCTACCAAATTTTTCATACCAATTTTGCCTTAAAAAAAAAAACAATAAAAAAAAAATGGTCTTGAGAGCTCAATAATAAAGTAGTTATGAAAGCAAATAATGTTTCATGCTCATGAAAGCTACATATAAAAATAGTGAAAAGAAAATGTTGGAATCTACTCAATGCTATTTAATTGAATGTCAATAGAGTACAATTGACGCCCTCTTAATACATTTTAATTGTTTATCAATTTACATAACTGATATTATGTACTTTAATATAATTTATTTTATAATAACAAAAAAAACCTTCAATTAATAGGATAAATGACGAAATGAATATAACAATTAAACCCATTCAAAGTCAAAGGCAACAGCGGAATTTCAACGACAGCGCTTGGTTATAAATTAAAAAAAAAATAAATAAAATAAAAAAAAAAATAAAATCAACAGTTTGCTGTCATCAACGATATTTGCAAAGTCTTAGCGCTTAAATGATAAATGAATATGTAACACATGTATGTATTTATTTATGATAGGCCTGACCTGAAAGTTAGCTGCGCGGCCTAAGCTTGTTTGTTATACATATAAATTACAAATATCCAACGTTAAACACATATGTATGTCATAAATAAGGTTAACATACATATACTACATATGTACTTACATGTGATTTTCTAAAATCACAGGTACGCGCTTCGCGTGATGTTTACAACTAACTTTAAATGCGATAATATCTAATGTATGTGCATATGTAATTTATGGTTGCCCCCCCCCCCTTCTACACCTGCGCGTTCAAAATGAAAACAAAAACAAACGCCACACAAGGCCTTCTGTGCATAGCCGTTAGTTGTCAGTTATATCTTATCTTATTTTTACATCTTTTATTTACATACATACATATGTCGTTTCATATTTTTTTTACTGCAGTGTAATTATATCTACAAAGTTGACTTTTTCTAGTATTGCTTGCCTTTGAATTTTTTTTTTTTTTTGATGGAGCGAAAGTATGCCATTTTTTTTTTTATTTTTTCTTCTCTTTTTTTAAAGTTTGTTTGGGATTATTGTGACGTGCTCAATCATTGCTCAGAGCGCCAATTTTTTCCCTTAGTTCTTAGAAGTTCTGTAGTGATATATTGTGAAGTGTTTTTCCGTCCTGACTTGTCATATTCCGACCCTGGAAAAACAAACAACAAAAAAGAGCTCTCTACTCTTTTTTTTTGGCTATGTAGTCTGTCCGAGTCTGCTACGGCATCTAACAACATCTTGTCGAAGATTTCAAGCGAGTTATAATTAGTTTGTCGTGAATGTAGCTGCCCATGATAAGTCCAATGCTCGCCAAGTCGTCTGCCTCCTCACCTTGAAACTTCCTGTTAAATTCCAGCGAGGATGGGAGGTACTTGGTCTGCGATATCGTGTATGTGATGCTTATGAACTCCCAAAGTATGTACTTAATAGATTTTTATGACATGTTCACAGTGATTTCCTATGCTCTCTCTTCACAAGATATGGTTTTCAAAAGTTAACGCTTTCCGGTATTCCGGCACAAATGTGGAGCCGAATGGCCCCAGATTGTTTTCGCGCAATATTGGTTTCAAATGAAAGGTGTTAATAAGATTTTGAATATAGAAATTTTTTTTTTGGCATGTTTAGCCAGGTTCCCAAGATATATGTAAGTCAAATCGGTAGACCATTAATTTTTATTAAGCTAACTGAAATTTCAAGTCTCTTGCTTAACTAAAACTATTTATTTTGGTGTTTGTAAATGAAAATGGCCTGACAGGGCCAATGTGTCAGACGGAGGGTTAATTAGAATGTCACCATGGCTTATCGTAATGCCACGCAGCCCAACAAAATGACTACCAAAGTCATTATGAAGACAACATTGCTGTTTTACGAATTAAAAAAATTTTTTTTTAATTTATTTTAAATTTTTTATTTTTTATTTGTTTTTTTTTATTTTTTATTTATTTTTTTTTTTATTTTTTTACTTTTTTTTATTTTTTTTTCCTTTTTTTATTTTTTTTTTCTGTTTTAATACATAAATAATTTTTTTTTTATTATTTTTTATTGGTACTTGATTATTTTTCAAACTTTTTCAATTAAAAACTGACTACCACAGTCAATATGACGACAACGTTGCAGTATTACGAACTTTTTTATAGTTTTTAAATTTTGTTTTTTAATTTAAAAAATTTTTTTTTTTTTTTGGGCCCATGTGTCAGACGGAAGGTTAATTAGAATTTCACCATGGCTTATCGTAATGCTCCGCAGCACAACAAACTGACTACCAAAGTCATTATGAAGACAACGTTGCAGTTTCACGAACTTTTTTAAAATTTTTTTTCGTTTAATTTTTTTTATTTTTTTTTTTATTTATTTTTTATTTTTTTATTTTTTTTGTTTTTTAATACATAAATAATTTTTTTTTTAATTTTTTATTGTTACTTGATTATTTTTTAAGCTTTTTCAATTAAAAACTGACTACCACAGTCAATATGAAGACAACGTTGCAGTTTTAAGAACTTTTTTATAATTTTTTAATTTTATTTTATTTTTTTTTTTTATTTTTTTTTATTTTTTTTTTATTTTTTATTTTTTTTTGTTTTTTAATACATAAATAATTTTTTTTTTAATTTTTTATTGGTACTTGATTATTTTTTAAGCTTTTTCAATTAAAAACTGACTACCACAGTCAATATGAAGACAACGTTGCAGTTTTAAGAACTTTTTTATAATTTTTTAATTTTTTTTTAATTTAAAAAAAAAATTTTTTTATTTTTTTTTATTAAATTTTAAAAATTTTTTGTTTGTTTTTTAATACATAAATAATTTTTTTTCAATTTTTTATTGATTATTTTTTTAACTTTTTCAATTACAAACTGACTACCGCAGTCGATATGAAGACAACGTTGCAGTTTTACGAACTTCTATTTAATATTTTTTTAATTTTTAAATTTTTTTAAAATTTTTTTAACTTTTTTTAATTTTTTTTTTAAATTTTTTTTAATTTTTTTTAATTTTTTCTAAATTTTTATTTATTTTTTAATACTTAAATAATTTTTTTTTTACTTTTTATTGGTACTTGACTATTTTTTAAACTTTTTTTCTTTTGTCTACGTTTTTTTTTTTATATGTTTTTTTCGTATTTTGTCTTAAACATTTTCTTGAAGAAATTTCACGCATGAGCGCAACTAGTTTTAATGCATTTTATCCATTATAAACAATTAAATTACATCGTAACGTATGGCGAATGGAAAAAATAGATTAGAGCAACATTTATGGCATTTTGTGGTACACATTATACTCGTATGTATGTATGTACCTATGTATGTACATCTATAAATATTTTTATATACATTCAAGCATAGCAAACAGACTTAATGACATGATTTTATTATAAAGCACGACGCAACAGCAAACAATTGTGATAGTATGACGTATGTATGTATGTATGTACATTTTAATGTTCATGTTTATGTATGTAAGTATGCTTGTATGTTTCTATGTACATTAATAAAAAAACAAAAACTATTTGAAAGCAACAAAGTAACTATTAGATTAACAGCGCCGCAATTAAATGGCGGAATATCATGCGCGCACAACTCAAAATGCCACTGAACGACGGCTGAGCTGACATTATCTAATTGTAACAGACAAAAAAAACAGAAAAACAGCTAATAATGTAAATGGCAGCACATGGTTAGATACTTTGTTAGTTGGTTAGCTGGCTGAATGACAGGCCATCTACTTACTTTGTGTACTTACTTACATCACGTACATATTCTTGTTTTTTTTTGGCTTGCTGGGCACGAGTTGTTAAATATAAAAAAAAAAATTTTTTAAATGTTAAAATTGCAAAATATTTGTTTAATGAAGCGCTTAATAATGTACAAATAAACGCCTAGCTCTAGGCTAGGCCAGACGGGAAATTATGGAAAATTAGCACAAATGTAATTTATTTGTAAAATGAAAAACGAGGACAATACAAAAAATTGTTAAAAAAATTATAAAAAAATTAACATGCAAAATGAATAAATAATTACATGTACAATTAAGTTAGCATGTCTGTCACGAAGCCGTCCTACATACATTTGCACATACATATATTAAATTGGCAACTATTTACATATGAAGGGGGTCTAGGTTAGCGAATTTGGGGCATATCTATACTCTACACACGTGAAGCCAAGAGTTCTAGATACATATGTATGTATTTTGCTCACGAATCTAATCTTTCTCTAAAATATATCTGAATATGGATAACACCAAAGAAGATTTAAAGGTCTTACTATGCGAATGGATGGAGTGAGCACCGCTTGAACTCATGCAAGCACTGGTTCAGATCTCACTTCATTGAACATGTTCCCACTGGAAGGGCCAGAAAGTCAAGCTGTGTGAGTTGCAGGCAAATCTGTCCTAGACTGGATGAAGTGAGATCGAAATCGGTATTAGATCTGAACCGGCTCGTGATTGGTTCACTGATGGCACTTCTAACAGTAGTCTCATGGGCAACCATGCCTCTCGTATGCGCTTCTACAAAAACGACTTTTTTCGCAACTGCAGAGACGTAGAAGAGATTGAAAGTATCTAGCTATGCCACTGTGCTGCACTGTCGATGGCCAGATATCGCACTTCCTCCAGTGTATGTCGGAGCTGGAAATTCCAAAGATAACAGATTTTCTGCGCTTCATTAAACAAACGTCTATTTAGTTTCACAGGCATCTAATTTTTAATCTACTTTAAATCAATTCTTCCGGAAAGATTTTTAAAGAAACTACGAAACCAGAGCAAATAAAAATTCAGCGGCTGCGTTGGGCAGTTCATGTCGTAAGAAGGGATGAAGGCGCTACGGCCTAGAAAGTATTCTTATCGACACCTGCTAAAGGCAGAAGAAAAAGGAGACCTCCTGTGCGTTGGAAAGATTAGGCGAAGACTGACTCATCCTCCGTTGGTATTGCCGCTATGGCGCTTTATTGGACTCGGCCAAAATCGTCTAGACGGTTACGCGCAAAACCGGAGCTCCCATATGGTAGCACAGTTTGGGCAAATTCGGCCTAAATATTTCCCCGCTTTCTTGAATTGAGAGGGCAGCCACCTCAACCTAGCCTAACATAACACAGCCTACTATGCGGATTTCGCTTTTTAATCATGCAGTGGGATACTTTAGCCTCAAGACTGTACTAATTACATACATATTACTTTTGGTTTTTTGGTCGTTTTTATCTTCATGACTACTTCATTCTTGAGCTCTCAAGACCAATTTTTTTTTTTTTATTTTTATTTTATTTTATTTTTTTTTTTTAAGGAAAAATTGGTGTTTTCATGTTTTATGTTTTTCAATAGATCGGCTATAGCAATTTTATTTTTAATTACTTTTTGCTTGCTTGTTTTTCCGACAGGGTAGGCATATGATGTATTGTGGAACGATTTTCCGTCATTCCGTTGCACAATTTTATTTTTCTTTAAATATTTTCTTGCTTTTTCTTCTCGTTTCCTCTTCTTTTTCTTCACTTTCACCTTCATTTCATCATCTCTCTTTTTTTTTTTTGCCTTGTTTAGTTCATTAAGTATTTATTATTGTAATGCAACCAGGGACCGTAACGGTTATAAGTGATATCCAAAAAGTTGATTTTTAACGATTATTTTCTGAGTTTTATTTTTTGCTCAGAAAATAAAAGTTTTTTCTTGAGTTTTATTTTATGATCAGAAAATAAAAGTTTTTTCTTGAGTTTTATTTTTCGATCAGAAAATAAAAGTTATTTTTTGAGTTTTATTTTTCCCTCAGAAAATAAGTTATTTTTTGAGTTTTATTTTTCGATCAAAATATAAAATTTATTTTTTGAGTTTTATTTTTCCCTCAGAAAATAAAAGTTATTTTTGAGTTTTATTTTTCGATCAGAAAATAAAAGTTATTTTTTGAGTTTTATTTTTTTGCTCAGATAATAAAAGTTATTTTTTGAGTTTTATTTTTCGATCAGAATATAAAAGTTATTTTTTGAGTTTTATTTTTCCTTCAGAATGATTTTTTTAGTCAAAATTAAAAAAATAACGATTATTTGCAATCCCTGAATGCAACTCCTCAAAGTCTTATCACGCCCTGCGCTATAATTATTTCTATTTTCTTCAACTCTAGTTAGGCATTTGTTATCGCAATTTCTTTTCTTTGTTTTGGGGTTTTTCTTTCTTTGTTTTGAGTTTTTCCTTTCTTTGTTTGTGCTGTTTGTTTCAGTTTTTTTTTCGTTGAGTTTTTCTTCCATTTGTTCATTATGATTTTATTTTTTCACTATGATTTTATTTTTTCATTTACCTAGTTTTTTTCTGCATTCAAATTGCCTTTGTTTCATTATCATTCCTATGCTTTTCATTTACTTACTCTATTCTTACAATATTATGTGCCAATTACGGCACAAAGCCAACCAACTACATAAATGCCTCTAATTGTGTAATGTATTTTCTTTCTTCTTTGATTTTCCCGAATAGAAAGTTAAGCTTTTTGTGGCCTCATTTGTGGTTTCAGTGTGATTATGCTGGAAATTAAGTGACTTTTTTTCTTAATGGAATTTTGATATTGTACTGAGCTTTTATTTCTTTTATCTATGTAGATGATTATCTGAGTTCTATTAGCTTTGTTGATAACATTGCATTTAATTGAAGTGTTGTTCGTTCTTATTCCTATGATCGACGTAGATCGTTCAAAAATGGAAGTTCTTCAGTCTCTTGCTTTGGTTATGAAAAGTAGCAGATCACACAAGTTCTCTGCTCTCTGTCAGTCTAAGTTCTTTCTAGCGCTCAAACGAGTATGTATCTTTTCCCCAATTATAAAGCTTGCTCTTTGATCCGTTATTTATACACTCAGGGAAAAACAGCATTTTAAAATCAAAAATAAAAATTTTGTTTTCATAATGCACGTTTTAAACCAAACCATTTTTACTTCAAAGAGTTTTAGTGCTTAGCACGAAATTTATATTTAATTCAATTCAATTTTTTCCACTTACCCCCACCAAATCATTTTTATTTTAACCATGAAAATTTTTAAATTAAAAATGAAATTTTTGAATTAAGAATGAAATTTTTGAAGTAAAAATGCATTTTGGATTTAAAAAGAAACATACTTAAATTAAAAATGAAAATGAATGTTGATTCAAAAACTCGCTCTTTGTTCAAAATTTTTTTGTGAGAAAATATTTTTTTGTGAGAAATCCAACAAAAACAATAATGATAATCAAATTTTTTTAATTTTGTTTTTACAATGATTCATATAATTCATGGATTCTTTTTTGGGAAAAGGGAAGTGTAAATAGATTACTACAATTCAATATAATGTTTAATGTTCCACTATGTGATGCCGTTGTATTGAGTTTCAGGTTGATGTCATGGTTCGAATCCGGAGGAGAATATAAAATAAAGAAGAAAAGGTGGAATAAGGAGAATAAGAAAAAAGATAGCAAACAGCTAAGGCGAAGCAGAAAAGAAGAGGAGAACAAGCGGATGTTATATTTTTGTAGATGGGACTCGGATTAAGAGAAGATGAAGAGAATGCCGTTGGATACAATTTCGAATCCGGAAGAGAAAATGATATAGAGAACACTGCAGCGTTTTTTCTCATAGTGCTTAAAATAAAAATAAACATTTTTAAATTTAAAAGGTTTTTTCTTGATTTAAAAATTTTGCAATGAACATTTTTAAAATAAAAATGTTGGTATTTGGTATTTACATCACTTTTAAATACGTTTTTTCCCATTTTAAGCACGTTTTCATAAGTTTTTATAATTTTTTTTCCCTGAGTGTAGTTATTTAATTGAGCAGTGCTGCCTTAACTTGATTCTCTCCTTTGTTGCTTACAATGTGCATTTTTTCTGCACCACAGCCAACCTGTTTTTCTAATCTCACACGATCTGTTGCAAAAAAAAACCATCAGCAAAAAAACCTTCAGCAATAAAATTTAAACATTCATAAGGTCAAACGCCAGCGCTAACTGTAAAATTCTTATATAAAAAAATTCAATTTATGCATGAAAACAAATAAATCACTTCAGGCAACATTAAGTGCTCTCTAATGAAGCCAGTCAGCCAGCTGGTGTTTTGAAAAGTAAATGGGCAACAAAATGCAAATAGTCAACTCATAAAACGGAATTGTCGGCATTGATTATCTGATTGAATTTATCATGGTCAGAATGGTCACGTTTTAGTGGCAGAGGTAAATAAAAGAAGTTAATTACAAACAAACAGAACAAAAGACGCGTGGAGTTGGAAGGCGGCGCGGGTGGAGATTGTTTGTGTGAAAATAAGGTCAATTTAATTGTGGTACCGTGAATGGCATGAAAACATTGGAAAAGTTTTACTTTTTCTACACATTTCATAATTATCGCACATTACTGTATCTAAATCACACATGAGTGTGCACATACATAAATCAAATGCAAAGCAATCAAAGTCAATTGCGACAATAAAAAAAAAATAAAAAATCTAATTTATTTTTGCCACGTTCACCTTAATGCACATTTGATGAAGGAATTTTACATACTACAATGCTGTCACTCAAAACAAAAAAAAAAAACAATAACGCCTAAGCGAGCAAACGGAGAATGTTGATAATACTACGCAGTCGGCACTTGCAACCTCGCAAAGCCTAAAACAATTAACATTTTTAAAACGCACCAACGCAAACAAATGTCTCAGACTGCTGACAGATTAGCTCACGCACGCAAATGCTATTGAGAAGTTATACTATGCGTACACTCAGCGAAAAAAAATTATAAAAAACACACGAAAACGTGCTTAAAATGGGCAAAAACGTATTTAAAAGTGATGTAAATACCAACATTTTTATTTTAAAAATGTTCATTGTAAAATTTTTAAATCAAGAAAAAACATTTTAAATTTAAAAATGTTTATTTTTATTTTAAGCACTATGAGAAAAAAAAACGCTGCAGTGTTCCCTATATCATTTTCTCTTCCGGATTCGAAATTGTATCCAACGGCATTCTCTTCAACTTCTCTCAATCCGAGTCCCAACTACAAAAATATAGCCTCCGCTTGTTCTCCTCTTCTTTTCTACTTCGCTTTAACTGTTTACTATCTTTATTTCTTCTTATTCTCCTTATTCCCCTTTTTCTTCTTTATTTTATATTCTCCTTCGGATTCGAACCATGACATCAACCTGAAATACAATCCAACGCCATCACATAGTGGAACATTAAACATTATTATGAATTGTAGTAACCTATTTATACTGCCCTTTTCCTAAAAAAGAATCCATGACTTATATGAATCATTGTAAAAACAAAATTTAAAAAAATCGATTCTCTTTATTGTATTTGTTGGATTACTCACAAAAAAATATTTTCCACAAGCAAATTGTGAACAAGTGGCCGCTGTGGTGCAGTGGGTAGAGTGCTCGCCTGTTATTCCAGAGGTCTCGGGTTCAAACCACGGTCCGAGCAAAACACTAAAACAATTTTTCTAATTAGTAAAAATCCAATTATTGGGTTTTTTAAGAGCAGCGGTCACCTCTCGGCAGTGGGGCGGCATACCCTCCGAGAGTATTTCTGCCATGAAAAAGCTTCTCACAAAAAATGCATTCGCCGTTCGGAGCCGGCATAAAACTGTAGGTCCACCCAATTAGTAGGAAAAACAAAAAGGAGCACACCTCGAATTGGGAGAGAAGCTCGGCCATAAAACTCGTCAGAGTTATAATAGCGCCATTGTATTATATATTATTAAATTGTGAACAAAGAGCTAGTTTTTTGATCAACAATCATTTTCATTTTTAATTTAAGTATGTTTTTTTAATCCAAAATGCATTTTTACTTTAAAAAATTCATTCTTAATTCAAAAATTTCATTTTTAATTTAAAAATTTTCAATAAAAATGATTTAGTTTAAATAATGCACGTATGAAAATAAAAATTTTATTTTTGATTTTAAAATGCTGTTTTTCCCTGAGTGTAGCGGAAGTCGAGCGTTTTTCATTTTAGATTTATTTTTTCTTTGAGCAAAAGTAATAGGAAAACGAATGAATTGCATTTTTTATACATTTAAATGACTATTTTAATTATAAAATAATCATGATATTATTTTGGATTAGTTCTAAGCACATTCGCAACGAGGTTGACAATACGACTGCATAAGTCGCGCTGCTGGACTGACAGACGATATGGTCACGGTAATATCCTAAACATGCTGCCCGGTATACAGACGACATCAGATTACCTTCCAACCACGCTGGACCTTAAGAGGATCTTTAAGGTGATGTTTCGCTAGGGACGGGAATGATGAAGAGATAGCATGCGAATGAATGTCAGCGCCGAATCTTGGTCAAAATTGTGTGCTCTCCGACTCTCTCTCTCATTTTTCGCTTTAATGGAAAAGCAATAGGAGATATTTGAGCACGTTGATTTTGATCTGAGCGTAAACTGGGCCTTAAGGTCTGCCGGACTCAGCCAGCATATTCCAAGTGGAGTTGCAAATAGAGCGGACTGCGAGGTGGAAGCGAGGTACATATTTACGTATATACTCAGAGAGTAAAGCGATGCTTATGGTGATCAATTGTTCCATCGCTCAACATCCAAGACCGTCAGACGCTACAAAAACGTTGTTGAAGCAATAGCAGCGTAAGGCGTGTTCATCTCACTTATCTGGAGTTCTTGGTCATGGGAAAACGAAGGCAAAGAGATGGCAGACGAACTGACAAAAAAAGAACTAGAGAACTCGTTAGCAGATCAAGAAAAGAAATTTTCAGAATTACCGTCTTTATCAAAGGAGACACTGGTCATTCGGAAAACTAGCCAAACGTTTGGGAATCTCATTCAACACTAGATGCAGAAGCTACAAACAAGACGGCAGCGGGTAATCGATCACACACTCTGTGCGAATCTCCGGCACTGTAGCTTTGAATTGCAAAGTCTAAAAGACATAACCAATTGTCCCCTAGCCGACCTTAGCAGTTTGATCGAAGGAACCAAATGGTTCGAAAAGGGTGATGAAACGTAATAACCAATCTCAGAAGATTTATCGAGGGTATTAAGCGTTAGGGTGTCTTCGCAACTCATCCGGAAACTTGCATATCAATTAAGCTCCCAGACATGTCGAGCGTCTTTCAATCCCCAGTTTTCGTCATACAGGAGGCCTGCAATGCTCTACTTGCAATGGAAAGTGCCGATGCCGCAAGCAGGATAGGAATTTTCTCGTATAGTTTATCGAGGGTATTAAGCGTTAGGGTGTCTTCGCAACTCATCCGGAAACTTGCATATCAATTAAGCTCCCAGACATGTCGAGCGTCTTTCAATCCCCAGTTTTCGTCATACAGGAGGCCTGCAATGCTCTACTTGCAATGGAAAGTGCCGATGCCGCAAGCAGGATAGGAATTTTCTCGTATAGTCAGGCGGCTCTGGGCTCTGCAACGGTGCCATCAAGTCTGGCCAGACAGTGCAGAGAGTGGGTCATGGGCTGGCTTGTCAAGCGGGTCATGGGCTGATCTGGTTGCCGGGGCACTGCGATATCCAGGGCAAGGAAATGGCTGATGATCTGGCCAGGCAGGGCTCAGCTCTTGATGTCGCAGATACGGAGGAGGTTCTTGCGACATCAGGCCTGAGGGGCTGCTTAAATACTTACATAAATTCTACTGAATGAATATAGGGTGTGGGACCTATCCTACCCATTCTCTTCTGCTACTACTTTTCACTGGTTAAGTTACGAGTTGTGGTATCGAAACGGCGCATCGGCGCTAATTGAAGTAAGTGGGAGTCGCCACTCAAACCAAGCAACCAATCAAACCAGTCCAAAGTTAAACGTTCTAATATTGAAAAATGGTTTGAGAAAGCCAAGAAAAATTTAATAAAAAAAAAAAAAAACAAAAGAAACGAAACGAAACGAAAAAGAATTGTGTTCCACAAACGAGCGCCGATTAGTTACATACTTTGCATGCCAAAAGCTGTTGCCACTCAGTCAGCTGCCAGAAAGCGTGCGGAAAATGGAAAAATTTCGCAAAAGACATAAATATTGTAAAAAACAAATAACTTTGGGTCACGTCAACGCGCTGCTGCCATATGACGACATAAATATTTTGCTCCTTAAACTAGAAACTCACATAATTCATGCTTCACAATGCTGCTACGAGTACTTGCTGCCATAAAAATATACTCCACTGCAAAACAAAGATTGCAAAACAAACTTGATTGCTTAGACAAACCAGTGCCTCAGACCCAACATGCTGCGCCACAAAAAAGCAATAGTATATGAATCAAAGGATTAGAATAGCCAACAGCTGTCCGCCATTTCAAGTGAATATGTTTGACTTAAGCTTGGTTCCAAAGAAGGGTTTGAGTGTGCAGCAGCAGCTAGTTAGTCCCCCCACCATACCGGACGGTGGTCATCCTCAAACCAACACACACCCTTACACCCTTCATTCAACACCACAATTCCCACACTGCGTACGTACACGCTGTCACGTAATAGCTTTAAAGATAAATGAAAAACTTGATAACTGCGAAAAGTTGGTGACCCTCAAATTGATAGCAAAAAAAAAAAAAAAGCAACGAAAAAGAACGCAAAAAGCAAACAAAAGTTTCAAAATTGCTTTTAATTTTTTATGCTCAAATATTTATAATCTTTATTTGTGTCCTTTTTTTGGGAACAAACAAACAAACAAACACACACATACGTGAACTTGCCGTGCCATGTGCAGAGTACCGTGTGGTTTCGTGGCGCACAGTGAAAGTCCATTTTGCTTGCCGAAAGTGAAACTTCCTGCTCTGCCAATAAATGTGCACGTACTATGTATGTATGTTATGTCCAATTATAGTGTTTACACTGCATTATGAGAATATGTGTTGTTTGCCATAAAAAAATATTAATAAAAAAGTAATAGTTACCGTTTTAATGTTGACACAATCACAACAACAACAGCAGTTACAGTCGCGCATAACTAAATCAGTCACACAGCCGGCAGTGCTGCTTGCCATCGGCACATACATACGCATGAAGAGTGGACCGTCTGGCGTATGGGGTATGCTTACAGTTGTTGGGAGTTGAAATGGTACAGAAATTATAATAAAAGATTGAAAAAATTTAATAGCGAGTTAAATGGTAGCCTTAGTAGTAGTTTACCTAAATTCACCGCAGTATTACAAACCGGAATTACTTACTCGTTAGCATTGATTCATACACAGAGCCAAAATACCACCTAAAATGCCCTATAAATTAGAACAAAGTTTAGCGGATTTCTCTATGCTTTCTCTCCAATAAGATGCCCGTCTTATTATTACTGGATATTTCATTTTAATAAAACTAAGTAGATAATCTGTAAAACTAATATGAAAACCTTTTCAATCTAATTAAGAAGATGACCCGTGGATTTTAGATGAAATCATTTTAAGTAAAATTTAAGAGATAGCCTATAAAACTAAGGTGAAAACCTATTAAATAAAATTTAGAAGATGACTCCTAGAATAAATATGGAAACCTTTTCACATAAATTTAGCAGATAACCTGTAAAATTAAGAAGAAACCCTGTTTAATATTATTAAGAAGAGAATCTTGATTTTCATCGGAAAACATAATTAGTCAACTAGTATTTTCCTAGGACTTATTCAGACAAAGGGCAAAATTTCATTTCATATAAGTGCAGATGGACATAATAAACTCTTTATACCAAGTGCTTCATTAATAGTTTGAGAATTGTAGAAATGTGCAAAGCCGTAGTGAAATTGACGAACGGAGGAAATACATAAGAGCTCTTTTAAAAATAAAAAGTTCTCCCTTTTAATTTCTTGAACATGTAATTGCACGCATAAAACGTGGCTGATGCAATAACTGTTATGCATACTTCTAGTATGTACGAGTATATATGTACATATGTATGTATGTACGTATGTTAAGACGTTTAAAGCAAAATTTGAATTAATAAGGGCTCTTTTAAAAATAAAAAGTTTTCCTTTTTAATAAATTCAAAAAGGTTCAAGTAAAAATTAGAGGATGTCCTTATTGATTTGCTTTATAAAAATTTTCTCCTAAAAACAAGCAGATTTCTTCTAACAATTTAATTTTTTTTACAAAATGACATTAAAAATTAATAAACAAGAAGTTATCTCCTCGTTTTCAGACGATATCCTTTTAAATAAATTTAAGAAGAAATTCAAGCTAAAATCCAGAAGAATTTCTAGCAAAAATTTCTTCAATTTTGTCCCCTCTCCCTCTCGGCCAAATAGCTTTTTTAGGTGGCAGTCTCTTTGATTGTAGGTGAACTTTTTGGCTCTTTGTACCGAATTCTTTAATAATCTGAACGTTATCTCAAATTGTCGTCACCCACTTTGTATGTATTTTTTTTATAAAAACCAGGGACGTAACGTTTATAAGAGAAATGGGGTAAAAGTCATATTTAACCATTATCATGAGAAAAAAACCGTTTTGGGCCTGAATAACCGTTATGGCAACCAAAAAACGGTTTTGGGCCTGAATAACCGTTATGGCAACCAAAAAAGTGTTTTGGGCTTGAATAACCGTTATGGCAACCAAAAAACTGTTTTGGGCCTGAATAACCGTTATTCAAATTTTTATTTTTTTTGGTCAGCTATAAAAATCAAGCCTATTTATTTGTCAATATTTCTGGACGATATTGGTATCAAATGAAAGGTGTTGAGCAGGGATTGTAGCTCTGATTACCTCCTTTCATTTGATATCAATATTGCTTAAAACATTCCACGGCATCCGGGTCCACTTTTCACGCATAACTGGGAACCCGACCTACGAATATCAATAAATACACCTCTATGTAAAAGCCCTGCTCAACACCTTTCATTTGATACCAATATCGCCCAGAAATATTGACAAATAAATAGGCTTGATTTTTATAGCTGACCTAAAAAAAATAAAAATCTGAATAACGGTTATTCAGGCCCAAAACAGTTTTTTGGTTGCCTTAACGGTTATTCAAGCCCAAATGACTTTTTTGGTTGCCATAACGGTTATTCAGGCCCAAAACGGTTTTTTGGTTTTTATAATGGTTATTAAGGACCAAAAGAAGATAAAGGTTATTTTAGCGTAACCTTTTCACCACACTAGAAAAAATAACCGTTATTTTCGGTCCCTGATAAAAACTAATTGGTTTTGGCATTATGTTACCTTCCCATCCATCTCCACCATCTTTAATTTACTGCTAAATTCTTTGCACTATCAAAGAGATACTAGTCGCTGGTGATCTATATTCTTTCTAATCTTTGTAGCCAAGTCAGCGCAAGCGGCCCGATTGGTTTTGGATCATAACACTCTGTGTCGCAGCTGAAATCTTCCAGCAGCGGAGCAGACGTGGAGCACTTGCTACATATGCGAATGTGCTTCGCACTGCCTAGACAGAATGAAATTACTTGGAAAGCCTTTCTTTGACAACCTCTCGAAACTCAAGGAGGTCAGGCTGAGGGAATTTTTAGATACATAAACTCAACAGAATGGATATAGGGCGTAGGACCGGTCCTGGTTTTCGAATTAATATTTTCATTATTCATTCACGGCTTTACCCTATTCTTCTGGTTCTGGTTTGGTCGTGGTATTAAAACGGCGATTTGGCGCTAATTGAAGTCTATGGGGCTCGCCACTCAAGTAGGGATGGCAAAAAAAATGAAATTAACCGCTTTTTAGGTTAATCGAAAGCGTTCGATTATTAAACGCGAATAATTGTGGGGAACTAATCGATTATAACCGTTTTTCGATCACAATTATTCCTTAGAAAAAAAATATATAATAAACGAAAAAAATCGTCATTTATTAGGAGAAATCGTCAAAATGACAATAAAATCGTCTATTCGGGAACTGGAGGGAACATTTATTGCGGTTTTTTTTGGATATACTCACAAAACCGTAGGTAACCGAATTCGGACTCGGATGAAAATGCGGAAATTCTCAACTTCGATTATTTCCTTTCGATTATTTTCTTGAGAGGAAAAAGGTTAATCGAAAAAATAATCAAAAGGAAAAACCCGATACATTTTAACCGTTAACCGAAAGAAATTAACCGATTATAATCGTTTTTTCGGTTATTGTTGCCATCCCTACACTCAAGCCAACCAGCCATCCAAGTCAGATAGCACCCATAATGTGCCTGTTCCATTACGCTTATTGAGTAGTTCTAACTTTGCTAACTAGCTAAATCAACCCAATTTTGAAGAATTATGTTTACTGAAAGTCTCTACGAGCAGATTTTTTCAGAGAAAAATTGACCTTCAGAATCATTTTCGTGTTCCAAAGATGGTACAATATTGAAACCGTGTGCTTTCAAAAGACCAAAGAAGCAGTTTCTGACTGAGTAATATTATAAAAAATAATCATGATTAATAGTCATTAAAAAAATAATCATGATTAATAGTCATTAAAAAAATAATCATGATTAATATTCATTAAAAAATAATCATGATATTAATCAACTAAGCCATTAACAAAATAATCAGAAATAATCATGTAATCAAATAATTTTTTTTTTTAATTTTACCATTATTTTTAATTGCTTGATTATTTTTATTTATTGATTATTTTTAGTTGCGTAATTGTTTTTAATTGTTTGATTATTTTTAATTGTCTGATATTTTTTAATTGGCTGATATTTTTTAATTGTCTGCTTTTTTTAATTTTCTTATTTTTTTTTTAATTTTCTGATTGTTTTCAATTGTTTGATTATTTTTAATTGTCTGATTGTTTTTAATTGTCTGATTGTTTTTAATTGTCTGACTGTTTTTAATTGCTTGATTATTTTTAAATATGCCATTTTTTTCTTTATATGATTTTTAATAATGTTTTCGAGTAAAAAATGTACTCCATGGCGTATTAGTAACATTTTTAAGGCAAGAACAAACTAATTAATCGATTAATTAATTAATCAAGCAATTAAAAAAAATCGAAAAATAATTGAACTTAATCAAATAATTGCATTAATCATGCAATTAAAAATAATTGAAATAAATCAAATAATTGTATTAATCAAGCAATTAAAATTGAAAAATAATTGAAAATAATCAAATATTGAATTAATCACGCAATTAAAAAAAATTGAAAACTAATTAAAATTAATCAAATAATCGTATTAATCATGCAATTAAAAATAATTGAAATAAATCAAATAATTGTATTAATCAAGCAATTAAAATTGAAAAATAATTGAAAATAATCAAATATTGAATTAATCACGCAATTAAAAAAAATTGAAAACTAATTAAAATTAATCAAATAATCGTATTAATCATGCAATTAAAAAAAAGCGAAAAATAATTGAATTTAATCAAATAATGGTATTAATCATTAATCATTAAATTAAAAAGAATTGAAATTAATCAAATAATTAAAATTGAAAAATAATTGAAAATAATCAAATATTTGTATTAATCATGCAATTAAAAAAAATCGAAAAATAATTCATCGTAATCCAAATAATCAATTAAATAATGTACTTTTCTTAATTTAATTAACATTTGATCATTAAAAAGGTGAAAGTAATCACATTTAATCACTAAAGAATTACAAAACCCAAAAATACCTTAATTATTAATCATTAAATAACGGGTCTGCTAGTATCTCATTTTAACCCTGAGCCACTGTATACACTTATTGTACGCTCCAAAAGAAAGGTCGGTAGACTTGACTTGACCATATCATTCCATACATCGTTCGTTGCTCTGCAATACTTACATATTTGTTTTCACTTTCGACCGCATTTGTTTACATTACGTAAGACCCGAAAAACGAGTATGCATAAAATTTGGATAAATACATTTTTTAATAAATTTCACCTCATACTCATGTGCGGTATACATATACGAGTATGTATATAAGCACATATTTGCGATCAACAAACGTGCGAAGTAAATCAAACTCAAACATACTATGTATATGAAAAACCACAAACACCTATAAAATGCATATTGTGCTATGTATTTATATGTACGTTTGTGTGTATGTGCCTATATATGAATATTAATAAGTGTACTATTTTTTATTATAACACGGCATGGCATGACATGGCAAATTTTTATGGAGAATGGCAAATATGAAGGCAAGCAAGTGGGGACGGACGCAGAAGTAGGAGAGGGGGAGAAATTAAAAATTGCTTTGCAAATGGTCTTGCAAATGGTTGTTTTTTTTTTGCTAAATATTTAGGGTGCTGCTGGGGTCTGTTAGTTGGAACTGGGGTGTTGTTGGCGAATGCATGAATGAATGACTGAGTGAAAGAAATGTGCCACACATTCTTTTGACGCAAATCAGAAATTTTTCAAATTGTTGGTTACTTCTTGCCTGTCACACTTCCCCTTTTGCACATAATAAATATTCATTTTGTGTACTTATAAAAAATATCGCATGTGTTCATACTATTTTCATAGGTAATTGATTAAGAATTAGGCCAGGCCCGTAGCCAGCTTTTCATTTCAAGGGGGGGCTGAAGTAAAAAAATATATAAACTTACCACAATTGTGGTATGGGCTGCCTATGTCTGGTCTAGACCTAGCGTACGCCCTGTAGGGAAAATCTCTAGTTCCGAACTAGGTCGCTTCTAGTGCATTTTTCGACACTACTAGTGCGAGCTAAATCTCTTTTGCATGTTATCAACTGGCGAATTTAACACGGCGATGTCCTAGGCGGTGTCAATTGTCACCCTCTGCACTACATTTTCGATAGTTCCGAACTAGTGCTAAATTCTACAGTTTACACTAGTTCGTTTATTGGCACAATTTCGATAGTTCTGAGCTACAACTACCTACAAATTCTACAGTTTTACATCTGCCGCTTAAGTGCAGCCTTTGACACACTTCATGCAAGTGGCGCGATGGTCGACTGGCTAACGCATGTGCCTTTCAATCTGAGGGGCGCGGGTTCGAATCCTATCGGTGTCAAGGTGGATGATAATTTTTTTTTTAACTAATATTTTTTATTTATTTATTTAATAAAAATTTACAATAATATTTAAAAAGTAATAAAATAAAAAAAATTAAAAATAAGCCTGAGGGATCGGAAAAGCATAATTAGGGGAACATTTCATTTCATACAAGTTAAGATGCAAATAGAAAACTCTTTATATAAAACGCTTCACTAAACATCTGGGAATTGCAAAAATATACAAAGCCGATGGAAATTGAACGTACGAAAAATTTTCATAGAATTTTTGTCACTTTGAAATTGCATACAAATCAAAGTGTGTCTTATAATGGTCACTCAATTCACTCCTCCTGAACTGGTGAGGGTCTAACTACAATTGATCTAGTTCCCTTTTGACACCTTTGCGCTGGTTCGGAACTAGAAATTTTGCTCACTAGTTATTGAGTTCCCTGCAGGGCGTGTTCAGTCGCTTTCGTGTTTGTGTAATATTTTTCGCAGTAGCAGAATTATCGCTCAAACACTAGTGTTTGGCAGTGTTGTCATCGCCAAATTTTAAAGCGAAGTGAAGCGGCTGAAAAATCGAAGTGATTCGAAGTAAATCGAAGTGAAGCGCGGCGGTCGTACATTATGTACATATCTGTGCCCGCAAATTAAAGTAGCCTAACTCAAAATATGGTGAACGGAGAAAACTCAATTTTTTGTCAAAATTCAAACCATTGGACCAATTCGGGTTTTTAAAAGGGGAAATAATGGATTTGTAGTGTTAGAGAAGGAATAGTTGTGAACCAGAAATCTTAAAGCAAGGTTAATTACAAAAAATTGTCTTTTATAACTTAAGTGCTTTTATTGGATGCAATTTTTACGAAAAGCAGAATTAACTCGAGTTAAGTTCTTTTATTGTGTCGAATTCTTCCCAATAAGGTTTTTATTTCCATTTAACTCGAGTTAAGTGTTTTTAAGCGTAGACCTACGTTCGAGTCGAAAACGACCCGAAACGATAATTTAAGTGGATATAACTAACTAAGTAGTGGAATTAGAAGTCTTAAGAGTTTTTGACTTTTAATTTTTGTTTGAAATGAATGAAATAAAATAAAAATCGTTTCGCTAATCATTGTTGTTTGTGCCTGAAAAAAATAATCCATAATCCTACGCCGCGGATCGTTTTCAACCCGAACTGAATTTACGTTTTATTTTACCGAATACTGAAAAGGCATGGTACTAGGGAAAGTTTAAAGTTTATTTATTGCCCAAAATTTAGTTAGAATACAAATATTCTTGGGAGGATTACATGTGAGTTTACTTATTCCTAACAAACACTAGGTTTTTATCTAGGATTTTTAAAATTATATAATATATTATTTATAAATGCCTTTATATAAGGTACGTATAAATGAACTTAACTATGTAATAATATTTTTACTCATTTACATTTCTTCAAAAAGGGCAAAAGAAGAATAGCATTTGAATACTTAATACTAATATATACAAACTATTGACTAGAAGGTTTAATTTGCCTATTTATCAATATATTGAACGTCGTTATAAACCAAGTTGTTAACTATATCAAAAGAGTTGTTTCTTCTGTGGTAGAACATTAACTTTCTATTATTATAAAGCATATTGTTTCTATTTAGGCTACTTATGTATATGGGTGACAAATATCGCTCATTTAAAGGAAATTCTATACTATATTGCATGTTAAAATAAGATGTAATTCGTTCGTTTTCTAGAAGCGACATTTTTTCTAAGTATCGTAAAGCGTTATCCATAAGAAACTTATCAATACGCTTGATTTTACATTTTTTGTAAATTACGTTGTTGGAAATCCGTTTCCTAAATGTATTCCCACCACGAAAGGGTTGACGACTCAACCCGGTACAAATTCTCAAAATATATCTTTCAAATACCCTTAATCTTTCCATTTGAGCAGAAGAAATATTGAACCAAACAGGAAAAGCATAGGCCAATATAGGTCTTATTATTTGCTTATAAATATTAATTTTTATATTAGATTTTAAGTCTTTTGCCCGCTTAAAAAGCCTCATATAAGAAAAAAACGTATTTTTTGCCTTTTTAATTACATGATCCAGATGTGTCTTGAAACTAAATTTACCATGTAGGATCACTCCCAAATATTTTATCTGTTCCCTATATGGAATTCGTTTTTGATTAAATTTGATGTTTGGGACAAAGGTCCTTGCATTAGGAAATAGATATTTGTGCAGGCCTTTAATTGCTGTACACTCACATTTTGGAATATTCACTTTTAATTTCCACATATTAAAGTATTTGGATAGCGTATCTAAAAAGGTGTTTACCATATTATTAGCTTTACTTGCTTTCTGGTTAGAAGTCAAGATCATAATGTCATCAGCATAGGTAAGCACCAACATATTTGAAATTTCTGTTGGAGGATCAGGCAGATCTGCCAGAAATATATTAAACAGAATTGGTCCTAGTATGGACCCTTGTGGGACTCCAGCCCCAATGTCCTTAATCATGGAATAATTATTACCATTACTAACAAAAAAGCTTCTATTGCTCAAGTAGTTATATAGTATGCGACATAAATTTGTGTCAAATTTGAACACCTTATACATTTTATAAATAATACCTTCTTGCCATGCCGTGTCAAAGGCTTTTTCTAAGTCGAGACTGACTGCTATTGTAGCCCAACGACGATTTAAATTGCGACAAACAAAATCGGAAAGTAGTGTTAGGGCATGGTTTGTCGAGTGAAAGCTGCGAAACCCGAATTGAGTATCTTTAATAATATTGTTGTCTGTCGTATGCTTTTTAATTTTCCTCAGTAGGAGTTTTTCAAAAAGTTTGCCTACATTTGGCAGCAATGAAATTGGGCGATAGCCATTAATTGAGTTTGGCTTATATCCCGGCTTTGGGATTGCTACAATTTTGGCACATTTCCAAATTTCTGGAAAATAGCCTATATTATATGATTGATTGAAGATAATGGCCAAGAACCGCCAGAAAAATGGGTAAGTTTTTCGTAGAAGAAAATTTGACATGTTATCTTCCCCTGCGCTTTTCTTATTGTTGGTTAGCATGAGAATAGATTCGATTTCATTAGCGTTTGTAAATTCTTTGTATTTGGCTATAGAGTCCTCACTGCTACTTCTAGGAGCAGTTAGACTGTTTACCTGTTCAAGATTTACTTCACCATCAGCTGTGAAGTCCGCGTTAAATCTGATTATCGGTAACCATTGGTTATCGAGGCCAGAAATGGATTGCATAACATGTTCAGAGAATTCTTGGTTACCGAGATTTATATTTTGTAAATGTACTTTCTCAAAGTTGGAAGCTAACGCATTGACTTTGTCAATTTCGCTTTGCATAATTATTGTACCGTCTGGTTGCGGAAGACCTCCTTCAAAATTTATGTTATCTGAACTTTCAACTGCTAGTTCAGGCAGGTTGAGTTTTTGATTTAGCCCGCACAAGTTTTTAATTTTTTTGTATGTTTTATTATTCATGCGAATCTTGGCAAAGTATTTAGCCCAATAGTCATCTTCAAATAATCGAATGCGATCATCTATTATCTTACTTAAGTTTCGAATTGTGGCTAAAATTATTGGTTTTCTTCTAGGATCTGAACACCTGAATGCAGCTCGGCGTAGTCTTCTCTTTTCTTTAATCAAGTCAAGAATGAATGTGGGTAAGATAATAAGTCCTTTATTGCGTATTTCAATTTTCGGAATCGCGTTTGACTCCATGGCTGAATTCCATGCCATGTTCATATTAGCAATGCAATTATCTATTTCAGAAACTGATGCGTTACGATTGGTAGGGAGATAATGGTCTTTTATTCGCGTGTAGAGCTCATGGTTAAAAAGACTAACATTCATTTTTTCGTAATCCAATACTTTACGAGGTGGTCTCCTTAATATATCCTCACTTGATCTGTCTATGCAGAGCTCAACCGCATTGTGGTCAGACTCAAACAGAATTGTTCGTAGTTTATCTTGTAATTCTGTCGTATTTTCAAAGCTAATGGGTACAAAAGGCGAAACCAAAAACAAGTCTATGAATGATTTGCTTTCACCTAATACTCTAGTGGGATCTTTTGTAGGTATAATTTGAAGAAGGGGACAATCTAACAGCCAGTTATAAAGAACTCTACCATTATTATTAATTTGCGAGTCACCCCAACTGGGATGTCTAGCATTCAAATCACCACCCATTATAATTTCATTTGTATTTTTACTAAGCACTCTTAATAATTTACTTAGGTCGCTATCGCATAGTTTCTCTGTTTTATTTAGTCTATTGTACATTGCTGCAAGCGCAATACGACTGCCATCTGACATTAACAGTTCTATTGCAGTGGCCTCCAAGAATGTAGTATTTTCTATCTCTATTATATTATATTGGAAATTTTCTCTAATAAATATTCCAGTAGCTTGGCTCTTTTTGTTGTTGTTGTTTTGTGCGTTTTTTACCTGCGGTATATAATTGTAGCTTTTAAATGATATGTTGTGCTTTTGGTTGAGGCGAAGCTCTGCTGCCAGCACAACGTCGGGTTTATGTTTTTGTAGAAATATGTTAAAGTGGTGTCTCTTATGATTAGATACTAAAGAGTTGACGTTAACAAATATGCATTTTAATTTATTTCTATTCATTATCATTGATATTTAATCTTAAGTTTATAAATAGTTCAAAAAGAGCAGAAGCTTTTTGCTCATCATCGTGTAATTGGTTATAGTTTATTGAGAATTCACTGATTTTTTGCATGCACTTTGTAAAGCAGCTACCAAACAAACGCAAGCATTCACTATTTAGAGAGTTGTAGTGGTTTATCGAGTTTTTTTGAGAGTTCGAGATACCATAACGTGAGGGTGATTTTGCCCTGCTAGTAGTAATTCCAGCTGAGGAAGATTTTTGATTACTCTTAACTGCAGATGCGTAAGAGACTGAACTGGTACGAAGTGACTCATTGTTGCAATGACTTATTAAAGGAGAGGTTTTGGCTCTATGCTTTTCTTGTTTACGCTCTTCCATTTTTTTAATTATATTCGCTCTAATCGGACAGACATTGGAATTTGACGAGTGCCCTTCAGAGTTGCAATTTGCACATCTTAAAGGGATGCCAATACGCCTGATAACTTTACCTGTTGCTTGATCTGTGTAAGCATATTCAATATTATTATTTTCTTTACTAGGTATGTCGCATTTCCCTGGATCATGCGATTGTGCGCACTTCACGCACCTATAAGGCATATAGCAGTTACTTGCTACATGCGAGTAACGCTGACAATTTCTACATTGTTTCGGAGTACGTGGATTAAGTTTTTCCAGACTTATTTTACAATTTAGTATATACCTAATTTTATAAAATTCAGCTAAATCTGATTTATTGCTTAATTGTATAAGCCATTGATTTTTCTTAAATTTAGTAAGCTTTATAACTTCAATATTCAATTTAAGCTCAGTTATATATTCTAGGATTTCATTTTGTTCATAGCTTTCACATAGTTTTTTAATTATAATAGATATTGGTTTCTCTTCGTTAGGAGTATATGTATAAAATTTTACTTTATCATTGATTAAGAACTTCTTAATTTTTTTGTAATCATCATATACGAAAGAAATTATATGCGTTGTATTATTATTTATAATATTGTATACAAAATTTTTATGACCTAAGACATCAGTGAGTTTCTTAGTGGTTTCCTTTTGAGACAGGTTGTAACAAACAAAAATAGGTTGCCGATTTTTCAATTTAATTTGCTTTCCTTGATTAGTGGCCTTTCGGCTTGAGATACTTGGGGATTTATTACTGTGGCGGAATGTTGTTGACTGTTTGGTGGCAGCTCTAGATGACCTTCCAATGTTGAGGTTGTTGGTAGTTTTATTATTATTTGAAACTTGCTCAGTTTCATTGCTGTATGGAGTTACAATTTCCATTACATCAGCTGGAGCATTGCTTTTAGCTGTGATGGAGATTGTATCATAGTTGGTTGTTAGCTCATTGCTAATGACTTGCCCATGCACCTCGGGCGGTGGGATAATTTGGGCTGTACTACTGCTGAGATGGACCATTTCGGTTCTCAGTGTAAGGTTCTCTTCGCGCAGAGATCTGAGTTGTTGTTCGTAGATAATTGATTGAATTTCTTTGTCTGTTTGCATTTGAGCTAACGCTTGTTTTAACTCTTGCATTTGATTAAGTAATAATTGAATTGAGATTATGTCTTGACTCTCATGAGTTGAGGTGCTCGAATCACCTGACTCTGAATTTCCCGTTTTTTTACGTTTGGCATTTTTTTTTGATTTATCTTTCTCATTATCTAAACTCTCGCGAGTATCGCAAGTATTCTCGGTTAGATCACTGAGAGTGTGTGTGTTATTTGTCAAATTTAGCACGTGTTGCGATTGAATATCCGTACATGCTGCAAACGTAATTTCGCTGTGGTCTTTTCTATTATCTTTATCACCCATTTTCAAAACGACTGAATTTCATTTTGATTTAAAGACCTGATTTAGTATTTATTTTTCAATGCCACTACGAGAGTGTATGCAACTGAACTACAAGTCGTAAAGGTACACACTTGTTCCGATTTTTTGGCTGTACAATACGCGTCCGCTCGCTATCGACTCTAAACAATGACTGGGTACTAGGGAAATCACCACAAGAAGCTTGGTTTATCCAGAATTGATTAATGAAGATTCCCAGGCGAGAGGTTCAAAGCTATAACAGCTGGAACCGCCGAAAAAGGGGCGCGGTAGCACTACTGTTTGATAGAAAATAGCTGGTAATTGTGATGGAATCGACATATAGAGTCATGTGCAAAATACATATGTTTATAAACCCAGTGATGAATCTTTATATTCGTTTGTTTTTTTTTTTTTCGTTCAATTAAGGCATGTCTACAGCACACTCCATATGCGTATGACCATGAACCAAAAACTTGTGGTAAATTTTGTCAATGTTAGTATCACCTTGCATGAAGATTTAAAACATAGTACTAATAAAAGAGTTTTGGTTTTGGCCAGGACAGCAATCGCTATAAAAAACGACATATTTAATATTGAATGGTAAACTATTTAAGTGTTTGAATAAGCACGATGCTATTCCATTGCCACCACAATTTGCAAGGGTCTCATGCCACATATAACACGTAGGTTGTCCGGAAACACAGTCATGTACAGTTAAATAAAAAGTGTATAAAGCGTTTATAAAAATATTCAGAAGATCGCAAAAAGGTGTAGGAAGGCATATGCTAATCAGCACTATCTGACCCCGTGTCCGAATGACTATCGTTAAAAAATGAGTCCTTAATTGAGTCGTCGCTACTATAATCCATATTCAGAAAGTCTTCTTCCTCCATGTTACCAGGATCCATACCTTGTAAAAGGCTACACGATTAAAGTTTAATAACAATAATAACTAGCCGAAGGCCTGAGTTGTCAGTGCTATATAAAAAATATCTGTTAGTTTCTAGCTTTTAAGCTTAACTATCAATATTAATAAATAAAAAAAAATAACAATAATAATACACTGGCGATATTAAAACTCTAACGAGTTTTATTGCCGAGCTTCTCTCCCAATTCGAGGTGTGCTTCTCAACTATTGTTTTTCCTACAATTTGTGTGGACCTACAGTTTTATGCGAGCTCCCAACGGCGAATGCTTTTATGTGAGAAGCCTTTTCATGGCAGAAATACACTCGGAGGGTATGCCGCCGACTACAGAGAGGTGACCGCTATTTATAAAAACCCAATAATTGGGGTTTAATCAATTAGAAAAATTTTTTGTGGTGTTTGTCTGGACTGGGTTAGAACCCGAGACCTCTGGTATAGCAGGCGAGCAGTCTACGCACTGCACCTCAGCGGCCACATTAAAGTTTAATTGATGAAAAAAGGTGTTTTATGTATACAGTATATAATAATTAATTGAATTTCTATATATATTATGATGAAAAATCTCTTATCTCAGTTTATCGTATCCACTTGCTTCCAACAAAAAAACCTAACTGAAGATAATAACGCATGAAATGAGAAAAATATTCTAACAAAAAAACCTAACTCGAGATAAATTGTGTAAAACTAAAAAAAAAATCACTTAAAATAACCTATTTCGAGTTAGGCTATGAAAACAAAATTGACAAAAAAAAATTATAATTCCTAACTCAAGTTAGGTTTTTTTAATAAACTGAAAACGCAAATAAATACGTCCATGAAGTACCCACATAACTCTAGTTAGGATGTTTTAATAAAACGATTTTTCATACAATACTAGACTTAAGAGATTTGCTAGAAGATAAGTTGTTTTAACTGGTGCAAAATGTTTCTATCTGAGTTAGGATAATTTTTATATCTTAATAACTTTTTAAATATTACTCCAATTTAAATGGGGATAAGACAGATCGATGGGTTTTCCTCCAAAGATTAACACTATAACAATAACTCAATTTCGCATTATCTCGAGTTAGGCTACTTTAATTTGCGGGCACAGATATGTATATATGAATGCAGCATATTCAATTGTTTATATTGTTTCATGTATATAAATACGAGATCTTTTTATTCCTGGGCCCGCACTCTGTAGTTCTATTCTAAAGTGAAATTAAATTCGAAAGCACATTCGTAAACTGTAGAATATAGTTTATATGGAATATGGAATTTTCTTTCGAATCGAACTACAGTGTGTTTAGCACAACATTTAGAAAAAATGAAAAACGAACAGAAAATCAAGAAACGGAAAAATGGTAGAAATTAGCAAATAGTCATTTGAATGCTATTTTTTGGCTGTTAAGGGTTATTTTTTTTTTCTAAAAAAAAAAAAAACAAAACATTTCATATTCATTATTTCTATTTTGAAAATTCAAAAGAAATAAAATGATATACATTAATTCATATGTGTGTGTGTATTCTTTGTTTATCTACATTTATATTAGCGATTTCGCGCAACTACGTAAAATGAACAATAAAGAGTAAAAAATATCATTTGAAATAAGCAGAAAAAAGTCGATTCCCAGAATATTTTGCACAAAATCAGTGTTATAAATCAAAGCAAAAAAGTAAGTGGAAATTGTCAAAGTGTTAATTGCAGCAAGCATCTGGAATTTCACTTTGCTTTAAATGAATTGTGCACGAGCTATTATTTGCCAATGTTTTTTTTTTTGCTTCGAACTCCGCTCCGGGGCCCTGTGTCAAACTTTTAAAAAAAGCGATAAAACCCTAGAGATAAGAGGAGCTTTTAAAAAATCGATTATTCATCTCAATGAGGGATGCCATATCTTATTATTCTATAAACATTTACCTCTTGCATAATTGCATATGCAACTTTTATTAGTATTTCGCTAGCTTAGAGTGCAAACTGTGTAAGTCCACTTTCATGAAAAAGTGTATTTTTATGTAGAACGCTAAAAAAATCAATTGCGCATCACACTAAACAAGTCTGTGATACTTGTCATATTTCTACTCGTTTTTATTCAGTCATACGCAAATTGTGTAAGTCCAAAAAGCGAAGAAAATTGTGTAGGTCCAAAACATTTACATGAACAGAAATTTTTTTTTTCGTTTCAAAATTTTTTTTATTTTTTGTTTTTTGTCTCTCCTACAAAGTTTGAAAAAAAGGAGTTACACAATTTGCACTCTAAGATAGCGATTTGTAAGAAAAAATTATAAGAGTAAGTTAATTCTGATTGATCAAAATCGAAGTGATTTGGGGAAAGAGGAAGTGTCGAAGTGACGGGCATAAAAGTGAAGTGAAATACTTCGATCGAAGTGAAAATGACATCACTGGTGTTTGGTATTTTATTGCGTCTTTCGCAATTGAGCATCACTGATCTAAAATACTCACTACATAAATTTAATGTAAATGTTTTATTTGGCGCGTGCCATATTTTTTTGTATTTCTTAACGCTGACGAAACGGCGACAGTCAGTCACCGTCCAGTGTAGTTGCGTACGACTGTTATAGGTTTGAGCTGAGTTGTGTATAAGAGTTTCAAAAGATTCAGTCAGTGATAAATCTTTTTTATTTGCGATTTATTTAAAAAATTTCCTTATTTCGGGGGGGGGCTTCAGCCCTCTAGCCCCCCCCTGGCTACGTGCCTGAATTAGGCTAAATTGGCAAAAGTGTGTGTGTGTTTTTGTTTAACTTTGTTTTTGTGTGTTTTAATGAAATTTTATTGATTTTTATGAAGCGGAAAAGTTAAAGGTGAAAGTGAAAGAGAAAGTGAAGTATAAGTGGAGCAACAAAACAAAAAACAAAGCACGTGACAAAAGAAAGTGTGAAAAGAAATTATACAATGTTGGCAATAAGCAACTAAAAGTGAATGAGTGTGCAGAAGAAACTGAAATAAAATTAGTTAGTTGAACGAAAAGCTAATCTGCAAAAGAGTCGACTGTTTATATGCAATACTAACTATATGTATAATATACATACATGTACATATAAAAGGTACATACACACATTTTGCGTATTTATAGAAATTCCAATCAAAATTTTTGCAAAAAAGCTATGACATCATGAAAATAAATAGGAAAATAATTTTATTGAATTTTCTGTTTCGAATTTTTAGTAACTTGCGTGACTTATACTTTATTTATAACTAGCAAATACCCGTCCTGCTTCGCAATGACGAATAAGGTTTTCCCATTTACCTTTACCTTTATCTTTATCTTTACCATTATCTTTGCCTTTACATTTACCTTTACCATTACCTTTATCTTTACCTTTATCTTTATCTCTTATCTTTATCTTTATCTTTATCTTTATCTTTATCTTTATCTTTATCTTTATCTTTATCTTTATCTTTATCTTTATCTTTATCTTTATCTTTATCTTTATCTTTATCTTTATCTTTATCTTTATCTTTATCTTTATCTTTATCATTATCTTTATCTTTATCTTTATCTTTATCTTTATCTTTATCTTTATCTTTATCTTTATCTTTATCTTTATCTTTATCTTTATCTTTATCTTTATCTTTATCTTTATCTTTATCTTTATCTTTATCTTTATCTTTATCTTTATCTTTATCTTTATCTTTATCTTTATCTTTATCTTTATCTTTATCTTTATCTTTATCTTTATCTTTATCTTTGTCTTTATCTTTACCTTTACCATTATCTTTACCTTTACCATTATCTTTACCTTTACATTTACCTTTACCATTACCTTTATCTTTACCTTTACCTTTATCTTTACATTAACGAGACCATCAATCAATATCTCGGCCCACTATTTGAGCCATTTCTGGGAAATCGGCTTAGAAATCACGTTGAAAACAGCTGTAGGTTGAAGCCCTGCTCACCGCCTTTCATTTGCTACCAATATCGCTCGTAAGTATTCAGGAGTCATTCCGGTCCATGCTTTGACCCATATCTTGGAAAGCACTATTTAAAGAGCTTTTTGTTGAAGTCCTCCTCAGCACCTTTCATTTGATACCAATATTGCTCAAAGACTTGCTGGGTTACTCTGGGTCCACATTTGGGCCTATATTTCCGGAAGTTGCGACTTTTTCGAAATTCTATATACCCCTTTATGTTTATTAGATACGAACTTTCAAATTTGGAAACTTGAATCAAAGCGTTCTCTAACAAAACGGGACATATGTCTTTCTCAAAACGAGAAAATTATAATTCTTGAATCGATATCTAATACAATTCTCTAATGCGATTCTAATGAGATAGACATAGAGATCTGGCTCTTTCTCTTATCAGTTTCCAATTGGATTCTAGTGAAGTTTTCTACCTTCGCTCTCGATTATAGAATAGAGAGAGAGAGAGAATTAAACTATTTATGTATCTAATGGAGTCTCCACTAGATACTCTAATGCTAGAGACACACATCGTAGTATAGTAGAAATATTGAGTTCTATACCACATATGTGTCATTCTCATATTGTAGTTTAATTGAAAATTTTCATAGTAAAGCCAAATCATAGTATTGATATTATAATATTTCTACCACATGTGTGTCTGAGCCATTACGCTAGAGATCGGGTTTCTTGGGATATTATATTAGAAATGCTGTACCTTTGTCTGTAGCACTTGTCTGTTAGCACTCCTTCAGCGTAAATTAAATTCACTGCAAATATTTAGTGAATATCGAATTGCATATCGAACGATTGCGCTGTCTCGGCAGACTATTTCCAAGTAGTTCCAAAAGTTTCTAGACGGAAAATTTCACCGTATAGGATTAGCTTTGAGTAGATTAACCAAACTCTTATGCTGATAACGTGACTGTTACTCTGGTTAATGCTTAAATTCACAAAGATGCACAATTAACACGACCTATAAAGAGACTCCAATGAATTGTGCTATATTTTTCTTAAAATAAATTTCCAAATGGAAAGTCTAACATATTTAGTAAGGTCGTTTGCTTGTTGAAAAAAACTTGCTTTTGGAAGTACGATGCGGGAACTGACCTTGTGCTGTTTTTCAAGAAGCGATCCTGCATGAAGAGACGACAGAGCATGTTCGCTGCTCCTGTGCTGTTTTTTCCAGGTTAAGGCTTCGGCTAATAGAGGAAGTCGTATTCAGTGATCTCGAATCGGTATCCAAAATAGCGGTAAGGGTAATACTACGGACTCACTCAGTCTACATATATGACGCCATTAACTGCCAGCCAGTCTAACCTAAACTAACCTCAGTTGATCTATGATCTAACGCAGAATAGCCATAACATTTGGATATGGGTATCTGGTTATGGCGTCTTTGGTTATACTTACTTAAATGAGTGCTTATGTACTTTTATAATATTGCTTAGAAGGAAGTGATTCCTTCAAAGGTTGACTGGCTTGGGGTTGCGAAAAAGCGAGTTCGCAGTACAAGCCAAGCGGTTGCTTTTCCTTTATTTAAATGTTGTTTATATGTACCTACCTTTTTATATATTTTTGTAATTTTTAATATCTTTTTTTTTAATTTCTTTCGTCTTCCTCTTTTTTAAATATTTTTTATACCTACTTTTTTGTAATTTTTTTTTAATTTTTAATATTTTTTTTTAACTTTATTTTTATTTAAAGCAATTTATCAAAAACTGCTTAGTTTCGCAATTTTTTCGCTTAGCTTTGCAGTTTTTTCTGTAGGTTTTGTATTACTGTTTTTTCATTCGTTTTTAGCCGCTTCTTTTAGTTTTCACATTTTTTTAACACTATTTATTCACAATATCTGGTTTCGCTTTTTAGAATTTCATAATTTTTTTGGTTTTGTTTTTTATTTTCCTTTTTCCTTTTTTACTGTTTTTCTTTTTTTTTATTTTCCTTTTTTACTTGTTTTTTTTTTTTTAATTTTCGTTTTATTGCACCAGCTCATTTCACCGACTTTAGTCGCCCACCAAAAAAAAAAATTTTTTTTTTAATTTTTGGTTACTCAAATAGCAGATAAGAAATCAGAAAAAGAAAACAAAAAATAAGGCGTACCTATATATGAACCCGAGCGTTTTATTATAAAATTTCGAAAATTTCATTTTATTTTATTTTACACTGGCTTCTGTCTTACCCAAGGTCTGTTCGCTTGTTGCTGCTTGGTTAGTGGGTACATTCACAACGTTTCCGACTTCCTGTGGTTGAATCGTACATATTACCTAGAGATATTGCTCAATGCAAACAATATTCTTTGTTTTCATATGCAGACGAATGTAGGTACATACATAAGTAGTTAAGGTAATTTGATTTATGGTTTATGATATATGAATGTATGTTTGTGTGTAGAAAATTTTAGAAAAGAATATATTTTTACATGCTTCGGTGTATTTACATACAATGTATGTATTCCTAACCGCAAGTTGTCTAAAATAGTTGTGCAATTACTAAGTACATAAGTACATACATATATGATATGTACGTATGTTTCAATGCACATATGTAGTACATACATAGTAAGTATTTAAACAAATATCGTGTTGTTTAAATATTTTCACAGGGCTCAGCACTTTTGCGCTATCATCTATCATCATTCAACGTCTTTATCCAACGCCAGCGCCAACAACTTTGTTGGTATTTTTTTAACATTCGTGTTAATCATATGTACATACATATATCGCTAGCTTAGAGTGCAAATTGTGTAAGTCCTTTTTTCAAACTTTGTAGGAGAGACAAAAAACAAAAAATAAAAAAAATTTCGAAATGAAAAAAAAATTTCTGTTCATGTAAAATTTTGGACTTACACAATTTTCTTCGTTTTTTGGACTTACACAATTTGCGTATCACTGAATAACAACGAGTAGAAATATGACAATTATCACAGACTTGTTTAGCGTGGCGCGTATTTGATTTTTCTAGCGTTCTACATAAAAATACACTTTTTCATACAAATGGACTTACACAGTTTGCACTCTAAGCTAGCGATATGTATACTACATATATCAACCACGATTTTTATAGCACTGCATTTCCTTATCAGAGCTCTTAAGCAGTGATAGTGCTGATGACTAACGTTTAGTTACGTTTCTTCTTGAGATATTAGTTAGCATTATTGTGACTTTTAAATAACAATTAGCGATGATCACTTTGAAAATAATAAAAAAAAAACTAATCATATTCTTATTCAATGGAATAATAAAAAGTAGTAATCACAAAATAATCTAATGATTAATTACCAATCATCAATCTCCAGTCATCAAACAGCAATTATCAATCAATTATTAATTAATTCATTCTTTATCAATTATAAATCAATTAGCATTCAACATCAATTATTAATCAATTAGCATTCAACAGTCATTGATCATCAATTATCAATTGTCATTCATCAATCGAAAATCAATTGAATATCAATCATCAACCAACAATCATCAATCGTAAGTCAATCACCATTCAATAATTGTTCAACAAACATTAATCATCAATTATCAACCATTTCTTAGTTATTATTCAA
Organism: Urophora cardui; assembly: GCA_960531455.1. Classification (NCBI taxonomy): domain Eukaryota; kingdom Metazoa; phylum Arthropoda; class Insecta; order Diptera; family Tephritidae; genus Urophora; species Urophora cardui. The sequence continues at coordinate 129,493,784 of OY482672.1, forward strand.
CAATCAAAAATCCATCATAAATCGCCAATCATAGATCAATCAGCATTTAACAATCAATAATCATTCAACAATCAATAATCATTCAACAATCAGTAATCTTCAAGTTTTAATCAGAGATATTAATCGACAAATTTTAGCTGTCAATCGCCAATCATAAATCAATCAGCATTTAACAATCAATAATTAGACAATCAATAATCATTTAACCGTCATTAATCTTCACTAATTAATCATAAATATCAATCGACAACTTTTAACTGTCAATCGCCGATCATCAATTATCAGCAATGATTGCTTGTTTGATTATTTCTGATTACTACAATTATAAGCAATCAGCGATCATCAATCATGAACCATAACTCAATGTTTATCATCAATCAATGAGAAATAATGAAATCACATTGAAGATTATCAATTATTTCATTCATTATTTTGTATTATTTATGATTACTGCTCTTCTAATGACAAATAATCATGATTGCTTGTTTGAGTACTACTGATTGCTACACTTATAATCAAGCAGCAATTATCAGTCATCAACCATAATTGAATATTTATCATCAATGAATGAAAAATAATTAAATCACATTGAAGATTATCAATTATTTCGTTGATTGTTTATATTTCTATAAAAAATAATCATGTTTGCTTGTTTGATTATTTCTGATTACTACAATTATAAGCAATCAGCAATCATTAATCAACCATAACTCAATGTTTATCATCAATCAAAGAAAAATAATTATATTACATTGAAGATTATCAATTAATTCATTGATTATTTTCTATTATTTATGATTACTACACATATAATGACAAATAATCATGATTGTTTGTTTGATTATTACTGATTGCTACAATTATAATCAATCAGCAATCACCAATCATCAACATCAATTCAATATTTATCATCAGCCAATGAGAAATAATTAAATCACATTGAAGATTATTAATTATTTCATTCATTATTTATGATTATTACTCTTTTAATGACAAATAATCATGTTTGCTTGTTTGATTATTTCTGCTTATAATTGATAACTAAATGGTTCCCCGGCTAAAAACGCTAAATGAATTGTTTCATAATCATTTCGTTTAGAAATTATATTCGCTAAAGTTAACAGCGCTGCCTTTTTTTCTAATGCACTTTTATTTATAGCTATGTACACAAGCATGTACTTAGTAATGGCATATGTACATAATATGTATACATAAATGTATAAACATATAAAATAATGAAAATAAATTTTTTTATGACTTCGCACCTTAATTTACTTACGTTGAGGGGTTTACTAAACACTAGGTACTTGAATTATTGCGTTGTTTATTGGTGTATCGTATAACGTACATACTCGTATAAAAATTCATATATAAAGGCCTTGGCTGCGTTGTCCCACACTTTTTGCTTTCCCATTCGCATTAACACTTCTTTTTAGCAAAAAAAAACCACATTGGAACTGTTTACTTGAGTTACGAGTAACACTAATTACTTAAAAGTATGAAATTTTGTGTTTTATAATTTACTTAAAATATTTTTGTGAGAATTTGTATTTATTTTTTTTTTTCATTCTCAAGTTTTTTTTCTACGAGTAATTATTTTTACCGTTTCTAATTTTGAGTTTTTTTTTGCATTTATTTTGTTCAGTGTTTGTTTAGTCTATTTGCAGAACACATGTTTTTATATTTTTTGGCGAACAAATGAGATAGCAAAGAAATTTGTTGTTTTATAGCGGCGCTGATATATGAAGTTATTCGCTTTATGAATGTTCTAGAAAAGAATAGACTTCAAAAGAGTTTTAATTAAGAGTTTTCTCAGTGAAGAATCTTCAGACGAGATTTTGGTTCAGATAAGACATGCTATATGAGTTTTTGTGAAGAGAACTGGCGTCGTTTAGCGGTTATGATCTGAAATAACACCTTGTCCAGATAATCTCCTCTCAAACAAACTCTCATCTAGAAGGTATGATGTGCAACAAATTCTGGTCTAGAGGGTTTGTTTTAGAGTAGATTATTTGGACAAGGTTTTATTTCAGATCATAACCCCTAAGCTATGTTTTGGTTCAAATAAAAAAACTGTGTATGCAATTGTGTTCAGAGAACCATCTTTATACGAGGTTTTAGTTAAAAATAGACAACTATGGATGGTTTTGGTTTAGAGAGGAAAGAGACACTACATATATGTTATAGAAATTTTTGTCCAGAAGTAAACTTTAAAATTAGGTTGTGTTTAGAGAGAGCCCTTTAGACGAGGTTTTGGTTCATGGGGTATTATAATATAATATAATACAATGGCGCTATTATAACTCTGACGACTTTTATGGCCGAGCTTCTCTCCCAATTCGAGGTGTGCTCCTTTTCACTTTTCCTACTAATTGGTTGGACCTACAGTTTTATGCCGGCTTCGAACGGCGAATGCATTTTTTGTGAGAAGCTTTTTCATGGCAGAAATACTCTCTGAGGGTATGCCGCCCCACTGCCGAGAGGTGACCGCTGCTCTTAAAAAACCCAATAATTGGATTTTTACTAATTAGAAAAATTTTTTGGTGGTTTGCTCGGACCGTGGTTTGAACCCGAGACCTCTGGCATAGCAGGCGAGCACTCCGCCCACTGCACCACAGCGGCCACATGGGTATTAATGTTAGTTAGAAGTAAAGACTGGATGGTTTTGGTTTAGAGAGTACATTTTAAATAAGTTTTGGTGCAGAAGTGATCTTTCAGATTAGGGTTTGTTTAGAGAGAGCCCTTTAAACGAAGTTTATTCCTTAGTGAAAATATTATTTCAAATCAGAACTGCTCGTGGAGTTGTGCGTATAATGTTTTCGTTTTAATTATTTTGTAAAATATTGCCCTCGCTTTTGTGAAACAACTTTGTGAAACAACTGCTATGATGAATCAATATGGCAATCCACATACATATATATTTTTAATTGAAGAGTCATTGGGAATTTGTTGTGTTGTGGAATTAATAATTGTCAATTTCCATTAAGACTTTTAATTATTTTATTTATTATAAAATATATATGTATGTATGTATGTATAGCTACGCAAGATCATTAGGAAATAGTAAGTAAATTGCTACTTGTATTTTCTTCTACAATGACTATATACTTATATATAGTATAATATACAATTATGTACAATTACACTGTGGAACAAATTTAAGTCAACAAAAGTTAACTCGGTTCTGAAAGTTAGGGGTGAAAATAGAGGCTAAATTAGAAGACCCGTATCGCGGCGTTTGCTTAGGTTAGTTCGAATTTGTTTTTAATCGACCTTTGAACTTTGCAGGCAAATGCCGATTTTCAGCATATTGTTTGTATGGTTTTTTTGCTATAACTCGTCGACTAATTGACTCTGCAGTAGCAGCACATTGGCAGCGCAGTAGATACAAGCCCATTTACGGGTATAACATGCATAAAATATACCCGTGCAGATGCATTGCCCGCCTTGACTGTACTTACATGATCGCATATAACTTTTCCATTTTACCATGGATTTTCTTCGTTGATAGCTTATTTTTTTGCTAATAGAATGTAGCTTCACGCAAAGGAGTAAAACCGAAGGTGAACATTTTGGTTTTAAAGATAAGTATTGCCTGACAAAGTCAATTTTTACTTTAAAAAATCGAAAAAATTCAAATTGAATTATCAATATTTCAGAAACTATAAGAGGTAGAGAAAAATGTTATAGACCCCTTGTATAGGAAATTTAATTTTCTTTCGTTTGCTGTCACTCCAACATCTCAATCTCAATTAGTCGACGAGTTATAGCAAAAAAACCATACAAACAGTATGCTGAAAATCGGCATTTGCCTGCAAAGTTCAAAGGTCGATTAAAAACAAATTCGAACTAACCTAAGCAAACGCCGCGATACGGGTCTTCTAATTTAGCCTCTATTTTCACCCCCAACTTTCAGAACCGAGTTAACTTTTGTTGACCTGAATTTGTTCCACAGTGTTATTCAAGCATTTTAATAAGCATCATTTTTATACTCAGCTGTACTAGTACACAGAGTATTATAGTTTTAATCACATAACGGTGGATTGTAACAGAATGAAATAATCGAGATAGATATAGACTTATATATATCAAAATGATCAGGGTGAAAAGAGAAATCGATTGAGCCATGTCCGTCCGTCTGTCCGTCTGTGCGCACGATAACTCGCGCGCAAAAATTGAGATATTTTGATGAAATTTGAAATGCAAGTTGGTATCGACACTGGGACGGTTGGTATTGAAAATGGGCGAAATCGGACCATGACCACGCCCACTTTTCCTATATAGAAAAAATCGGAAATTTGGTATCTCAGCCACTAATATAGCTAGAGTGATGAAATTTTACCCACGTGTTGAGCTCAGGCCCCTAAGAAGAAATTTGGTGGAATTTTGGAAAATGGGCGGTGCCACACCCACTTATTAAGGAGCTTTATGAGTCATAACTCAGAAACTGTTGAAGATATATCGATGAAATTTGGTACGCGTGATATACTTACTTAGGCAAATGTTTGGACGAAAAATTGTCAAAATCGGTTGACGGCCACGCCCACTTTCATATATGTGTATTATAAAGTGGCCTAATAAAAACATTTTAAGCGATATCTCTGTCAAATATAAAGATATATCATTGAAATTTTATGCCAGGAGTCCACCGAGGAGTACAACGAAAAACACAAAAATTTTGGAAAATGGGCGTGGCACCGCCTCTTTTTAGAAGCTGGAATATACGAGATTTCTGAGCCCATAACTCGACAAATAATTGATATATAATGACGACACTTGGTGTGTACACTTTTATTACTTGTGGTAATACATGTTGAAAATTTTAGCGAAATCGGTTGACGACCACGCCCACTTTTATATATGGGTATTATAAAGTGGCCTAATAAAAACATTTTAAGCGACATCTCTGTCAAATATAAAGATAATTCATTGAAATTTTGTGGCAAGAGTTCCACAATAGACCGGAAACAAAAAATAAACAAATTTTGGAAAATGGGCGTGGCACCGCCTTTTTTTAGACAAAGGAATATACGAGATTTCTTAGCCTATAACTCGACAAATAATTGAGATATTATGACGAAACTTGGTTTATACACTTTTATAACTTGTGTTAATAGACACGCAAAAATTTATTGAAATCGGTTTATGAGCACGCCTACTTTTTAACAAAGATATTTTTGGAACACCCTTTGGGAATTTGTAACGTGACATCTTTGTAACTAGAAGTCATAAAGGAATGAAATTTTGCACAAAGAATAATATTCATATGCTTAGTTGGATGACTGATAAAAATTTTGAAAATGGGCGCGGCTACGCCCACTTGCTTTATATAAAGTACCTACACCGTGTTTCCATCAAACGCAAACAAACAATGAAAGCATACAGCTGAGTATCTAATGTTCGATTGCACTCGAACTTAGGCTTCCTTACTTGTTTTTTTTAAATAACGATTCAATATGCATACAAACATACGTCGAGCACATTATCTCATTGTCACAGTTCCTCCTAAATATTTGCTCAAGTAATATTTTATGATCTCTAAAAGTGCTTACGTCAAATGTAGGTGGTACATTGCAAAAAAAAATTTTATATTTGCGCTTAAATAATGTTTTTTGTATTTAGTTAGATGAGTTCGCATTTAATGCATGTGCTTGAGTTTTCGTGCAATAGAGATACGAGTAGAAAAACTTTACTTTGTTTTTCAAACTTTAATCAGCACCCTGTGCCGCCTCCAATTGTCATTAAAAACGCAGCGACTTTACGCTCACCCATGAACTTAACTTTCAAATTTCATTGCAGTTGAATGAATACCTACATTACAATAGTTTTACACACACAATTTGCATATGAAAGCATATCTAATTAACTACTGAACTTTTAGTGTGAATTAGTTAACGCAATTAAGTAACTACTCACTATCTAGCACTTTTTCTTTAACAAAAATTGTGTTGAATTTTTATGCTTCGCTAAGCAGCACATGGTTTGTTGTTATTCATTTAATTTGTTATAATGTGTAGCGAACTGATAGCGTATTATCTTGTTGGCCACGTGACAAAAAAAAAGTACAAGTACATAAAATGAGCTAGTGGCGTGCTGGCGCTTTTGAAATTCAATAGCGTGGCGTTGACTTTGGTGTTAATACATTGTATTTCGTATTTTTATACTTTTATATGGCGTGGCAACTTTTTATGGTCTTATATTGTGTTATGACAAGAAAAGAAAAACAAACATAATAAAAGTTAAGCAGTTCTAAGGTTTATATGACATAAATTGTCTAGATATTTATTAGTTCCCTTGGAAGATCTAAATTGACCGTATTCTTTTACACATTTTTTACACAGTTTTCTCATGCAATTAATGACTTACTTATTTGTAGTATGAGAAATATTACTATTATAACTTAGTGATAAGTCTTCTAAAGCTCCAATTGCTTGTGTATCTTATATAATCCACTGTTGTACATTGTTATAAATATTGGAATATTTTTTAAACTTCGATTTGGTTTGAAAGGAATTTTAAACTTTTTTTGGGTTAAATTTTGAACCTTCGAAAGTTTAAAAGTTTCTTATTCCTTTTTGGTTTAAAATTCAAACTTACAAAAGTTCAAATATTTCAAAGTATTTTTTGGAATAAATTTCATACTTTTTTGGTTTAAATCTTACACTTTTTCTCATTTGACCTTTTAAGGTTTAAATTTTAAACTTTCAGAGGTCGTAAAATTTGGTTTCAACAAAAAAATTTTAATTTTTGATTTGAAATTCCAACTTGCTTTTTCGAGAAATGAACAATATAAAAAACTCATTTTTATTAGACAATTTGAATGAATGAATGGAGAAACAACCAAACACAAAATAATTATGGAAACAGATAAAATGAAGAAGAAAGAAAAGGAGAAGAAGAGGACAGGAAAAAGACACAATATGGAAAATGATTAAGGGGATGTTGGGGGAAGAACAATATGGAAGAAAAGGAGAAAAAAGGATAGGAAAGAAGATACAATAGGGAAAAGCGTGAAGAGGATTTGGAGCAGACAGTTTTTTTTTATTTAAACCAAAAAAAAGGTTTAAATTTTAAACTTTTTAAAGTCTTAAAATAAATTTTAATTTGGAATAAAATCTAAACCTTAAAAAAGGTTAAAAATCTTTTAAACTTTTCAATGTTTAAGTTTTAATAACTTTTCGGTCGTGCCCTATATATCGACCAAAAAAGTTTAAAATTTATACCAAAATTTATTTGAGTGTAGTTAATGAGAAAAAACCTCTAGCGAAATACTTTTGGTTCGGTTTATAAGAATCGATAGGAATTAACCGTTTTCTACAGTCAGAACTGGATTTAGTTTTTAGCTCTCAATTTCTGAGACTGATTGCATAAATAGATAGTTTTTCAGAACAGTGTAAGGTAATCTTTATCATCAACTAATCAATCTTCTGTGGAAAACTTTTATGCTCTCATTACTCTTTTGTTTGGGACTCAGCTTCTTTTTTAGAGAGACTTTTGAGAGAGATGTTCATACTTATTTTATCATAGTTTATATAATGTTCTTATCTCTCTCTCATTCACTTACGGTGGTCCCCGTAGACCATTAAACTATTTCCTTTCTATTCAAAGCTAAATTTTTCGTGAGTTTTCCTCGCCTAGTCACAATCTTTGCTATGTTTCAATGTGTTTCTTATTTGTATTCTTCACAAAACTGTGGTCTCAATTTTACGATCTCAAAAAACGATATTAAACTACTATCTGAGAGTTTAGACTAGCTGACCGTTAATGGCCTCACATAAACTGCGTGAGTCCGCAGTGGTAACTGAGAAAGTCATGACTTGTTAGTATTTCCAGCGCTTATAGAGAGAACACTTGACTCCATTGTTCTTAATCACTTTTTCTCACCGCAGATGCCTTCTGAAATCTCTAATTGATTTCGAGTGCTCTTAGTTAATATTTTAAAGCATCATATGACATTTTTCATGAAATAAGTAAGTCATTAACCTGCTAGAGTCAACAGTACACAACTTCTTATTGATTTAAATAATTAACACTGCTCGAAAACAATTAACGGTTAGACAAAAAATTAAAAAAAAAAGATACAAAAGTAAAAAATGTATGTAAATGATTTACGGAGTTGAATGTCATAAAAATTGTATTAACTTTTAACACTCTTATAAAATTTGAATCAATAGTTTATACATTATTACACTTTTCATAATCTGTTCATTAAATTTATAAAACTCGCTGGCTCATAAATTTCGATATAAACCGCCACGCATTTAATGCTGACCATTTTTGCAAGCTTTTTTTTTTGGTGAATGTAGAAGTGAAAGAAGGAAAGAAGAAAACTCAACAAAAAAAAAAAAACATTTTATTTGTCTCACCAAAATTGATGATTTTTTGGCGGCGATTATTTAGCATGTTCATAGCTATTTATATGTATACAGCTGTATCTATATGTATGTCAACATATTTTTCTTCGAAAACCGCTAAAACAGGCAAATACATATTTGTACATATATATGTACATAATTAATTAATAGTTTTATGCTAATTATTAAGTTATTCAGCTCTGCCGGATAAAAACAAATAGTTTAGCTCACTCATAAAATAAACAATATACATATTTGCATAAGAAAAACAACAATTAACAAGTAAGGAAGCCTAAGTTCGAGTGGAATCGAACATTAGATACTCAGCTGTATGCTTTCATTGTTTGTTTGCGTTTGATGGAAACACGGTGTAGGTACTTTAAATAAAGCAAGTGCTGCATAAAGTGGGCGTAGCCGCGCCAATTTTCAAAATTTTTATCAGTCATCCAACTAAGCATATGAATATTATTCTTTGTGCAAAATTTCATTCCTTTATGACTTCTAGTTACAAAGATGTCACGTTACGAATTCCCAAAGGGTTCTCCAGAAATATCTTTGTTAAAAAGTAGGCGTGGTCATAAACCGATTTCAATAAATTTTTGCGTGTCTATTAACACAAGTTATAAAAGTGTATAAATCAAGTTTCGTCATAATATCTCAATTATTTGTCGAGTTATAGGCTAAGAAATCTCGTATATTCCTTTGTCTAAAAAGAGGCGGTGCCACGCCCATTTTCCAAAATTTGTCTATTTTTTGTTTCCGGTCTATTGTGGAACTCTTGCCACAAAATTTCAATGAATTATCTTTATATTTCACAGAGATGTCGCTTAAAATGTTTTTATTAGGCCACTTTATAATACCCATATATAAAAGTGGGCGTGGCCGTCAACCGATTTTGACAATTTTTCGTCCAAACATTTGCCTAAGTAAGTATATGACGCGTACCAAATTTCATCGATATATCTTCAACAGTTTCTGAGTTATGACTCATAAAGCTTTCAATGTTTGCTCCTTAATAAGTGGGCGTGGCACCACCCATTTTCCAAAATTCCATCAAATTTCTGCTTAGGGGCCTGAGCTCAACACGTGGGTAAAATTTCATCACTCTAGCTATATTATATTATTCCATATAGGAAAAGTGGGCGTGGTCATGGTCCGATTTCGCCCATTTTCAATACCAACCGTCCCAGTGTCGATACCAACTTGCATTTCAAATTTCATCAAAATATCTCAATTTTTGCGCGAGTTAGAGTGTTTACAGACGGACAGACGGACGGACATGGCTCAATCGATTTCTCTTTTCACCCTGATCATTTTGATATATATATAAGTCTATATCTATCTCGATTATTTCATTCTGTTACAATCCACCGTTATGTGATTAAAACAGACCTGTTATTTAATGATTAAAAATTTTAATGATTATTAATTAAAGCATGTTTTGTTGTTGTAACTATTTAATGATTAATTACGATTATTTTCACCTTTTTAATGATTAAAAGTTAATTAAATTATATAAAAAAAATAATTAATCGATTAATTATTTTTAATTGCACAATTATTTAGATTATTTTCAATTATTTTTAATTGCATGATTAACGCAATTACTTGATTATTTTCGATTATTTTTGATTTTTTTTAATTGCATGATTAATACAATTATATGATTATTTCAAATTATCTATGATTTTTTTAATTGCATGATTAATTAATTAATCGATTAATTATTTTTAATTTTTTGTTTCTTTTCAAATTTGTTTGTGAACAAAACAAACATACATATATTCATACATACATATGCACGTGCATACATACATGTGCTGAGAGTATGATGTGCGTTTAAACCCGTATCGGATGAGGCCGCACTAGTAATTGCCAGTCTATACTGCTGACGCAGTTCCTATCTCTACACGGTTGTTTCAAGGCCCATCTCTTTCGCTTTAAGCACGAGTCGAACCTAACGTGCGATCACTGCGGGAGGCAAGCAATAGACGATGCACACCACGTATTCTTTGAGTGTGCAAGATTTTACGAATCTAGAAACAAGTTCCGTAGAATATTTGGAGGAGACTATACACCTGAGTCGTTCGTGAAGCATAGCCAAAATGGACTGCAGCGAGTGATGTAATAGCACACACCATGAAAACACTAAGAAGCCTAGAGAGAATACAGCGAGGCAGTGGCGACTAAATTAGCACTAATTGTATCCCTCTAATCATAGGCACCTCAAGTGGAACGGATACGTAAGTAAAGGAGCTCGGCCTCCTGTATCCGTCATTGCGCGTGGTACGGAGCTTTGGCCTCCGCAGACCACGTAACAGTGACCACTTTTGTAAAAAATAAATGGGTGAAGCCTTTTAAGGCAGACTGAGGGCAATAACGCGACCATTACGGACTTTCGAGCCTGGTGCTCAACCCACCACCCGATGGTAGCCTGACGGCAGTACCGGGGCGTTCGGTACGATGACAGTAGAACGTTTAGTGCGGTTAGAGTCCCGCACATGCATACAAACACACATACATGTATATATGTACATACCTACACATACCTATTTTCAAAAATAATTTAAAATAATCATATTAAAGAAAATAATCGCACAATTGAAAATAATCGAGCAATTAAAAATAATCATACAATTAAAAAAATTTTGGCAATTAAAAATAATCAAACAATTAAAAATAATTGGGCAATTAAAAATAATCATGCGATTAAAAAAAATTATGTGATTATATGATTATTTCCGATTATTTTTTTAATGGTTAGTAATCATGATTTTTTTTACAATTTTTTTAATTTAATCGATTATTAATTGTCCGCTTAATGTAAGACAATTAAAATAATCATTAAAATTAAAAAATCCAAAAAAATTAATCATTATTAATTTTAATCGGAATTTAACAGGTCTGGATTAAAATTATAATACTCTGTGTACTAGTACAGCTGAGTATAAAAATAGTAGCAAAGAAATTTGAATATTCAAGTGAAATAGCGAAAATTGGCAACGCAAGTGCAAAGTTCAGTGTTGCCACATATATTTTTTTTTCGTTAAAACAAAGCGTCAAAGTTCCTCTTCTGCTTTTTATTCCTAATTTTTAATTCTCAATTTTTCATTCTTGATTCTTAATAAATAAATAAATAAATACATAAGTATACATAGGTATTTGTGCAAAAGCTGAACGACTCCAGCAGCTGAAGTAAATCTTTTCGAAACACATTCAATCATGCAGTCACGCCGTCAGCTGGCCTTAACCTTTTTTGTAAATAAAAAAAAAAACCAAAATGCCAGATATTACTTTTATAATTCAAAATGATTCATATCGCCATCTGTTATGCCGCCATTTTCAGACAACAACTACATACATAAATACATATTCCGCTTGCAGCAAAGAAGGAGAAAATGCAGCAAATAAGAAAAAGAAATGAGGCAAGTACAATGAGAAAAAAGCAATATCTATGCTCAAATAAATAACACATTTACGAGTATCTATGCGCGTAGGTGAGCCGGCAGACTAAATTTAATATACATAAATGGGTCGCCTTGCATGTGGTCAATAAAATAATAAGACATATTGAATTATATAAAAACGCACAGACGATAAACAAAAAAAAAAAAACAACAACCGAAAAGCCAATAAAACACAAAAGATGCTCGAAACTAGAGAAGTAGAAAAATAATAAAAAAGCAGACGAAATAAATGACAAAAATATGCATAAATATTTCCAGAGAGAAAAACATCTGTGGTTGAAAGTCAAGTGCGGCAAGCAAAACAATAAAAATACTAAAAAAAGATTTATGAATAAACATGAAAAGCATGAAAAAAAGAAAGCAAAGAAATAAAGTAAAATACCTAGTAGAAGAAAGTTAAGTATGCGGAGCGCCATGCGTATGTATGTGGCAGTCCAAAAAACCGCCGCCGCCCGTCCAGCAGCAGGCGCAGCAGCCCAAGCAGCCCCAGCAGCACTTCACATATTTACACATTTTATTGGGTCTAATTGCGGACAGACTAAATAGCGAGTATATGCTAAGTTTTAGTGTACATACACGAAATCTGGGTGCGCAATGCAGGAAATTACAGAGTCTACATAGAATGTACATTAGGGCGTGTCGCCTTATGGGCACCAAAAAAAAAAAAAACAAAGTCCGGCTATACGCCGCACAAAAGCAAAATCCGCCGTAAGCCCCCACCCACATATGATTTTTTTTTTTGAAACATTTCCGGAACAATTTTTTTTTTTATTTTTTCCGACGCCGCTTAAATACATTTTACTTCATATATTCGGTATTTATAGTCAGATCTGCAAGTTTAATACACGAATGTCTTTTTCTTCTAAGCGTGGCTTTTACTATGTTATCGTATTAACCCTGTGTGCGCCATTTGGGTACTTACCAACCAGCAGTGGCGGACCTAGCATAAATTGCCTGGGCAAGCCTATGTGTGAAGCATAATCATTAGCCCTTTATGTAATTTTCTTTGCTATATTATCTAAAAGTCTGATTGCGTTCCGTCATTGACTTTGATTTGGAGTTCTCGATTTTTTTACATTTTCGAGTAGCCCGTATAAATGCTTTTCAAATGCTCGAACGCTCGTTTGTTTGCTTATTACCCGTATGTTTGTACGGGCATTTGAACAATTCGGGCATTTGAAGATCTTTTTTCCAGAGTTGTAATTATTATAAGAGAAAAAATAAAAATCAAAAAATAATTATTATTGAAAGAAACATATTTTAAAAGTCTTTCCATAATAGTTATTTCTGAGATATTTTTTTAAGTCTTTTTGTAATTATTATGAATGAGAAATTTTGTTTTATATCTTCAAAGACTTATATTGAGACAAATTTGAAAAAAGTCTTTGAGTAATTATTATCCGTAACAAATTGTTTTTTGAGTCTTAAAAGACTTTTTCATTGAGACGAATTTCAAAAATATCTTTAAGTAATTATTTTGAGTAACAAATTTATTTTTTATATCTTCGATAAAAATCTTTCATACAATTTCAAATTGGAAATTTGCTTGAATTTTGAAGTACTTATATGAAAGTTATTGAACATTTTCTGAGACTTTTTTGAACTTTGTCTCAATGAAAAAGTCTTTGAAGATATAAAAAACAATTTGTTACTGATAATAATTTCGCAAAGACTTTTTTCAAATTTGTCTCAATATAAAAGTCTTTGAAGACTTAAAAAAAATATATTTGTAATAACTATTATGGAAAGATTTTTAAAATATAAGTTTCTGAATAATAATTATAGAAGATTTTTATCATTTGCATCAGGAAAAAAATGTTATCAAAAGGCTTTTATGATTCTGAAGAAAATTTGTAAGACTTTTATAATTTCAAAATGAAATAATAATTATTCTACATCTCTGTTTTTTCTCATTTGTTTTATTTTTATATTTTTTCTTCATATGTATTTTTTATTTTTGTTTTCCTGATACACATTTTTTTGTTTGTACACAGAGAAAAGGAATCAAAAATAAAATTTTTATTTTTATAATGCACGTTTTAAACCAAGTAATTTTTATTCATTTTGATATTTCTCATTCTTGTTCCCCTTAAATGTTTATATGTTTGTTTATGTTTGATTATTTTTGCGTTTTTATTTTGGCCTGTGTGACATTTCGAAAGATTTTCAATACAAAATTAGAGAAGGCATCGATATTATTGGGGTTGGCAAGAGAATTGAGAACGAAACAAGTGTTTCATTCTTCATTCGCTCTCAGAAATTTGTATGGAAATTAGCGAGTTTCGGCACTGGTTTCGAGGTCGAAAGAAGATTGAGAGAGCAAATGCAGATAATGTGGAGACATGGTATAATTAAAAAAAAAATAAATAGTATGTGTAAAGTTGCGATACGGTCTAATGTATATACATACATACATAGGTACTAAGTACCTACATCCGACTTGAAGTACTTAGTTTTTATTATCTTGTTTTGTTTATTTTCAAGAGAAAACTCTACAAATAGCTTTTATGTATGCATGTCTAAGATAAAGTGCAACAATAATTAGACAGTGGAAAAGTGGGCCAAATACGTTGCATGTGGGGCTTCGAACTTGGTAATAATTTAAACGCTTAATTGAAGAAATTCGAGAGCAAGTGATGAAAGAAGTGCGGAGATTTAATGAAAGCAAAATTCAAATTACTGAAGTTGAAAATTAAATTCAAAAAAAAAATTTTTTTTTCTACATTTACACTTTTGCATTTATTCTGCAATTTCGCCTTTGTAGTCTGTTTTTTAATCTACCTGTGCTGCTTTATTTATGCCAAGCTAATCTTAAAAAGATGATCTCCCTTCATGTACCTACATATTTTATGTTCTGCATGAATCTTTTGTATTTTTTCAATTGCTGCAGCGCACCTTTTCAACCAAGACTTCCTTTCCTTTCTGACCTCTAGATACCACTTCTTCACTTGAAAATGCTTGTCTTTCTACACAAGATGAACATGCTTGCCGTCACTGACAGCCAACACATACATACAAATTTGTAAAGAAATTCGCTTCAAAATAAAAGCAAAGCAAACAAAAAATAATTCGCAAAAAACCCGAATAAATATTTTAACACACAAGAAAACCTTAAAGCTTAACAAATTATTGCTTCGTCTTCGTGAAGAAGTATTTTATTTTATTATAATTAAAATATTTGCTTACTTCTTGCTACTTCCTGCCACTGCAGTTGCTGCTCTTGCTCTGAGCTATCGCCGCCTGTTATGCCAAGATGTGTGGATAGAATGGGATATGGGGATCGTGGCGATTTTGCCACCGTTCTGCTACAAGTAAACATATTTACTACTGTACAACTACTGTGTGTTGGCTAACAGGTATAGAAAATCATGCATGTAATCGAAATGAAAGCAAAAGAAGTAAGGCATACAGTGGTGGGGAAAATATGAGCGACTTCAATTTACATATTAAGTTTCTAGAAGGACTTTACTTGAAAAATGAGTGAGCTCGGAATATGTAACGAGTAATTTTGATATACATAACGAGTAATTTATAAAATTATAACTAGTGAGTTTGATAAATATATGGAGTAACCATGAGAAGATCGATTGATTTTTAAATTGCACAGAACAAGTAAAAACGAAAAAACTGACGAGCAAAAAATGGAAAAATGTAACGAGTTATTTAAGAAAGGGTAAACTTGTAAGATTTTTTCAAAAAACGGAAGAAATTATTATGAATTTTGGAAAAAAATAACGAGTAATTTTTAAAATGCAGCGAGTATTTTTAAAATATAACGGGTAATTTTTAAAATGTAACGAGTATTTTAAAAATATAACGATTATTTTAAAAATATAACGAGTAATTTTAAAATGTAACGAGTATTTTAAAAATATAACGAATATTTTTAAAAATATAACGAGATTTAAAAAAAAATATAACCAGTATTTTTAAAATATAAGGAGTATATTTTTAAATATATCGAGTAGGTATTTAAAAAATATAACGAGTATTTTTTAAATATAAGGAGTAGTTTTTTTATAACGAGTAGTTTTTTATACCGAATTTTTCAAAAAACAGAAAATTACGAAGAATTAAAAAATATAATAACGAGTAATTTTTAAAATGTAGCGAGTATTTTTAAAATATAACGAGTAATTTTTAAAATGTAACGAGTATTTTAAAAATAAGTGAGAATTTCTAAAAAATATAACGAATATTTAAAAAAATATAAATATTTTAAAATATAACGAGTATTTTTTAGAATATAACGAGTAGTGTTTGTATAAGGAGTAGTTTTTTTATAACGAATAGTTTTTTATAACGAGTACTTCTTAAAAATTTTACGAGTTTTTTTTTTTTGAAAAACGAGTTTTGAAAAGGTTTTAGTAATTTTGAAAAATCTGACGGGTAATTTTGAAATTTTTAAAAATATAACGGTTAATTTTTTTAAATACATATGACGAATAACTGAAGGTTATATGTTGAATTTAAAAATATAACGAGTAAAAGATAAAATAGCAGCGAGTAAAGATAAAGAAGCGAGTAAATTTGAAATTGTAACGAGTAAAAGCAGAACTTAAACTAGGAAAAAAACGAGTAGACACGAAGAAAGTAGCGAGTAAATTTATAATTACAATTACGAGTAAATAAAAACGAAAAAATTTCTATTTAGAAAATGTTTGCATTTGCAGAACTTGAAATAAAAAAAAGAACGAGTAGACACGAGCGAGTAAATTTATAATTACAATTTCTAGTAAGCAAAAACGAAAAAATTTCTATTCAGAAAATTTTTGAATTTGCAAACTTGAACTGAAAGATAGAACGAGTATACATAGGCTGACCATCCGTTCTGATTTTTGAGGGACCGTTCTGTTTTTCAGACATCTGTCCCTCGTATTTTTGTTTTTTCGGAAAACCTCAAAATGTTCTGTTTTTTTCCTAGTGTCCCTCATTTATTTATTTTGGGGCATATTCATAGTCTTGATAAAAGCTGATTTTAAGTTAGTTAAAATCAATATTTTATTTTGACTATGAATATTTCCCTTTTTGTTTAAAATCTGTTTTATATTAAAAAGGTTGAGGTGGCAGCCCTTTTTCTCATCAGAATCATTATCGATAATAACTACCATCCTCATTGACTATATGTTTGTTGGAATGTAATTTTTGTGGCTGCTGTGTGGCAAATTAATTTGAAAGAAATTGGTAAATCGTATTAAAATTGATTTGTGGACATTAAACTAAGTTACCAAATTCTTTTTTATCGTAGCATTATGCTTGCTTTATTGTAGATACCTATAAGAGAATCTGAATTACATATGTTTGTAAGCCTATTATTTGATGAATAAATATTTTTTACGATTTCAAGTTTCATAAATATACTAGCTGACCCGGCAAACTTCGTTCTGCCCAAAATAGATTTTTTTATTAATTTCATTTCAAAAATTGTTATTACACCGGTATTGTTTTTAATAGAAAATTAACGATTTTTCATTACTTCATTGTGTATACAACTTCAAAAATATATAATTTTAGTATTCAGTTTAAGGCTGCACGATACACAACATTTTTAGTTTTCTGTTCCGGATATTTATTTTCACTGAGTATTGGCTATTTTCACTAAGTAAGTAAGAGGATTGATATAGTATACCTCCATAATGGTTTTCAGGCCCCTCATCGAACCCTTTTAAATATATTCAGCCTCAAAAGTTTAGTACGTATGGGAGGTGCAATGCCCCATTTTTCGATAAATCTTTTTTTTTTTGGTGAACATGGTATTGATATCGTATATCTGCAAAGTGATTTCTATGTACATGCCATGAACGCTTTTAAGGATATTTAGCCTTAAAAATTAAGAACGCATGGGAGGTGCCACACCCCCTTTTCCCAAAACTACTGTTTTTTCATAAGCACGCTATTGATATCGTTAATGACCTGATCAATTTTCAGGTCCCAACTTTAACGCTTTTATAGATATTCAGCTTGAAAAATTAAGTTTGTATGGGAGGTGCCACGCCCCCTTTTCCGATAACCGACACTTTTATGCGCAAAAATTGTTTTGATATCATATACATAGCTCTGTGCCAATTTCCAGGTCCCTGACTTAAATCCTTTTAAAGATATTAAGCTTAAAAAATTAAGTGTTGTTGGGAAGTGCCACGCCCCCTTTTCGTATAACTCCTATTATTTTGCGTTAATATGGAATTGTTATCGTTTATCTCCACACCAATTTCCAAGCCCCTAGCGTAAACAATTTTAGAGATATTCAGCATGAAAAATTAAGTTTGTATTGGAGGTGCCACGCCCCTTTTTCCGATAACACCCACTTTTATGCGTGGGAATGGTTTTGATATCATTTAGCTCTATACCAATTTTCAGCTCCCTACCTTGAACTGTTTTAGAGATAATCAGCTTTAAAAATTAAGGTTGTATGGGAGGTGCCACGCCCCCTTTTCTGATAACCCCCACTTTTCTAAGTGAGAAGGGTTTTGATATCACCTACCTCTATACCAATTTTCAGCTCCCTACCTTAAACTGTTTTAGAGATAATCAGCTTTAAAAATTAAGGTTGTATGGGAGGTGCCACACCCCCTTTTCTGATAACCCCCACTTTTCTGAGTGAGAAGGGTTTTGATATCACCTACCTCTATACCAATTTTCAGCTCCCTACCTTAAACTGTTTTAGAGATAATCAGCTTTAAAAATTAAGGTTGTATGGGAGGTGCCACGCCCCCTTTTCTGATAACCCCCAATTTTCTGAATGAGAAGGGTTTTGATATCACCTACCCCTATACCAATTTTCAGCTCCCTACCTTAAATTGTTTTAGAGATAAGCAGCTTTAAAAATTAAGGTTGTATGGGAGGTGCCACGCCCCCCTAAAATTTTTTAATTTTTTCTTCGACTAAACCTTCGCGGGGTAACAACAAACAAACCCCCCTAAGGAAGTATTTGATTTGGTTCAGCCGTTTTCAAGTTTTAGCGTTACAATTAAATACCAAATCATTTTTATATATATAGATGTATGTTCGTACTTATATCATTTGAAATTTTGTCCCTCATTTTCGATTCATATTTATGGTCAGCCTAAGTATACACGAAGAAAGTAGCGAGTAAATTTATAATTAAGAGTAAACAAAAACAAAAAAATTTCTATTTAGAAAATGTTTGCATTTGCAGAATTTGAACTGAAAGAAAGAACGAGTAGACATGAAGAAAGCAGCGAGTAAATTTAAAATTGCAACGAGCACACGTAAAAACACAACGAAAATTCTAAATATAAAATTGTTCGTTGTGTTTTTACGTTTACTCGTTGCAATTTTAAATTTATTCGCTCCTTTCTTCGTGTCTACTCGTTCGGATAGGCAAATGCAATATATCGCACACGACTGTACATAAAAGCAAGTACTAAGATCTGCATAATATAATAGCCAGAAGAAAATAAAAAAAAAAACGAAAAAAAAAATATATATTGTCTGTCGCGGTTATTGCCTTTTAATTGAAATATTTTTCTTAGCGCTTTTTTATGCTTTTCTACCTCTCTGTTTCTGCTTCTGCACATTTTCGCTCGGTTGCTCGCTCGCTCGCTATTGTTCTTGTGCAACTCTGCGCCTGACCCATCGTCACTGCAAATATACATATGTATGTATGTACAGACGTACTTACTTATGCATTTAAGTGCCCATAAAAATCATATTAACTTAGCTTGCCTGCCCAGCCGGCTTATCCTTTAAATTTACGTACAATAGACGTGTGAGCAATATAACAAAAGCCCAAGCTGGCTTAGCCGGCTGGTTGTCTGGTTGGTTTGCTGCTTTGGCTGCACCAAAATAATTTGCAAAAATAATTTACAGTAGTTACATTGACTTAAGCAAAGCGTTGACCCTTAAAATAACACTCATCACATGCACTTATGTATGTTGTTAACGAATCCCTAACGTTGTCGTTGTCGTTGCCCTTGCTCTTGCTGTTTACACAAAATGCATAAGTCTTTCTTTAATTTTCTACTGCTTTCCGCTTAACAAAAGCTTTTGTGTTAAGATGAAAAAATTATGTTTCGACGTGATTTATGACAAAGTTGACTTGACTTGAAAAAATAAGAACTAAAAAAAAATTGCAAAAATTCAAAATTGAAAAACGAAATCACAGCTTCTCGCGACTGTACTTTGTCACTGCTCCTGCTTGCTCACCCTGCAGCCTAGTTTTTGTTATTTTAATTTTTTTAATTTTAGTGCAAATTAATAGATTACCCACTTGTTTTGAATACCAGTTCATCCGCTTGCCTTTCCTCTTTGCTTTACGGGTGTTATTGGTTTTTCAAGTTGTGTATTTTGATTGATTTCTGCTCAAGGTTAACTTAACTTGTAGTTCAAGTGTGATTGTCATGGCCTTTATGTATGTAAGTTGGCAGCTGCAACAGAGCATGCAGTTTTGTGTAAGAGTACGCTTAAAGCGAAATTTTTTTTATGGTTAACGCTGTAGACAAATAAGAAGCGATTATAATGGTTTTATAAAATTTAAGTTGACTGAAAGTGGCAGTTTGGCTTGCAAGTTTCTTATATAATCACAAAAAATTAAATCAAAAAAGCTAGTTTTAGTTTATTTTTTCTGTTCAATAAGTTTATCTTAGTTCGAATTACACTTTTTTATGATTCGCTAATTGGCTCCGATCAAAAAATTATATGTACTAACTTTCAAATCTCATGTTGAATTTGTTTTATGTAATGTTTATATTTAATTCTCATAGCGAATTTTCTCTCTATAATCCTTTGGTTGTTGGAGACAAGTGAAAAAATTTTATTCTCACATTCAATTTTTCCATTCTCACATTCAATTTTTGCATTCACATATTCATATTATCATACTTATTTAAAGAAATTGTTACATTAACATCACTCAATTTTCACATTAAAGTTTTTCATTCTCATATTCAATTTGTAGGTACTTTCATTGAATTCTCTTTCAATTTTTTCCATTCTCATATTAAAATTTCTTTTTGTGTAGCGTAACTTGTTTAAAGGAAAATAAAAACATTGTTATATTAATTTTAGTGAATTCTCACATTCAATTTTAGCATTCTCATTTAAAAATTGTTCCATTCTCATATTAAAGTTTTTCATTCTCATATTACATTTTTTCATTCTCATATTCAATATTCTTTCTGTTTTGCTGAACTTGTTTACGGAAAGTTAAATAATATTGTTACATTTATTTTATTCAATTCTCCTATTCAATTTTTGCATACTCACATTAAATTTTTTCCATTCTCATATTAAAATTTTTTTCTGTGTTGCGTAACTTCTTTAAAGGAACGTAAAAAACATTGTTATATTAATTCTAGTAAATTATCACATTCAACTTTTGCATTCTCATATTAGACTTTTTCATTTTCATATTAAATTTTTTCATTTCCATATTCAAATTTCATTCTGTAGTGCGTAACTTGTTTAACGGAAAATAAAAAACAGTTACAATAATTTTATTCAATTCTCATATTCAAGTTTTGCATTCTCACATTCAATTTTTTCAATTCTCATATTCAAATTTCTTTCTGTGTTGCTTAACTTGTTTAAAGGAAAATAAAACACATTGTGATATTAATTTTACTCAATTATCACATTCAATTTTTGCATTCTCATATCAAATTTTTTCAATTCTCATATACAATTTTCTTTCTATCTTGCTGAACTTGTTTACAGAAAGTTAAAAAACATTGTTATATTCATTTTATTCAGTTCTCATATTCAATTTTTGTATTCTCATATTAAATTTTTGCATTCTCCTATTCAGTTTTTTTTCTGTGGTTTGCAACTTGCTCAAAGAAAGTTAAAAAATATTGTTACATCAATTTTTTCCATTCTCATATTCAATTTTCTTTTCATTAATCAAATTATTATTATTTCTTCTCTTTACAGGTGAGTACTACATACATACATATGAGAGTTGTTTATATATCGTAAGTGTTCGTGTGATTTAATACCCAGTAATGATGACGCACTAATGGGTATGAAAATTTAACTACATAATTGTTTTCAATAATAATATTAAATTTTTTTGTTGTTCCTTTTATGTCTTCTATATCCACATGTTGCTTTTAAACAGCAATATAATTTATAAAAACAAATATGTGCATAAAATTATTTTTAGCTGCTCTTCTCATTTGCATTTATTTGTGTGAGAATCGCGTTTGTTTTTTTATACTCAGCTGTACTAGTACACAGAGTATTATAGTTTTGATTTCCTAACGGTGGATTGTAACAGAATGAAATAATCGAGATAGATATAGACTTATATATATCAAAATGATCAGGGTGAAAAGAGAAATCGATTGAGCCATGTCCGTCCGTCTGTCCGTCTGTGAGCACGATAACTCGCGCAAAAATTGAGATATTTTGATGAAATTTGAAATGTAAGTTGGTATCAAGACAGGAACGGATGGTATTGAAAATGGGCGAAATCGGACCATGACCACGCCCACCTCCCCTATATAGTAAAAATCGGAAATTTTGTATCTCAGTCACTAATAGAGCTAGAGTGATAAAATTTCACACACGTATTGAGCTCAGGCCCTTATGAAGAAATATGGTGAAATTTTGGAAAATGGGCGGTGCCACGCCCACTTATTAAGGGGCAAACATTGAAAGTTTTATGAGTCATAACTCAGAAACCGTTGCAGATATATCGATGAAATTTGGTAGGCGTGATATACTTACATAGGCAAATGTTTGGACGGAAAATTGCCAAAATCGGTTGACGACCACGCCCACTTTTATATATGGAAACTATAAAGGGGCCTAATAAAAATATTTTAAGCGATATCTCTGTCAAATATAAAGATATATCTTTTTTTTTTTTTGTTTTTTTTTTTTTTTTAGAAACTAGAAAAAAACTTTTTAAGCATGGATGTAACTACAGCTGTTTCACCTTAGATCCCTCTAAGACTCATCAGGTTACTTTTGCTTCTGCCAAGAATCGAACTTGCGCACCTTGCAGTACAATAACTACAGTTCTAACCGCTGAGCTATTGCCTGCCTTCGACATCTGATAGAAAATTTGTTGCTAGTTTCTACTATAATTCGTTTCTAACTTATGCACATACATATGTACATATTTACATATTATTGTATGATTAAACATAAGTAGCGAATAATAAGATATATCATTGAAATTTTATGGAAGGTGTCCAACTATGGACATAAAACAAAAAATATAAAAATTTTGGAAAATGGGCGTGGCACCGCCTCCTTTTAGAAGCAGGAATATACGAGATTTCTGAGCCCATAACTCGACAAATAATCGATATATTATGACGGTACTTAGTGTATACACTTTCACTACTTGTAGTAATACATGTTAAACATTTTAGCGAAATCGGTTAACGACCACGCCCACTTTTATATATGGGTATCATAAAGTGGCCTAATAAAAACATTTTAAGCGAGATCTTTGTCAAATATAAAGATAATTCATTGAAATTTTGTGGCATGAGTTCCACAATAGATCAGACACAAAAAATATAAAAATTTCGGAAAATGGGTGTGGCACCGCCTCTTTTTAGACAAAGGAATATACGAGATTTCTTAGCCTATAACTCGACAAATAATTGAGATATTATGACGAAACTTGGTTTATACACTTTCATATCATGTGTTAATAGACACGCAAAAATTTATTGAAATCGGTTTATGACCACGCCTACTTTTTAACAAAGATATTTCTGGAACACCCTTTGGGAATTTTTAACGTGACATCTTTGTAACTCATAAAGGGATGAAATTTTGCACAAAGAATAATATTCATAAGCTTAGTTGGATGACTGATAAACATTTAGAAAATGGGCGTGGCTACGCCCACTTTATGCAGCACTTGCTTTATATAAAGTACACCGTGTTTCCATCAAACGCAAACAAACAATGAAAGCATACAGCTGAGTATCTAATGTTCGATTCCACTCGAACTTAGGCTTCCTTACTTGTTTTTTTTTTATTTTTATTTTTTTTATTTTTGTATTTTTTTGTATTTTTTTTAAATTTTTGTTTATTTTTGTTAAATTTTTGTTTATTTATTTTTTAACATTTATAATGTTAATTGATGATTTTATAATAAAAATGAAAGGTTAAATAAAAAAACGAATAAATATTATATTTTATATTTGATTCGAATAACTTTATAACGGAAGCGTTCATCAGCATTCATTTTCTGCTTGATTAACTATGCGTGTCTTTTGAGAAATACATTGATATTTAATTCTATTAATCATATTAGTTGTATAGAAAAAGACACACATACATACATACATACATATATTAATTGTTTTAAATACTAAGCGGCATCTAAAGTTGACAGCTAGATTGAAGAGTTTGTTTGGAAGAGTATTAATTTAATTGAAAATTGTTATTAGCAAATGGATTATTAACTGATTAGTTTTTGTTTAAATGAATACATATATTATTTATGAATTATATTAAATTAACCCTTCACAGATATGCATATGTATGTACATACAATGTATGTATGTTTATACAAGTTAACTTTCAATTAATTAATTCAAAGTGGAGCTCATTTGTATTTACATAAAACGTGATAAAGTATCTGGTTTCAATGTTAATACATGAACAAATATTATCATATACTTTACGTATTCTACGTGAACATGAAAATACGAATAATGTTCCACTTTTTAGTTTATAGTTGATATACATTGTATTATTTTGTATAAATTTAACATTCATTTGCTTCAATAATTTGCATGCGATTAATAAACGCTTGACAATCAAGTGTTTTTTGCTGTTCATTTCATTGTGCTTTATTTTTTTTTTTTCATGTATTCATATATTTTTATGTATAAAAATAAAATTAAGCAAATACGCATAATTAACTATGAATTATCTTATTTAAATTGTTTAACTGAGATTACCGCAAAGCTCATCTAAAATTCAATCCTTTTAATCGTTTATTTTATTTAGCCAGTTTGCATGTCGAGCAGGATTTAAGTCGAGATTAATTCATAATACACGTGACATTATTGCATAATCTAAATAGTTTAAAATCTAGTTTATTTTTATAACATTAATGAAGATTAATTATATGATTCAAAACACTTGCCCACATAGCATTTTATGAATTTTTTTTTTATCATATTCCAGTCTTTTTCGATCCCTATTTAAAATAATAGCAAATGCGCTCATTTTCTGATCATAAAAGAGTCTTTCGTCGGTAAAAAATAGTGCCCTACGTCCAACTCTTCTTGGGGAGTCGGTTTCGAGTCTTATTTTAATCATTTTCGAGTCCCTTTCGAATTTATTTTTTTTTGGATTTTGAATCTTTTTGGGATCATTTTTCTTCGTTTTTCTGATAATTTTTGATTTGCTTTCCAATCTTTGTTGGGTCTTTTTTCAATAGTTCTTTCTGGTCATTTTCGAATCTTTTTTGGGTCGTTTTTCAGTAACTTTCTGATCAATTTCTAATCATTTTTCTATAATTTTTGGGTCATTTTAAACGCATTTCTTTTTCATCAAAAAGTGGAACAACTCAAAATTTTTCGAAATCGAGTTTTTTTCATAAACGGGTATACGGAACATATCTCTAGCGATTTCCAAAAAAAAAAAAAACTTTTGAATAACTGTCTCTTTCGACCGACAAATTACCATTATACCTGGCCCTTTGCCATACGATTGCTTGTAAAGAAATAAAGTTGTTTAGCTCTGCCGAAAGTTTTTGAATTTTGAGTTGTGCCACTTTATAATTTTGGGTGCGATATATCCATTTGTTCCTGCTCTACAACATTCGCAACCATCAAAATCTAATATAATTTTTTTTTTTAATTATAGCTTTCTGTACTAGGCGGGCTAAGGAATATTTCTTTTTTTTTTTTTTTTTTTTAAAAAAGTAAAGTAAACGATCATATTTCGATCTTTAGCATGATCAATTTGTGATAAATAATTTTTTTAATCAGCAAAGGGGATCTAAAAAGGCTCAGTTAGGTGATTTTTATATGACAAAAAATAAAATCAATTGCTGGTCTGACTCATTTTCTTCGAGTCTTATTCTAATCACAGAAGGATTAATCAGTTTTTGATTATCAAAGGGGATCGAAAGAGACTCGGTATAGTCAGTTTTCATAAAACAATCTTCCAAATGCTATGTGGATGGTAAGGCCTATAAAATACTTTTTGGTTGCTAGTTTTTCCGACAGGGTAGGAAGATGATGTATTGTGGAACGATCTTCCGTCATCCCTTGTCAAGTTTGGTTTGCAGACAAACCGTTTCGGCTAATATGCGCCATCTTCAGTGTCTTTTTTCGTTCTCAGAACGAACTTGACAAGGGATGACAGAAGATCGTTCCACAATACAGCCTATAAAATACATATGTCAACCTCGAAAAGAATACTCTCAGTACTTTTTTTTTGTCACACTGTATTATTCAGCTACATGCCACCTCAGGTGGCATTTGTTGCCACATTGACCTAAACAATGTTATTGAAAACTGTCAAGATCGTATCAACTTTGAAAAGTCACATGTTTACATAATAATGCCAAACTGTGCATAATTGATTTATGAACTACATAGAGTTCATATAAACTAATGGTATCGGTGCACCGCAGACTTGTCGCCATACATATAATAAATTTCGCATATTTTTTTTTTTTTTTTGTCAAAAAGTAGCCACAATATTGCCTACTTTTAAAGTCTGTTTGTCAATATGTATGTAACTCTGACAGTTGCCTGAAATATCGGTCTACATATTATTTACATTTAATAGTAACAGCGTTGATTTTTTTTTTACTATAAAACTTTGCTTCGTTGCGGTTATAAACAGCCCAGCCCCCACTTCTGCTTGCCTGGCTGCCTTGCTTGCCAACTAAGCATTTTGCATGGGCGCCTAATTTCATTCCAGTACCTACTACATACATATATTTGTCTGACACATGCTTAAATTTAGCCATGTACATATGTATGTACATATTTACACTTGTTGCTTTGCTGCGTGTATATAAATATATATTATATATTCCTCCATGCATAATATATAATATTATATATGTATGTATGTATCCACATATGTACCTAGATTGTATGTTTATAGCACACTCTTGGCCATTTGGAACAGGTTTTTCGAGACGTGATAAACATAAAAAATGAACGAAACGAATTAATTAAATAATGGCATACATGCGTTAAATTAAATAATTTATTTGTTTGTATGTATGTACATATGTTTGTATTTACTAACATTATTTATTTATCTTTTCTCTAAAAAAAAAATTGCTAATTGACGACGATTAAGATTTCAATATAAAAACTTTTTTAATATAAAAACGAAATAAATTTAAGCGAAAATATTTTTATACATGTGTCATATGTATGTATGTACAGTAAGGTGGATTTAAAATTTTTTTTTTGAAATTCAATTTGTTCCAAAGCCAGAACGGCACCTTTCTAGCCCAGTAATAAGCCTGTAAAATTTTATTGACCTACTCGCATGTTTAGAGGTGCCCCCAGCCCCACAAAGTTGAAAAAATAGCACGATCTGGTACAAATGTGGAATTTCTAAAATTATAAAATCAAAAAACGAAATATGAGGATTGATAAAGATGGCTAAGCTGAGTGCTAAAGTGAATTTTTTTTTTTGGAAACAACAACAGCAAAAGTTATTAGAGGTCAAAGTTTATATTATGCATTTTTTAAATTGCAATTACTTAAAAACTGCTGAACCGATTTCGAATATTTTATACCATTCGATAGGTATTTTGATTCCCTTTAATTTGATATACATTTTATGTGGGTTCCATAACGCCCCCTCTGCGGGCGTCAATCCCTCTTTTACCCCCCTTACTTTTCATATATAAAGTGTATATCAAAATTCCCTTTAATCAAAATACCTATCGAATTGTATAAAAATATTCGAAATCGGTTCAGTAAGTAAGTAATTGCAATTTAAAAAATGCGGCCGCTGTGGTGCAGTGGGTAGAGTGCTCGCCTGCTATACCAAAGGTCTCGGGTTCAAACAACGGTCCGAGCAAAACACCAAAACAATTTTTCTAATTAGTAAAAATCCAATTATTGGGTTTTTTTAAGAGCAGCGGTCACCTCTCGGCAGTGGGCGGCATACCCTCCGAGTGTATTTCTGCCATGAAAAAGCTTCTCACAAAAAATGCATTCGCCGTTCGGAGCCGGCATAAAACCGTAGGTCCACCCAATTAGTAGGAAAAACAAAAAGGAGCACACCTCGAATTGGGAGAGAAGCTCGGCCATAAAACTCGTCAGAGTTATAATAGCGCCATTGTATTATATATTATTATAATTTAAAAAATGCATAATATAAACTTTAACCTTTATATATAGGTACTTTATTCGGTCTATGATAACAATATCTTACAGACTGGAAATGTACAAGAACTTACTAACTAAATAAGCTGGAATTCCGTACTAGGGATAAAATGAAGTAATCTTATCGGCAAATTGGGATCTCGGCATTGCAAAGTCAAGATCTAATTTTTTGTAAATATTATTGATTTCACCGACTGCCCTGGTAATGGGGGCGAGATAATGGTAATTCGATTTAA
This sequence comes from Urophora cardui, assembly GCA_960531455.1. Taxonomy (NCBI): domain Eukaryota; kingdom Metazoa; phylum Arthropoda; class Insecta; order Diptera; family Tephritidae; genus Urophora; species Urophora cardui. Next base: position 129,522,148 of record OY482672.1, read on the forward strand.
CTGCTGTAAGATGAAAAGGGAAGTGGGAACGTAGGATCCGATTTGGAACATTGAAGCTTAGTTGCTCAAGCAGGCTCACGCAAAAATGAACATTATCGAATGAATTTGCGCCGACTAGAGAGAGATTTTAAGTTTATGAGCAAACACCGAGCATTATACGATGGATAGGGGTGGACGAAATGAAGGGGATAGAGAGCAAAGCGTGTAAAACTCCGCTGTACACGCTCAAGTCTGTCAGAATGAGAAATATATAAAGGGTTCCAGATAATAGATGCGTAAATGTTTAATAACTTTTTTTGCTGTTTTTTCCAAAAAAAAAAAAACAAAAATCCACTTTAATACTGAGCTTAGCCATCTTTATCAATCCTCATACTTCGTTTTTTGATTTTGTAATTTTCAAAAATTTCATATTTATACCAGATGGTGCTTATTGCTTTCAACTTTGCGGGGCTGGGGGCAGTTCAAATCGTCATCCTATCGCCATAAAATTTTGTGGGGTTCATTAACTCGTATAAAGGCAAGTTTTCATTGCTGGTACGTTCAAAAAAAGAACGAAAAAAAAAATCTCCATATGTTTTCACTCTACCTTAATGTATATATTTACATATGTATGTACATACGTACATTAGGCCATCTCGCCTTATATGGACCAAAAAAAAAAGTCCACCATATGCCCCCTCCTCGCCCCCAAATGATTCCTCTTTCGAAAACATTTCTGGAAAAAAATTTCTTTTTTTTTTGGACGCGGCTAGATGTCGCTAAAATTCATTTTTTCATATCTTCGGTATTTACACCAATCTCTTTGGCTCTAGAGAATCGTTTCTACTTTATAATTGTATTAACCCTCTGTGCGCCATTGGGGTCACTTTCACCCAGTACTTAGTTTATACTACCTTAATGTAACTTGGTTTTGCTGGCATGTTAAACGTCGTCAGAAAACATTAATTATTTGCAAAAGAGGCATTTCGATCGCTTTAGTAGAACTGAAAATAAAACACTTTTAACATTCCGAAGAATTTAAGTTTCTCGCTTCCTGTGGTCTTTTAGGTTCATTTTACAAAGATTTTTACTGAAATTTTATGGCGAATAATTTTCTAATGTACATACATATCGCACCCTAAATCAAAAAGTGGCACAACTCAAAATTTTTCGAAATCGAGTTTTTTTCATAAACGGATGTACGGAACATATCTCTAGCGATTGCCAAAAAAAACTTTTGGAATAACTGTCACTTTCGACCGAAAAATAACCATTATACCTGGCCCTTTGCCATACGATTGCTTGTAATGAAAAAAAGTTTTTTGGCTCTCCTGAAAATTTTTGAATTTTGAGTTGTGCCACTTTATGATTTAGGGTGCGATATGTCTGCTTGTATATATGTATGTGAAATGTGTGACTTAAAAATTTGATATGTATGTATAAGCATGCCCAGCTAATTAAGAGGCGTTTGGAGAAGGGGAATTATGGAGAATGACAAGGTTAAATGAGGATATAAGAAAATTGGAGCAGCTCACATGTAACAAACATGAGCTCATAAATGTACATAATTGTGGAATGTTAACATGTTTATATAAATACATACGTACTTAGATAATTGTGTATATATGTAGCTCTGTATACATACATATAAATAAAGGAAGGCAGATTAATTCTGTAATACGTAGGGCGTAAATATTAACCCTGCAAAAAAAATGTGCGATCAATCCCGAAAGAGATTTGTCCTCGATTGATCTCTTTCGAGAACAATCGGTCCACAATTAGTCCCCGATTGTTCCCGTACGGGTATAAATGTAGACTAATTGTAGACCAATTGTTCCCTAACGGGTATAAATGTAGATTAACCGCTTTCATCCCGAACGGATATAAATGTAGATTAATCGCTTTCTTTCCGAACGGGTACAAATCTAGATTCCTTAAATGTAGAAATTTTACAAAAATATGCAATGTACTTAAAAAATTGTAGAACAACCGGTAAAACGAATTGAACACCCTTTCTTTTAATAACAATGATGAATAATAATTTTAACAAAATGTTGCCTAAAATATTCTATGAAAAAATCCTTTACATTACGCTCATATAATGCATACTCAAAACTTACAATTTTTTTATATATTTATTGAGATTTTTTTTTCAAAAGTAAAACATTATATAATCTTTATTTAAATATGCATGAACATTTACAATTGCCTTGGCTAACAACTTGGAAATATCTACATTTGGATGAAAGCGATTAATCTACATTTGTACCCGTTGGGGACGTAAGCGATTGATCTACATTTGTACCCGTTCGGGATGAAAGCGATTGATCTACATTTGTACCAGTTGGGGACGTAAGCGATTGATCTACATTTGTACCCGTTCGGGATGAAAGCGATTAATCTACATTTGTACCCGTTCGGGATGAAAGCGATTGATCTACATTTGTACCCGTTCGGGATGAAAGCGATTGATCTACATTTGTACCCGTTCGGGGTGTAAGCGATTGATCTACATTTGTAGCCGTTTGGTATGTTAGCGATTAATCTACATTGGTACCCGTTCGGGTATACAAGTTGAACAATTAGTCTCTTCATAGGACATGCTCGAACAAATGCGATCAATTCACTCCATATAAAGGGATGTAAAATTGTATTAATCGCATGCTCCCTTGCGATTGATCCCGAACACGTCCCGGATTAATCGCATTTTTTGCAGGGAATAATAAAACCAGACAAGTATGGCGTGGCGTGGGTTATTATAACCATAACAAGTGTTGTTTACTTAAGTAATTTTGTATATTTAGGTGCTTTTTTGTGTATTTAGGTGCTTTATAAATGTACAGTAGAAATGTAATTTAATCTAAAGCTGACTACCTACACCACATTGGCGTTTGTCAAGCGATTTGGAGTAATACAAGGTTCTTTTCAATTTTCATTTTACACATCAACGTTGACTATCTAAATTACTTTATTTACGTATGTACCTACATTTAGATTGTCATTAAAAAAAAATCACTATAGTAAAAAAATTAACTAGTACCTACTAGAGATGGCAAATATTTGGCGTACCTGTGATTTTGTCACCGTTCCGCAAAAGTCATTGATCACTGTCGTGACTGATTTCCAAAATTACGGTGACAAAATCACGTATTCTGCAAGCATGAAAATTTCAGTTTTAATAAATTTATAGTTTTTGGTTTTTTTAATTTTTAAATAATGTTTTGAATTGATTTCAATTGATTTTGTTAAAGATTTCCAATAGCATTTTTAAGGAACTAAGTAAAATGCAGTTATTTTCACTCCGTCATGGGATCGGCCATCTCTACACTCAGGGAAAAACAGCATTTTAACATCAAAAATAAAATTCTTGTTTTCATAATGCACGTTTTAAACCAAACCATTTTTATTTTAACAATGAAAATTTTTAAATTAAAAATGAAATTTTTGAATTAAGAATGAAATTTTTGAAGTAAAAATGCATTTTGGATTTAAAAAGAAACATACTTAAATTAAAAATGAAAATTAATGTTGATTCAAAAACTCGCTCTTTGTTCAAAATCTTTTTGTGAGAAAATATATTTTTGTGAGAAATCCAACAAAACAATAATGAGAATCGATTTTTTTAAATTTTTTTTATATACATATATTCCCAAAAATATATAATTCTTGGATTCTTTTTTAGGAAAAGGGAAATACAAATAGGTTACTACAAATCAATATAATGTTTAATGTTCCACTATGTGATGGCGTTGGATTGAATTTCAGGTTGATGTCATGGTTCGAATCCGGAGGAGAATATAACATTAACATAAAGAAGAAAAAGGAGAATAAGGAGAATAAGAAATAAAGATAGCAAACAGTTAAGGCGAAGTGGAAAATAAGAGAAGAACAAGCGGAGGCTATATTTTTGTAGTTGGGACTCGGATTGAGAGAAGATGAAGAGAATGCCGTTGGATACAATTTCGAATCCGGAAGAGAAAATAATATAGAGAACACTGCAGCGTTTTTTTCTCATAGTGCTTAAAATAAAAATAAACATTTTTAAATTTAAAATGTTTTTTCTTGATTTAAAAATTTTACAATGAACATTTTTAAAATAAAAATGTTGGTATTTACATCACTTTTAAATACGTTTTTACCCATTTTAAGCACGTTTCCATATGTTTTTATAATTTTTTTTCCCTGAGTAGTACCTACCACTCCTGAGGGGGCGGCATACTCACCGCTTTACTTACCTACATTAAGAGAATAATTTGTCTTTCAATTTGTCTCGTTATTATGAAGTTGATTCCGGCATTGTCTTGCGCTACTAATGGTATCTAGCGAACAAACATTGGGGCTAGATATCGAAAACTAAAATTTTTCTTAAATCTCTTACGTTAGCGGAAGACTTAAGAAACTGTAGAGAATCATAGCGTTCTCAAACAAAGTCTATGTCCTCCCACTTAGTGTAGTTCTAAAATTGAGAAAATTATAATTCTCGAATCGAAATCTAATACAATGCTCTAGTGGGATTCTAATGCGAATTTGTATTTATTTCGTAGACATTGAGATTGGGCCTTTTCTCTAAACGAATTCTAATGTGGTTTTCTACATTCGTTCTCGATTATAGAACAGTTAGAGAATTAAACTAGTTATCTAATGTAGTTTCCACAAATTAAGTATCTAATATTGAAGACTGTGTTTGTTGAATAATACCTAAGATTTTGCTTCTATAACCTTATAGTTCCCGAAAATGTACTTTCAGCTAAGCAGGAATGCTAACGATACTGTTCCAGAATCTTAGAAAGCGCCCCGTACTACCCATAACCTAGTCTACGTCGAAATTGCGTTTTGAACAATATCAGTACTAGATGATTCTTTCCGCTGAGGTAATGATGATTCATTATCATGATTCAGATAAGATATTGAGATAGAACAAGAGAATGAAAAAGACACAAGAATTGGCACAATGCCGAAACCGCTTTATAACCAAATCATACTTGACAAGTTATGACGGAAATTCATTCCAGAATACAGTATTTTGACATATTTACATATTTCATTTTATTACATTTTATTTCATTTTAATTTATTTTATTTTCAATTTCTTTTGTTTTATTTTTTTTCTTTTATTTTATTTTGTTTTTTATTTTATTTTAATTAATATTACTTGATTTTATTTTCAATATGTTTTTGTTTTAACTTAGGAATTTATTTATTTGTGAGTTGCCTTGCTTCTTTTTGTTTGTTAAATCGGTCTGGTTGCTTAATTTAAGCACATTTCTCTTAATTAAAACATTTTTAAAAGAAATGAATGTGTTAATATGTATGCACATTTGGTTTTATTATATTATTCATAGCTGTGTATATTCATGATATAATTTTTGAAAAAACAAAACCACAATTTCACCTGCGCTCGATTGGATGTTTGCTTTAGCTGCTAAAGTTAAGCGCTCAATTTTCGTTTAGTTATAGTTATTGGCTTAATTTGCATTAAACATTTTAAGCCAAATTTATTTTATCACTTTTATCGTGAAACAATACAGCATTATCATACTACACTACATGCATTCCACTTTCAAGCTATTTGTTTGTATTTTTTTTATTATATATAGAAATATTCATTTTTTTATTTTCACATAAAGTTTGCATACAACGTGAACAAAAAAAAAATTAATAAAAAAAACGTTAAACAACAGATAATATAAATACATACATACATGTATATAAACCAACAAGTCAATGAACGTCGCCAAATTTGTGTTTAAAAGTTGTGACGATAATGAAATAAGGCAAATCGAACAGGAAATCCCCGCTTTTTTTGTTATAGATTCTACATATTTGCGCGCTTAAATGTGCATATATATTTGACCTTAAATACTTTTATTTATATTTTTTTTTAATTTTTTTTTTTATTTTTTTGTTGCATAGCAAATCTGGTATTGATTTCTAGGAATACAGACTAATGAGCAACCTTTAGTAGTTAGTTGTTTTTTTTTAGTATTGTTTTAGTATAGATCGTGTTTTGCAGTGTTTTTGCCGGAATAATACAAAACATGTGTCGACATATTTAATAGATATAAATAGCTATTTTATTATAATTTCTTTTTAACTTTTTCAGTTAAGATTTTTTTCAATTGTTTCCGGTTTTTATTTTTAATTTTCTGCTGTTTGTTTTTTTTCATTCTCCTCTGTTTCCTTTTTTCTATTATTTTCCGTTTGTTCTCTTTTTACAATTCCTGTTTTCTTCGTTGTACTTTCTCCTCTCATTTACTTCTACCAAATACGCTTACGACAAGCGCGTTTATTTTTGTGCATGATTTTTGACTTTATAAGCATTTAAAAATAGGCATGTGCAATTTTTAATATCTATGCTTTTAATCTGCGTTTTTTTATGTGACTCGTTTTTCGTTTTCCGCTGCATTTTCGCTCCTCTATGAATTCTTGGCGCGAAATTTCAATTACCTACAGAGAGAGAGAGTCATCTCAAAATACATCAATTTTTACGCTTGTTGCCATAGTAACATATGGTTTTCATTTCAAATCCATTTCTAGCGCATTTCCAACACACAGTCTAACACAAAGTTTACAGAGCGCAATACTACAAAAAACATACAACATATGTACATACATACATACATATGTAAATAATTTCTATTTTAATCGTAAAACCAAAAGAAAACATAAATAATTTCAATAGCTATAAACAACAAGAAACGCAAAATAAACGTCTTATATGTTTAAAACAAAAGATGAGCAACCTTTGGAGCTAATTTATTTTCATACATGTCGTTCTTTATAGTATAAAGCTAATAAAAATTGTGAACTCTGTATATATGTATTATTATTTATTGTTTTTAAATATTCATAACGGAAAAACAGAATCAATTACTGACTGCATTACTAATTCTAAAATTTATGTTTGTTTTTAATTATCAGTCATTAGCGATCTTCTTCTCAATTTATTTTTTTCTATAGAAGTGTAGATATCGTACAACAAAAACACACAACGTTTGTAAAATAGCTTACTTAATTGTAAATTTACATACATACATATGTATCCGCTGCGCTCGTTCTCATCTTATTACGCTGCACGGAAATTTATTTAATTTTTTATTTATGTATGTAAGCAAGCAAATTAATTTGATGCAAGGAACCAGCGAGAATTTGTATGATTTCACAGCGCAAAGTTCTTCTGACTAATCGTGTTTTAATAATTTGATATGCTAACATTTTCTTATATGTATTTTATATGTACCCTGCAGGGAACTCAATAACTAGTGAGCAAAATTTCTAGTTCCGAACTAGCGAAAAGGTGTCAAAAGGGAACTAGATCAATTGTAGTTAGACCCTCACCAGTTCAGAAGGAGTGAATTGAGTGACCATTTTAAAACACACTTTGATTTGTATGCAATTTCGAAGTGACACAAATTCTGTGAAAATTTTTCGTTCGTTCAATTGCCGTCGGCTTTGTATATTTCTGCAATTCTCAGATGTTTAGTGAAGCATTTTATATAAAGAGTTTTCTATTTGCATCTTGTATGAAATGAAATGTTCCCGTAATTATGCTTTTCCAATCCCTAAGGCTTATTTTTAATTTTTTTTATTTTATTACTTTCTAAATACATATTATTAAAAGATACATAAATAAAAAAATATTAGTTAAAAAAAAATTTAAAAAAATTATCATCTACCTTGACACCGACAGGATTCGAACCCGCGTCCCTCAGATTGAAAGGCACATGCGTTGGCCAGTCGGCCATCGCGCCACTTATATGAAGTGTGTTAAAGGCTGCACTTAAACGGCAGATGTAAAACTGTAGAATTTGTAGGTACTTGTAGCTAGTTCAGAACTATCGAAATTGTGCCAATAAACGAACTAGTGTAAACTGTAGAATTTAGTACTAGTTCGGAGCTATCGAAAATGTAGTGCAGAGGGTGACAATTGACACCGCCTAGGACATCGCCGTTCCTTTAAAGAAACTAGATAAGTATAAATCCGCAATACATTAGCTCGTCAGCTTGCTGCCGCGTCTCTCACCATCATGTTTTTGTTGTTGTAGCGGTACTAAGCCCTGCTTAGCCGACGAGTTCTGCTCACAAATTGTCATCAATTTCACTTAACGGAAGGCCCAAGAATGTTGCAGCTTCTTTTGGGCTTGTCCAGAGGGACAAGGGTGTTAAGTTGGTTGGTTTGAGGCAGCATGTAAAGAGGTGCTGTGTGTCATGCGGCGTCTCTCCACATGCCGGACATACGTTAGGTATGTTTGCATCGATTCTGGCCATGTAGGAATTGAGACTACTACAGTATCCCGACCTTAATTGTGATAAGGTGACTCGGGTTTCTCTGGGCAACTCCAGTTCTTCTCTCATCAATCATCACCAAGCCCTGTTGCTGTGATCCAAGAAAGCGAGTCAAATAAGTAGCATGCGATTGGCGGTATTTCGTTTTTCAGAGACTCTTTGCAGAGACTCTTTGAAGATCCAGCCTAGTAGACTACACTGTTATAAATATTGGAATATTTTTTAAACTTTGATTTGGTTTGAAAGAAATTTAAAACTTTTTTTGGGCTAAATTTTGAACATTCGAAAGTTTAAAAGTTTCTTATTCCTTTTTGGTTTGAAATTTAAACTTACAAAAGTTCAAATATTTCAAAGTATTTTTTGGAATAAATTTCATACTTTTTTGGTTTAAATCTTGCACTTTTTCTCATTTAAACTTTTAAGGTATAAATTTCAAACTTTCATTGGTCGTAAAATTTGGTTTCAACAAAAAAATTTTAATTTTGGATTTGAAATTCCAACTTGCTTTTCCGAGAAATGAACAATATAAAAAGCTCATTTATAGTTATTAGACAATTTGAATGATTGAATGGAGAAACAAACAAACACAAAATAATTATGGAAACAGATAAAATGAAGAAGGAGGAAAAGGAGAAGAAGAGGATAGGAAAAAGGCACAATATGGAAAAGGATTAAGGAGATGTTGAGGGGAGAACATTATGGGAGAAAAGGAGAAAAAAGGATAGGAAAGAAGATACAATAGGGAAAAGCATGAAGAGGATTTGGGAGCAGACATTTTTTTTTTAATTTAAACCAAAAATAGGTTTAAATTTTAAACTTTTGAAAGTCTTAAAATAAATTTTAATTTGGAATGAAATCGAAACCCTAAAAGTTTAAAAATGTTTTAAACTTTTCAATGTTTAAATTTTAATAATTTTTCGTTCGTGTCCTATATTTCGACCAAAAAAGTTTAAAATTTATACCAAAATTTATTTGAGTGTAGTCTTCTGGTGTTCTCAAAAAGTGAATCACCACGACTTCAGCTGTTGGAAATACCAAAATTCACCTGAATTTTTGTTTAATCAAGCGATGCCTCCTGCTGAATTGCTGCAGTCTCCACAACATATCCCAAAGGCAAGCAACAAGAAAGCAGGAAGGAACTTGCCAGCAATTGAGAATGACTGTAATGTTCGAGTGTCAATACAAATATCTACATACTTACATATGTACATATATCACAGTCCACCCGAGAATGCAGTCTATAGCTGATAATAGTGCAAACTGCCAGTGCTGAAGTTCCTACATATGTATCCAGACTGCCATGACTTCTGACTATCCTGTGATCTAACGATTACTATCAAGTGATTTCGTTAATTGCATTCTTGTAATTAGAAAAAAAGCATTTATTTTGTGTAAAACTTCTAAATTAGGGTTCGTCATTCGTCAACATATTATGTAGCTCAGTTTGCTGAAAAATTGTATGGTTTGCAGCAACAGCAACTCTGTAAACATTCTTCTAGCAACATTGCCTCAACTCAATATCAACTCAATATCAACTCAACTTTAACAGTTCAACATCAACACTTCAACATTGCAATAGTTCAATACAATTGCAAAATCATCAGTCACCTAAACTGCATAATATGCATTGATATTATCAATACTTTCGACAAACGTCGTATAGATTTGACATTAACAAAAATAGCATCACCGCAACATGCTATCAACATTCCATCAGCACACCACACAAACATTTTTAAAACATCACGTGAGCATATCTGAAGTTAATAATACATCATATCACATCATATCAACATCTCTTCAATATCACATCAACATCTCTTTAACATCAATTCAACATATTGAAACATCACATCAATATCACAACGCATCACATCAACATAACTTCAGATCTTATCAACAGCTCTTCAACATCACATCAACATCTCTTGAACATCATATCAACATAACTTGACATCACATCAACAGCTCTTGACACCACAAAATATCACATCAACAACATATCAACCTAACATCGACATCGCATTAGCATCACATCTCATTCTCATCCTCAACATCAACATCATCACCAGCATCCAAAATAACACAACAAAAAAAAAACAAAAACAACAACATCAACATCAACCACAAAACTAACAACAAAATCAAAAATCAAACCAGATAAACAAAAACAACAACAATCAACATTAACAACAAAACAACAACAACATAAACATTTCCAACACAGAAAATCACTTTGAGCGTCATTTGGCTGTCAACCCTTAATAAAAGTGTTAGATACGCTTTGTATTTTTGTGCATAAAAATTTGCATAATTTTTTCACATTTCTTTTTCAAGTGCACATGCAATAACTGTCGACCCCTCACTAAGGTCGCAGAAGGGCGGGTTTGTGTAAAGTACACGTCACAATTATGTATGTTCAATGATAATTTATGAAACTAACCAAACAAAAAATTTTATTGCACAACGAATAAATGAATGATTTTTATTGCAGCATTATCTTTGTTGAACAAAAAAAAAAAAAAAAAACAAAAAAAGAACAAAAAAAAAACAAATAAAAAAAAAACAATTTTAAGGTAATACAAATTATTGTAGGTAAATAAATAAATAATAAATCTTGCAACATTAGGTAGTATAAACACCTTTTTAACAAAAAACTATTCTTTATACAGGCAGAAATAGCATTTGTACCATTTGAACTAGCAGTCACTGTACATATTTTGTATATATACATATGTATGATATTATGATATTTTATGTGTAATCATTCACTTATCTTTGCTTAGCAAACTGTTTACTTACATTAGCATAAATTCATTCAGATGCATACATACATATGTTCATACATACCCTGTAGGAAAAATCTCTAGTTCCGAACTAGGTCGCTTCTAGTGCATTTTTCGACACTACTAGTGCCCGCTAAATCTCTTTTGGATGTTATCAATTTGGAATTTAACACGGTGATGTCCTAGGCATTGTCAATTGTCACACTCTGCACTACATTTTCGATAGTTCTGAACTAGTACCAAATTCTACAGCTTGCACTAGTATGTTTGTTGGTACAATTTCGATAGTTCTGAACTAGCTACAAGTACCTAAAAATTTCTACAGTTTTATGTCTGCCGTTTAAGAGCAGCATTTGACACGTTTAAAGCAAGTGGCGCGATGGAAAAGTGGCTTACGAGTGTGCCTTTCAATATGAGGGGCGCAGGTTCGAATTCTAACGGTGCCGAGGTGGATGATATTTTTTTTTTTATTTTCTTTTTTTAACTAATATTTTTTTATTGAATTCAGAGTTGTAATTATTATAAGAGAAAAAATAAAAATCAAAAAATAATTATTATTGAAAGAAAAATATTTTAAAAGTCTTTCCATAATAGTTATTTCTGAGATATTTTTTTTTAAGTATTTTTGTATTTATTATGAATGAAAAATTTTATTTTATATCTTCAAAGACTTTTTATTGAGACAAATTTGAAAAAAGTCTTTGGGTAATTATTTTGTGTAACAAATTTTTTTTTATATCATCGATAAAAATCTTTCATACAATTTCAAATTGGAAATTTGCTTGAATTTTGAAGTACTTATATGAAAGTTATTGAAAATTTTCTGAGACTTTTTTGAACTTTGTCTCAATGAAAAATTCTTTGAAGATATAAAAAATATATATTTGAAATAACTATTATGGAAAGATTTTTAAAATATAAGTTTCTGAATAATAATTGTAGAGGAATTTTATCATTTTCGTCAGGAAAAAAATATTATCAAAAGTCTTTTATGATTCTGAAGAAATTTTGTAAGACTTTTTTATAATAAAATACATCTCTGATTTATTTAATAAAAATTGACAAAAATATTTAAAAAGTAATAAAATAAAAAAAAAAAAAAATAAGCCTGAGGGATCGGAAAAGCATAATTAGGGTAACATTTCATTTCATACAAGTTAAGATGCAAATAGAAAACTCTTTATATAAAATGCTTCACTAAACATCTGAAACATTCAGAAATATACAAAGCCGATGGCAAGTGAACGAACGAAAAATTTTCATAGAATTTTTGTCACTTCGAAATTGCATACAAATCAAAATGTGTCTTATAATGGTCACTCAATTCACTCCTTCTGAACTGGTGAGGGTCCAATTACAATTGATCTAGTTCTTTTTTGGCACCCTTTCGCTAGTTCGGAACTAGAAATTTTGCTCACTAGTTATTGAGTTCCCTGCAGGGTATACATATGTATATGTATGTATTTTCCTATGGTGGTGTTTTCACTCAATCATTAAAAAATTAAAAAAAAAAAATATCTAAGCGTTAATGAGTAGATAAACATGTTTTTTATTTATTATTTATTATATACATATATACATATTTATATAGGGTATGATATATCGTACATTTTACCATAAATCGAAATTTTATATCCAAAATATGTCTGTATACATACATACATAAGTATGTATATCCTATGTACACAATAGCGATGAACGATGACGAATTAACGCATAAATATGTCGATAGAGATAACTCAAATGGATGACGACAGACCACGCATGGAGCGGGTGTATGGGGTCGCCGCTTGGTTAGCGAGAGCGATCTCGACAGACAAACAGTCGTAATAGACAGACCACAGTCCAAGCAAGCAAACAAACAAACAAAGAGCTCTATGTTTTATTCAACAAACTTTGAAAAGCAGCCAGACAAACAGACGTTGAGGAGGCACGTGCTTGTTGTTGGTTCTAGTTTGCCGCAAATAGCGAGCCATCCAGCCCACCACCTACATACATATGTACATACATACATATGTATGTAAATGCGACTAGACAGCCAGACAGCCAGCCACTGAATCAGTCAGCCAGTCAGTCAAGCTCCTCTTCGCACAAGCACATCCTTTGGCTGTGTTTCGGCCTTAAGAACTCTCAGCGCGGAGCGTACACATAGCATGAGTTCTCATTTTATTTCATTTCATTTCATTTTGCATAAATTTTTCAAGTACATACATACATACATATTTACATATTCACTTACGGCTACAACTTGACTCACTGGCACAATAATTGTGCGACCGACTACATACATACCTCTATGCTTACTATGATTAAGTGAGTCACACTGACTGATTGCCTACATGACTGACTCGTTAACTCACTGACTTACTAATTGACTAATTGACTGAGTGACTACTGCCTTGCAAAATGTTGCAAACAATTTGCCTTAAGCCGTGACGCGTTGAGACGAGACGTGAGCAACGTGCGCTTGTGTGTGAAGGTGCGCACAAACGTACAATCGACAAACTATGTATTTATGATAAATAAACATAGACCAACCATTGTGCGTATCCTTTGCTAAATAAACATACATATAAACATTACTAATTCATTATTCATTTTTATCTATAAATTTTCGTTTAATTACTTTTGAGTTTTTTGTCTCCTTTTCGCCTCTGCCCTGATTGTATCTATGCCTGCAGTGTAATGTACATACATCGATATGTATGTATCTCCTTAGCGCCCAGAAAAGCCATTTTCTTTCAAGTTATTCTAGCTGCTAAGCAGTGCTAAATGTGGTGTGTTTTTTTTTTGTTGTAGTTAGCTTCAAATGCGCGTGAAAATGCGATTGTACGCTATTTCGAAAATGCGCAATTGGGTATAAAAGTTCAGTTTTTACACGAATTTCAACATTTTGTTTCTTACGAAGGCAATTCCGCAACATTTTATAAACCCGCAATTGGTTATAAATATATTTAAACATCGGTTTTACGGTATTTCGACTGCAGACATGTTTTAAAGTGTATAGTAAGCGTTTGCACTACTTAAAAAAAATACGCAACTGGGTATAAAAATTGCGTTTTACACGAATTTCAAAGTTTGAACGTCTTAGAATTATAAAAAAAGGCATTTTTCAAAATTTTATAAACTCACAATTGGGTATAAATATACATATTTAAACGTCGGTATTATGCGCATTTCGGCAGCAGGCGTGTTTGGAAGTGTGCAGCAAGCGTTTGCGCTACATTGCGTTTTTACACGAATTTCAACGTTTGAACGTCTTAAAAGTACATATCGCCCGTTTTATGCAATAGGGATTTAACTCGAAATTTTCGATTTCTGGGATTTTGCCATATATTTCAATGACTGGTTAGTGCCTTTCAGTTTAGTCTCATAAAATACTCAAAAATATAAAAATGGCGGAAATAGAAGTGATTTTGTATTTAGCCGTAGAAGGAAACTATTTGAAATTATAAAACTTTATTTGCGTTTTCCCAAAAAAAATTTTTTTTGAGTTAAATCCCTATTGCATAAAACGTGCGATATAGAAAAGACATTCATCAAAATTTTGTTAACCCGCAATTGGGTATAAATATTATTGAAACATCAGTTTTACGCGCATTTCGACTGCAGACATGTTTTAAAGTGTATAGAAAGTGTTTGCGTTACTTAAAAAATACGCAGCTGAGTATACAAATTGTGTTCTTATACGAATTTTTACGTTTCAACTTATTCGAAGTATAAAAAAGGCATTTCTAAAACTTTTATTCATCCGAAATTGGGTATAAAAATTGCGGTTTGCGCGAATTTCAACGTTTCAAAACAGATATTTCGCGCAATTGGTTATACATATAAAGTTTAGTTTTACACGAATTTCGATTGAAAGCATGTTAAAAAGTGCAAAAACTTCAAAAACCTGCAACTGGGTATAATTTTTTTTCACATATTTTAACTTATAGCCTTTTAAAAGTACCAAAAAAGCAATTCGCCAAACTTTCACAGAACCGCAACTGGTTATAAAATTTTGCGTTGGTTGTATGCAAATTTAATTTTCTGGTATGTCTTATCTTGGAGCTCAATTGTTCCGACTCAGCAGCGGCAGCAACAGCCGCCGTACCTTTATTGTTTCTTCTACCACCAATTATTTCATCAAATCGTCGGACATGTATATGTATATGTATGTACATTAGAGCGTATCGCGAAAAAAAAGTTCGCCGTACGCCCCCCCATATGATTTCTTCAAAAACATTTCTGGAAAATTTTTTTATTTTTTTTTTTGGACGCCGCTAGATGTCGCTTATATTCGTTTTTTCATATCTTCGGTATTTATGGTCCGATCCCTAACTTTGATACACCAATCTCTTTGGCTTGAGAGGAGGGTTTCTAATTCATAATTGTATTAACCCTATGTACATCATTGGGGTCATTTCCACCCAGTACTTAGTTTATATCACCTTAATGTAACTTTTTTTACCGGTATGTTAAACGTCGTCAAAAAATATTAATCTTTTGCAAAAGAAGTATTTCGATCGATTCAGTAGAACGGAAAATAAAACAAATTTAACATTCCGAGGAATATAAGTTTTTCGCTTCCTGTGGTCTTTTAGGTTCATTTTACAAAGATTTTTTCTGAAGAGACTCCCACTGAAATTTTACTCCGAATAATTTTCTACAACATTTTAACCATCTAGCACCCCTGAAAAAGGGTTATTTTGACCCTCTATTTTGAAATAGAGTATAGTCAGGAAAGAGTATTTTTAAGGTCGCTAGAGGGTAAATATGTTCTAGAAAATTATTCGGCGTAAAATTTCAGTAGGAGTCTCTTCAGAAAAAATCTTTGTAAAATGAACCTAAAAGACCACAGGAAGCGAAAAACTTATACTTCTCGGAATGTTAAATGTGATTTATTTCCGGTTCTACTGAATCGATCGAAATACTTCTTTTGCAAAAGATTAATGCTTTTTAACGGCGTTTAACATTCCGGAAAAAAAAGTTACATTAAGGTGGTATACACTAAGTACTGGGTGGAAGTGACCCCAATGGCGCACATAGGGTTAATGCAATTAGAAAGTGGAAACCCTCCTCTCACGCCAAAGAGATAAATACCGAAGATATGAAAAAAATGAATTTTAGTGACATCTAGCGGCGCCAAAAAAAATAAAAATTTTTTCCAGAAATAGTTTTTTAGTGCTTAGCACGAAATTTTTATTTTAATTCAATTTTTTTCCACTTACCCTTTTTCCAGAAATGTTTTCGAAAGAGAAATCATATGGGGGGCGTACGGTGGACTTTTTTTTTTGTTCCATATAAGGCGAGACGGCCTAATGTACATATGTATGTATGTATGCATGTATTTCACTCACCCAACCAGCCACCCAACTCATTCGCCAGCTCGCTGCCGTTTGCAGCTTAAAAAAGATTAATTTATTTTCATTTTTGTATTTATTTTATTGTATTCGGTATCTGTTTTGTGCATATGAATCCGTATAAATATTCATGCATATTTACCTTATACATATGTATGTATGTATGCATATGTATATGTTTATTTATGCGTGTTTTCATGTCTGGGTGTACCTACATTTGTATATACATATATAAGTCTGTACTTAATAAAATGTGCCAACAACAATGTATTTAATTACTCAGAATCTTAATCTTTTGTACGTGCGTAAATATGTACTCATTTGTACTATTTATATACATATGTATGTATGTAAGTCTGTCTACATGTAACATTTCTTTTCATTCGTTACTAATTAAGGTCATAAGTCCGTATTTACATAGTACATAATAGATATATGTATATATATACATATGTATATGTACATAAATATATTCCGTGCATTTTAATTTAATTGCTTACGCTTTCTCGTCCATGTGCACTTAATACACAACCTAAGCTCGCTTGCTCGCGCTGCCTCGTCATAGCATTCTCTCTATTATTATTACATACTAAATTTTTTTTTTTTTCATTTTTGAAATATTTTAAAAGAATATTATTTATGCATTTGCTAAAGTTTTTTTTTGCAATAAAAAGCATTTGAAATAGATTAACCGCTTCCGTTGCCGGACGACCGACCATTGGCCCACTGGGGCGTCGCTATCTCCCTTCTCTAGTGTATAGTTCTAATGCGACTACAGTATACATATGTACAAAGTTTACTTACCTACATACATATATGTACATATGTATGTACATATATGTTATTGGCATAATTGAAGCTGATAAGTCTAAGTTAATTAAATGAGAATGTTGTTTATTAAGTTTTTAAGTCAAGTGGGACCAGCACACTTTAGTAAATATGCGCATACATACATGCTGAACTAGTGGCGGAAGGCATGCACCTTTAGTTAGCTACGCATGTAAGGAGTGTAAGAGGGTGTGGTACAAATTATCCCCTTGTGCTTTAAGCTGTTGGTAGACAATTTTGTCCTTGTAGCTACGAACCCCGTGCTTAGGCGAAATAAGAAATTTAAAAAAAAAAAAAAAAAAACATTAGAACCATATTTTGCTATAGTAACAAGCGAAAAAATTACGCATTTTAAGACGACCAATCTCGCTTTCTCTTTCAAGAACGTTTTTTTTAGGACGTCCACTCTTTCTTCGGCTCAAATTTCCTTTCAAGGATGAGGCCGATCTCTTTCAAGAAGGTGTTTCTAGGATGCCAACTGTTTCTCTACTTGAAATTGCTCTTAGAGAATGGGTTCGATCTCTTTCAAGAAGGTTTTTTTAGGGCGTCAACTCTTGCTCTGCTTGAAATTGCTCTTCGAGAATGGCGCCGATCTCTCTAGAGAAAGTTTTTTAAGACGATCACTCTTTCTCTAGCTCAGATGGGTCAGATCTCTCGATAACGTTTTTGAGATGAACAATTTTTCATTCTCTAGTTCAAATTTCCCTTCAAGAATGGATCTGACCGCTCTCAGGAATGTTTTTTAATATGACCGCTCTTCCCCTAGCCCAGATTTTCCTTCGAAAAAGGGCCCGAACTCTTTCAAGACAGAGAACGAAAAAAGACACTGCAGATGGCGCCTATTAGCCGAAACCGTTTTGTCTCCAAACCAAATTTGACAAGGGATGACGGAAAATCGTTCGACAATAACTACATCATATTCCTATCCTGTCGGAAAAGCAAGCAACCAAAAAGTAATCCTTCAAGACCGTTTTTAAGACGTCCACTCCTTCTTTAGTTAAAATTGCCCTTCGAGAATCGGTCCGATCTTTTTCGAGAACGTATTTCTTTCTCTAGCCCAAATTTCCCTTCGGGAATGTGTCCGATAACGAATTCACAACGAAGAGAAAATAAATTGGATAGCGAAGATTCCATTTTGCTAGACAATGTCCAAGCTATCGAAGCGAATACCAAACCATTTTCGCATTCATGATTGAAGATGAGAAGACTTGAAAAAAAGCTTCGTTCTCCAATCTGTATTGAATTGTGAGCCAAGAATAACTAGAATTTTTTAACCGTTGCACTTTGTATTTATTTGGCACCACTAATAAATGTACCTTCTTATAGAATAACCATTAGTTTTACGTACGAAACTGCCAAAAAAGGCCTAAGCACACGGTTTTCTTGAAACACGGATCGAAACAATGATTAGTGTCCCAAACAAAAACAAAACAATGATCAGTGTCCCAAACCTAACCAAAAAAAACTAACTTTCTACGGGTCGGTACCCGAGTTTCGAGTTATTGAGTGACTCTCCACGCTTTGGCTATTACCACCGCCACCAGCAAACTCCTCGATGGGCCGTTGCCATGCAATATGTTGAGATCGTTAAATCTGTTGTAATAATGATAATAATAAAAACCATAGTAATAATCAGGTTGAGCGAACGCAAGTGCTACCTGCTTTCCTATGGTACCAGAAACTTTGGTAAGACCTCGTACCGTAAAGTACTATCAATTGAGTTACCATTCAAACCTTTATTGGTACATTTTTACTGGGGTACGCGGGATTGTAACACCCGAAACTTTTGTTCCTTATAGAGTTGCATAAAACTTTGCAGGTATTTATAGTTAAGGCTGCAACTTTTTGATAAAAGCTTAGCATAAAAAAATCTCATTCTCATTCCGGGGAGTGAAAGAAAAAAGATAGACGGATGTAGCACAGCTTCCAACCGTCTGGGAAGTACAAATTATACACTACATTAAGTACAAATTGTATTTAATAACGACAAAATTTTCAAAGTTGAAGATAAATTGTTAAAAAAAACCCCACGCAACAACTTTTTCAGTTTTTTTTTTGGCATTTTTTTGAGAGATTATGAGTTTTCGTCTTAATGATGCGTTATTTACGCGGTACTAAGTATGTATGGTATGTATGTATTATTCACCACCCCCTATGGCTCATTACTACTGCGTGGTACAATCAATCAACTGAGAAGAAAATCAGATTTGGCGCAAAATTGCATTTGCTAACAAAAAAAAACGAAAACCGAAAACGGATTATTTAACGAAAGTCTGTGAAATTCAACCCTAACTTTTTTTGCGGCAAATTGCTTGCTGGTGTTCATTTTTTTTTTTTCTTAACAGCGAAGCAATCAAGCATAAAATTAGAAATGCGAAGCATAAAAAAGTGCAGCGCGTCTTGGCAAGTGTATTGAAGAGTGGTATTTGTAAATTTTTGTTTTAATTCGATCACTAAAAATGAGAAGTTTTGCATTTTGGTTGGACTCCATTAGATAATGCAATATAGTACTACCTATTGTGCTGTTTGGCATTAGTGGTTAATGAAATATGTATTTTCTTTTGTCTATCTATCTGGAAAGATTTTTTAATAAACTTTTTTGGCCTTTTTTGCTTCTATTTCTTAAGCTTTAATTTTATTTTTTAAATCTAAGATTGCGTCAAGAATGTGAAGCACAATTATTTCTTTAACAAAAAAAAAAAAACACAATGAATAAAATTACTGTCAATGAAAAGAAAAATAAATAAAAAATACAAAAAGAAAAAAATAATAGATATATATGTATATTAGAGTGGCCCTTATTTTCAAAAGTCGGAAATTTTCAGGTGTTACCCCCTGATATGTTTTTGTTTAATAAAAAAATAATACCCTGAAAATTTTGGCCCGATTGAACAACTCTAACCCGTGCCACAACGAGTTGAAGTTGAAAAATTGGCAACATCACTTTTAGAAGCGCCTCTTTTGGCTATGCCGCGATAAATATATGTATGGGCGTAGGAATACCCGAAAACTTAACTCTGAGATGTTTACAAGTTTAAACTTGCATAAAATTAATCAAAATACTTTTATTATTTTACCGTTACAATTTCTTGAGTAGCAAGAATCGTAGAAGATGTATGTACGTATGTAGATGACATTAAATTTTGGTTCTTACGTGTAAAGCATTTCACTTTAGAATAGTGTATTAATTTAAAATCATAGTTCATATTATTTTCTTACAAAACAATAATAATTTTAAAACGTGCAACTGGCGAAGTCAGTTAAATGAAGCACATGCCACACATAAATACCTTTTTAGCACAAAGTGAGTATCTGTCGGCATTGGGAAAGTTCGTGACCGTATTATGGTCATTTTGCGCGTAGTCAGCGTAACTACCGTTTGAAAATGATTCAGAAATATAATATCGAGACGGTCCAGCACTATTCATGATAGAGTCCTCAATGTCGGTTTCCCATTCATCTTCATCGAGTCATTTGATAAGAATTTCATCCGAATAACATTAGAATATTAAAAGTTTCCTATTTTCTACATTTGCACACCATTTTAGTTAAATCCCAATAAACACAACGGATTCGCCTCGAATTCGCGTCGGATTCGCTTTCTCTGATTATAATATCGCGGCAATAGTTCGCGGCGATAGATCGGCGAATCCGAATTCGTAGGCATGTCACCTATCACTAGCGATTGTTCAATTTGTTCATTCTCGGATCGCTGGCGATTCGAATTTTTAATCATTAGCGACTCGAGAATTTTTTATTTCTCTGATCGTTGGCGATTCGAAAATTTTTTCAGATTTTTTTATAAATGGCGTTTCGAAAAATTAAAAGTCCAGAGTTTGGTTTACTGGCAATGGCTTAAATCTGTATAAAATAATACAAAATACTATTTTTATAAAGAAAGTTTAACTTTCATGAATAACAAAAGCTTTTCAAGTTCAGGTATAAATGTAAAATTTCAGAACTATAATGATTTTTAGTGCAAAACAACTTTAAAAAAATTGAAAAAATTAATATCGCGAAAATTGATTTTCTCGAACTTGCCGCGAACTCGAGGCGAGTCTGAGAAATTACGTTCGTGAAAATATGTTTTCGCGAACTCGCCTCGAATTCACCGCGATATCATCCTCGCGTCTGTGTTTATTGGGATTCTGATATAAAAAAAAATAGTAAGAAAAGCCCCAAAATAAAATTTTGTCACAAAAATCACCTCCATAAGATCGCTGGACTGGGGTATTTAGGTTCTTTTGTCTGTGGATTCCTAGTGAAATTCTATAGCGAACAACTTTCTATAACTATTTAACCCTCTAACGACCTTCGAAGTAATATTTTTTGCGAACTTTCTCAAAAAGGAGTAAAAGCGACCTTATCGTCGGGGAGTTAGAGGGTTAAAGTGGTACACAAAGTTACAGCTATTGCAATTGTTTGGGAGATTTACTATGTAGATATTGGTATTTCATTCTGTGTGAAAATTAAGTGCTGTTGCAAAGTGTTATAGAAAAAAATACCCACAATTCGTCCAATATAAACGTCCATCGAACCATATAACCCTTGGTTCATTATTTCAACACATTGTGGCACGGGTTAACGTGGACCAATCGAGCCAATATTAAACAGGGAATATTTTCTTCGTACATGAAACCATTTTAAGGGGTAACGTCTCAAAAAAGTAGAAAAAAAATGTTTCCATAGGCGTTAGGGCCACTCTAATGTATATATATTGATCAAATGCTATGTTGAGACGCTCAAAAGCTGCAAACACCTACCCACAACCAGTCACCACACCCACGGCAAACCAAATTCAACTTCCGAAATTTCTATTCAATCTTATTCAAAAACATGAACTCCCACTAAAAGAAAAAAAAATCAAGTAAAATAAAATAAAATCAAATAAAATAAAAAAAACACCTCAAACGAATTAAACGTGCTTTTAATAGATAAATTTTCTTCGCGAATGCCTCTATCAAGAACACAGAAATACATTGAATATATGATGCAGATGATAAGACACAAGGAAATACAAGGGAAGACAAGATGAGGCAAGACAAGATGAGGCAAGACAAGTCGCATGTAATAATACACAAACACACACAAAATCCCAAGCTCCAAACGCAGTCGTAAAACGCGACAAAATGCCCTAAATTACGCACAACCTTCGCCGACACTGCCGACGCCAACGCATAGCTTTACACAAAATAAAAAAAAACCAATAAATTGTAATAAAATCAAATACAATAGATTGAGAAAATGATAGAAGTGGAATTGTAGAATATGGGTGTAGTAAAGAAAACCAATTGAAATGTAATGCTAATGAAAAACACGGCGTGGAGAAGGCAGCGAAATGAAGCAGCATGTACTCATGTGATGTCGTAACGATTTGCATCTCAATCGGAACGGAAATAAAGGCGCGTTCGTGGGTGTAGCTACAGTGTTGAGAGAAATAAGAACCCTAAAGCGTAAAGGCCTACCTCGTTAAAGCTCCAGTTAAATGATACAAACTCCAAAGGGCAACTGCCGAGATAGATGGATTTTTGTGAAAAACTCTTTTATGGCAACAGCGACAGTTTTAAAAATCAGGGACCGTAATCATTATGAGTTTTATAATAAAAATCGCCATTTAAACATTATATGTTGAGTTTTTTTATATTTCATCAAAAATAATCATTATTGTGTGAGTTTTATTTTTTTCAATCAAAAATATCACTCATTCACGAAGTTATATCGATGGGAATTTTTTAGTAATTATGTTCCAGAGCACTGCAGAGAATATTTGAGTTTTTCGACCTAAGCAAAAAAATAAAACTCAAAGAATAATTTTTATTTCTGAGCGATAAATATATCACTCAAGGAATAAGTTTTATTTTTGATCAAAAAAATAAAACTCAAAAAATAATGATTATTTTTGGTTTTTATGGATATCGCTTAAAAAATGTCGATCATACTCTTCTACGATGTTTGCAAGTATTTGATTTTTATACCTTTCATGGGAATGAAATGGTATTATAACTTAGTGCCGAAACACGAATGGTGAAAGTACCAGAAGGAGGCGCGGCAGACCTACCAAAATATATACCAATATGATCAGGATCATAAGCTGAGTCGACTAAGCCATGTCCGTCTGTCTGTCTGTCTGTCTGTTTGATCGCAAACTAGTCCCTCAGTTTTTTGGATATCTGCTTGAAATTCGGAATGGGATTTTATATTTAGGAGAAGCTGTTCATTTGTCAGAATCGGCCGAATCGGACCACTATAACATATAGCTGCCATACAACCGATTGTTCAGATATGGACCATTTGGGGTATAACTTCTCCATTTCAACAGCTGAGGGAATGAAACTTTGAAGTATTTGTACCCATATGAACCTAAATAATGTTACCGAAATTTGTCAAGATCTGACCACTATAACATATAGCTGCCATACAACCGATTGTTCAGATACGGACATTTTTGGGTATAAATTCTCCATTTAAATCATGAAACTTTTTCTAGTGAATCTTTGCATAAATAACTCACAGAATGAAAGTATAAATTAAACAATTTCAGACTATGCAACTTTTCATTTCCCCATTCATGAAAGGTATTAAGTCTTCGGTACGGCCGAAGACAGCCGCGCTCATACTTGTTTTCACTGAAAATATAACGAATAATGATTATTATGGGTCCCTGTTAAAAACAAGCCTTTCCTCCATAATTGTACTAAACTTTTGCGAAGTCTACTAAATAGGGTTGCCAGATACCTTTCCCGAAAAAATCAGTACATTACCTTCAAAAAAAAAAAAAAAAAAACAATATATGCGGAGAAAATCGTCTTTATTACACTCAGGGAAAAACAGCATTTTAAAATCAAAAATAATATTTTTGTTTTCATAATGCACGTTTTAAACCAAACCATTTTTATTTTAACAATGAAAATTTTTAAATTAAAAGTGAAATTTTTGAATTAAGAATGAAATTTTTGAAGTAAAAATGCATTTTGGATTAAAAAAAAAACATACTTAAATTAAAAATAAAAATGAATGCTGATTCAAAAACTCGCTCTTTGTTCAAAATTTTTTTTGTGAGAAAATATTTTTTTGTGAGAAATCCAACAAAAACAATAATGAGAATCGATTTTTTTTTAAATTTTGTTTTTACAATTATTCATATAATTCATGGATACTTTTTTAGGAAAAGGGAAGCATAAATAGGTTATTACAATTCAATATAATGTGATCGCGTTGGATTGAATTTCAGGTTGATGTCATGGTTCGAATCCGGAGGAGAATATAAAATAAAGTGAATAAGAAATAAAGATAGCAAACAGTTAAGGCGAAGTAGAAAAAAGGAGGAGAAGAGGCGGAGGCTATATTTTTGTAGTTGAGACTCGGATTGAGAGAAGATGAAGAGAATGCCGTTGGATACAATCTCGAATCCGGAAGAGAAAATGATATAGAGAACACTGCAGCGTTTTTTTCTCATAGTGCTTAAAATAAAAATAAACATTTTTAAATTTAAAATGTTTTTTCTTGATTTGAGAATTTTACAATGAACATTTTTAAAATAAAAATGTTGTTATTTACATCACTTTTAAATATGTTTTTGCCCATTTTAAGCACGTTTTCGTATGTTTTTATAATTTTTTTTCCCTGAGTGTACTGGCATTTTCTTTTTGTTTCCGTATCGTTAACTGTCAATCATGTTTCTATGACATTTCACATTCCCGTTGCTGCCTTCTTCCAAATTGCTTCATGGTTACAAACGTCAAATGAAAACAGTTGGAAAATTAAAAACAGTGCAGGGTGATAAATAAGACATAATAAGAAATAATAAGATAAGATAAATAAGTCACATTCCTACCCTGTCGGAAAAACAAGCAACCAAAAAGTATTTGATAAATAAGAATTTTTTTAGTGTCGGCTAAAATCAGTACAAATCAGTACAAAATCCAAAAGATCAGTATTTCTTAAGGTTTTTAAAACCATCAGTATGGGGCACGAAAAATCAGTATTGTACTGATCAAATCAGTACGTCTGGCAACCCTACTACTAAAACTTGCGAAGTCCTGCATTCCAAGTTTAATATAACGCCTCCAATACGCTGTTGACAACACTAAGGACCATATGTGATCTTTGTGAGGTATCACTGTATCCTGTTCGACCTATCCTAACCTAACCTTGCCTGATTGGCAATGTGTCTGTTGCAATAAGATGCTGCTTTAAAGAGTGCGGCTAGTATTTCAAGTTGTGAGAACCAATTTTAAACATACCCTAGATATGGATATTTTCTTATCATGCAACAAATTCCATTGCAAGCAGCTATCAAGGTCATGTTCCAATTTAATTTCTCAAAACTGTACAATCAATCTATACTATAGATTATCTATAGCAATAAAATATCACTATTTTAATACACGAAATTAATAGACTGAAATTGTAAAGAAATCAGCGATTACGACGAGCGCAAGCAATAAAAAAGAATGCATGTAATATGGTAGAGGCTAGACCGGGGCCAGCGAGCGATGATTACTACAGCCTAAGGATGGATATGAAGTTTATTGAAATGAGATTAAGAAGCGATATATGTAATGGCAGAACAATATACTGCTAGTATGCTGCATGCACACGCGACCCGATTGAGATTATTTACATACTAAGCAAGGCAAATATAAAAAACACAAAAAAGAAAAATAAAAAAACACAAAAAGGAAACGAAACACAGTATAAGGATTAAAAAAAGGGAACAACGCTAGTTCAGCGAACTTTAGAAAATTGTACGTAATTGTAAAGGGTGCACTGGCTGGCTATGAGAAGATAACAACTTTTTCCATGTGATTGAAGGGAGTGAAGCATTTTTAATTGATTACAACATAATACATAAGAACTAAATTGGAAAATTTAAAGCGCAGATAACATAAAAAAGAGGTGCATAAAAAAGATAAAAAAGGAGAAGAAGGACAGACAAAACTACGTGTATACATATCTCTGAAGCTTGTGGAATAGGTCACAATAGAACAAAGACAGATCTGAAAGCACACAGTACACTTAATGACAATCCGATCTACTAAACCAAACTAATAAACGATCAGAAATGCTGCCCTGCAATTCATAGCTGTTAGATCTAGCAATCGACCTGAGTGAGAGCAGATTATGTTGTCAAAATGCAACAAGAGCCTAGAGCGGCTAACAAACAGTAATGGATTGGTCTAGAACAAAGCATAAATTTTCAAAACTACGAGATAATATGTATACAGCAACACGTACATATACTCGTATAGAGGATATACACTTTCAAGGAAAAAATATTATCATAAACGGAGAAGAAAAAGAGATAAGGAAAAAATATAATGGAGGGATTAAGTTAAATATACATAAATAACAAACAATGTCATAAACTTATAAGCATACAAAAGATTAAACAGAAACAAAAATTACAGTAAATAGAAAAGTAAATAAATTACAAAAAAAAAAAAAATATTAGACACAAGAGATCAAGACAATCAACGAGGCTTTCAGCGACTTGGCAACTAAAGGCCAATGTTAAAAGCAAAAAACAATTGAAAAATATAGAATTAAAATTTATAGAGGAAGGAATGAGCAATATTAAAACTCAACAGCATACAATGACACTCAGGAAAAAAAAATTAAAAACAAAAAAAACACTTGCACTACTGGGGTTAGTTGCGTTCAAAGATGAGAGCAATGCAGGCGATGAAGCAATGAGGGTGATAAACCGAATTGATGTACGAGTAATATGCACTACATTGGACGTTCGGAGTGGGGGAACCGATGAATGCGAAGAAAATGTGATAATCCAAATCGCATATATACATAAGCATGTATATTTAATTGTACGTCGAGACTAGCGATTAAATGCCTAAAATTAATAAAGCAATAAAAATGAAAACTCAAAAAGAAGGCAATAAATGAAATGTAAAGATAAATTCAAATATGTTTTTTTTTTTGTTTCTCAGACTTTGGACTTGTCGAAACTTAACGAGGGAGAAAAATGTTAGAAATGATAATATAGAATGTGTCTTACATTGCGTCTGCGGCGTGGAGGGTTTTGGGTTTTGTTAAATGTTACAAAATTGAGTTCAAAATTGTGACAGGAAATGTTGTGCGGCCATTATTTTTGGGCAACAATGAGAGTTGAACAATTTATTTTTTATGGCATTGCAATATAAATGAAAGTTTAGCGTATGAAGAGAAAAAAATTTTAATATATAAATTTGAATATAAAAGCAATAAAAAATGAAAAATATGTAATGCGCAAAAGGCAATAGAAATATAAACAGAACTTGTGCCCGCTTTGAAAAATAAACGGAAAAAGGAAACATAAAAAGAGAGTAAATTAAATTGAAATTGAAATAAATAATTTAAAAAAAAAAAGACAATGGAAATTTAAATAAAAATAAAAATCATCAAAGCAATGGAATTAAAATCAACTAAAATTAAAATTGAAATTGAAAGTTAATTGAAATTAAAACTTAATTTAAAATGAAAATGGAAATTAAAATTTAATTTAAAATGAGAATGAAAATTAAATTACATAAAATTAAAATTAAATTTAAAATTAAAATGAAAATAAATTTAAAAATAAAAATTAAAATTAAAATTAAAATTAAAATAAGCATGAAATTATCAGCTATAACTAAAATTGGAATGAATTGAAATTAAATTCAAAATTAAAATTAAAATGCAAATGAAAATGGAAATTAAAATTAAAATAAGCATGAAATTAAAATCAGCTATAACTAAATTTGAAACTAAAATTGCAAATGAATTGAAATTAAAATTAAATTAAAATTAAAATTAAAATTAAAATTACAATTACAATTACAATTACAATTAAAATTAAAATTAAAATTAAAATTAAAATTAAAATTAAAATTAAAATTAAAATTAAAATTAAAATTAAAATTAAAATTAAAATTAAAATTTTAATTAAAATGCAAATGAATATTAAAATTCAAAATGTTATCAAAATCAACTAAAATTAAAATTGAAATTTAATTGAAATTGAAACTGAAATTGAAAATAAATTGAAATTGAAATTAAAATGGAAATTAAAATTGGAATTGACTTTAATTTAAAATTAACTTTAAATTAAAGTCAAAACTAAGACTTCACTCTATGCAAATTAGAATTAAATTTAAAATTAAAATTAAAATTAAAACTAAAACCAAAATTGAATTTAAAATTAAGAAAAAAATTCAAATCAACTAAAATTAAAATTGAAAATGAATTGAAATTAAAATGAAATTTATAATTAAAATTAAGAATGAAATTAAAATCAACTAAAATTAAAACTGAAATTGAAAATGAATCAAAATTAAAATTAAGATTGAAATCAAAATGAACTAAAATTATTTAATTGAAATTGAAACTGAAACTGAAATTGAAAACAAATTGAAATTGAAATTAAAATGGAAATTAAAATTTAAATTGAAATTAACTTTAAATTAAAGTAAAAATTAAGACTATTCAAGTTAGAATTTAATTTAAAATTAAAATTTAAATTAAAACTAAAACTAAAATTGAATTTAAAAGCAAAATTAAAATTAAGTATAAAATTCAAATCAACTAAAATTTAAATTGAAAATGAATTGAAATTAAAATTAAATTTAAACTTAAAATTAAGAAAGAAATTAAAATCAACTAAAATTAAAACTGAAATTGAAAATGAATTGAAATTAAGATTAAAGTCAAAATTAAAATCAAAATTAAAATTAAAAATGAAATCAAAGTAAACTAAAATTATTTAATTGAAATTAAAATTGAAACTGAAAATAAATTGAAATTGAATTTAACTTAAAATTAAAGTAAAAATTAAGACTTCACTCTATTGAAATTAAAATTAGATTTAAATTAAAAATTAAATTTGAAATTGAAAATAAAATTAAAATTAAAATTAAGTTTAGAATTATAATTAATGCCAAAATTAAAACTTTTATTCTCTATATTTTTTAACTCATTTTATATTATTCTTCTAATGTAAATATATGTATGTACATAATTTCATTTTATTATATGTAATCTCACCTCATCCTTTTTATTTTGTTTTAGTTAATTTTTTATTTCATTTATTTATACTTATTTTTATGGCGTTTCTTTTTCTTTATTTATTTAATTAATTTTTTTAGGCAAAGCTGTGATTTTTATTTTATTATTTACTTACTTTATTTTATTTGATTTCATTTTATTTATTTACATTTTATTTATTTACATTTTATTTACATTTCATAATTGATCGATAAACGCTAACAGCTGTGGATTAACCCATCAAAACGTTTAACTTTGTCTGTAACAAATTGCACTACTTCTACGTACATACATCTCTTATCAGCTTGCTGTTTATTATTGGATTATGAAAATTAAAAATGTGAGAAAAACAAACACTTATCTGTACGAAGTTTACCTACTTTGTATTGCAAAAAGCACAATGAGGGATCTAAATTGGAGTTACGAATTACTACAGCTTAACTTATCTAACTTGAGCTATATTAGAAAATAAAATAAAACAATATACATATGTATGTTTATATGCCAAAAGTACTCAACATTCTTAAATCCAGAACCCAGGACATTCACAGAGTTTTAGTAAAGTTAATTAAGTTGTACTAATACGTAACATTTGTAGGGAACTATGAACGTAAGAGCACTTAGATTTTAATGTTGTATCATTCTCACGAAAGAAAAAAGTTACTGAAGATGACAAATCGCCGAAACCCGTTTATAATCACAAAAAAAACTTGACAAGGCAAACTGGACGCAGAATCCATGTGGGTAATGGACCAGGGCCGTGCGCAGGAATTGGCCTTGGGGGGGGGTTTAATTTTGGTTTGCATTCGCATAAATTTTTCGCTAAGATAAACATATTTGCTGAAACAGATATCCAGACCCATACACCATAAATTTAAATGTTCTCTAACTTTTCTGAAACTCATTATGATTCATCAAAACCTAGTTAACCAGGTCCTGAATAGTACACGGAAAGAATTTTTTACTAGAATCAATGCCGAGACAAGAAAAATTAAACTTGATTTTGAACTTAGAAAATAATTTCTTAATATCAAGAAAATCCAAGAAAATTGGATTTTAAATAAATAAGTAAAAATTTTCTTGCTTCAAGTAAAATTGGATTTTAAATAAATAAGAAAACATTTTCTTGCTTCAAGTAAAATTGGATTTTAAATAAATAAGAAATATTTTATGTATTGTGGAAGCAACCAAAAAGAAATATTTTACTTAGGGTAAGTGTTTTTTTCTTGTTTTTTGAAATAAATTAAGAAATTATTTTTTTGTTGCAAGTAAAACTTTTCTTATACGAGCTTAAGTAAGTAATGCGAGAGACACACATCGTAGTATAGTAATAATATTTCGATCTATACCACATATGTGTCACCCTCATATTGTAGTTTAATTGAAAATTTTCATAGCATAGCATAAGAAAATATTAAATATTAAATTAAGCAAATATTTTCTAAAAATATTAAAAACGTAAAAAATAAGGAAAATGAAAACTAATCATGAGGGATTAGAAAACCATAATTAGTCAACTAGTATTTTCCTAGGACTTGTTTATTGAAATGACAACATTTTATTTAATATAAATGAAGATGCAAATAGTGAACTCCATTTGGTATAATGCTTCACTAACAATCTGAGAATTGCAAAAATATTCAGAAATATGCAAAGCGGATGGAAAATGAAAAAAAAATACCTGTAACTTTGGAAATGCAAATTCAGCAAGAAAAATTTTACTTCGCTCAAGAAAACGTTTTCTTATTCATTTTACATTTTTTTACGCTGTATTTTGTTGTTCCAATTCGTCGAAACACAATTTTCTTAAATTCTTCTTGATATTAGCAAAAAGATTTTCTTCATTTAAGTAAATTTAAGAAAAGATGTTCTTATTTATTTAAACATTTTTTTTCAACATTTTTTTTTTCTATAGATTTTGTTAGTGTTCTTGAATAAGAAAATAATTGTCTCATTTTTGGAAAACTCAATTTCTTATTTCCAGTAATAATTAAGTAAATTTTTCTTATTTCCCTAAAAATTTTCTAAATTGAGTTCAAGAAAGCATTTTTCTTGATTCAAGTATACAAATTTCTTTCCGTGTACTGTTTACAGTACTTGTTAATTGAAACTGCTCACTGTTTTCACAAAATGAACATTTTTTGTTATCAGTACAATTTTTTTAAAAATGCCAAACGAACATATGCTACTTATTTTTTGCAACTTTTACCAATTCTTCTTCCGTAAAATTATTGTAACTAATATTGTCAAAAATTATGAGTCAAAATTCAATGCAAAATTTATAAACTGTATTATTGCAACTTAGATTTGGTCATGGGGGGGCGGGTTTAACCCCCCAAACCCCCCCGTGCGCACGGCCCTGTAATGGACCCGACTGCGTTTAAGTGACACATACTTCAATTTCATATATTTGTTACGTCAAAGTTGAAGTACTGAATGAATGTGTCGATCGTCTTTCAAATACATGTAATTTTACTCTGTTGTCAGTTAAACGGATTGCTGGATTGACGGAAAAGTATTAATTCTGACGGCGCTATACAACATACAAACAAATAAGGAAATAGAGCTCAGTCTGCTTATAAGTTTCTTCTCTGTTCGATATTCATATTGGACTACCGAAGGTCGGCAATTTTTTTCTAATAAAACACAAATTGCTTCATACATTGTAAGCCCGCTAAATGCATTTCCTTATCTGCAACTCGTCTAGAAAAAAAAAAAAAAATAAATAAATAAACCAGCTAAGCTGCACAAGCCACATACGCTTAGGCCCATTTGAACTCTAGCACCGTTAATGCTGTAATTGTCTGCTGTATTCTAGATCTTCTTCGTCTTGTTTTTATTTTGCCTTTGTTTTACAGTTTTAATCACTTTTTTTACTTATGTTTTCTTTTATTATTATAATTTTGTGTAGTTGTTGTTAATGCCTTCCCATTCCAATTAAAATCGTGTCTGCTCTTCCACGCTGAGAGTGTCAGTTTTATTTACTGCCATGAGTTCTTGTTTCCACTTTATTTATAACTTACTGACAATAATTTGATTTATACGCTTTGAAGTCTGTGAGAGTGTAGACAATTTGTTCGCTTTTGTATTTATTTTCTTTTTGTATTTATTTTCTTTTTGTTGTGTGCTGTTGTAATGTTTTGTTCTTGTTTGTTTTGTTCTTGTTTGTTTTGTATCATTTTCTATTTTATTCTGCTCTGTTGTTCTCTTGTTCTATTATTTATTATAAAATTGCAACGCATCCGTGACAAAGCGTTTTGTATTGGTTTGTTAGCGCTATCTCGCGCTCCGCTTTTCATTTTCATTTTGATTTTCATTTCCAGCTTCAATTACAAATCAGTCAAGCCACTACTTGCTTTATCTATGAACTATCTGCTACGTGTATTGACTTTTGCATAAATAATTCATAATCGAGCCGTAGCCATCGTCAGCCGTCAGACAACAGCCTTTAGCAACAGCAAAAGCAATCATAATCCCAAGTCCATCCGTCCCTTGCTTTGTTTGTCTGTTTGTCTATTGTCTATTATCTATCGTATATATGTTTATATTATATGGTTTAATATTGTATTGCTGTTTTTGCGCCGACTAGAATAATTTCTGATATGATTTCCTGCATTTTTGTTCTTCCTACTCGGCCCTTCTCGCCTGCCTCCCTGTGCTCTCTTATGCTTCGTCGTAGTTCATTTACCCTCTGATTGTTTGTTTATTAAGTAAGTAAGTAAAATAAGTACCTAAGTAATTTTTGCAGTCACGTCAGTGAATACGTACTCCTAATATGTTTGCATGTTGTTCTTGAGTATCTAGTAGTTTTCTCATATCAAATTATCACGATATCTGGCCATGAAAGTTTGATTTGCAGCGTGAAAAACTTTGTCCCTGGAGATAATGTGTGTTTGAGTCAGTGTGAGTGAGTTTTTGCTCTGATTAGTTTGTATTTGCTGGATGATTTGGGATTAACTATTTCTAGAACTAAAAGAGGCAAGTAAAAAGGATTTGTTGCGGTGTTTATGTGCAGCAGGAGCAGTCAGACACCGCTAATATACATATGATACGCTTGACTTCAATACAAATTTGTGAGTGTTCCATGCGAAGTTTTTTTTGGTATAGGGGTCTTCAGTGTTCAGCAAAATTCTTGGGCTGCGACGGCACTCAATTTCATTTCAAGTTGGATCTTAGAGAGCACAAAATATACAAGTTTGAGACAATATTTAAAAGATATTCTGCTAAGGAAGCCATTGCATTAGGCATGAAGAGAATAAAAACAAAGTTGAATATAAGCTTAAAATAAAATAATTTTTAATACCATTACGGGTAACCATTTTAAAGCCTAAAAGCCACTCCACAAATACGCTAAGCCTGCTCAATTCATATTCTGGTTTAGAAATATCTAGCGTTGCCTTGTATCTCCGCCTTTTATCTCCGCCTTGTATCTCTGCCTTGTATTATCCTCGTACCTTCCTCATCTCTCCGTCATACTTTTAACCTTCATCATCGCCATTGTTTTCTTCTAACACCACCTGTGCGTTGTTTTTGTATCATTTTTATACGATTTGTTTGTTAAGCTTATAAATAAAAATATATATATCCTCATATACATACATATGTTGGTATGCTCACATGTTGATAAGCTTAGCGCACTATACTAAAATAAAATAGGCTTATCTATCTATAATAATAATAGAACTCATTCAGCCATTTGGTTGTAAGCCGCTTTTATAAATACATACAAATAAAACATACATAATTACTAACAAATCGAAATCCCCTGACAACCAACCGACCGGCAAATACTAAAGCGGAAAGCCATAAAAAGTATAGAAAATTACTGAAGAAGAAAAAAAGTTCGGATAAACAGCAAAAGGTACATTGATTGAAATAAAATTGGCATAGGAAAGCTTATGCGGGAGTTTGGTTTATTTTTTTGTTTTTGTTATATTGAAGTAAAGCTTTTTATTTTATTGTGAAAATAAAGCTTTTTATATTGAAAAAAAATCGCTAAAAGGTCGCTTAAATTAAAATGTGAAGTATTTTTTCATATACCACTTCAGAATTGTAAACCTTTTCTATGCTGTGTTGCCAATTTTCTTTCGTATAAAGTATACATATTTATACTCAAAATTAGTATGATTAATTTTATTTACACAATTTAAAATTTTGCTTAAAATACCGCCAAATTGGCATTGATTTGTTATACTTTTTTGCGTGAGCGCTGTTGCCAAATTTCCTTAATGTAAATTTGTTTAAGAATATCACTAAAAAAACAAATGTCTTCAGCCTTGCTTAATCAAATTGTAAGTGAATTCAAATAACTTATTAGAAATAGTGCTGATGCATATACCCTTTTTATTGCAAGCGTTGTTGCCAATTTTCTCTGTAAAAAAATTGTTTGCAAAATCACTTTAAGGTTTCTTGAATGTTATATTAGCTTATTTGGGGGCTTATATTTCAAACTGCTAACTCGAACTGCTGTGGCCGCTGTGGTGCAGTGCGTAGAGTGCTCGCCTGCTATGCCAGAGGTCTCTGGTTCAAACCACGGTCCGAGCAAAACACCAAAAAAATTTTCTAATTAGTAAAAATCCATTTATTGGATTTTTTAAGAGCAGCGGTCACCTCTCGGCAGTGGGCGGCATACCCTCCGAGTGTATTTCTGCCATGAAAAAGCTTCTCACAAAAAATGCATTCGCCGTTCGGAGCCGGCATAAAACTGTAGGTCCACCCAATTAGTAGGAAAAACAAGAAGGGGCATACCTCGAATTGGGAGAGAAGCTCGGCCATAAAACTCGTCAGAGTTATAATAGCGCCATTGTATTATTACATATTAACTCGAAATGAGTTGATTTCGGGAAAAAAAATTCTTGCGGTGTTGCCAATTTTCTCTATATATGTAAATGTACATAAAACTCGAAAGATTTTATAGGTTCGTAATATTCTAGAGATTTATAGGTAGTCATACTTACAATAAAGGCATTGATTTTTGTTAAAATTTCACCTTGGCATTGTTGCAAATTTTCATTTACATATATAAAATCACTGTAAAAGCTAATCTCGTAAAAAAAATAATATTTTTTTTTCTAAGTGTCTACAGTTTCGAATTATTCCTGATTTTTGATCATTTTTCTTACAGGCAGTGTTGCCAATTTTCTCAAAACTCATTTTCGTTCTTTCGCCACCAAAAGGCTCAAATCGTTCACTTAAACTTTAATATACATATGTAAATTTCCCAAACTCCTTCTATCTCCTTCAACTTTCCAGGCGGTGTTGTAAAATTTCTCAGAGTTAGTTTTTAATTTTTCTTACAGGCAATGTTGCCGGTTTTCTCAAAACTCATTTCTTTTGTTCTTTCTTTAACAAGAGACTATTCGATCACTTTAAGTTTATTATAATCAGAAAAGCGTAAGTTTCCCAAATTCCTTCTATCTCAACTTCCCAGGCGGTGTTGTCAAAATTCTCAGAGTTAGTTTTTAATTTTTCTTACGGGCCATGTTGCCAATTTTCTCAAAACTCATTTCCCTTGTTCATTCGTTTCCAACAGACTTCTTTAGTCACTTTAGGTTAGTATAATCAGAAAAAGCGCAAATACTCCCTCTATCTCTACTTTCCAGGCGGTGTTGTCAGATTTCTCAGAGTTAATTTTTTTGTCTTTTATTATCAGGAAACTACTTTTGGTAACTTAAGGCAATAAAAACAAAAACTCTACTTTCTGCTGCTAATTTTGTACTCAACACTGTTGTTACATATGCACGTACTTAGCTATTCCCCCGGCAGGTAATTCCATGCAGCCTTCCCAAAGGCAATGACATTCCTGCGGCTTCACTGCCGCAAAACAATTTGCTCAGATTTTCTTCGCCCAATGGATTTTCTGTTTTTTTTTTCATCTCATTTATATTTTTCTCACTCTTCAATTTTTGTTCCACTCTTGCGCGTTTCTTCACTTTTACTTTACGCGCGCGCCTCCCCAAACGGAATTAACTTATTCAATCAAAGAGATTTATATCTCTTTGACTACTGTGTTGGTGCCATCTTTTTCCTCTTCTTATTAATAATATTTTTCCCCTCAGTTTTTGTTTTTGTTTTTTTTTGTTTAGTACGGTTTCGCTCATAAATTCTTTGACAAGCGTGCTATATAAAGCGGAAAGAATCGAAATGAATGGAAAATGGAAGAAAAAAGTATATAGTAACAATAAAAACGAACGCACAAAGTAACCCTCCAATATTTCTCAATGGTCTCGCTTGGCTGACACACGTGTAAAAAAAAACAGATTTTTCTTTCGCAGCACTAACGTAGACGCGGCAGGAAAAGGGGCATTTGAATTTTAGAGACAAAAAAATTAAAAAAAAAAAATCTTAAATATTATAGACTTGCTTGGAATATATTTCGTACTTAAATTTCATATCTTGTTTAGCATCTGTAGGCTTTTAACAACCGAGACTCGCAGTCGAGCGTTGAAATGTCTGTCTATTGTCTGGCTTGTCTGGACCAGCCACGATAACCGCCTCGCCGTAAAATGTGATGTGTCTTTTAAACAGGTTACCGTATTTATGATTTCCTTATTGTCACTATTTTCCGTTTTTATTTTGCTTTTTTTATCGGTTTTTTATTTTATTTTTATTTTACTTTTTTTATCGGTTTTTTATTTTTCTTTTATTTTTTCTTTTATCTTTTTAAAGCATTCAATTATCACATTAAATTTTTTGTTTTCGGGAAAAATATTTATTTATTTATTTGTTTATTAGCGTTTTATTGCAGGTGATTTCTCAGTTTGTTCTGTTCATTGATTCGGTCTTTGACCTGCTAAAAATCTCTCAGCTTATACAAATATTTTCTGCGAATTTTGTATGTAGCTTCTTATTTATCGCGCAGTCTATTGACTCGCCAGCTATTTATGGCATCATTTTACATACATATGTGTATATTTACTTGTAGATTAATTCTTATTTGTTTTGTAATTATTCTTTTCGTCGTTCGTTCCACTTCTTTTACTCTGATTTATTGTGGCTCCGCATGTTAAAGTTATCGTTAATTAGCTATAAATATAATTAATGGCTGAAGCGCGATGATGACAGCAACAATATTGTGAATTTTTACTGATTTCTTAGTATTTGCATTTATGAATGTTATTTTTTAATATTTGTATTAAGAAGAGAATACCAAGAAAAGAAGTTCTGTGCCCAGAATATTTCATATTTCAATCAAATAAAACAGTAATTCAACTTGAATAGTCAGCAGCTTGACTCCTCCTAAACATAATACTTGTGAACTAGTTAAAGAGACTATGAAGTATTTGTAAAAACGAAAATTAGGAACACTGATGTTTTGAGGAACGAATTTCCGTCATCCCTTTTTCAAGTTTGATTTTGTTAAAAGTCCCGGTTTCGGCGACTTGTCGGAAACACAAACAAAAAAGAAATTCATTAAGAACGCACACCAAAGATCGGAACAATTAGTTTGATCGTATCAGCGATAAGAAATAAGCGGAGCATTCCAAAGGTATTTTAAAGAAACGAAAAACTCTATTATCTGCAGAAAAGCAGTATAGCCTCACCTAATACTCTTAGGAAGTTAATTAACACACTAGACGTATGAAAGGTACCTAAATATGATTAGAGCTGTAAATATGATTTGAGCTGTTTGGGGGAAAGGAGTTGCCAACGGTATACGTAGAAACTTATTGGTTCATAAAACTTTAGAGAATGTTATGCAAACTTAATTAAGATCTTTTGAATTCGCTCTATATGCAATTGAGCATAGTCGCATCGTAAAATATTTCCATAAGAAGAGCAGCGTAATCTAAGCTTCATCTTTCTAATGAGAGTATAAGGGTCGCTGTTATTCCATAAGCTGGAGAATCTATTGTATGATTTGAAAACAATTTTAAATGAAAAGCGTATCAACTAAAGCAAGGAACAACCGACAAATTTGTTCTCAAGTGGAAAATTGATAAAAGTGTATGGGATAACTTCGATGTCAAGATATTATGGCGAAAAGTCAGCATAGATTTCATCAACTTGAATTAAATCATCGAAGACAGCATGACGATGAACAATAAAACAAGTCGCTAAAAAAGCCATGTTGTTTGCTGATATGGTCACGCCAAGTAAAACAACGCTGAAAGCGCTACCAGGAGAATGAGCAAGATTTAATTGTAGGTTGAGAGGGAGGATATGGGCACAGAAAAAAAATATAATTTTAACTGTATTCGTTTTTTAGTCTTCAACAATTCTCTTTTTTACTTCCTACCATCATTTACTTCCTATCATCGCATTCAGTAAAATTCGGCAGATACCAACGCTTCAATCAGTAATCTCTAGCCAAATACGTTTATCAAGAGGCAAGTTGCATGGAAAGTTTCTTCTTTGGTTGGTTGGTTGGTTTGAGTGGCGAGTCCCAATGACTCCAATTAGCGCTGAAGCGCCGTTTTGCTACCACAACTCGTGCCTAAAACCAGAAGAATGTAGATTAAGAAGATTAATTTGGAGGCAAGGGCGGGTGCCACGCGTTATATCCATCCAGTTTAGTTTAGATATCTAAGAAGACCCTTCGGCCTGACATCCTTGAGTTCAGAGAGGCTGTCGAAGAAGGACTTACCAAGGAATTTCATTCTGCCCTTACAGTGCGAAGTACACTCAGACAGCAGGTGCTCCACCGTCTCCTCCGTACCAGGAAGATTGCAGATGCGGCATTGAGTGTTATGGTCTAGACCCATCCGGGCCGCGTGGGTACCAATAGCCAGACTTGGGCATTATTCGAATAAATTTTTATTTAGATAATTATTTGAATAAAAATATATTTTTCAAATTTTATTCAGATAAATTCCCTACGAATAATTATTCTGAGGTTTATTCGTTATTTCAAACAAGCTGACCCGGCAGACGTTGTTCTGCTAAAATTTATTCCCATGAAGCCTAAAGAAAAGTCTTTGATTACCGTATTGCTAACCATTATCTTAGAGTCCTTCTTAATGACTACATAATGATAACAAAAAATTTTCTATTCTCTGAATAAAAGTTATAGTTATATTCGCCGCGACAAACCTACTTCCCCCGATCCCTATCTCTATCTCAATCCCTATCTCTATTTCGGTCTCAATCTTAATCTCAATCTCAATCTTTATCCCTATCACCATCCCTATCCCTATCCCTATCCTTATCCTTATCCTTATCCCTATCCTTATCCTTATCCTTATCCTTATCGTTATCCTTATCCTTATCCTTATCCTTATCCTTATCCTTATCCTTATCCTTATCCCTATCCCTATCCCTATCTCTATCTCTATCTCTATCTCCATCTCTATCTCTATCTCTATCTCTATCTCTATCTCTATCTCTATCTCTATCTCTATCTCTATCTCTTTCTCTATCTCTATCTCTATCTCTATCCCTATCCCTATCCCTATCCCTATCCCCATCCCTATCCCCATCCCTATCCCTATCCCTATCCCTATCCCTATCCCTATCCCCATCCCTATCCCTATCCTTATCCTTATCCCTATATCTATCCCTATCCCTACCCCTATCCCTATAGCTACCTACCTACCTTTACCTTACTGGGACCGTCGATCACCATCCGGGCCCACTACTTTAGCCATCTCTGGGAAATAGCCTTGGAAATCACAATGACAATAGCTGTATGTGGAAGCCTGCTCAACGCTTTTCATTTGCTACCAATATTGCCCAGAAACTTTCCAGGGTCACTCGGTCCCACGTTTTAACCCATATCTGGGAACCCGGCCCAGGTATCGCAATGAAAATAACTTTATGTTGAAGGCCTGTTCAACACCTTTCATTTGATACCAATATTGGTCGAAGACTTGCTGGATCGATCTGGGTCTTCATTTAGGCCTGTATTCCGAGAAGCTTCCTTTTTTTCGAAATTCTATATACCCTACTATGTGCACTAACACCACATGAATCTACTGTGAATATTTCATAAAGAACGGATGGTTACTTTGGGAGTTTATAAAGGACACACATCCACAGATGCACACATACACACATACACACCGATTTTTCCAATTTTCGGACTTTTCCCGACAGATTTTCCAAAATTTTCTTCCGTACGAACCATCTCCTCGAGAATACGAACAACTGACAAAAAATTTTACAGAAATCGGCCCAGCCGTTCTCATCTGATGAGGTTAGTAACATTTTTTACACCATTTTTATATACATATATAGATAATAAATAAAAACTTAGGGTACAACAAAATAAAACAACTGAGTAATGATAAAAAAAAAGTTTTTGTTTATTTTTTTTTTGTTTGTTTGTTTTTACATATGGAAATGAAAATTATCTTTTATACGAATAATTTGGTTTCTGAATAAACAAAATTATTTATTATTCAAATAAAGATAAAAAAATTTATTCATCTATTATTCGTTATTCGAATAAATTTTGCCCAACTCTGCCAATAGCCCAGTGTCCCGTGAACACCGCAGTTGAGCCGGAAATGTCCTTCTTTAACATATCTATTTCTTAATTATGAGAATCAGTGGTCCTCCTGCTGTTTATTTAAGGAGTTCTTCCCTTGAGGTTATGTTATGTTGATTTCGAAACATCATTACTTTTCTGAATATTTCTGTATCCCATGCCTCTTTTTGCTGCTGTTTCTGTGTTACAATTCCAACCGCCTTTATGCTCTATTTACATTCATTAAACAGCGCCTCGCATGGTCTATGTGGTTCAGCAACCACATGGAGTTGCAAGTGAATTCCTCAATAAAAAAAAAAAATTACAACAACAAAACAGAAAGAGAAAAAAAATGGCAAAAAGCATACATAAATCTTTGTCAACAGACAAGAGACAAACAAACGAAAAAACATACATAAATTGAAATAAAAACATAACCATTCGTGCTTCATTTTACACATTTCGAAAGTGTCAGTTTGGCAATTGAGCACATTTCCGCTTATTAAACGCTAAGCATTCACTCGAATTGAAAGGAGCGTAAGTAATAAACATTTTGCAATTTCGGTTTGCAATAAAATTTTGCACAAAAAATGCAGAGGAAAAGTTAAAATAAAAATGAAAACTGTAACAATTAAACAAGCGAAGAGTGGGTAGTAGTGAGTGGCTTCATACAAATACATAGTAATTGAAGAAGTAGTCAAGTGCGAAAGTGAGTTAGTTAAATCGTTAAAATTCATTCACTTGAAAAAAACGCAAAAATGACGCAAAGTATTTGTCATGTCACGCTGTTTGCAGTTGAATAATA
The DNA here is from genome assembly GCA_960531455.1 of Urophora cardui. Taxonomy (NCBI): domain Eukaryota; kingdom Metazoa; phylum Arthropoda; class Insecta; order Diptera; family Tephritidae; genus Urophora; species Urophora cardui. Next base: position 129,563,602 of record OY482672.1, read on the forward strand.
TGATTATGTCATGATTTGGCATAATTGCAATTAATTACTTGCGGTACACAGTGGGGAAGCTTCCATACATTCAGCGGAAAAAAATAGAAGGAGTTGTCGTAGGGCTTTGAAATTTTGCAGACAGGTTATATATGAGCTAGTTAAGAAAATTTCCAAAAATGGTTGAAATCGGTCAACTCCTAGGGGTACCTCCCTTGGACCTATAGTAAAAAATTAAAAAATTACATTTAAATACAAATTTTAATTTCAGCCGAAAAAAGTAAGATATCTTCACAAAACTTTGCATATCAGTTACCCTCATAAAGGGCATTGACGGTACAAAAAATAATTGAAATCGGCCACTCCCTAGGGGTACCTCCCTTGGACCTATAGTAAAAAATAAAAATAATTTTTAATCCATACCTGTACTTAATTGTGAATAAAAGCGAAACGCGTTCATCGATTTTCTTGATTTATGTATCATTTTGTTCATAGGTTATGCGGCTTTACGTGAAAATAATAGGACTTTGAACTTTTTTACCGTTTTCGATTTTTTATGAATTAAAAAAAAAAAAATTATTTTTAGGCAAAAAATATTTTTTTTTCTCCATACATTTATTTATAACTGGGAAACTGTTGCCTATATAGCGAAGCGTTATATAAACAGATGAAAGTACTAGTAATTCTTGATTTTTATAAATTTGTTTAAACAAAATCCGACTAGTGGTTCTTGAGTTATGTTAAACAAAAGAGCCTTATCAGAATTGAGTCGCGAATCAATTAGCTGAAAAATGTTGTACTGTATAATACAATAAATTGAAAAGGGGCACCTGGGGGCACTTGAAATTGATTAAAAATGTAAAAACAGATACGAAACAATGTATTAGTAGTGATTTCCAACTGGAGGCAAGTGGCGCTAAAATTACAGGTCCAAATGTTTGGAGAAAAAAGGGATTTTTGTTATATGTTCATAAAAATAAACAAAAAAAAAAAAAACTTAAGTCTCTGCAGAGTTTATTTTTTCAATTTTAGTAGACTGAAATATCCTACTTTAAATAAAAAATAAAAAGAAAAACGTTAGCTCACATAATAAAAGATTATTCGTTTTGAAATTCTTAGGTTTAAATTAAGTTGGTTCGGTAAAACATACAAGTACTGAGTTTGAGACGGCTATAAAAAAAAAACTAGCAGTCAGATCGGAGTAATTCTTTTTGATTTGGTTGTACCATTTAGTCTAAATTCCAAAATATCACTGCATATTGCATGAAGAGTATGTTGACAATTTGACTTTTTTCCGCAAAATCCCCAGTGTGCGGCATTTCGATTAATGAAATACCTACAAGACAGTTTTGCGAATTTGCCATTAGAGGAAAAATTAGTTTGAAGTTGCGTACATTCAGCGAAAAATAGCACTTTAAAATCAAAAATAAAATTTTTGTTTTCATAATGCACGTTTTAAACCAAACCATTTTTATTTTAACAATGAAAATTTTTAAATTAAAAATGAAATTTTTGAATTAAGAATGAAATTTTTTAAGTAAAAATGCATTTTGGATTTAAAAAGAAACATACTTAAATTAAAAACGAAAATGAATGTTGATTCAAAAACTTGCTCTTTGTTCAAAATTTTTTTGTAAGAAAATATTTTTTTTGTGAGAAATCCAACAAAAACAATAATGAGAGTCGATTTTTTTTAATTTTGTTTTTATAAGAATTCATATAATTCATGGATTCTTTTTTAGGAAAAGGGAAGTATAAATAGGTTACTACAATTTAATATAATGTTTAATGTTCCTCTATGTGATCGCCATTGCATTGAATTTCAGGTTGATGTCATGATTCGAATACGAAGGAGAATATAAAATAAAGAAGAAAAAGGAGAATAGGGAGAATAAGAAATAAAGATATCAAACAGTTAAGGCGAAGTAGAAAAGAAGAGAACAAGCGGAGGCTATATTTTTGTAGTTGGGACTCGGATTGAGAGAAGATGAAGAGAATGCCGTTGGATACAATTTCGAACCGGAAGAGAAAATGATATAGAGAACACTGCAGCGTTTTTTTCTCATAGTGCTTAAAATAAAAATAAACATTTTTAAATTTCAAATGTTTTTTTCTTGATTTAAAAATTTTACAATGAACATTTTTAAAATAAAAATGTTGGTATTTACATCACTTTTAAATACGTTTTTGCCCATGTTAAGCACGTTTTCATATGTTTTTATAATTTTTTTCCCTGAGTGTAGCAGTGTTAATACTTCTTCTGGGGTAATGTGAACTAAGAAGTAGGGAGGGATCTAAGAAGCGTGAGGATGGTAGAACTGACTAGAGCTGATTTATTTTAACCGAGCTAAAAGTATTAAATATTGAGAAAGTGAGAGGGAGGAAAGGTTTTTCACAGTGATTTGCCAAATCTTCTGGTTTTCTATGGAGTGTAGCCGGAGTAGGCAGTCCTTGACTGGATATAAACTCGTCTTTTTTTATATACTTAGCACCGATTTCCGTGGGCATGCTAAGTCATGAACTACTCTTTGTTTTAGCTACATATGCAAATGCAGTTCCAAAAAGCGCACAACATCACGCGAATATCACAAAGTATCTCAAATGTATGTAAGTGTGCTTAACATACTTTAACTTAATTGCACTTAATTGCCAACAAGTGCGTTTTATGCGCGCACAATGCCGCACACAATACTTTTTCTCGTCTTCGCTTAAAAGCACAATCAACAATGTTTAGAGCAAAAATAAATATAAAATTTAATGTTAAATAATAAAATTACAAATGTAACAAACAATAGTCAACTCAACTGAGCACTAAATTGTAACATAGTAAACTCACACTGTATGGCTCATTAATAAATCATTCATAAGTCGCTGATTAAGCTAAAAGAAATCTAATTTTGAGCACATTGTGAGTACTTTTTCTTCGATGGAAAACACTTTTATGACTCACTTAGGACTCAAAGAGCTAACAAGTATGACTCATTTATGAATCGTTAATGGCTCATATTTTTTATGACTCGTATATTATTCATTAAGACCAGACCTGGGTAATATCAAGTATCAGTACGACTTGTGACAAGTACATTTTAAAGGAATTGTACTGGTACTGGTACTGGCATTCCCAAAATTTTCAAGTACAAGTACAAGTACAAGGAATTGAAAAAGAATTGAAGTTTTAGCAAATACTTCAAAGTAATTGAAAATAATTGAAAGTACTTGAAAAGAATTGAAAAATGTACTTGAATCGATTTTTCAATTCTTTTCAAGAACCTTCAATTACTTACGATCTTGAAACCAATATTTAAAAAAAAATTACAAACATAAACGAAATTTTATATTTTTTACATGTCCCTTGTAGTCCATATTATGTTTATTTAACAAAATGCATTTGAAATTTAACATAAATAAATAATTAAATTTAATTTAAAACAAAAAAAATAATTCAACATTAACGTTATTTTTTATCAATAACCGAAAAAATATTTTGTTTTCAATTCAACTTTGAAAAATTTTAACGTTAAGTGCTGAACAAAAAAATACTGTTTTGATAATTATCAAAAAAAATTATGAAAAAAAATTTCGTTTTGTTGATTATCAAAAAACAAATATTGAAAAAATTTTGTTTCGGTAGCCAACAAAAAAAATTACCAAAAAAAATAACGTTAATAAAAATTCAAAGTAAATTGAAGCCGTAAGACCGAAACAAAATTTTATTATTATTTTGTTTTTGATAATCAACGAAACAAAATAATTTTGATAATTTTTTTTTGATAATCAACGAAACGAAATAATTTCAATAATTTTTATTTGATATTCAACAAAACAAAATTTTTTTGTTAATTTTTATTTGATATTCAACAAAACAAAATATTTTTGTTGATATAGTTGTGCAGCCTTGATTTGAACATGAAAATATTCGATTCGTACAACTAGTACAAAAATATACCCAGTTGCGAAATTAAAGAGTACGATATATGAAATCTCAAAACAGTCAAAATAAAATTATTAGTAAAAAAACACCGATTTTAAATATTTTTTGACATACTGAGCACCCCACGCTTTTCCTTAAATTCTTATATTTTCGTTCATCATTTTGTTTCTAATTAAATTATTTCTCAATTTTTAGTACAATTTTTAAGATTAAAGCGTGTTTTTTAGTTTTTTTAAGCTATTATTTATTTTAATTATCGAGTAGTTCTACTTAACACAAGTAGGTACAACTACCAAATATTAATCGTTACTTCACAGCTCTGGAATCGTTCCACAATACATCACTTAGAACTCTTTAGAGATTCACTATGACTCAAAATCTAACAAGATGCTTTTACTGATGATTTTAGATTATTAGCAAGTTTAAAATTTGACTCATTTATGACTCGTTAATGACTCTTGTTTTACTGGTGAAAAGAAATCTGCTATCATGACCTGTAAGCACTTTTGTATTACTCAAGTCACTTATTTATGACTCGCACATGACTTGTTAATGACTCGCACATGACTTGTTAATGACTCTTGTTCAATTTTTGCATGAAAATCGTTTATCATAACTTGTAAGCACTTTCTTATGACTCATTTATGACTCACACAATTTTCTAAGGCAATGAAAATAGATAGGTACATACGATGAAAATCAAATCGAGTTAATTTTTTTCAAATGTTATTTTATTGCTTCTGGTTGGGTGTAATCAATTCTAATTAAATGGAGGAATGTATACATTAGGTATATCTACCTAGATTTCTACAGCCATACATACATACCTACGTAAATTATAATTTTTCAAAAACGAATTTAATCTACAGCAGCGTGACATTTCCGCTTTGCTTCTAATCAAATTTGATTAACGAAAACAAATGCCTAAATGAAGAAAATTAAACAAACAGTAAAAGCAACAACAAAAACGCACACAAAAATATGCAATAAAACCCAAAAACATTTATTAACTTGCGGCTAAATGACTGGTGCACAACAATGACAACACCAACAACAACAACAACCAATACACATACAAGCAAAAACCTCTACATAAACAAACGCCGAGTAACGTAAGTAAATAAAATGCATAATTAACGTTATATGCCAATTGAGTTTGAATGGTTGGGCTGCTTGTGTTGCCGCGTTACATCCAGATCTGTATTTGCTTGTTTATGAATTTTTTGTTGTTGCTGCTACTGCCATTGACATTGCTACATATAGCTTTTGCCATTATTGGTGATGCTTTTACTGCTGTTGTTGTTGTTGTTACTGTTGCTGTTGTTGTTATTGTTGTTGTTATTGTTGTTGTTATTGTTACTGTTGCTGTTGTTGTTACTGTTGCTGTTGTTGTTGTTGCTGTATTGAAAAAACAAGCATAATAATAAAAACATCACGACCAAAGAGCAAAACTCATTGCCTGCGCCTTGTCCCGCCATCAACGCCAACGTGTCGTGTCGCAAATCTCGTTGAGGGAAACTGAAGCAGGAAAATGGGAAGCGCGGAAGGAAATAAAGAGGAAGGGAGTTTTGAGTTGAAATGAGTTCATTGAGGAAGGAAATGAGTGCGCGGCGCAAGTGAGTGATTGAAATGTGTGCAATTATTATTGAATGGAAGTTGTGTCGACTGCGACTACGGTCTCCCGTTGTCGGTTGTCGGTTGATGTGGACGACGGTCCGCGCTGCGGTAACTGGAATCTGTAAAGTTGCACAAACATACATACATACATACATACATGCATACATACATACATGTATACATACATACATACTACATACATACCCTGTAAAAAAGTGTGCGACGAGTCTCTAAAAAGATTTGTCCGGGAGCGCTCTCTTTCGGGTACAATTAGTCTACAATTGTTCCCAATTGTACCCGAACGGGTACATATGTATACTAATTGTAGACGAATTGTACCCGAAAGGGTATCAAACGGGTACAATTAGTCGCACAAATGGATGTGTCGCATTTGCTACCTGTTCGGGTACAAAACGGGTACAATTGTGCGCTTTTGCTACCCGTTCGGGTACAAACTGGGTACAATTAGTCTCTTCATAGGACATGCTCAAACAAAAGAGAACACTTCAACCCATATAAAGAGATACAAATGGGTAGTAATCGCATGCTCCCTTGCGAGTTGTCCCGGATGTATCCCGGAGTGATCGCATTTTTTGCAGGGTATAAACGTAGTTGAAATGAAGGGAGGGCGCGCAGCGTATGCTGTGATGTCATCCATCCATCCATCCACGATTTCATAACGCAATACAAGTGCCTGCTCCTTGGCTGTGACACATGAAAAGCGACCAGAATAAGAGACCTTTGGGAGGGCTGACTGACAAACATGCTCTGCAGCATGTACAGTAAGTGGGTATGTGTGTCTTTGCAAAGTCATGTTTCTGCTGCTGCTGCTGCTGCTGCTGCTGCCTTTCAAATGCGCAATGCAAAAAAAAAAAAAAATTCTCAAATGTGAAAGGGAGCAGGGCGAAAGTTCGTTTGTTGCTGGAGGGTGAGCTCAACGACAAACGAAAAATTTCACACAGCAAAAACTAGAACGTGGTAGAATAAAAAAAAAAATATAAAAATAAATTGAATGAGGTTAATCAGCCAAAATACATGCATATAATAATAGAAATAATGATACATACAAACATATGCATTTATGTAGGCTTTTATGTAACATAGTAAATAAATAGTACAATTATAAAAGCGCTCAACTTACGACAATTGGATTGTCAACAATTCCGAAACTGTGTAACCGAAGAGAAAAACAAACAAATAAACAAACAATAGTTTGAAGGGCAGCAATTCACGCACCCACCCTCGTCACGCATGTAGCAGTAAAAATATTAAAAAAAAAAAAAATTAAAAAAAAACAATTGACTTTTGTTGCACACTTGAAAATATGAATTATGCAAGTTTGAATGAACAAATAACTATATAAATACAAAATTTTTTTATCGTTTATTCTTTAAACGCTTTTTGGCGGCAAAAAAAATTGAGTTAATGAAAATGAATTAGTTTTTTTCTATTTATGTATACATATGTAAGCACGTCCATATTTGATTTTATTTTCCACAGAATTTCGTAATTTCTTTATTGTTTGACGCAAAAAAAAAATTCTAGTGTTATTTGAGTAAATATTTCAATGCATGATAGTGGAAACACTCACCGACGGCAGCCCGTAGACCGTGTCAGCTGACACGATCTACCTTATGGGAATGCCATGTAAACGCAAACTCATCAACATTGAATTTCTACGTTTACGGAAAACGGTACGTAGAAATCAAAATCGTTTTGATTTTTTCCGTGCAAACGTGTCAGCTGACTACTCTCTTTGAAGTCAGTGTTGCCGTCTGAGTATTTTGCATCATGATATATTTTAATTTTGTAAATATCAAATTATTCTTAAAAAAACCAAAAATATTAAAAGAAAATTATTGATTGTGAAAAGGTGAACTATGGTTAGTTGTTTACTTCTAGTTTTGTTAACAAATTTCAAAAAAAAAAATGTAATGGAATAATAAAAGTTTGCTAAAGAGAGTGAAATGACGACAAAATGGCAACATTGTATCCATGTAAACAAACAAAATAAACAAACTGTTTGCAGCGTTTCTATGGTTATAAGCAGCGTTTCTACGGGTTTGACTTTTGCTTGAATTCTCTACGAATGGAACACGGAAACGTACGTCGATGAGTGTTTCCACTATGAGAGTTGAGCTCATTATGAGTACTTTGCAACTTAATAACACGATTATCACTCAAAACTGAAATGAAGCTTTTTTAACGCTAAAAATATGACTCATTTAAGACTTAATAATGGCTCGATTATGGTTCAATTATGACTCGATTATGGTTCAATTATGACTCGATTATGGTTCAATTATGACTCGCTTATGGTTCAATTATGACCCGCTTATGGTTCAATTATGACCCGCTTATGGTTCAATTCTGACTCGCTTATGGTTCAATTATGACTCACTTATGGTTCAATTATGACTCGCTTTTGGTTCAATTATGACTCACTTATGGTCCAATTATGACTCGCATGTGATTCAATTATCATTTGAAAACCTTTTGTAGTTGCATACATAACCTTTTATTACACAAAAATCTCAAAATCGACAAACTCATGTGACTCATTTATGACGCACATAGGACTCGCTAATGACGCTTGTTTTATACTTGAAAAAAAAAAAAAATACTGATGTCTTCATATTTTTAAAAGCAATCATTTATCATTTGCTCATTTATTACTCAGAGAAGTTTCTTGGACAATGAGAACACGATGAAATGAGTAGGTGTTGCAATGAAGAAGAATTAAGCTCGTTGTGAGTAATTTATGTATATCTAATGACTTTATCACTGAAAACCGAAAAAAATTGTTTTTTTTTCACGCAAAAATATGAATTTTTACGCAAAAATATGAATCATTTAAGACTTATTAATGATGCACTTATGACTTATTTATGCCTCATTTATGACTTCAAACTCTTTTAAGGATGCGTACCCTTTTGTTACCCAAAATTACGCACATCTGATTCGGTAATGATGCTTGTTTTATATTTGAAAAAAAAAAAACGTGATCTTCCTATTTGTAAGCACTTTTATATGACTCATTAATGACTCCAAGCAATTTTTTAGCGCAATGAGCACAGGTTGAAATGCTGTGTAGATGTTTCAATGAAGGAGAATTGCGCATATTATAAGTATCTACTTATTCTTTGTTGTAGATTATCACTTGTGACTAGAAATTCGTATTTTATGCTAAAAATGTAACTCATTTCGTGCTCAATAATGACTCAATCATGCTCGTACGCATATAATTCCCCTCTTGACTCATTAAACCCCTCATTTAAGCCTCAATAATGACACGTTTATGACTTACATATGCTCAAAATATAACTCATTTCGTGCTCAATAATGACTCAGTTATGCTCGTACGCATATGATTGTTCGCTTGACTCAAAATTAACAAAATATTTTTTTTCAAGCTGAAAATATGACTCAATTAAGACTCAATAATGACACGTTTATGACTTATGCTAAAAATATAACTAATTTATTGCTCAATAATGACTCAGTCATGCTAGTACGCCTATGATTCTTCTCTTGACTCAAAATTGACAAAATAATTTTTTCAAGCTAAAAATATGACCCAATTAATACTTAATAATGATACATTTATGACTTATGCTCAAAATATAACTCATTTAGAGCTCAATAAGGACTCAGTCTTGCTCGTACGCATATGATTCTTCTTTTGACTCAAAACTGACAAAATAATTTTTTCAAGCTAAAAATATGACTCAGTTAAGACTCAGTAATGACAACTTTATGACTTATTTATGCTTACTTTATATTTAAAAACCTTTTAAAGAATCAGCTCTTTTCATAACTCAAAATTTTAAATTTCTTTTTAACTGTTTACTGAGTAGGTATCTTAGCCTCATAGGTAAGCTAAAACTACGACTCATTTATAACTCATTTTAAACATTTATGACTCACATACGACTTACCTTTCATTTTTGAAAAAAGCAAAAACAAAACGGAAACACGTTCGTATGACTCAAGACTCATGACTCAATTTTCTCAAAAATGTGGAAAAAACATACAAAAATAATTTCGTTACCATGGTGATTTGCATGCGAATTCAACTTATCAAAATTAAAGAAATAAAGTCTGCAAAACAAGCGGAAGTTGGAAGTGGAATGGCGCTTAAAAAAATATTCCTTATTTTCATGAATGAATTTCTTTAAAAAAAGTACATAGGTATATGAAACCATCGTAACGCATGTAAACAACCTTATTTTATATGTAACTTGATTTGCCAGCAAAACATCTCGCTAAATAACCCGTGTCCACGTGGCTGATCGTTATTCAGTTTAATATTTATCTTTCTTGTTCTTCTTAAATGTTTGTATGTTTGCTTATTTTTGCGTTTTTGTTTTTTCTGTGTGAGATTTCGATAGATTTTCGATACAAAATTAGAGAAGGCATCACTATCATCGCATTTGGCAAGAGGATTGTGAACGAAACAAGTGTTTCAATCTTCACTCGCTCTCAGAAATTTGTATGGAAATTGGCGAGTTCCGGCACTCGTTTTGAGGTTGAAACAAGATTGAGAGAGCAAGTGCGGAAAAAGAGAGCGAAACACGTTATGTGGAGACATGGTATAACTCTTTTAACATGCTTTAGGGAAAATTTACTCAAAACAAAGAAATAGTGTTCAAAATGGGAAGCAATTTCTTTGACCCCTCCATATATCTTTTTTCTCTCAGTGTACATTTTTTTCTAATTTTCGGTTATTTTCTACGAAGTTCCGAATTGCGATTCCCACAGTTTGGACAACAATACACGCGTAGTAGGTATTCCCTCAAAAAATACGCAAATAAATGAGTTAAAAGCACGTTTCGAATATTATCTCCTTGAATTTGGGTTAGCCTTTTAAGGCTACAATTTTTTTTATTATTTGTTCTTTATTATAATTTTCTAATTCTAATTTTTTTTATGTAAAGTGTTCTCAAATCTTGCTAAAACCAGAAATCTCCACCATTGCCTTTAAACACATTACACGCTTTGCGCCGTAAATAATGCTAATATCCCACTTCTATTAAGGGTTGACACAACAAATGCAAAGCTACAAAGCCGAAGATAAGAAAATGTTTGAAATCAACTTTAAACTTAAAAATGTTCACGCGGTTGGTTAGGGCAGGACATCTTGTCCTGTTTAACGACCTTTTTTTTTAGTAAGTAAATAAATCAAAGCGAAGCAACGTAGGTCAGTTTGACGAAACTCAAGTGTCCGGTTTCTAAACAAAGGCAATTGCATTGCGGCCGTTTTTTGTATTGTTACTATATATTTACATAATAATGTAGAGCATATTAATGCTAAAAGTTGTAGGACAAGAAGAAAATAATAAAATTAAAAAACGGAAATTTCTAAGAAAAATTACTTTCATAGACAACAAAAGCTATTTAGACACGCTGTAAAAAGGCTTAAGAAATGTTGTGCGTAAACCGGTTAAACATGCCAACAGTTACGGTTAACAATTGTAAATATATAGTATTTTATAGATTTCTTGCTTTTTCTCAGGATTTTCATAAAATATGTATGCAACTTGACAGCTGCAGCGCAAAAACTTGTGCCTTTGATTTTTAACCTGGATATGCTTAAGCGCTGATTGCATGACATGTAATTTGCCCTTGTTTTGCCTTACTTTAAATAATGGTTTTTGTTCTAATGACAACAGGGGCTCGCTTTGATCACTTTCATGGAGCAAAGTTTGCTTTTTTCCTGGGCTTTGTATACATACCTATCTAAATAATACAAAAGTAAGTTTACCTAGGGGCGTTTTTTAGCGTCGTGTAAATGCACTGTATTCAATTCTTCTGCACATTCTTTTGCGTATTTAAAATTAAATGCGCCATTGATGCGTTATTTTCTTTTTTGAAAGTTCTCATGCTTTTAACGCAGTAGGAGCGCGCCGTTATTTGCGAATGTTGTTTATTTTATTGTTTAGGTATATTTTCAAGAATGGTGTGGAGCGATTTGTATCGCTTGTATTGTTTTGCTTTAACTGTCGTTTTACCCACAGCAATCAACAGCTTAGTTGTTTAAAATATTTGTTGAAATTAATTGGAAAAAATCTAAGGCTATGCCTTTTGAAAGATGGTTGTATCTGGAGAGACATTTCCCAGAACAGCCCTATAAATTTAGCCTAAACTTATGTAGAACAGTGAAAAGCTTTCTTGGTGGATGGCATGATTCCAACTCAAGTTGAAAGATCTAGAACTTGAGAGGGAAAGATAATCATTTACTATGCTTATTGCCTTGAATTAAATACATATGTACAGTGGCGCACACAGAAAAATATTTTGGGGGGGGGGCGGGGTTTCAATATCCAACGAAAAATTAAAAAAAAAATACTTAAAACTCGTCCAGACAATTTTTACTTAAATTTATGTTTGGGGAGCGGACCTACGTATGCACACATTAAACAAAGGCATCTTTTAAAGCTCAATTCATTGCATTTTCTCTGTATTTAAACTAAAACTAACAAGTAAGGAAGCCTAAGTTCGAGTGGAATCGAACATTAGATACTCAGCTGTATGCTTTCATTGTTTGTTTGCGTTTAATGGAAACACGGATTATTTTATATAAAGCGAGTGCCGCATAAAGTGGGCGTAGCCACAACCATTTTCAACATTTTTATCAGTCATCCAACTAAGCATATGAATATTATTATTTGTGCAAAATTTCATTCCTTTATGACGTCTCCTTACCGTTATCTCAAAAACCTAACCATACAAAAAATTAAAAAAAAAAAAAAATAGTTCCAAGCTCAGCAGGTCAATTCCTATCCTCCCCCATTCCTGGTTTTCTTGTTTTTTTTGGCTGTAAACTAGCGTTAGTGGTGGGCGTGGATTACAACATATATGCTTTTAATTTTTCTGAAAGATGAGTCGCATAGTTGGACACCAATGTGCAAAATTTGGTTTCGGTAGGTTCATCCGTTTCCAAGAAACTGAGTTTTGTCCCACTCTCCATACAAATCTGACCAGTGTGCATTGGTGAATTATTTTAAATTATAACAAACCTCAGCTAATATCCACAGCATACTTTTAGGGAAATGACTCGACACTGCTTGTTTATAAACATAATCAGTAGATGTTGACAAACATTGGCAATGTACATCCACGAATATTCATAGATTTTACAAAATGTATTTACACAAATATTTATGCATGTACCATCCTTTACAAAATTATTTTTTTATGGTGTGCTGTCAAATTTTGGGGGGGGGGGGTTAAACCCCAAAACCCCCCCTTGAGTGCGCCAATGCATATGTATATGCATTTTTATATCTACATATATCTATTATATCTAAGCTAGTAACTAACATTAATTAATTAATTTTTTTCTTCCTTCTTTCAGGTAAGTTTCACTTTTCATTTGTGTTACTTTTGATACACTCGATATCTGATTGACTTGCTTGGTCGCTTGGTTTGATCGATTCGTTATAGAAAAAAGATGGTCAACGGTAAGAAAATCGAATACATATACAAATATATAAAAAAAAAGTGGTGGTTTGTCACTTAAAACTTGAAAAACACCGTACTGAATTGAGTACTTCTTTCTGTAAATTTGTTCGTAAAGAAGTTGAAAATATTGTGGAGGCGTGGCACCCTTATAAACTTAATTTTTCATTCTTAATATCTCTAAAAGTGTTCATGGTAAAGACCTGGAAATTCGTATGGGGATAAACAATACCCAATGCATCCACTAGTGTATATACAGTTTTGAACAAATGGATGCTTCGCGGAATATGGCCCATATGTGGACCCTTATATTATTAATACGCTAACATAAATTTTGTTCCATCTTCACCGTCGAAACTACTGAACCGATTTTAAAACTAAGAACTCCATTAGAAAGGTATTGCTCTCAAATAGAACTGCGCCAATTTTCATTAAGCTTGGTTGGAAAATGCATCCACAATCGTCGTTGGAAAATTGCCTTGTGGTTGTTGTTGCATGCTTTTTAACACAACAGAGCTGTGTCAAGGCGCTCGCATAGGTGAATTTGTGCGTGCTCACCAAACTTATCATGCTATTGTGAACATGTTTGGCTGGAAGTGGTGTGTAGTTTCAAAGAAGTAGAAACATAAAGAAGTAGAAAAAGCACTACAACAAAAACTCAAATTCAAGTAATAAGAAGGATAATAACGAATAAGTACGAAAGAAATTGAGGAAAGAAAAGAGTAGAAATAGAAAGAAAGAAGTAGGTAGGATTGTGAACACGAGTAACGACAACAACAACAAAATAGTAGCAGTGACAGTAGCAACAACAAAAAAGGAGCAGCATCAACAGGAACAACAACAAAATAGCAACAGTGACAATAAGAACAAAGAATTAAGTACCTATACAAAAACTATAGTTGCACCTTAGTTATAAGAAAACATCTAGAAAAACTGTGAAGTTTCGACAGTAGCCAGCACTCTAGTAGAAATAAATCGGAGATACATATACACATATATGTACATATGTATAAATTTTATCCAGAGAATTGAAAATTTGAAAGGATGGATTCTAAGAAAATGGTGAGCCGTATTAATTGGGGATAATTTTTTAGGCAGAACGTCTGTCGGGTCAGCTAGTTATTAATATGTATATGTAAGGCAATTTTGAAGCAAGCTCAAAAAAGTAGATACTTGGTTGTTGTTTCGTAAGTTATGTTTTCTCTGCTCTCTAAAAAATTTCTCTATGCTCACAATCTGCCAAATTAGCATGTGTAGCAAATTTCAATTTTAAGCTACCTTGAGAGATCTTCAGAAAGTATGGCGACCTAGTTCTCATTATTGGTTCCGACCTCGCTTGTTCGGGGCGAAAAGAATGCCACTATTGACTCACATTACTCGTTCAAAAATCAATAAGATCTGGTTGGCCACATTTCAAATCTGAATCTCAAGCAAATGCATTAACTTAAATTTTAAATACTTAGACATCAATAAGGATAGTTTTTTTTCTGTAGTTATGCATTAGTTTATTAATAAAAAGGTGAAGATATACGAATATACAAATGTGTAAAAAAATATTGGGTTAGGTTAAGATGGTAGCCTCTACATTCCACAGTCCAAATTACATTACGTACGCCCCCCCATATGATGTCTTTTTGGAAAACATTTCCGGAAAATTTTTTTATTTTTTTTTTGGACGCCGCTAGATGTCGCTAAAATTTATTTTTCTCATATCTTCGGTATTTATAGTCCGATCTCTAAGTTTAATACAGAAATGTCTTTGGCTTGAAAGGGCGGCTTATACTGTAGAATATTATTAACCCTATGTGCGCCATTGGGGTCACTACCACCCAGTACTTAGTTTATACCACCCTAATGTACCTTTTTTACGTCTGCATGCTAAACGTAGTCAAAAATCATTAATCTTTTGCAAAAGAAGTATTTCGATCGCTTCAGCAGAACCCTAAATAAAACACGTTCAACATCCCGAGGAATATAGGTTTGTCGGTTCCTTTGGTCTTTTAGGTTAATTTTACAGAAAAATTTTCCGAGGAGACTCATAGTAAAATTTAATGGCAAATAATTTTCTAGAACATTTTAACCCTCTAGCGACCTTAAAAATACTATTTTTCCTGATTTTCTAAAAAAAGGGGGTAAAAATAACCCTTTATTGGCGGTGATAGGGGGTTAAAATGTTCTAGAAAATTATTCGCCATAAAATTTCAGTAGGGGTCTCCTCAGAAGAAATTTTTGTAAAATGAACCTAAAAGACCAAAGGAAGCGAAAAACTTATATTCCACGGAATGTTGAACGTCTTTTATTTCGGGTTCTACTGAAGCGATCGAAATACTTCTTTTGCAAAAGATTAATGATTTTAGACTACGTTTAACATGCAGGCATAAAAAATTGCATTAGGGTGGTATAAAATAAATACTGGGTGGTAGTGACCCCAATGACGCACATTGGGTTAATAATATTCCATAGTATAAGGCGTCCTTTCAAGCCAAAGGCATTGGTGTATTAAACTCTGAGATTGGACTATAAATAGCGAAGATATGAGAAAAATAAATTTTAGCGACATCTAACGGCGTCCAAAAAAAAAATATAAAACTTTTCCGGAAATGTTTTCCAAAAAGACATCATATGCGGGGGCGTACGGCGCACTTTATTTTTGCTTCCCTATAACGCGAGACGGCCTAATGTACATATCTAAGTATGTATGTATGTATATGCATATCCTGCAAGAGAAAACCTCCCATTAACCTTGGATAAGGGATTGTAAACGCATCATCTTCATTTCTGTTTAAACTGACGCCATCTCTGAGCTGCCAACAGTGCCAATTGTACTAAAAAGCATAAAAGAGATTTATGACATAAAATTGCATCACTAACATTCATTTCACTTTCCCTTTCATTGCGTAAATTAATTATTATTTCATATTCAAAAACGAGTGTGTTACATCATCAGCTGCTGTGCATACACACTTGCACACAAAGCGATTAAAAATGCACTGAATACGATGTCGCAAGGTTATCTCAGGGTTATTATTGATTTTTTTTTTTAATTTAAATGTTTCCTCTCAAAATATGCACTGGCCGACCTTCACACGTAGATACACATGCAATAAGTAGGTCATTCAAATTTCGTTAAATGCAGCCGATTAACATGTGGTTTATGGTTTATATTTTTTTATTTTTGATTTTTGATTTTAAATCGAGTTAAATAATAAAAGTTAGTCAAATTTTTAATGGCGGAATAATGATGTTCAGCATTGATTCAGCGTTTTTACTGCGCTCTAAGCTGATTTATTAGTATGATGCTTAACCAAAATGAAAAAAAAAAAAATAAATAAATAAAAAAAAATAAAATTTAAGTTGTGAAAAAATATAAAAATAAATTTTAATTTTTTACGTTTGTTTTTACATGGCCATTTAATTCTAATAATTATTTTTATGTGAATTTTATAGAGTTATTGGCCAGTTTTTTAATTAAGAAAAATTGAAAAAAAAAATTTTGATGAGGGGATGTGGTGGTCTCCGAAATGGATCCATAACTTCTACCAAAAAAATTTATTAAATTTTTCTTAATTAAAAAACTGGCCAATAGCTTTATAAAATTCACATCAAAATAATTATTAGAATTAAACGGCCATGTAAAAACAAACGTAAATATGTTAATCGGAGAGCCTGCCGAAAAACAAAAATTTAATTTTATTTATTTCTAAAAATAATACAGCTATATAAAAAAAATTGTATATATTTTTTGATTGAGATTTTTGTATTTCAATCTTAAAATATTATTTTTTCATTAAACTGTATTAATTTTAGAAATAAATCAAACAAAGAATAAAATTTAAAAAAAAAATTTTAAGAAAAAAAATTTAAAAATTATTTTTTTATTTAGAAATAAATCGAACAAAGAATAAATTTAAAAAAAAATTTAAGAAAAGAATTAAAAAAATATTTGTTTATTTAGAAATAAATCAAACAAAGAATAAAATTAAAAAAAAAATTAAAAAAAAATTTAAGAAAAAAATTAAAAAAATTATTTTTTTATTTTTCGCAATTTAAATTTTTTGGTTTTTTCAATTTTTTTACTTATTTTTACTCTTTTTTGTTTCTAAAAATAATACAGCTATATGAAAAAGTACCTATTTCTTGAGATTTTTGTATTTCAATTTTTAAATATTATTATTTTTTCATTAAGCTATATTATTTTTAATATTTGTTGTTTGCCGGCTCCAGGTCAAAAATATAAAAGTATTTTGATTGTTTTTATTACGCCTGGAGCCGGCAAACAACAAATATTAAGCAATAAAGGTCGCCAAACATTACATATATATTATTTTTAGAAATAAATCAAACAAAGAATAAAATTTGAAAAAAAATTTTAAGAGAAAAAATTAAAAAATAATTTTTATATTTAGAAATAAATCAAACAAAGAATAAAATACAAAAAAAAAATTAAGAAAAACAATTAAAAAATTATTTTTTTATTTAGAAATAAATCAAACAAAGAATAGAATTAAAAAAAAAATTTAAGCAAAAAAAATATTATTTTTTTTATTTTTCGCAATTTTAATTTTTTTGTTTTTTCATTTAGTTTTCTTATTTTTATTCTTTTTTTTTATTTCTAAAAATAATACAGCTATATGAAAAAATAGTACATATTGTTTGATTGAGATTTTCGTATTTCAATTTTTAAATATTATTATTTTTTCATTAAACTGTATTATTTTTAGAAATAAATCAAACAAAGAATAAAATTTTACAAAAAATTAAAAAAAAAATTAAAAATTGATTTTGATATTTTTCGCAAATGTAATTTTTTGGTTTTTTTCAATTAAAAATTTGTTTTTATATTTTTCACAATTTATTTTTTGGTTTTTTCAATTTTTTTTCTTATTTTTATTCTTTTTTTTTATTTCTAAAAATAATACAGCTATATGAAAAAATAGTACATATTTCTTGATTGAGATTTTTATATTTAAAATTTTAAATATTATTATTACGCTCCAACCATTCAAAGCCTGGTGTGCTCCCGAGAAGATGTCTGATGATGAAGAAAGTGGTTTTTCTTCGAAATAGCTATCACATCTAGGGATGGCAACTATAACCGGAAAAACGATTATAATCGGTTAATTTCTTTCGGTTAACGGTTAAAATGTATCGGTTTTTTCCTTTTGATTATTTTTTCGATTAACCTTTTTCCTCTCAAGTCGAAAATAATCGAAAGGAAATAATCGAAGTTGAGAATTACTGTGTAACCTAATACAAACGCAAGTCGTCAATTAACGCACGCACGCAAATTTTTCATATGCGTTGAACCGAAATTGACTTGCGTGCGTGTACAGATAAAGAAATAGAAAAATATAGAAAATCAGAGAAAATCTTATTTTGTGGAATATGTATCTAACACACGCGATATCAAAAGCAAGTGTCAATTTTTTTGCAAACAATCACCCACAATGCTTAATTTCAACTGTCACGCAAAACAAAAAATGGGCGTCGAGTTTTTACGCACGCCGTTCAATTTAGGTTACTACCATACAAGTTGTATGGGCATGAGCAATTTTGGACAGTAAATTGACGGCGTGCGTTTGTATTAGGTTACACAGTTACCGCCTTTTCATTCGCAATAAACGTTCCCTCCAGCCAGCGTTGCCGAATTGACGATTTTAGCGTCCTTTTGACGATTTTTCTAAGCAATGATTTGACGATTTTTCCCAATAAATGACGATTTTTTCGTTTATTATATATTTTTTTTAAGGAAAGTGGCATTATTAAAAATTTAAACCATCTCAGTACAATAATTAAATGGTTATCTTCATGAAATAAATCCTTATATTTTGTAAATTATTTTTCAAGGCAAAATGTTATGAATTAATATTAATGAATGATTGATGATGTTATTTATTTATTTTATTATATAAGTAAGCGCATTGTGTAGATAAATGTGCACAGCTTTTTTAAATATGATTTCATTTATATACGAATTTGTATGAATTCGCACCTCTTTAAAATTGTTTTTGGGAAAATTTTCCATTAAGGAACAATGCCCCGAAATAAATGACTATTTCCGGGGGGGGGGGGGGGGGGGGGGTAGAGGGGCTGTCACAGGACTTGGAACTGAAATCAAAAATTTCCGGAGGCTTGTATTTTACAAGATATTTGTTGTTTTTTAAATATTAAAATTTACCAAACAAAACACGAAAACTGCGATCTATTGCTGAGATAAAAGCAAGTATTAAAACGAGCAAATGCTCGTGTAGAACAACATTTTGCGTTGGCCGCCTTCAGCCGCGCTTTAAAAAAATAATCCTCAGCCGACATAATTCTCTTTCTGGGGTAATTATCTCGTAAACTGTAAACTTCCTGCAAGTTTTGATTTCAGTTTTGAGATATCTGAGAGCCCCTGAAAAAGTAATTTGTTTTTCGTGGTGCCGACACTTTTTTTTGTTTATAACGTGTTTTTAGTAAAGATGAGATAGCAACAAAATATTGACGATTTTTTCGCTGAAATGCCGATTTTTTATTATTATAATAAAAACGAACACACATACATAGTATGTATAAAAAATTAGCTTGTTTGTCCTCTTGGGGTACTACGTATTAATTTATCAATAATTGTAATCGAAAAACGGTTATAATCGGTTAGTTCCCTACGATTATTCGCGATTAATAATCGAACCCTTTCGATTAACCTAAAAAACGGTTAATCGATTATTAAATTTTTTTTGCCATCCCTAATCACATCTACCATCGCTGTATGAGCTAATTGGATTTTTCCGCTTATTCCAAAGTATAAAAATTAAAACTAAAAACAATAATTTCGTGCTAGACACTAACATACCTAATAATATTTTAATATATTTCGCAAATTTAATTTTTTGGTTTTTTCAATTTTATTTTTTTTCTATTTTTTTCATTATCTGTGTTCAAACATCGTATTAATGAATCAGCTTGAAGCGCAGTAAAAAGCACGCAATCGGTGTTGATCATCTGCCGGTAGCATGTTTGTACATTTATATGTTTGTATGTAAATAT
Organism: Urophora cardui; assembly: GCA_960531455.1. NCBI lineage: Eukaryota > Metazoa > Arthropoda > Insecta > Diptera > Tephritidae > Urophora > Urophora cardui. The sequence goes on from OY482672.1 coordinate 129,583,616, forward strand.
TTGATGCACGAAATTGTTGATAAGCTTGTTTTGGCTATTATTTTAATTTTTTATTTTCACTTTCATGCATACATTTTCATTGGGCAAAATTTAATTAAGTTTGTATCCAATAAATTTTTTGCTAATGCAGAGTTGAATGTGATTTAAACAGCGGACAAAAAAAAAATAACTATAACTATAAAATATAAGAAAAAAAAACAAAATAAAAATAAAAAAAACAAAATAGAAATAAAAAGTTGCCAATTTTTAATTATTTTGATTATATTGATTTGCATATATGTACATACATACATAAATAAATACACATTTTATATAGTCGCATTCACATTTTCAAGCATCCATTCATCCATACAATCAGCCAAAAAGTAATCAGACGCTCTCAATAAATAAATACGTTGGGCGTGTATAGTGAATAAATATCTATAGCGAATGTTGAACAGTAAGAGAATGAAAAGAATAATTTTGTTGTCATTCAACCCCTCGCCCATAATAAGCCATACACACATGCATATGTACAAATATCTGTCTGAGTGCATGAATCAATGAATGACTACATTAATGAATGTCATTCAGCAGCAAATAAATATCACGTGAATTGCTTTAGTGCTCAGGTTTATTGGCACTTGAGTCTAGTTATGTAAGTAAATTCTATATTTTTGAAATGTGTGCGAATATTTATATTATCTACCACCATTTATGTATGTACCTAGGCAGTGGCGGCCCTGGCATAAATTGGTTGGGCAAGCCTCTGTATGAATCATAGTCATTAGCCGTTTATGTAATTTTCTTTGCTGTATTATCTGAAAGTCTGATTGCGTACCGTCATTGATTTTAGTTAAATTCGTTTTGCATATTTGGTTTGTTGCTTATATTCATAACGTATGAAACTGAATGTATTGAAATAAAGCGAGAAAATGAAGATGCTGAAGAATAACTTTCTAGAGGTATTTTTAGTTAGTAGCAACCAAAAAGTATTTTTTCTTTCCTTATACCAACGAAATTCGTAAAATGAAATGAAGGAAAATATTTAGGCAAGTCGGGCTTTTCGGCTTGTATGAAGCGTACGCCACTGATACCTAGTGCTTATTATGGCATTTTATTGCAGCAATTTGTATGTTATTTGAAAGTGAATTTAAGTATCGTATATAAAGTTATAAGTTTGGCGTGTGATGCAGTGCAAATATGTGTGCATTTATAATTCAGGCAACAGACAGCTAATAAATATTGAGCTCGTTTAACAACTCGGAAAGTTTTAAACTTTTTCTGCATATATGTACATTTTTATGTGCTATAAAAGCTGAGACTTGCAAAAGTGAAAGGATTTCTCATCTTATTTCTCTTTTGTTACTCGCAAAAGGACGCTGATGATGTCATAACGCCGAAACCGGTTTATAATCAAATCAAACTTGACAAGGGGTCCCCTCATGAATTCCGAAGACAAAAATTCCGAAACTCTATTTTTCCGAAAAATTATTTAAGAAATCCAAAATTCAGAATCCAAAATTCCGAAGCCAAAATTCAGAAATCCAAAATTTAAAACCCAAAATTCCTAAAAGCCCGTCTCCACATAACTTGTTTCACCAAAGAAACATGTAGCAAAACATCTCGCAGTTTTCGGAATTTTTCATTCTGTATTTTTATTTCGGAAAAAAAATTTCGGAATTTTTCATTCTGAACTTTTATTTCGGAAAACAAATTTAGCAATTTTTCATTCTGAATTCTTATTTCGGAAAAAAAATTTCGGAATTTTTCATTCTGAAAATTTATTTCTGAAAAGAAGTTTCGGAAATAATTTTTCTGAAAAATAGCGTTTCGGAATTTTTGTCTTCGGAATTCCTGGGGAGCACCCTTGACAAGGCATAGCGGAAATTCGCTCCTCAATACATCGGTTTTCTCATAGTTTTCGCAGAAGTTAAGCCGCCCTAATGCTTACCGCATAAAAACTACAGAGATTATAACTTGACTGATTTGAGGTTTATCAAGAAGGCAGTTTGATGTTAATATTTTCAGGGAATGCGAGAAAATGAGCTTGTTTCAAATCTAAATGTTGCTAGTAGCTTAAAAAAACCGCAGTCTTCTTCAAATTTGATTCATTAAAATTTAACTTTCTTTCAAATAAGAAACTTCCGCTGCTTCCACGTTTCATTGCGTGCTCGTAAACTTAGTATTCTATATTGTCTTATCTTTGCTTTTCCTGAAACCATGAAAGTTCTAAAAACTCATAAACAAATAAAAAAAAAACAATGCATGTTGATGTTCCTCTTTGAAATAATGTTAAAATAAGAAAAAGCGGTTCATATGTTTTCTGCCATTTTTATGATACAGGCGTAGGTATTTGTTACATTTATTATATGTATTTTTGTTTAATGTTTCATTTTCGCACATTTCCTTATGTTTTTATTCAATTATTAAAACATATGCAACCCACGACTTCCTATTCGACCTTCGACAACCGCCCAAAACATCAAAAAGCAAAAAAAAACATTAAATTATAAAATGTCATTCATTGTTTCTGTCATAATCCCTATATTGAACAGATTTTGACACATGAAAGTCTGCAAGTGGCGAAAATATCTACATATGTACATAAATGTATGTTGTACACGCTCATAGCGACAAAGAAATCTACACTCTCATATATAGAAGCATCTTCATATGATGTCATATATGTATAACATATGCGTGCTCGCGTGGGTTGCGGCAAAAGCACGTGCTTATTATTTTGCGGTTATGAGGCATAGAGATATGTTGGTACATATGTACATATGTCCATTAGACCGTATCGAAAAAAAGTCCGCCCTACGTCCCCTCAGTATGATGCCTTTTTGGAAAACATTGCCGGAATAATATTTTTTTCTTTGTTGGATGCCGCTAGATGTCGCCCAAATACATTTTTTGCTCATATATTCGGTATTTATAGTCGGATCGTAAAGTTTAATACACCGAAGTCTGCCTTAAGAGAACGGTTTTACTACGTGCAGCCAGTTTTTACGAGGAATAAAATGAAAGTGGTTCATCTGGAAAGGCTAGCAGCATTTGAAACGAGTAATATGTCAGATCGGGACGATCAGACTAAGGTGGAGGACAGTGTGACGAATATAATCGATTCAACTCACATCACTAATAAATGACTGAACACTTATCTAAAGAAAACAATCAGAACTAGAAGAAAAGACCAGATAATTTCCAGTGTTGCCAGTTTTCCAGATTACTTTTGACAGACTATATAAAGCGGCGAGTCAGTAGTAACTCAAACGTAGTCAGTAGTAACTCAAACGTATTCAGTAGTAACCAGGGACCGTAACGATTATCACTTTTATAAAAAAATAATTTTTAATCGTTATAACTTGATTTTTATTTTTTTGATGAAATTTTATTGATATTTTATGATTTTTACTTTTTCGATCAAAAATAATTCTTATTGTTGGATTTAAATTTTTCCGATGAAACTTGATCGACATTTTATGATTTTTATTTTTTCGATCAAAAATAATTGTTATAATTGGATTTAAATTTTTCCGATCAACTTTAATCAATATTTTTTTATTTTTCTCCGATCATAATAAACTGTTTCAAACGTTGGTATATCCCATATTTGATGGCCTGAAGACGATTGCCAACATTGTGCATGTTGTGTTCAGAATTGCTTGGTAAGTTTGGAATACCTATGCGTGCACATTGTCATAGCTCTGTTCCTTTCTGTTCAAAAGCATTCATACAGTAATTTTCCAACGGCGGTTATGGACACATTTTCTAACCAATTTTAATGAAAATTGGCGCAGTTCTATTTGAAAACAAAATTTATGTTAGCGTAATAATAATATAGCGTATGGTACAAAAGAAACAAGATTTTAGAGTTTATTATGATCGGAAAAAGGAATAAATAAATATTTATTAAAGTTGATCGGAAAAATTGAAATCCAATAATAAAAATTATTTTTGATCGAAAAAATAAAAATCCTAAACAATGGTTATTTAAAAATTTTAAAAATAAAAATCTTCAGAATAAAGAGAGGTCATATTTGGATAGAATGTGCTAAAATCATTATATCGGCATACTTGCATTTTATTGTTATCGAAGTTTTCATAATGATTTTTTCATCCGAAGAAATGAAAATAACGATTAAAATCGGTCCCTGGTAGTAACTCAAACGTATTCAGTAGTAACTCAAACGTAAAAGTGTCAAGTCAAGTAAAACAAATGTAGACTTTTTAGTCGTGAAATAAAGCGGTGTGAATTAAGAAGTAAATAAAAACATTTATTTAACAATTTAGCGATACGAACCTGATAGAAATAATCGAGCTATTGACAAATACGTCATCAAAAATCATCAAGCTTTTGTGAAGCAAATATTTGGATCGTTTCATTACAATCCGAAATAAAACACATTTAAGATTCATAGGAATATACATCGGCGCTCGAATAAATTAACATCGTATGCTGCATTTAAAGTCTTTTGGGAAAACAGGTTTGATGTTTGGAATTGTATTTCTCCAAAACGTCTCATTAGATTTTCTCTAAAGTCTGGCCGAACACTACTAGGCCACAAAATTCTTAAATTATTTTAATTTTGTTATATATTTTTTTTATTATTTTGGACTTTATAAAGGATTTTCTTCAGTAAAATTTTGTCGTATGTTATCTTTAGCAACAGTTTTGCAGGAAGTTTTTATAACGTACGACAAAATGTGCTCCCAATTTTAACTACAAAAAATAAAAAAAAAATAAAAAAAAAAATAAAAAAATGGTCTTGAGAGCTCAAGAATGTAGTAGTTATAAAGATCTTTTAATTTGGTTAAATATTGTACTTTATTTCTCATAAAAGTACATAAATTAAATAATTAACAGCAATTAAAAGCACATTAGAAATTATACGAAATCGCTTGTGATCTTGCACATACGAAAAAATGTTGCTCCATATCTCTTAAACTAAAAGAGATAGCAAAAAACGGATAACGTCATTCGAAAGATCTTGATATGTTTAGTATAACTGCATTATTAACTCAATTCGGCCCAAATTTCACATACGACAGTAATTTATCCAGGCGACGACGACATATGTTTCTTGCTTTCTGTGATTTTTTTAGTTTCTTTTTATAAAGATTTTTTTCTAAGCAGACTCCTAGTGAAATTTTATGGCGAATTATTCTCTAGAACATTTTAACCCTCTAGCAACCCAAAAAAGGTCAAATTGACCCCTTTTTTAGCAAGTCTGAAGAAATAGTGTTTTAAGTTTGCAAACTTTTTGGCTTGCGATACGGTCTAATGTACCTACCTATATGTAGAACTAAGCAGCTTATTTTCTATTTTTATGCGCTTGTAGGAATTTTTTTTTGTTTTAGTTGGCGGTGATTCACATTAGTGATAACAATAAAATATATTTCTGTTGTTTTTTTGGCTTTCAACTGCATATGCGGTCAAAGTACATACATACATACATACCTACTAGAGGTCGGAAACTATCGATAGTCAGCACCATCGATAGTGTACGATAGTTTTTTGCAAACTATCGAAAGTATATCGATAGTTGACGATAGTTTCGGGTGATTTGGGAGAGTCTACGGCTACGCTCACACTGTAACCGCCTTTTGCCGTCCGGCAGCAAACACATCCACAAACACATCTGTTTTAAATGAGCTCACCCGATTTCACCCGAATGTAAACAAACTTTGCCGACCTGTCCTGGTCTTATTCTTACCAATACATGAAAGTAATAGAAGATGATCCAATAAAACTTTTTTCACTACATTGTTTTGTTTTATTTAATTATTAGCCATTTATTCTTGTTCAAAAAAATTAATATATTAACCAGAGGCCATAAGAATTATAACAAATAAATATAAAAATCACTTGATAACAATTATTGAGCAATGGAAAAATTTTTCCATCATCAATAACAATTACTAAAAGATCGATATTTTTTCGATCAGATCATAATTGTTATGAGCAATTGATATTTTTTTCGATGTTCCATAACAATTTCTGGATGATGGATATTTTTTAGATCAGCTCATAATTGTTACTAGCAATTTATATTGTTTTCGATCTTCCATAACAATTTCTGGATGATGGATATTTTTTAGATCAGTTCATAATTAATTAAGACTCGACCAAATGATAGCCCTAGCCAAGCACTTTCATTTGATACCCATTTTGCGGTGTTCGGTATTCTATATTCGTATTCCGTATCCATATTTATCCGCTTTTCCACAATCATGAGCTGACTCAGTTATCGATAAATTTATCGAAATATATCGTAGTCCAAATAAAACCTGGGGCAATCCCCTTTCGTTTGATACCCATATTGTAGTGTAATTTTAATGTTTTTGGGTAATCACATTTTAAACGACCATGCGACTAGAACGCATAGTCGTATTTATGTTGCTTTGACTACTTGCTAGTCAGCAATTCAAACCCTGCATGGAATAGTTACCGTTTGTTTGGTGCCTAGTGGTCACATTTCAAATTTTCAATAAACTATCGATAGTTCAAACGATAGTCGAAAACCATCGATAGTGTAAACGATGTTCAGAAACCATCGATAGTGACGATAGTGCCATCGATAGTTTCCGACCACAAATACCTACATATGGATCTATGTTTGTATGTACATAAGTGATAACCCTGCAAAAAATGCGATCACTCCGGGATACATCCGGGACAACTCGCAAGGGAGCATGCGATTACTACCCATTTGTATCTCTTTATATGGGTTGAAGTGTTCTCTTTTGTTTGAGCATGTCCTATGAAGAGACTAATTGTACCCAGTTTGTACCCGAACGGGTAGCAAAAGCGCACAATTGTACCCGTTTTGTACCCGAACAGGTAGCAAATGCGACACATTCATTTGTGCGACTAATTGTACCCGTTTGATACCCTTTCGGGTACAATTCGTCTACAATTAGTATACATATGTACCCGTCGGGTACAATTGGGAACAATTGTAGACTAATTGTACCCGAAAGAGAGCGCTCCCGGACAAATCTTTTTAGAGACTCGTCGCACACTTTTTTACAGGGAAGTGTCATGTTCATATGTTTACCTACATACATAAAAAACATTAGATATGTACATTGTACATACATACAAAGTCATTTAGAGCTACGCATGCTTTTGAACGTATGCCAGCAACAGATGTATGTGCGCTGATAAGGTCATCACCCAACATCATACAACACATCAACATTAACACTAACATCATCATCATCATCTGTTGTCTTTATTATCATCGCTATTATAAGATTCTTCATCATCATAATCATTATTATTATTCATCATAACCACTAAAAGCTTTTCACGTCACTTAACAGCACGTGCTACTCGGCAACGCCAGCTTTGTGCGCACACAGTGGCGGTTGAAAATATTGGAATACTTATTTGAACATGAAGTAATATCTAGTATTTTAACTTGGATCCATAACACGATTCTTGTATCAGCAGGAGTTTTATGATAAAACAATCAAAATATATGCCGATATGATCAGAATCATCAGCTCAGCCGATTATGTCCTATTTCCTTACATTTGTCAGTCTTTTGCACCGTAAGCTTATCCCTTCACTTTTTGAAATATCTGCTTGAAGTCCGCCACATTGTCTAGACTTCTTAGGTACGATTGATTGATCATTTGCCAGTATGCAACCGATGGTTTAGCTAAAGACATTTTCAGGTAATAAGTACTTCTCCATTTAAGCGGCTAAGATCATGTGACTTTAAATTGTACTCATGATGCATATATGAGCCCACTTAGATACATATATAACGCAGCATAATACTATTATTCATGGCAGCTATGAAACCGTGAGCGTGGTCTTTTTCATTCTGCAAGGCTTCCTTAACTTCTAAACTTTGTTTTAAAAGGTTTATCTCTTCCTGCATTTATGTTTTATGTATCATTTATTTATTACCCAAAAAAGATTTAGCATAAAAAGTTAGCTCTTGAAAAAGTTTTAAAACTGTCATTGCCAATGTTTTGTGCCATCACTGTTAATAAGTTTTTTTTTCCATCTCTTCATGTCATGTTACATTTTATTATTTCAACTTTATTATAATGTTTTTTCGTCACCTCAAAAACATGCTTTGTTTCTTAAGTTGGCGGTAAGATGACAGTTATTTTAAACTTTATGTTCTAAAGCCTATCTTAATTTAAGATTAATGCTGAAGTATAACTCGGCATGTGCCTATTTCTGCGAAATGTGTTAAAAGCGGGTGCCCTTTGCTTATGATCTAACATCGCTTTAATACCTTTCTTCTTTTTTTTTTTTACAATGTAAAGCCTTTCGCAATATTCGCTTGTTTCTTTCATATGACTTTTTCATGGCTTGATGAGGAATTATTTTATTTTTATTTTTTATTTTTTTTAAGATAAAAAGTGCTTTCCTGTTTATAGAAGCATTGAGAACTCGACACAATTATGAGCTTAATAAAAATTAAAAAAATAGAGTAAATGCCGAGAATGTTAGTATTTCCGTTTTCTTTTACGGCGGCTCTTTATTCTCGAATTCCTTGAAAATATCATCATCAAATTGGTTTCTTTTAAACATCAGATGGATTTTATGTCAAGTTAATTGTCTCTGCTCTCGAGCTGATACTACTCGAGTGTCTTCTGTTTTGTCCTAGATATGGTCACGCATTCGGGGAGAATGTGCACAGCAGTCTTCATCTTCCATAGCACAGGATCGGTACAAACTGCTTGTATAAATGCCAAGATTGTGCGTATGGCTTTTGAGTCTGTAGTGAGCTGTCACAATTCTCAATTTGCTTTTGGGGGAAGGTCCATTATCACTTTGACGTAACATGTAGTTCTCATTTTGGTATTCGAAACCATTTCGAGTGTGTTTCCAGTATAGGTACCATAAACTCTGGAGCACTAAGTTTGCTTATAGAATGGAATCGAATTGTGGTAGGCTGGGAAAAACTCCTGGTCTTTCCCAAGCACACAGGCATATTTTCCAGTTGTACTTAAGGCCTTTAGAAAGGATCATGATGCAAAGAAAGGGTCAGATAGTAAAATCAGAGTTCCTCTGCAAACTTCGCAGATTCTTTAATATATCTGAGAAGTTTGTTGATTGGTAGAGAATATGCATCCGTCATTCTCAATACATCTAACCCGAGAATATGCAATCTCAGTCTAGTGAAGGCCGAACAGGTGCAGAGAAAATGCGCTGTGCCGTTGTCATCCTCCCCGAGACAAGATAGGCATAATGAGCTCTCGATGATGCATATGCTGATCATGCGCTCTCTTTTCACATGGATTGTGTGCTGTAATCAACCCGACAAGGGCCCGAAGTTCCCTACTTCTCTGCTTGAGGAGAAACCCACATAGCATTTGGAAAATTGTTTTATGAAAACTGACTGCGCCAAGTCTTTTTCGATCCCCTGTGATGATCAAAAACTGATAAATCACCTCAGCAAATAGAATAAGGCTCGAAAATTAGTCACACCATCGATTGGAAAGTGATTTTATTGTTTGTCATATAAAAATCACCTAGATGAGTCCTTTTCGATGCCCTTTGCTGATTAAAAAAATAATTTATCATAAATTGATCATGCTAAAGATCGAAATGTGATCGATTACTTTGCTTTTTTGGAAAAAAATGAAATATTCCTTAGCAAGCCTAGTACATAAAGCTATAATTTTTCAAAAAAAAATTCGGAGAACTTTATATTAGATTTCAGTATTGATGGTTCCGAATGTTGTAGAGCAGGAACATATGGATGTATGTCCTCCGTGTTGCCGTATATGAGAGTGCCAAAATGCGCATATGCATTTTCATAGGAATTCATTTATGGATTGAAATTTTTATATCTTAAACTCCTTATTTGCTTAATATTATTGTAGGCTAAAAATCTGTTTCAAAAGTTCCAGCCAAAATGTGGACTGACTGAGGGTGACTGTGGAAGTTCTTTTTGCGATATTGGTGAAGGTAAGGCTAAGGGTAGAATATTTAAGAGGATAGAAGATGGGAAAGAAAAGCGGTTGTAAACTGACCCAAAAATGATAGGAAAAAGAGTAGAAAACAATTAGAAAATGATTAGAAATTGATGAGAAAGTTACTGAAAAACGACCCAAAAAAGATTCGAAAATGACCAGAAAAACAATTGAAAAAATGCACAAAAAAGATTGGAAAGACAATTGAAAATGATCAGAAAAATGAAGAAAAATAACCCTAAAAAGATTCAAAAACGATCAGAAAACGATTCAAAAATGACCAAAATAAGATTCAAAATCGAAAAAAATAAAATCGAAAGGGACTCGAAAATGTTTAAAATACGATTAAAATAAGACTCGGAAACGACTCCCCAAAAAGAGTTGGACGTAGGGTACCATTTTCTACCGACGAAAGACTCTTTTATGATCAGAAAATGAGCGCATTTTCCATTATTTTAAACGTGCCTAGGGATCGAAAAAGACTGGAATATGATCAAAAAATTCATTGGGAAGTTTGCTATCTCCCTGTTGGGCTATTTCTTGGTTATGGGCGAAGGTCATTTTCAAACTTTCGCCAAAATGTTCATTGCACCAAACTCACAGCACAAAGAACCCTTTACATATGTATGTACGAGCTTAATCAAGTTCATCCGCTTCGTAAAGCATTTAAGTTAAATGGCACAATTGAAAATAGATAACACAATACATATGTAATTAAACATTTGATGAACATTTGAATGAATTTGAATGCATGAATTACGCCTGCGTGTGTGTAATTATTTCTGGTTTCGACACTTCATAGATAGATATCCACACATGAGGTATGTAGTACTTAGTACATGTGTGACAAAGGTTTGCCACTTAATTCGCGGAAATGCGCACAATCACAATCATTTCGTTGTAATCAAGCATTGTGGTTTTTCTGCTTCTGATTCTGCTTCTTGTTCGCCACTTTGACAACTTCAAACAAACCTCAATTAAACCGAGAGTTGTTCTAAATAATAATTATTTAAACAGTAATTTTGGCTTTTGATGTGTGGGGCGAGACGAGTGGGAGAAGGGAGGCGCTCTCACTACACAAATCCATCCATTCCTTCTGGCTACGCTGCCCACAAGGCATTTAAAGCTTAAAACAAAAACAAAAAAACAAAAAAACAAACAACAAAAGTGAAAAATAAAATAAATTAATAATACCACAAGTCAAGCATACATACACACATACATACATAACGAGTTTTTAAGCATATCTCACATATGCATGCATATCTCATATGTACTATGGATGTGTGTTTTATGGTTTACGGTATCTTTACGGCATGCTTCTGTGCCCTTCTCTATATGCATGGACGGGCGCACGCATGCAACATAAAACTTTAGCGATTACATTTACGAGATATGCCACCTGCTGCTGCTGCTGCTGTTGATGGCTGACGCTGCCACTGCCATCTCCACTGCGGCTGTCTATCTGTCGGCCGTCGTGTAGGCAAAGAGTTGTAAGAGGTGTCGCCTTGTTTGGGCGAGATGGTTGGAGACGGCTGAGCGTACATATAGACAGACGGTTGGTTGGTTGGTTGGTTGGTTGGACGGGCTTGGTACTGAAGTGACGTGCCACATGTAAGTCAAGGAGGAATGTGTCGCGCAGTTCAAGTGCCTTTTGTGTGTTGAATGTTTTATCGCCGTACGTAAGTGCTTTTTGCATGCTTATATGCTTACATGTAATTGTCATTTTTATTATTATTTTTAAAAGGAAACTAGCACTAGGCTTTGTTATGTTTAATTCTAGGGAAATTAAATGATAAAGTGTGTACAAGTTAAGACAATTATAAGAGAACTTACGGCACAACATTTCGCATTAAAGTTGTCGTGGCAAGACAGAAATTTATTTTAACGCAAGTAAAAAAAAACATACATACATACATATGTGTGCATTGACATATTTTTTGCATATTATTTTCATATTCTTTGCATATTATTTTGAAATTTTTTGCATATAATTTTCATATTTTTTGCATATTATTTTCACATTTTTTTTATATTTTTCATTTATTTTGTAGACTTTCAAAAAACATTTTTCTATACTTATTACTGCTTATTAAAATCTGCATAATTTATGTATGTAGCCATTTTGTACAATATTGTTTCTTTTCTGCATAACTTTTGTAGGTCTTCTGCATATTTGTTTGTATATTATTTTTATATTTTTTGCATATAATTTTTAAATTTGTTTGCAAATTATTTTTATATTTTTCATATCTTTTGTAGACTTTCTAAAAAAAAATTGTATATACTTATTACTGCTTATTAAAATCTGCATAATTTATATATGTAGCTATTTTGTACAATATTGTCATATTTTCTGAATATTTTGTGATATTTTTCGCATATTTGTTTCTTGTTTTTATATTTTTTTCTAATTAAAAAGTTTTTTTCTGCATATTTGCATATCGTATTCATATTTTTCATGATTATTGCATTTGTATCTTTTCTGCATAACTTTTGTAGGTCTTCTGCATATTTTTTGTACATATATTATTTTCATATTTTTTGCATATAATTTTTAAATTTTTTGCATATTATTTTTATATCTTTCATCTCTTTTGTAGACTTTCTAAAAACATTTTTGTATACTTATTACTGTTTGTTAAAATCTGCATAATTTATATATGTAGCTATTTTGTACGATGTTGTCATATATTCTGAATATTTTGTGATATTTTTCGCATATTTGTTTCTTGTTTTTATATATTTTTTTTCTAATTTAAAAATTTTTTTCTGCATATTTGCATATACCATACTTTTTTAATGATTATTGCGTTTGTATCTTTTCAGCATAACTTTTGTAGGTCTTCTGCATATTTTTTGTACATATATTATTTTCATATTTTTTGCATATAATTTTTAAATTTTTTGCATATTATTATTATATTTTTCATATCTTTTGTAGGCTTTCTAAAAACATTTTGTATACAAATTACTGTTTGTTAAAATCTGCATAATTTATATATGTAGCTAATTTTTACAATATTGTCATATTTTCTGAATATATTGTGATATTCTTCGTATGCTATTTTTTACAATGTCATATTTTCTGAGTATATTGTGATATTTTTCGTATATTTGTTTCATGTTTTTAAATTTTTTTTTCTAATTTAAATTTTTTTTCTGCATATTTGCATATCATATTCAAAATTTTTTCATGAGTATTACATTTGTATCTGTTCTGCATAACTTTTGTAGGTCTTCTGCATATTGTTTGTATATTATTTTCATATTTTGCATATCTCTTGAAGCTTTAAAAACTTTGTGTATAGCTTATTTGCTTATTCAAATCTGCATATTTTATGTATGTATATATGTAGCTATTTTTGTACAATATTGTCATATATTCGGAATATTTTGTGATATTTTTCGTATATTTTGTTGTTGTTGTTGTTGTTGTTGTTGTTGTTGTTGTAGCCACCAAGACACTCCGCGAAGGTTCTGGGGAGTGTAGGGGATGGGACAGTCCTTTGCCGGATAAATCCGGTACGCTCGGGTACTAGTCCCTTCTGACACTAGCCCGACTGTCGTGCGAACGATTTTTTTGGCCATATTCAATCTTCTAGGCCGGTGGATTTTAGTCGCCTCTTACGACAGGCATTCCTTACCACGGGTATATTCTAAGCCCCCTAACCCGCTGGGGCGTATATTTTGTCATATTTTTCGCTTATTTTGTCGCATTTTTCGTATATTTTCATATTGTGATATTTTTTTAATATTTTAATATTTTTTTTTTTTGAATATTTGCATATCATTTTCATATTTTTTATATCTAAATCTCATAGTTATTGCTTTTATATATTTTCTGTATAACCTTTTCTATATATGTACATATGTCTTTTGCATATTTTTTTATATATTTTTATATTTTTGTATATTTTTATATTTTATGTTTATTATATTCATATATTATATTTTTTGCATATTTTTCAGATCTGTTATACATATATCAAATTTACTATCATATTTCTTTGCATATTTGCCTATACTTTCGTATCATTTATACACATATTTTTCAAAATTTTTATATGCATATTTATTCATATTATTTTCATATTATTTTTGTATATTATAACATATTTCTGTGTTTTTGTTTTTTCATTTCTTTGTGAACCTTTCTCTGAATTTTTGCACATTTTCTCATATTTTTTTATATGAGTATCATTTTTTCGTATTTTTTGCATATTTTTTCCTTTATATAATAATTTTTTAATTTTTTTTATATATTGTTTGCATATACATAAATATTTGCATTTCAAATTAATCTGACATTTTTTGCATAGTTCCTATCATTCATCATATTTTTGTCATATTCCCGACATATTGTATTATATTCCTTAGAAAATTTTTTCATATTTCAAATATTTTGCATGCCTATTTGCATATGTTGTCATATATTGCGCATATAACTATCATATTTTGCATATAATTATCATATTTTGCATATAATTATCATATCTTGCATATATAATTATCATATTTTGCATATTATTTTCATATTTTCTTTGCATATTTTTCATAATTTTTAAGTCCGCTATTTTTAATTTTTTTGTTGCTTATCATATTTATATGTACATATGTATCTGTATTTTCTGCATTTAAGTCGTGCGTGGAAAAGCCCCAGCAAAATCTTCTTGAGTATCTATTATCTTGTTCTTTGTTAAGTTATTTAATTTGTCACGTGCCGCCGCCTATCTATCTACGCAGCTGTCTGCATTTCAATTGTACACATATTTATGTACATACATGGCATATTCGCATATCTGCATATGTAAATATATACAATTTTGCATATGGCTGCCGGCGCGAGCTTTTATGCCAATGGCAAATGTACATCTAACTCTTGGCATTTGTTGTTTGCTGTTGTGTTGTTTTGTCGTTGTTGTTATATTATTGTTGTTTTTGCGCCAAACGCCATGACCTGACCGCCGCAGCCGTCGCCGCCATTGGTGGCGTTACCAGCAATTAAACTAAATTGCCATGTTGCAACAAGCAAAGGCACCCACGCGGCCATTTACCTTTTTGCACATAAGTACATATGTATGCACAGGCAAAAAGCGCACCCCAGCAACACGCACATGTCCATATATACAGCAATACATACGAAATTGCATTTCATTCATATACAACCAAGTCTCTTTTTATATTTGGCGGGCTTAGCCGTTGTAGCAACGCCCACAAACAACAAATTGTTTAGCATTACACACGCAGTGATGATAAATGCACATGTATTTTGTAAAAAACTCCTACAAAGTTGAGAACTTTAACAACAATAATAATATTAACAATAAGCTCCTAGTGTGTGTGTGTGTGTGCGGAGAATGAAAGAATGCGGCGGCTCTCCATCAAAACAGAAACAGTGCACGGTAGGCAGGAAGCGACGATAGGTTGCATGAAAATGTCGAGAAAAAAGGAAAGTGGGGTTGTGTTATGTGATGTTTATAGATGAAACATCCGTTGAAATTAAAATCCGAGCTGCTCCTTTTTCAAGGATATCCACATTTTTTGTTTTTTTTGAAAGGATCAAATATTGAGGAAATCGAAAATTCGCCACCGTCCAAATTTTTCCGATTTCAATACATTATTTGGTCGCTAAGGGATACAAAAAAAGGTATTAAAAAGAAAAAAGGACACCTGTAGTGGAAAAATCCAATGTGAACAGGACCTAAAGGATAAGCACTGAAATATAAAATAACACAAAAAGTACCCACTTTAATTTGCGTATAACTCCTAAAATGTTAACTCTACGTGAAAATTCCTTATTATATGTTTCATTCAGAATAAATAAGGGAATATTTCTTTGATATACAATTTTGATGTACCTGCAGTGGTTAATGCACTTTGGTCCATCTAAAGTGAAAATTTCAAAAAAAAAAAGTACTTTTTTTATGGTGCTACTTTAAGTTCAAATATTTTTCTAGTTTATGTAAATATTTTAATCTAATGATCCAATTCTCATTCTTACATATCTATACGTTAATATTAAAAAGAATTAGAGCTGAAATACGTGCTAGCTGTGCACGGTGGGCGGTAAGCAAAAATAGGTTGCATGAAAATATCGTAAAAACGATGGCTTGATGGTACATCAAAATTGTATATTAAAGAAATATTTCTTTATTTATTCTGAATGAAACATATAATAAGGAATTTTCACGTAGAGTTAACATTTTAGGAGTTATACGCAAATTAAAGTGGGTACTTTTTGTGTTATTTTATATTTCAGTGGTTATCCTTTAGGTCCTGTTCACATTGGATTTTTCCACTACAGGTGTCCTTTTTTCTTTTTAATACCTTTTTTTGTATCCCTTAGCGACCAAATAATGTATTGAAATCGGAAAAATTTGGACGGTGGCGAATTTTCGAATTCCTCAATATTTGATCCTTTCATAAAAAACAAAAAATATGGATATCCTTGAAAAAGGAGCAGCTCGGATTTTAATTTCAACGGATGTTTCATCTATAAACATCACATAACACAACCCCACTTTCCTTTTTTCTCGACATTTTCATGCAACCTATCGTCGCTTCCTGCCTACCGTGAGTGGGCGAGCGTTCATCTTTATTAATTGAATTTCTTCTATAATGAATATTGGCAGATTTTAAGCTTAAAACGACACCGCCAATGTGTTTTAAGCAAAATTTGTAAAATAAAAGTTAAAAAAAAAACTTTAAAAATGTTCAAAAATAAAAATTTTATGACAAATATATGACAAATATGCAAAAAAATATGCCAAAAATATACACAAAATACATTCAGAATCAAAAAATAGGTAAAAATCAAAAAGTCAACATCTTATGAAAAATATATGAGCAAAATATGACGAAAATACGCATAAAATATAGAAAATACGCAAAACAAATGTAATATGTACAAAATATGCAAAAGATCAGAATGTAAATATTCTATGCATAATATGTAAATAAATTATGTGAAAAATAAAAGAAATACGTAAAAATGAAAAACTAAAAATTTTATCAAAAAATATATAAGCAAAATATGACAAAAATAAGCAAAGAATATGAAAAAATACGCAAAAATGTGATATGTAAAGAAAAATATAAAACAATACCTATTCCATGCTTAATATATAAACAAAATATGTGAAAAATATCAAGAAAATATGAAAAAAATATTAAAAAAAAAAATAAAAAATATGCAAAAAATATGAACGAAATATGCAAAATATATAAAATATTAAAGTATACATAAAATATGCATAGTATATTCGAAACATTTTTGCAAAACATATGCATAAAATATGTAGAAAATATGCAAAAAATATACAAATAAGCAAAATTTATTTATGAAATATGTGAACAAAATATGCAAAAGATATGAAAACCCTTAAAATGTTAAATCAATATGCAAAACACATGAACAAAAAATACAAATTATACATACATGATGAAAATATGCAAAAAAAAATATAAACCAAAATACGCAAATATGCCAAACATATGAAATTTAAGCTAATATGCTATGGAAAATGTTATAAATTTAAATTAATATGCAAAACATATGAATAAAATATGCAAAACATATGAATAAAATATGCAAAACATATGAACAAAGTATACAAAATATACATACATGATGAAAATATGCAAAAAATATAAACAAAATATGTAAATATGCAAAACATGTGAAATTTAAACTAATATGCTATAGAAGATGTAAAAAATTTAAATTAATATGCCAAACAAATGAATAAAATATGCAAAACATATGAAAAATATATGAAAATCCAAAAGAATAACTGACGATTACAAATGCATATACTTAAATAGCAACTCTCTAATCAGCCTATTTGCCTAAAAGCAGTTTTCTCTAAATTCTTAACCCACTGTGCGCCACCATTCCTATTTCGCAGATAAGTACACAAATATGACAAAAAAGGAAACCGGCGCGAAAAAAGGAAACAACACCCACACAATAACAACGAAAACAGCAACAATAGCTACAAAGCAAAGGTTGCATTGCTGCGTGTTAAGTTGCAAATTGACAGCCAACCGCGTATGGCGAACAACAAAGCAAGCAAACCAATAAAAGTAATGATAACAAACAACAACAAAAACAGAAAATAATAACAAAAGAAATAGCGAATTCAAATTTTACCTGCAACATATAAATACAACACCAACCAGCGAGCCGGCCAAACCGAAACAAATCCAAAACATTCCCGGCATTTTACGCCTGACTGACTCGACTCAATATACAAACTCGACTCGACATACTGCGAATAAAATTTGCTGGCAATCATCCAATGAGCAACAGCCAAACCATGCCACAACAAATTGTGCCAACCAACCAAAACAAAGCGAAAAGCCATTAAATGCGCCATTGATGCTTTTGTTGTTGTCTGTTGTCTATGTACAATATGTTGTTGCTGCAGGTCCAAAATGTTTGACCTCCAATCCCCCTTTCGCTGAGATTTTCTGCAGTGCGCCATTAGCATCCTATTGTTGTTACTCCAAATGGCACATGGCGTCGGCGAGCATTGAGTACGGCCGCCCCCCGAAAAGTTTCGTTTGTATCATTTGTCTCCACTTCATTTTACTTTACTCAAATTGTTGTTGAGCGAAGCAAACTTTGTTGTTATTCACCTACATATGTTGCTCTCCCACTGGCGCTTCGCTTTGGGTGCTAAATAGGATACTTTTGCGTTTTTTATAGCCAGTTGGTACTTAGCGTGGCCATATCAGTATACTGTCTATCCTTCTAACTCCATACGTTTTGTCAGTCGCTATCCATAGACCAAGATATCACAGAAGTCTCCTACTCTCACTGACGGGCGACTCTTTATCGTTCTCCACCTGTTGTTGTTGTTGTTGTAGCCACCAAGATACTCCCGAAGGTTTTGGGGAGTGTAGGGGATGTGACAGTCCTTTGCGGGTAAATCCGGTACGCTCGGGTACTAGTCCCTTCTGACACTAGTCATAATCAACCTTCTAGGCCGGTGGATTTTAGTCGCCTCTTACGACAGGCATTCTTTACCACGGGTATATTCTAAGCCCCTTAACCCACTGGGGGTTCGTTCTCCACCTTATATAGTTCAATACTTCACGGACTGCCCCGATCTTCAGTCGCCATCTGTAACCCAAGATATCCCATCAGTCTCCCACTCTTATTGACGATCGTCTCTTTATCTTTCTCCGCCTTCTATAATCATACTTTGGAGGAATCCTCTTGTTGGCTGGGGTAAACCAAAAAGGACTGCCATATTGGCAGCGTTTCGTCGAGAGATTTTCCTGGAAGTCCTTTTTCACTCATAACTTTCTTCCGGTAGTTCAGTAAATAAAACAACTCTTGACAACATTTTCGACCCTCGAACGCTAGACGATTTTTTCTTAGTACAATAAAACTCCTGAAGAGGTATTGTCTTCTCCCTTCCTCTGCTACCTTCACTGCGTGCTCTCTAAAAAAATACTTTCTCGTTTCTCGAGTTAACATCTTCCCTTTCCCTTTCCCGCTTATAAATGCCACAGCTGGTTATACAGGTGCCCATAAAATAAATTCCCTCCATTCGATAAACTTTCAGCACCCATTGTTATTTGTTTGTTGTTCTCCATATCTTTCACTCAATGCTGCTCCACCGAGAATTGCTTGTGTTTGCTTGCGCTCAGGCATTCTTTGCATTTGCTGCGGGATGCTGCGCCACTACAAATACCTTCAATTCCTTTCTTCTTTCAGCCAAAAACTTCCAATCACATTGCGTAAAATTTTGCAACTAGCAAAGAGAGCGTCGAATTCGTCCGAGAGAAAGAGAGCGATGGAGAGAAAAGTAGCGGCCAATAGAGCAAGCGCGAGTATCCAAATCCTTTGAGAGTAATTCCTGCATTCATTCATTCAAATTTGTTGCGCTTGTTGAGTAGCTCTGAGGAAGTAAAGTATAGCAGCAGCATATCAGCTTGTGGCATCCAACATGCGGCATGATGTGTCGTATGCGGCGTGTGTCAATGTTATTGTTGAGTGTAATTTCCTGTCCGCCTGTCTATGGTACGACCTTTCGCATTGGCATTGTCGTGCCGAACTTTTGGCTGTCGTTGTCTCTTCCTCCGTCTCGTTGTCCCTTCCTCCGTCTCGCTGTCTCTCCCACCATCTCGCTATCTCTCCCTCTGTAGGTCGCACCGTATTTTTGTCTTGTGTCATTTGTCATGTATCGACCTTTCTTTACTTCTTTTTCAACCTCTTCTACCTCCATCTATCATCTACCATCTACCGCATCATCCATCAACCATCTATCATTTTATGCGCCGACAAATTGCCTTTAATCCTTATTATTGTTATTTTTATAAGCTTTCAATATTATGTGCAATTACGTTTGTTATTGTTATGGCTTTTTACTTTTATTTTCTTTCTGCTTCCCTTTTTCTTTGCTCCATCTCCTTCCCGTTGTCTTTTCTCCATCTTCTTCCCTTTTTCTGTTCTCCATCTCCTTTCTCCATCTCCTTCCCCTTTTTGTTTTATTTTGTTGCTGTAACGTCATGACATTGAATGACATTTTTTGCTCGTTCCATGCTGTGCGTTTCACTCGTTCGGTGTGTTGTTGTTAATTGTTGTTGCTCTCGCTGCCTCTCGTTGCTCCTGCTCCTGCTCGCCACTCGCCACTCTTGCCATTCGTTTGCGCATTAATAACTGTGAATGTGATTGTAACTGTAATTTGCATTGTTGTCGTAATTGTAATTGCCAGCCAGAGAAGCGTGCAATTTTTATTTGTGTATTGTTTTACTCTATTTTTTTTCTTTCTTTCTCCTTTTCCTTTCTTTTGCTACTTTTTTGTTCTTCTTCTGCGTAGCGCAATCTCCAATGTGACAATGTATATGCGGCGCGGCGTGGTGCGGCTCTTGTCATCAATCGAGCGGCAAAGTTAAAGGTACATCGGCAAGTTAGATGATGGATGAGGGATTAAGGATGAGGACGAGGGCATAGGAAAGGGACAACGTTGACAGCGGCGGCTTCCTGTTGCTTAGTTGGTTTGGTGGTGGCCGTGCGCGCTTTGTTGTTGTTTTTTTTCTTTTTTTTGAAAGCTTTCAAATTACATTTTGTATGACATATATACGCACATACATACATATTTCTCACCCAAACAAATTTCCCAAATTTCGCTTTCATTATTGTTGATGCTCCCGTGGGACAATGTCACATTAGTTGGTTCAACAGCGCCGCAGCATACTTTTGTTTTACTTTAATGTTTATTTTATATTGTAAATAAGTACAATACGAGGGTTGCTCTATATATTTTTAGCCTAACAATGAAAAAGTGTTGCCAGGTGAAATCTGACATTTCCATTGGGGAGTCTGACATTTTTTAGCACAATCGCACTCAGAACGTTTTGACGTACGACCATCATTTGTGTTGTTTACAGTGACTTGAAAAATTTAATTTGGCAACAAAATGGAATTAACTCCTGAACATTTTCGTGCGATCATTTTTCACAAATTTCGGCGTGGATTATTACGACAAGAGTGCATTGATGAACTTCAATCTTTATATGGCGATGAAGCACCATCCTATGGCACTGTGAAAAATTGGTATAATGAATTCAATGGTGGCCGATGCTCGCTCAAAGACCAATTCCGTGAAGGTCGTACAAAAACGGCCGTTGAGCCAGAGAACATTGATGCCGTGCGTGAACTCATAATGCAAGATCATCATGTGACATGCCATGAGATAGAGACATCCGTGGACCTACAGTTTTATGCCGGCTCCGAACGGCGAATGCATTTTTTGTGAGAAGCTTTTTCATGGCAGAAATACTCTCGGAGGGTATGCCGCCCACTGCCGAGAGGTGACCGCTGCTCTTAAAAAACCCAATAATTGGATTTTTACTAATTAGAAAAATTTGTTTGGCTCGGACCGTGGTTTGAACCCGAGACCTCTGGCATAGCAGGCGAGCACTCTACCCACAATTTGACTGTCGCTCAAAAAAGGCTCGTGTCGATTGGTACAAAGAAATGTTGCAAAAATACGATGGCGGTGTTTCAAAAGACGTTGATAAGATCGTCACAGGTGACGAATCATGGATCTATGCGTATGAACCTGAAACAAAACAACAATCGACCGTGTGGTTCTTCGAAGACGAGCCAAATCCAACGAAAGTTGTTCGTGGAAGAAGCACTTCGAAGCAAATGGTCGCCTGTTTCTTCGGCAAAACTGGTCATGGTGGCGACTGTTCCGCTTGAGCAACGTAGGACGGTCAATTCTGACTGGTAAACCACAATTTGTTTGCCTGAAGTCTTCGGAGAAATTCGAAAAACGACCAAGAGAAGACGAATCATTGTGCACCATGACAATGCGAGCTCTCACACATCGGCTCAAACCAACGCGTTTTTGGCGGGCAAAAACGTCGAATTGATGGGTCATCCGTTGTACAGCCCTGACTTGGCACCCGATGACTTCTTATTATTCCCGCACATCAAGAAAAAAATGCGTGGTCAACGACTTTCGACGGCAGAAGATGCTGTTCAAGCGTTGAAAAACCATGTTTTGGAGGTGTCTCAATCGGAGTGGAAAAAGTGCTTCGACAATTGGATTGAGCGCATGCAAAAGTGTATAAGTCGTGCTGGAGAATACTTTGAAAAACAATAAAACCATTTTTGATGATTAATATTCGCATTTTCATTATTAGGCTAAAAATATATCGAGCATCCCTCGTATTATGCATCTACCTATGAGATGAATTTCCAAAACCCTGCTTTTGTGGTCTCTTTTTTCTTTTCCCCTTGCTTTTATTGTTGCTTTTCGTTGCAGCAAATTTTAGATCCCATATCATATTCGAAAATTACTTTTAAGGCAAGTTAGTAATCTTATACACCCTGCCTCCTCTTTTGTTTCCTTTAGTCATAAAACTTGTTAACCATATGTCAATTGTATAATTGACGTGAGGAAATTACTTTGAGATTGTTTAAAATTGTGATTCGTCTCTCTATGACGCTTTCTCCAACCTTTTGCTAGATAGACCATGTTATTTGTTGCAACCTTCAGCTCTTTGCATCATCTACTTGAAGCCAAGTTCCTTCAAGACATACATAACTAAGCTGTGCAACTGAAACTCTCTTTGAATATTGGTTCTTCTGGCTTGAACGCCTGTCCTACGGCTTGCCAGGTTTTCTATACCCAGAAGGCCACTATCAGCTCTATTGGGGTCTACCAGCCGCTAAGCTGACTGCTTTCTCATTTCTTTCTACTCCCCAGAAGTATTGTATTTCAGGTAGCTTGATTATTTTTGGCTTTCTTTATGTTCATTACTGGACAAGTAAGCAATTTATTTAAGATGGTTTCATTGCCCTCAGTGCAGCTTGACGTTGTCAGTAAGTATCACAATGTTCACATCTCGTAGATTTAGCTAATGGTGAAAAGTTATCTACCTTAGGCTAAATGATGCTCGGTATAAAGATTCCAGCTATTGGATCAAAGATGTCAGCGTCACAACCCTCCAGTAACTGCCAGATTTTGTTCCTCTTTGCACGATTCTACAACCTCAGGCACAAACTCATTTCAATGTTTGGGCAGTGTAGGGAGTGGGTCATGGGCTTAGCAAGTCGACATAGCGTGTCTCTGATTTAGGTGACGGGGCATCGTGATACATAGGAAAACGAAATGGCTGATGAGCTAGCCCTGCAAAGATCGGCTCTTGATGTTGCAGGGGCGGAGGAGGTTCTTGCGCCCATGTGTTTCGTCAAGAGCAAAATCTCTTGACACTGGTCTGATGAGGCTAAAACAAGATGGAAACGGTAGCAGACCTGCAGAGTCTGCAGAAGTCTGTGGCCCTCATATAACGAGATGCGATCTTCAGCCATTCTAAGGATGGAAAGGAAGGACATTTACCGATTAACTGCGGTGTTCACAAGACACTGGGCTATTGGTGCTCACACGGCCCGGATGGGTCTAGAATCTAGAGGATAACACTCAATGCCGCAGCTGCAATCTTCCTTTTACGGAGGAGACTTTGGAACACCTGCTGTGTGAGTGTGCTTCGCACTGTAAGGGCAGAATGAAATTCCTTCAACAGCCTATTAGATAACTAAACTCAACTGGATGGATATATGGCATGGAACCCGTCCTTGCCACCGAATTAATCTTCTTCTTAATTTATTCTTCTGGTTTTAGGCACGAGTCGTGTTAGCAAAACGGCGCTTCAGCGCTAATTGGAGTCACTGGGACTCGCCACTCAAACCAACCAACCAACCAACCATTTCAATGGAGTCGATCCACAAAAATAATGAAGAGCCTAATGGAGACATGACAATGCTGTCCCTCTAGGAATTGAGTTTGCTGCATTATCCACACGACAGTCGAAATGATCGAGAGATTTCCCCGAGCAAAGGCTCTTACTTCAGTCCAACGATATTTACATATTTCTTTGTACAAAACCTACTTCTAATTATTTTATTTGTGCTTTGTATTCCTGGGATGCAAAAAATATATCAGCAGCAGCATTATCGTTTCCGTAGTTTTCCGCAATTTGAATTAAAAAACCACTGCGAATTTTTTTCTGGTTGGAAAGCCCTCTTTTTCTTGACGTGACTCCTCTTCTCCTTTAGCCTTGCCATGTGCACGACTTTTTAAGCTTAAAATGCTCATCATTCATCAGCTATCCCCTTTTTTATGCCTCATTTCCTATTAAAACAAGACAAAAGCAAAAATCAAGAATCAAAAAAACGAAAATATTGTCACTGTCATCTTTTGCGGCGCTCGGCGACTAATTTTCCGTTTCACATTTTCCTTTATCTTTTGTTCAAACAAATGTTTCTGTGTCTGTTTGTGTTTTTTCTTTTTTGTTTTGTTTTGTTGGCTCACAACCAATTTCCGTTTGTTTAAATATAATCTCATCAATGTTTATTTACTCTTTGCTTTGCCACCCCAACCAAACCAAAAGTTTGCGCCCACCAGCGTTTTGCTGCCGGTTTAGCCCGCGTCCTACATCTTCACACTTGCTGTTTGCTACTTTTTGATTTCTTTTTTATTTCAATTTTTCTTTTCTATTCTTTATTGATTTAAATGCTTAATTTTCAATCCGCCTACATATGTCAGTCGCCAAGGCTGTTACCGCCACTACAGCCACTCCGCGCTGTCACCGCGCGCCACTTATTTGTCTAACAAACACATTCATCCAGTGCTGCTGCCATCTACAGTAAATTTGCCCAAATTTTCCATTTTCTCCTATGCAAATTTGATATTGCTGCCGCATGCCAGTTGGCAACGCGTAATGTAACGGTACTCTCTTTTGTCTGGCTGTCAGCTGTTTCGCTTTATCTGCTACTGCCATCGAGACAAATGAATGACCTGCGGCTTAATTTAAAATTTTTTGTGTGTCAATTCCCATGAGCAGTTGCGTTTCCAAAAATATTTTTTACATACCACATCCCACACCGCACACGCCACCCGCTTTGCTTTCACTTCGAGGTATCAGTGTTGCATTGGCATTCACACGCAATTTTCTCGTTAAGCTTTAATCCGTTGTAAAATTGTAAATATTTATTTTTAAAAGGTTTTTGGTTATTGTTTCTTTTTGTTCACAAATTGTTTTCTTTATTTACATACATATGTACATATTTCCTTCCGGCATTGAGAGTTTTTGTTATTAATATGGTATTAAGGTATAAGAGGCAAAAAATTATAAATTGCAAAAATATTTGTTTTTGTTTTTTTTCGGCGTTAATCTTGTAGTCGTGGCCATATGTCAGCGATCGTATATGTATGTCGTGGAGATGAATGACACATGGCAGTATTTTTATTAATTCTTTGGAGGATAAATTAATCATAAATTTCATTTTAAGAAGATAAAAGAAGAAAATAGAGCAAGTAAAATAGGAAGAGAAAGAGCGGAAAAAGAAAAATTGGAATATAATAATAAAGCTAAATTAGAATACGAAAAATGGATAGAATAAGAAGAAAAGAGGAAAAGGAGAAGAAAGAAATTGTGGGAAACAATTAATGAGAGAATGATGAAAATGAAAAGAAAATGTAGGAAGTAAAGAAAGGAAATCTAGAAGTGATAAAGATGAACAAGTTAGAAATAGGTGGGAAGGTGTAGGAAGAATAAAAAAGACCAATAGAGTAAAGAGAATATACCGGAGACTGTAAAAGACAAATAAAAGAGGGTAAAGAAATGGTGATGATGAAGATTAATAACATGGGAAGTAAGAAGAAATAGAATAAAATAACAAGAACAATAATAATATGAGACGTAATAAAAAGAAAAGGATAGAGAGAACCTTGTGGCTAAAGAGTAGCTGAAAAGACAGCGCTAAGGCTTAGAGTAACAGGACATTCTAATTAACGGCCATTTGGACACAGCAACATACGAGGACTAAAACGCAGCTCTGACTAAGTTACTACCTTAACCAACTTCAGCAGGTGACCACATATAATAATAGAACAGTACGGGTGGAAGAAAGGACTACGAGCCAATCGCCATTCCTTCAACTTATTTACAGATGGATCTAAGATGGACGAAAGGGTAGGAGCTGCAGTATTTTGTTCGGAGCTTGGGTTGCAAAAATCTTTTAGACTCCCGGACTACTGCAGTATCTTTCAAGCTGAGGTTTATGCTGCCCCAAAAGTGGCGGAACTTGCAGCTGAACTAATGTCCTCGAAATCTAGAAAAAATATATTCATTGACAGCCAGGCAGCAATTAAGGCAAGCATGGCAGCGACAACTACCTCTCGGTGTGTGGAGCAGTGTAAGGCCAAGCTACATGAACTCTGCGCGTCTAGACGGCTTACCATCTACTGGGTACCCGAGCCCCAGGGAATCGAAGGAAACGATAGGGCGAACATCACTAGCGCAAGTAAATGCGTAAGACGTTTTCCCTTCTCTAAATTACCAAAAAGCTCAAATAGATCAGGCATTGATGCGTAAAGATGATTCCCAGTGGGAGACCCTGCCATCCTACAAGATCGCCAAAATCATGCTTCGGTCATATAAAGCTAAAATCGCAAACTACCTACTTACACTTCCCATCGCAGACTGCAGACTGGCAGTCGGCATACTAACAGGGCACTGTCTCACACCATCTCATGCGTTCAAAATGGGATTGGTGCAGAGTCAGGCGTGCACGGCTTGTAATGAGGACGATGCTGTAAGCACTCTGGAGTACCTTCTCTGCGAATGTTCAGCTTTCGCAAGACTACGATTTAACTGTCTCGGCTCTGCATACTTCACGTCTCTAGAGAGCATTGCGGACCGGGAAATTCACAAAATATTAAAACTTGCGAAGACCTTTATTCCGAGTGTAATATAATGCAACACTAAGGACCATATATGGTCTATGTGAGGGGTCTTCAGACCTCAGCCAACGCAACCTAACCTAACCTAAAGAAAGCATGATAATACAGAGGAATAAGTTGGAAATGAAGAAAAGGTAAAATAACAAGAAAATGAAAAAGGATAAGAACAAGGAGGTAAATAATGAATAACAGGGTAGAAAGGGAATATAAATAAGGTAAAGAAGATATTATAATACAAGTGAATAAAAGAGTGATAATGAAGCGAAAGCAAAGGAAATTTGCAATGATTTTAATCGTGGATTAAGCAAGAACAACATGAATGGAAACAAAAACAAAACTGTTAACCAATAGCAAATACAACAATACAACAAGAAAAATACATACAATAAAAAGCCATAACTATAAGCAGAAAAATAAGAATAAGAAGCAGAGAAAGGAACTAACAAGAATAGAGAAAAAGGAGAAAAGAATTAAGAAAATAATAAAAATAATAAGCATAAGAAGAACAAATTTATAAAAAATATCAAAAAAAAAGAATTTGTACAAAATATAAAAAACAACAATAAAAAAAACTGGTTTACCACAACTACAACAGAAGCAAATATGAATAAGGAGCAGAGAAAGGAACGAAGAAGAATAGAGAAAAGGGAGAAAAAAATTACGAAGAGAAGAATAAAAAGATTAAGCACAAGAACAAATTCATTACAATAACAAAAAGATATAACCAAACAAAAAAAGAATTTCTAAACTCATAGAAAAACAGCATTTTAAAATCAAAAATAAAATTTTTATTTTCATAATGCACGTTTTAAACCAAATCATTTTTATTTTAACGATGAAAATTTTTAAATTAAAAATGTAATTTATGAATTAAGAATGAAATTTTTGAAGTAAAAATGCATTTTGGATTTAAAATATAACATACTTAAATTAAAAATGAAAATTTATTCAAAAACTCGCTCACTTTTAAACATTTTTTGGTGAGAAAATATTTTTTTTGTGAGAAACCCAACAAAACCAATAATGAGAATCACTTTATTTTTATACTCAGCTGTACTAGTTTAATTTTGTTTTTATAAATGAGTCATATAATTCATAGATTCTTTTTTAGGAAAAGGGAAGTATAAATAGGTTAGGTACTACAATTCAATATAATGTTTAATGTTCCACTATGTGATGCCGTTGGATTGAATTTCAGATTGATGTCATGGTTCGAGTCCGGAGGAGAATATAAAATAAAGAAGAAAAAGGAGAATAAGGAGAATAAGAAATAAAGATAGCAAACAATTAAGGCGAAGTAGAAAAGAAGAGGAGAACAAGCGGAGGCTATATTTTTGTAGTTGGAACTGGGATTGAGAGAAGATGAAGAGAATGCCGTTGGATTCAATTTCGAATGCGGAAGAGAAAATGATATAGAGAACACTGCAGCGTTTTTTTCTCATAGTGCTTAAAATTAAAATAAATATTTTTAAATTTAAAATGTTTTTTCTTGATTTAAAAGTTTTACAATGAACATTTTTAAAATAAAAATGCTGCTATTTACATCACTTTTAAATACGTTTTTGCCCATTTTAAGCACATTTTCATTTTTTTCATTTTTTCCCGGAGTGTATAAAAAAACAATAAAAAAAACAGGTTTACCAAAATATCTTACTTCGGCAGTATTTTTCTGACATTTTCTCACATTTCTTTGAATGATTCCATGATTAGAACCTTTCACGAAACAGGTCTTATTATTTGTTTAACTTTTTACTTTTTTTGTTTAATTTTCCAAAGCTACATACATACATATGTGATATTTCCTACAATTTACGCTAAACTTTTTCCCATGCCAACTCCCTTCTCAAATCGCCAATCAACGGCTTGTCATACATTTCCGTTATGGTTTGGTTTAAAGCCTTTTAATTGTGCGCTTATCGCATTTCATTTTCCATGCAATTCACTTTAACATTTGCGTAGCACACGAGCTGAAGGCACATTTAAACAAACTTACATACATACATATGTACATACATATGTCTAACGGGAACTAGTTATATAAAAAAAACCGTATTGTTGATTTCAATAGAAAATAAAAAAATTAATTTAAAGTAAATTGAAAAAAAAAAAAAAAAAAATTGTAATAAAAACAGGACCTCGTCTAATCGGGCGCTCTCTTTGTGCAAGCGGCCACGGCGGCGGCGGCGACGGCGTTGGTCGCTCTGTGTGTGTTGTATTATTTAATTTTCAGCCTATTGTTTGTTCTGGCGCAAGCATTTCGCTGCTGTTGTTTGCTTCATTATCTCTATTTTACTATCGCCACTGAAGCGAAATCCTGCCGCCGCCATACAGCAAAAAAACAAAAACAAAGAAGCGACAAGGCAGCACAACAGCAAACACTCGCGCTCACTTGTGTGTTGTTTCGACAGCTTTTTATTGCTTTTGTTTTTTTTTTTTTGTTTTTGCCTTCAACTCGCTTTGCTCCTGTTTACATGTTTTAGCGTTGCTCTCCTCGCCTACTTCCTCACTCCTCTCTCTCTCTGTGCTGGTGCTATCATCCATGCACCAACATACGCTTTATGCTCGTTTGCTCGCGCCTCTTTTGAACTTGCAACAAACGCCGCTTTTGTATTTATTTTGTATTTGTATTGTTTATTTCCGCCGCCCAACCGACATTCGCATTTGTTTCTTGCTCGATGTTACTCTTCCTCTTCTTATTCTCCTTCTTCTACTTCTCATCCCCTCGCTTTTGCTCCTCTTGCTCTACAGCTGCTGTTATTTTTGTTTTTGTTGGCTGGCACACTTCACTTTGCAACTTTATGCACTCTCGCATGTGTTTCCTGTCTTGTCGCGGCTTTACGTCAACGGCTTTTTGTACTAGCGCCCTGTCTGGCCAGCGCTGTCTGTCGTGTCTGTCGTGATGCGCTCCTGTTTTGTTATGTTTTTCCTCTTGCGTCCGGTAGAATGACAGCCAACCAGCCAGCCAGCCATATTGTCCTTTTTAAGTTTTGCTCTTCACGTGTGTTTTGTATGTACGTTTGTTAGCTGGTATGCATGTCTACTTTTAGGCGTTCTGTCTGGCTGTTTTCTTTGTTTTAATTCCATTTTATTTATTGTTATTTATATTTTGCTTCATTTATTGTTTTTTCACTGTACATACAAGTTTTGGTTCTTTTTTTTTCACTGTACAAGTGTTGCTTGTTTTAGTTTGCGTGTTAGGCTACTCGCCTTGGCAGTGCCTTTAGTGCGCTTTGCAATCGTGATTTTCTTTCCACTATTGTAGCTTAACTTTCCACTTTCTCTCTCCTCTCTGTCCCTAAATCCATTATCTGTGTGTCATGTACAATTCGCGAGTTTTCAACGTTGTTCCATTACCTTTGCTGGCATCTCTAATGCCTTCCTCTATGCAATTTTTTTCATGTACTGTTATACAATTTACTTTTTATCTATCCTTACGTTTATTTTATGTTATGGTGTTGTTGTTTTTGTATGCGAGAAACACACATACATATTTATAAATTGAATATTTTTTTGAAATTCAAGCTTGGTTAAAAAAGGCAGTTGTAGTATACGTACAATGTTTCCTAGTGAATTCCAAGCTGTAATCCATAAGGGAAAAGGATTTTATTTGAATTTAAATTTCATTTTAACACTTTCAGACTCTTTAACAAATAAAAAAGATTTCTTCCAAAGAAGAAAGTTTTCCTCGAGAGATTTTGGGATTCACATAAATCAAATTTGACCTTCCCAGCGGCGAAAATGTTGCTTACAGAATCGATTAAGTCATGCACACATGTAAGGCTGTAATGCACACCACCTCATATACAGATCTGTTATACATTTTCATATACATGGCCGCAAATGTAGAGTGAACGCCTACACGCTACATACAAAGTAATCAGGGTAGTGAAGTGTTCATCCAATGAGCATATCACTAACTAGCATACATTGTAAGCTACAGGTAGGCAGTTCGTATCCTACTTCGCCAACGTTGTAAGGTGAATGTAGGCGGACTGAATACAACTCCGTTTACAGGGTAAGTTGTTGGTAGGCAC
Organism: Urophora cardui; assembly: GCA_960531455.1. Lineage (NCBI taxonomy): Eukaryota > Metazoa > Arthropoda > Insecta > Diptera > Tephritidae > Urophora > Urophora cardui. Next base: position 129,614,853 of record OY482672.1, read on the forward strand.
CTCGAATCTACTTTCGCTTACCTTGTAAGGTGGATGTAGGCGGACTGAATACAATTCCGCTTACATTGTAAGTTGTAGGCAGGCACCTCGAATCTTCTTTAGCTTACCTTGTAAGGTGAATGTAGGCGGATTGTACACAATTCTGTTTACATTGTAAGCTGTAAGTAGACATTTCGAATTCAAAAACCACCACTACCCCCACTAATCATACATATGTAGGTACATATGCATTGACTTTCAGATAATACAGCAAAGAATAATGCACAAAGGGCTAATGACTGCTTCCCACATAGGCTTGCCCAGCCAATTTATGTTGGGACTGCTACTGGTATGTATTTAAGGAAACGTGCATAATTAGTGAAACTCAAGAAAAAACCACATAAAACACCAAAAGAAAACACCGAAATCCGCCAATAATCCAATATATCTGCATAGGGAGAACGTCCATGAAGAAGTGGAGCATTTTTTTAGCACTCAGATCTGTTTTATACAATTTTATTCTATCAGCGCTTGATTCAGAACCGAATTTGTAACAAAAAAATTCTTCAATGTGATTGTTATTTTGTTTCTATGGAATTTCCGAATTTATTATACATAGCAACACAACAAGAATGAAATTTGAAGAAAAACAGAAAAATGAACAAAATTCATTTTTGTGAACCCAACTTACTTTTTCATACACATTGTATGTTAGTTGGAATTGTCCATAATGTGTAGTATACATCATTGGGCAGAAGTAGTGTGGTAGGCAATGTTCGCCGCTGGGTTATATCTTATATCAGGCAGTTGAGGGAAATAGTTATTAGAAGCTAAATGTTTCTCTTGCTTAAGAGTATGGTAAAGTCTTTCTAGAAATCGAAAAATCCATTTTTTTATTCTAAAATATATTAAGAAGACTCTGCGACATCATAAGTTAAATAGTAACAGAGATTCAGATAGAAAGGATTTTGAGTCGGTGAGAATTCTCTCTTTTTTTTTTAAAGGAAGAAAAGTTCCTCGAAAGAAAGATGCAAAATAAGGAACTACACATTAAGAAGGAATCACAAAAGAAAATCACCTATCCTAAATTAATCATGAAATAAATAATAAAAAAAAAAACGTCAGCTGTTACAGCGACGCCAAACAGTGATAAATCCATAAAAATTAACACAAAAAATATAATCAATCTCTGCACTAACTACCGTGAAAAATTTACACATCTGCCGTACTTTGTGTCACCATCTATCTGCCTCTACTACCACCACATCCCATCCACAGGGATGGACATCTCATCCAAGGGAGGTAAGAAGTAACACTAATCAACAGGCAAACAAATAAACAATAACATGATTTAAATGCAAAGACAACGCGCAAGTTGAGTTGGTTGCCGTTCGGTTTGTCGGGCTATGTTTGACCTCCAGTCGAGAAGAGTAGAGTAGCACTGCCACTCTAAGTACTTAAGAGATTACATACTTGGGTACATTAGGAGTGAGTACGATTTATTGTATGTTAGTTTGCTTTTGTCTATTGAAATTAAAACAGTAAATAATAATGAAACAAATGGATTAGTTAAGAATGATTTTGAGACGCCAAAGTAACGGCGCAAAGGCTTTTATGTCCGGCTGCGCATGCAGAAGAAAACAATAGATACAAATGTAGGAGTAGGTACATAAATGAAATAGTACATAAATGAAATGGTAGATTAAGATTGAGATGCCGCATGAATGTAAGGAAATTAAAATTGAAGGCGTAATTGTAACTATTGGCGGGAAGAGGCAAGGAAATGAAGAGGATTTTATGACTCATCCATGCGTTAGAATTGTATGAGTTATAAGATGTAGATATTTTTGTGAATTAATACGGTACTTGCAATTATATTTGCTTAGTTTCATCTTCATTTTCGAGGTCAATGGGAAAAAACAATATTTTTTAATTAATGCTTCAGCTTAGCACTATTGAAGAAGGGAACTAGTTAATGCTTGCAGCTAATTTCTAATTCAAAACGAAGAGGACGAAACTTCATTAAGAGGACCAAAAATCTCAGAGAAGCGTTGGATAATCAAGATTATTAATTTTTTGCTGTTGAAATAACGCTTTAAGCCTTTTATCATTTAACTTTATTGACAGTAGAACAACCAGAACTCTCTAACGAGGATCATCCTGTAAAAGCGAAAATTTCTGACTCCAAAATGAATGACTATTCTATTACCGAGCGTCCAAGTACACTGCGTTAAGGACTGCGACGAGAACTAAACTCGAGCTGCCCCTCGAATGCAGGCATAAGGGACATAGTAGCACAGCTTTGTGGCTGGACGGGCAGAGTGTCTACTTTGCTCCGCGTCTGCGCTTTGATAAGTATCTTGATGTTACAAAAGAGTCAGAAAGTTGGCGGAGGATATGAAGGAAGCCGTAATTCATGCATACACGGATGGGTGTAAGACATCAGAAGGAGTAGCAGCTGCCGTTTATTGCAATGAACTGTATATCAGCACTAGTATCAGACGGTTGGATTACTGTTGTGTCTTTCAGGCAGAAGTATTAGCTGTAAGGGGGGCAGAAGAGCTGTTACTCTGTAATCTCTTACGAAGAGGACGTAATTTGTATATTCCTAGAAATTCAGGCGGCTATAAAGTCGATGCTGACGCATAGCAGCTCATACAAGTGTGTAGCGGATTGCAAGGAATGCAGAGATAGCAATGTCCATTTATACTGGATCCCAAACAACAAAGCAATAGACGGGACTAGTTGGCGTAAGACAATGTACGGGATGGGGATTGCATAGAGAGACGTTAGAGCATGTTCTAAGTTTCTGTCCTACTTTTTTCAGGCTAAATCTTCGGCTACTAGCGGAAGTCATATTCATTGATCTCGAATCGGTATCCAAAAATAGGAATAAAGAAAATCTTGATATTTGCCAAAGGCAAAGGGTGGGATAAAGAGACGGTAGGGCATGTTCGCTGCTCGTCTTCTGCCTTTTCCAGGCTAGAGCTTTGCTTATTAGGGAAAAGTCGTATTCAGTGATTTCGAAATGCTATCCAAAATAGCGGTAGGTAAATAAACTCTTGGTATTTTTCAGGGTTGTTCTTCATTCTGAGTTCAGGATTTTAATGTAGCGGTGTTCCCAGTCTCTGTGAGGCCATTAGTGGTCATCCAGTCTAGCCTAACCTAACCTCTATACTTACTACTTACTTACTTAATTGGCACGTAACCGTCTAGACGATTTTGGTTGAGTCCAACATAGTACGCCAGCTATTTCTGTTTCGTGCAGCGTGGCGCCATTTGGGAATACCGCATCAGCATCACTGTCCACCTGATCTTCCCAACGCAGTGGAGGTCTCCCCTTTCTTCTGCGTTCAGCGGGTTTCGACAGAAATACTTTCTTAGCCGGAGCAACTTCGTCCATTCTCACGACGTGACCTGCCCAGCGAAGCCGCGGGATCTTTATTCGCTGAACAATGTCGATGTCTGCGTACAGCTCATTGTTAAATCTCCGTAGATACTCGCCCTAGCCAACGCGCAAAGGGCTATAAATCCTCCGAAGAACTTTCCTCTCGAATACTCCAAGCACCATCTCATCTGCTTTTGATATAGTCTATGCTTCTGCGACGTACATGAGGACTGGAACGACGAGTGTATTGTAGAGTGCGATTTTGGTTCGTCGAGAGGACTTTACTTTTCAATTGCCTACTTAGTCCAAAGTAGCATTTATTGGCAAGAGTGATTCTTCGTTGGATTACAGTGCTTACCTAACCTCTATTATATTGAAAATGAGCTCTTTGGATTATGGTTGAGGCAAGTTCTAGCTTGGAGCTTAAGTTTGTGTTAAAAGGACACTGATTAGTTAAAATTATGCCTGCTTAAAAAAGGAAAACCACCAACGTATTTAAATTAGATTGGGCAAATAGCATTAGCTTACTTTTACGCTCCGAATTTCGAGCAAGAAAAAAAAGAATAATAATATAGTACAATGGCGCTATTATAACTCTGACGAGTTTTATGGCCGAGCTTCTCTTCCAATTCGAGGTGTGCTCCTTTTGTTATTTTCCTACCAATTGGGTGGACCTACAGTTTTATTGCGGCTCCGAACGGCGAATGCATTTTTTGTGAGAAGCTTTTTCATGGCAGAAATACACTCGGAGGGTATGCCGCCCACTGCCGAGAGGTGACCGCCGCTCTTAAAAAACCCAATAATTGGAGTTTTACTAATTAGAAAATTTTTTTTAGTGTTTGCTCGGTCTGGGGTTTGAACCCGAGACCTCTGGCATAACAGGCGAGCACTCTACCCACTGCACCACAGCGGCCAAAATACGGTTACAGAAAGTCTTGGCATTTGCCAAAGGATGGAATTGTGCTTCATTCTAAATTCAGTCTTTAAATGTGTGGTGAGGCTAGGGTTGCTAGATACCTTTTCCGAAAAAATCAGGACATTGCCTTCCAAAAAAAAAAAAAAAAAAAACCAATATATGCGGAGAAAATCGTCTTTATTACTGGCATTTTGTTTTTGTTTCCGTATCGTTAACTGTCAATCATGTTTCTATGGCATTTAACGTCTAACGTCGCTTCTTCCTTCCTAATTGTTTCATGGTTATGCTGTGGTTATGCTTACGAGCAAAACACCGATGAAATTCGGACACATCGATGATTAGAGCGCACATACACAACATAACACATTATTACCCCTGAAACCTCGGCGTGCTGGGTGCTTGTTTCGCCCAGCAAATTTGATCGATGTGAGAGTCCGAAAATTCTCTCACTCGTCGGAGTGCACAACAACAATTACACGTTGCTCGTCGAGTATTGTTGTAAGCATAACCACGGCATTACAAACGTCAAATGAAAACAGTTCGAAAATTAAAAACAGTGCAGGGTGATAAAATGAATTTTTTTAGTGTCGGCTAAAAATCAGTACAAATCAGCACTGAGTTTCTGTAACTAAACTTTATCAATAGTTTCGACCGAGTGACGTCATAATGACGTCAATCGATAGATTCTCACTTGCTTTTTAGGTGGTGACAAAGTGTGGAACGTATTAATGTGACGTCATTTTGATTGACAATTTTCGCGATTTTGTTACAGAAACTCACTTCAGTACAAAATCCAAAAAATCAGTATTTCTTGAGGTTTTTAAAACCATCAGTACGGGGCACGAAAAATCAGTATTTTACAGATCAAATCAGTACGTCTGACAACCCTAGGTGAGGTGTTCATGTTCGAGAACTTTTCCGGTAACACTACGCACTTACTTAGATTATGTGAGACCATTAATGACCAGACAATCAAAACTAACCTAATCTAACCTCTATTCCACTAAAAACTAGCTCTTCGGAACCGTCTTTTGGCTTATAAGTACTTGAGGCAAGCTGGAATATTATGTGTAGATGAAAAATATTTATAATCTACTAAATTCACATTAAAACAAAATCATTTGCAGCTTAAGTTTGTGCTAAAATGACACTGATTAGTTAAAATTACGCCTGCTTAAAAAAGGAAAACCACCAATGTATTTAAATTAGCTTTGGGCAAATAGCATTAGGTTTCGAGCTTAGAGCAATAAAAAAAAGAAACAATGTGTTAAAAAACTCGCCAGAAAAACCCAAATGACAAACAAAGCACTCACTCATACTTAGGAAGCAAAAGTAAAAAGTGAAAACCGCAAAAATGTGCCATGCAAATTAGATACATGCATAAAAAAGAAGTTCGCAGCAAATTTCGCAAAATCTCGCCAATTTGCACAGGGATCACAGTCACCAAAACACCCAAAAGTGACCGAGCAATGTAATACTCGAGTAAATGCAAACCAACAAAAAAAAACACGGAATGAATGGTCATACGAAAAGATCAAAATTAAATTAATTAGCAGTAAGCCAATATATATGTATGCTGTACATTTGTGGCATTTGCGGAATTTGTAACATTTGCATGTGAACAAATTTTTTCAAGCCTCAACAGCTGACAGCAGCAGCGCGACGTTGACAGCAGGACGGACGCGCTCATTGTTATCATTGCAGCTGCTGCTATTGCAAGGGATTTGCACCACCTTCGGCTGTGCGAGAGATTAACCGCCGCTGTCGCCGCCTGAGGAATTAAAAATACAAAAACAAAAACAAAAAACTTGTAGAACACGCTTTTGATGATGATGCCTACCTACTCTTGCCTGCGGGTAGCGCGCTTAACAAAATTTACGCTCGATTGTGCTGTTGCGTGTCAGAGTTGCATTTCAATCATGTTGATGATGTTGCTGTGTCGAACACGTGCCTGAGATTATGAAAATGCAATTCCTATATTTATGTAGCTATCATTTACATATTTTTATACAACAATTACTTGTGGCGGTTTATGGTTTTTTGTGTTGTTTTTTTTTGTTTTGTTTTTTTTCTTTTTTTTTTTTTGCTGTAGAGTTACAAGGCGTAAAAGTTTGGTGTTATTGGGATTAGCGAATGTTGAGCGATTGTGGGGTAGTTTTTTTTTCGGTGTCTGAAACGAGAAGCGTGGCGCTTACATTTTGCTTCCAGGCAATTGCATATTTTTTTACGCGCGTTTTACTTTTACATAGCTTAACACGGATTATAATTAGACTGAGATTCAATAAATTTGCCATAGGCGAGTTTATGTAGAAGTGTCAGCGGACATCGGCGCAAACATATTTTTTTTGTGTCCAGTTTTTTTTTTTGTACGATGCTTTGCAACGAGTGGTGAAAGTTCGAAAATGTCCTGCGTTATTTCACAACAAACACTGAGATTAGAATTTGATTTGAGAATGACTCGAAAACTAGCGCTTTTCTCAAAGCTCTAATGCTTAGAGAACGACTCGGAGAATCATAGCGTTATCAAACAAAATGGAATATACATAGTTCACAAATCGAGAACATTATAATTCTCGAATCATAATCTAATGTAATTCTCTAATGGCATTCTAATTAGAATTCGCATTTATTTCATGGACATTGAGATTGAGCTTTTTCTCTAATCAGTTTCCAATCGGATTCTAGTGTAGTTGTCTACGCTCGTGCTTGATTAGAGAATAGTTAGAGAATTACACTAATGTAGTCTCTCTAACTTTAGAGAATGTGGTTGTTGGTTCACAATGAATATCGAACTGAGAGCCAACTTATAACTGACCTTAGCTTGCCAACCCAGTTGGAAAAGTTAATGTATGGTCATCTATAAATGGGTATAAAGGCCATATGATCTACACATTCCAGAATGCATGATTTTTTTTCATTGTAATGTCCTAGGAAAGTCATGCATCCACTTTTCCCTGCCAAGTTAAGGCAAAAAGGAATGTTTGTATGAGAGTCGCATTTGCTGTGATCTCAGTGTCGGTTTATTTTCTTATTTAAAAATAAAAATTTTTTTTTTGCATTTTTCTCTTCATCCTCTCTCTATCCGATTTCCACCTAGAAATATATAACTTCACTCCAGCTCGTTTTCCTCTGCTTCTCCCATTGTCGCACCATCTTCCCCTTCACTACTTCATCCAACGCCTTCATATAGTGGAACATTCAACATTATATTGCTCTTTTATACGTCCTTTTGTTCGAAAAAGAATCTGTGAATTGTTATCGTCATTATAAAAAGCAAAACTAAAGAAAACCTGCATCTCATAATTGTCTAAATTCAATGTTATTGCTGAGAGCCGATAACTGACCTCTTCGCTTACCTTGGATTGGATTCTAGAATGTATCCGATTTTCTATAAGTTGGGAGCCACACAACATAGAGTTTAGATGAAATCATAGGTTTTTTTTTGGAATACATACTATAATGCAAATTTTTCGTGCATCTTTTCGTGCGTGCGCAAGGTCATGCATGACCACCTTTTCAAATGAGAATGTGGCATATTTTTAGACAACCCCTCTCTCTCTCTCTCTGTGGTCTCTGTGGGTAATGAGCTGGTTTTCGAATATGAAGTGAGAATCGGATAACTAAGATTTAATTTTCAATAGTTTTGGAAACAAATAACAACTTTATCCATATTTCTGAACGAAGCTGAGACTTGAAAAAAGAGCTTAATTTTTCAATCGTTTACGAATTTCGAAGTGTTTGTGGAGCTTGTCTTACAATTCTTATTTAAAAATAATCCAAAATTTTTACAGTATAATCACTTACCTTTTCTTCACCCCAGATTTTAAAGCTAATTAGCATTAATTTCTGGAATCTGTAATGTGTTTTTTTTTCAACATTCAACATCGGCTTATCTTAATTCCTAACATTTTTGTTGCAAAAAAATTAATGCAAAGTTAGAGACAAAAGTGCACAAAAGAATGTAACATTAAAATCTGCACCTTTTCTTTACCCACAAACATTCATACTAAGTATTATTTACAATATCTCAGCACATACCTAATAAAAAAATAATAATTTTTTATTGAAGTTAATTCCAACAAAATATTTGGTGTTTAATTGCACCCTCTAAAGTTTAATACAAAAAAAAAAAAAAAATTGCCGTTATTATTATTTTTTTTCTGCTGCTCAACGCCACTCAGGCACTACCCTAATTCCTTTATTTTTTATTTTTATTTTTTTGCAATGCAAATCCGTGCGGAATTTTCACCCTCACACATCTCGCATCTGCTGCCATTCCGTGCATATATCGCATACATCGTTTGCATACACGCTTTGCTTTGCTTTGTTTGGGGAGAGTGGCAAGGCTGGCAACGGCAACAGCAGCTCTATTGCCCCCAGCTGGGAGTTCCCTTTTTTGCGCTCTTGTTTTTTTTTCTTTCTTTCTTTTCCTGCCGCCTACTGCCTGCGATTTCAATGCAGCTCAACACAGCTGTTTTTTATTATTGTTATTTGCGGTTGTGTGGCGTTTTTTTTTTGCATTTTTTTTTGTACATTTATTTAATTTTTTTTGTATTAAATCTTGTTTTTCTCGTTTTATTGCTGTAATTGTTTTATTATTGGTCCTGATTTTATTAAGCAAACACACCGGCACTACTGCCAACGCACCTACGGTTTCAGTGCTGTTGTTGAAATGTCAGTGGTGCCCAGTATCAGTGCTGTAAGTAGATGAATTGTCAGTATTGCCCTTAGCATTTATTCTCTTCATGTTGTAAATGAAATTTATTTTTTGGGTTATTTTTTTTTGTTATTATTTTGAAGAATATTTATTCCAATATTTGCAAAAAAACTTATATTTTGCTATAGTAATATCATGATTATTAAAAATTAAAAACAATCGATTATGCGTAAAAATCGATAAAATAAAAATAGAATTTTTTTGTGAAAATTATCGCTTATTTCTCATCAGTTTATCGATTAACACCGATTTTTATACATATTTTATCGATTATTTTTATTATTATTTTCCTTAGCTAAATCTTTTAAACAATCTATCGATATTTTTTTGACTTCAATACAAAATTATCGATTTTTTTTTAATTTTTACACAAAAGCAGTCGAGTTCTAAACATTAATACTTCTTCATCGATTGTTTTGCAGTCAGCAGAAAATTATCGATTATTTTTTAATTTTAATACAAAATTTTAGATCAATTTTTAGATTTTATTACCGATTTCTTTTTCTTTTGACTTTGATACAAGATTATCGACTAATCTTTAAGCTCGATAAAAAATTATCGATTATTTTTTAACTTTAATACAAAATTTTAGATTTTATTACCGATTTTTTCTTTTTCTTATTGACTTTGATACAAGATTATCGGCTAATCTTTAAGCTCGATAAAAAATTATCGATTATTTTTTAACTTTAACGCTACGTGGTGCAATATTAATCTTATGCCACTCAATCTTAGTAAATGTAAATTTATGAGCTTTTCACGGAAGATCCTTCAACCTGCGTCTTACACAATTAATAAATATAGTTTGGAACAGGTTTACGATTTTGTTGACCTAGGAATAAGATTTGATAGTAAGCTCCACTTTAACCTGCATATTAATGCTACAGTAAACAAAGCTAAAAGTATCCTAGCATTTGTAAAACGTTGGTCTAAGGAATTTAATGACCCTTACGTAACTAAAGCCCTGTTTACAACATTAGTACGACCTATACTAGAATACGCTTCAATAATCTGGAGTCCGCAATATCAAGTTCATTCCGATAGACTGGAATCAATTCAAAAACAGTTCTTACTTTTTGCGTTAAGGAACTTTCATTGGGACCCACGGACAAATCTTCCCTCGTACACTAGTCGCTTGAAGCTTATTAATCTTCCAACCTTATCAAGCCGCAGGGAAATGTTAGGTGTAATATTTCTGGTTAAACTACTGAAAGGATCCATAAGCAGTCAATTTCTCCTATCCGAAATAAACTTAAATGTTCCTATTCGACCATCAAGACATTTTCAACCTATCTTTTTAAAGCAGTGTAGAACTAATTTTGAATTACACGAACCACTTCGTTGCTTATGTAAATCTTTTAATGATTATTCTACTCATTTCGATATATCAGACTCTATTTATCTGATAAGAAAAATTCTGTTGTGCGCTCTTAACAAGTGAAAACAAATCTCTCGCTCTAATTGACTATTCTATTTTTGTCTATTACTTTTATTTGTAGTTTTATATTTTATTCTATGTACATATGTATATCCAGCTGATGGAATTATATTTTCTGTAGCTGAGCAGTATAAGTTCTCGACGTTTAATAAACTTCTACCACTCAACACCTTGGCCAAATTTTATTTTAAAATATCCGTACGTCATGCGGATGCGCCCCTCGTGCGGTTGGGTGGGTGGAGGGAAATCGTTGGGTTTATTATTATTATTATTATTATTATTATTATTATTATTATTATTTAATACAAAATTTTAGATCAGTTTTTAGATTTTATTACCCATTTTTTATTCACTTTGTTACAAGATTATCGGCTAATCTTTTAGCTCGATAAAAAATTATCGATTATTCTTCGACTTGCGTGCAAAATTATTTATTATATTTTAACTTTTGAACAAAGGTAGCGATTAGTTTTTTTTAACAATTTTGTCGATAATTTTTAATCTTAACACAAAATTATCATTTGTCAATAAAACAATCGATTATTTTTTTAGTTTGGGTCGATAATTTTTCAACTTTAGCACAAAACTATCATTTATAATTTAATAAAGCACATGTATAAAATAAGAAATTTTTGTTTTGTTTGATTCGATTACTTTACAGCTTCAATACAAAAATATCGATTATATTTTAGTTTCAATTCACGTATATATGTATATTTGTTAAGGTTAATACAAAGTTATCGTTTATGTATAAAAAAGTCGCTTGGTTATTAGTTTGTTTCGATTATTTTTCAATTTTAATACAAAAACTATCGATTATATTTTAGTTGTAAAGCAAATTTATCGATAATTTTTAATCTTAACACAAAATTATCGTTTGTGAACAAGAAAAAGTCGATTATTTTTCAGTTTAGTTCGATTATTTTTCAGTTTGGTTCGATTATTTTTCAACCTTGATACAAATTTATCGATTATATTTTAGTTTTACCATAAATTATAAAGTATTTCAGAACTTTTGTAAAAATATCGATTTTTTATTTTATTAAAAAACAAGTAAGGAAGCCTAAGTTCGAGTGGAATCGAACATTAGATACTCAGCTGTATTCTTTCATTGTTTGTTTGCGTTTGATGAAAACACGGTGTATTTTATATAAAGCGAGTGCTGCATAAAGTGGGCGTAGCCACGCCCATTTTCAACATTTTTATCAATCATCCAACTAAGCATATGAATATTATTCTTTGTGCAAAATTTCATTCCTTTATGACTTCTAATTACAAAGATGTCACGATACAAATTCCCAAAGGGTGTTCCAGAAATATCTTTGTTAAAAAGTAGGCGTGGTCATAAACCGATTTGAATTAATTTTTGCGTGTCTATTAACACAAGTTATAGAAGTGTATAAACCAAGTTTCATCATAATATCTCAATTATTTGTCGAGTTATGGGCTCCGAAATTTCGTATATTCCTTTGTCTAAAAAGAGGCGGTGCCACGCCCATTTTCCACATTTTTCTATTTTTTGTTTCCGGTCTATTGTGGAACTCATTTCACAAAATTTGAATGAATTATCTTTATATTTGACAAAGATATCGCTTAAAATATTTTTATTAGGCCCCTTTATAGTTCCCATATATAAAAGTGGGCGTGGTCGCCAACCGATTTCGCTAAAATTTTAAACATATATTACCACAACTAATAAAAGTGTACACACCAAGTTTCGTCATTATATTTAAATTATTTGTCGAGTTATGGGCTCAGAAATCTCGTATATTCCTGCTTCTAAAAAGAGGCGGTGCCACGCCCATTTTCCAAAATTTGTGTGCTTTTCGTTTTATATCCGCAGTTGGACTCCCGCCATAAAATTTCAATGATATACCTTTATATTTGACAGAGATATCGCTTAAAATGTTTTTATTAGGCCACTTTATAATACCCATATATAAAAGTGGGCGTGGTCGTTAACCGATTTTGGCAATTTTTCGTCTAAACATTTGCCTAAGTAAGTATATCACGCCTACCAAATTTCATCCATATATCTTCAACGGTTTCTGAGTTATGACATATAAAACTTTCAATGTTTGGCCCTTAATAAGTGGGCGTGGCACCGCCCATTTTTCAAAATCTCACCAAATTTCTTCATAAGGGCCTGAGCTCCACACGTGGGTAAAATTTTATCACTCTAGCTCTATTAATGACTGAGATACAAAATTTCCGATTTTTACTATATAGGGGAAGTGGGCGTGGTCATGGTCCGATTTCGCCCATTTTCAATACCATCCGTTCCAGTCTTGATACCAACTTGCATTCCAAATTTCATCAAATTATTTCAATTTTTGCGCGAGTTATCGTGCGTACAGACAGACAGACGGACGGACAGACGGACGGACATGGCTCAATCGATTTCTTTTTTCACCCTGATCAATTTGATATATATAAGTCAATATCTATCTCGATTATTTTATGGTGTTACAATCCACCGTTATGTGATTAAAACTATAATACTCTGTGTACTAGTACAGCTGAGTATAATTATCGATTATTTTTATCGATATAACTAAATTTATATAATTATTATTTATTAGTTCTTGTATTTTATATAAAAAACGAAAACGAATTTGTAGATTTCAACTTTATTTAAAACAAATTTTTCTTAAACAAGTCCTTTCCTGCAAAAAAAAATTATAAATACTTACTAGCAACAAAAAACTGCTATTGCAGTAAATAATTCCGACAGCATTCCAACAGCAATGTATTTTCTATTGCAGCACATTTTCCATTCTCATTGTTCCCAAGTGGTGCTATGCTTTAATTTTCCGCTACGACTTTATAAGCCGTGCACAATTGACTTCTACCTCGCTTTGCTTCAGAGTTTTGCTTTGACAGTTCTGTTCAGCATGTGCTTTTTAAAGGGATATGTTCACAATTGAGGTGAAGCGAGTAAAGCAAAGTATAAAGTTAGCCATCTTTCAACTTTTTTCCACTTTGACAAACATCTCCCCTTGTGTGTGTGTGTGTATGTTTGTATATCTACACTTATTTTAGCGATTTCGCGCAATTTCGTGAGAAGTGAGCAGAGAAAAGTAAAAAATAACATTCGAATAAGCAGAAAAAAGCAAATTCCCCAAATATATTACCAAAAATCAGGTTTATAAATTAAAGCAAAGAAGTGAAGTGGAAATTGTCAAAGTGTTAATTGTAGCAAGCATCTGGAATTTCGCTTTGCTTTAAGGTTTTTTCTATCAAAGTTGGAGCAGACAAAGCCAATTGTGCACGGGCTCTTATTGTTCTACAGCATGTCGGTTCTATTTTTTTGTTGTTGATGTTGTTGTTGTTTTATGCGCCTTTCCCCATTAAATTCTCACAGCTGTTGTGCATTTTGGCTGTCTTTCAATTTCTCCTTTACCGCGGTTCTCTACTTGTGTTGCTGTGGTTGCCTGGTAGTTGTTGTGTTGTTACTGCGTTACCTGGCAGCCAGCCAGCGAGCAATATGTACGCATACCAACCCAACGGAAAATCTAAGCCTTATTTAAGAATTAAAACAGCAGATTTAAAGTCTTATGAAATAAGGCCTGAAAATTATAACGGTAGCAACCCAATAAACCCAAAGGCTTGAGAATAATATTATAACAAGCTTACAAATATAAGCGTTAAGCTTGATAAATGTTTGTGTAAACTATTGAAAAAGACTTAAGAACAATTGAAAACAAAGAAAAATCAAAACGCCACCCTTTTTATAAGCTTACAAATATAATTGTAGAAAAATATTACTTGCGAAAGCTTGTTGTAAGCTTATAAATACAATTGTATGTATAAATAGTAGAAAAAAGAAAAAAAAAATTTTATTTGCATTTTTCTTTTCATTTTCTTTCCTTCTTCACCTTTACTGCAATGTTCTTTATTTTATATTCTCCTCCTGTTTCGAACCATAACATCAATCTGAAATTCAATCCAACGATATCATATAGTGGGACATTCAACATTATATTGAATTTTATTGAGGGTTTTTATACTTCCTTTTTCCGAAAAAGGAATCAATGAATTATATGAATCATTGTAAAGCCAAAATTTAAAAAAAATTTTACAGCAAGTTTAAAACAATGTTATTATTAATAGTTTTTCAAGCTTTCATTGCAAGTAAGCTTATTGTAATATTGTTTTCAAGATTTTTAACATAAGGAGTATTGAGAACGGCTTACATAAAGTAAGTGTTCCTCAATTATTACAATCATGCTTGTGAATAAGCTTACAATTAAGCTTATAAAACCTGTATTGCAATAAGCTTACAATGGACAATTGTTATAAGCTTGTTCTCAAGTCCTATTACATTTCGCTTACTTCCTGGTCTGTTGGGAAATTTGTATGGCGTAAGGCTTAAAGTAAGGCTGATTCTCCTGTGTTGATGTCACCAGACCATAAGGAGTACTCTCCCTCTCTCTCTGAGAGCACACCTTATTCCAAACGCTTATCCGCCATGCGAAATAAGGCCTGGATAAGTATTAGAAAGTTAGGAGCAGACAGAGTGAGTGCATAACAGAAGCAGAGTTGCCAGCCCTGCAGGAAATGAATCTAACGTAAAAGTAACTTTAAGTTGCTTACAAATCAACTGGTATTGACTATTTACTGTAAATTTTCATATACTCGGACTAACTATTTTTGTTCGGTGATGGCCACAATCCGGTCAACTATGGTTACTTCTGCATGAGATGTCAACCAACTATTATGTAGCTACTTTTCGAACACAAAAAAGTCAATGGCTATTTTGTGACTACATCTAAACCAGCTAGTAGCTAGTTGGTTTGACATTACTTAGAAATTAGTAAAAAAGGTTGTAGTTTAATAACAACTTATAAAAACCAGATTTAAACCCGCTGTTAAAATAAATAATTTCTGTTTATTTAAATTAATACTCCACTTATTATTCACATTAATTAATATAGATCTATGTATGTACATATATATTCTGGAAATCAAGGTGAAGATCATCACCTAAAGCAACCGAAGCACCAAACGCCGCTGCTGCTGGTGCTGTCACTGCCTCTGTCTCGCTAATACTATTTAATCTATTTAAATAAATTTCCTTTTGATTCTTTACCAATCTACGCTTATTCCTTCCACTATAACCTCTTTTTAACAATTTTAATATTATAAATTCTTACTTCTACACAAAATTTACAATTCAACACACAAATTAAACTTTTCACGCGGCCGGTTGAAAATTAAATTTTGTTTGACTTCATCAAACAGCTGATTGCTGTCATTGGCATCTGTGCTGCCACATTGCCATTTTAATTTACTAACGAGTAAAAGTGGTAATCGAATTTTGGATTCCTCTGCATGACTTATGGTCCAATTAGACGTTAGTTATTCTAAGTACATTAAAAATTAACTATTTTCTGCAATTGCCACAAAGTAGTTACTTATAAGCTAGCTATTTTTCGCAATTGATATTTTTTTACTGCAGGGAGCATACTCCTTTTTTAGACCTGATTTGTCAACAATAAGCAAAACTTTTTTGCCGGGCAGCCATATGTACGCATACCTACATACATATGTACATCCAAATGTGTGTGTACTGTTATGCCCCTGCGGATATGCTACATTTAGCGCCAAAACATTGCGCACATTTTGTTTGCCTGGTACATATAAGGTTGTAGTAGTGGTTGTGCTGAATGGTTCTACTGGGACTGTTGGGCTGTGTTGGGACCGACGAAAGTACACGCTCGCTGCCGGTTTTGCTGCTGCTGTTGGTGTTTTTGGCAGCGGCGTTGGTGCATTGCATTTGCATTTCCGCAAAATTATTGCTGTTTTCATACAAATATGTTTCGATGCATATTCATGTACAACTTTTTTCCATTTGCCATTTCAGTGGTTTATGCGTCCATTCGTCTTTGAATTAACAATTTGGCATTGTGTGTTAATTAGTTTAGTTTAACATTGAATATTTTGTTTAATATTTATATAACATATTTATTAATGTTGTTTTACAACTAAGTACATACATAAGTTTGTGCAAAAAACAAGCGGAACCGCAAGTGTGGCGCTAAAGCAATTTTATTTGCTGCCGCCTCAGTATCTGCTTCAGCTTTAATTTTGTGTAAACAGCTGTGATTTTTCTTCACTGACTTTAATGCTTTTTGTTGTTGCTGCACAAATGTTCTCTGTATAACTGTTTATATGTATGTGATTTTATTCGGCTCTATTGATTTTTAACCTCACAAACATTCAGCTCATCTCTCCTACTCGCGGCATTACACATTTCCTTTTTCAATATCAATTCAATTTAACGCTTTCGTTCGGCTAACCTTTGATTACTTATACTCCATCACTTTTTTGGTTTTTTTTGTTTTTGTTGTTGTTTGTTATTGTTTATCTGTTTGTTGTATTAATTGAATTTACAGCTATGCCGAGTCTGGCAAGGCTGTGCTGCTCTCCAACTGACAACCAGCGAACGGGCTGTCGGTTCTTCCTTTGACATCGAAATGCTTTTTGCCCGTTTGTCTCTGCTGCTCTGCATCCCTGCGCTTCTACCTTTGGCAGACAGGGTTGTTACCGAATAAACACTTCACTTCAGCAACAACAACTTCAATTCTTCAGCAACATCCATAAAAGTTGTATTTTTATTGTTGTTTTATTGTTTTTTTTTATTTGATTTTTTTGCAAGCTAATTTCCGTTTGTCGCATTTGTTTGAGCGCATATGTTCAGAAAACCAGAAAATCAGCAGTTGTATGTATGTGTGTGTGTGTGTGTTGGCCATCAATATGCATGAAATAATTAACTTTTCAATTTCACTGTCTGTGCAATTGTTGTAAAGTTTTTCGAGTGGAACTTGAATCGAAGAATGCGTGAGTGAATGAATGAATGAATGAATGTGATAAGCGTGGCAATGTGGCGTGAAGTGGTTTTGAAAAAATTCGCGGCTCAATTATTTATGTTTTTGGTTCTTAATGGAAAGCTTAGCAAATTAATAATAATTAATTTGGGATGTGTAATTGAATGATACAGTTTTGTTATAGCAAATAGAAATAAATGAATTATTAAAACTAAACGATTATTTTTTAAGCTTTATTGTAAAATTATCGATTGGATTAATTGGAAAATAATAATTTATTATTTTTAAATTTAATATATCGAGCCATAACCGCCGAATTGACGTAACCAGCATATACAATTTTTTAGAGGAGAACGTTTTCTTTTGCAAATATCTACGTAAGTGAGCAACGCATTCCAGTGAAATTTTGTATGATGATTTAATCCACTTTTGGTATCTAATGCAGCAAAACTTCGTTGAAATGTGTGGCTTATTTGTGTAGATATTTACGAAAGAAAACGTTCTCCTCTAAAAATTTGTACATGCTGGTTACGTCAATCCGGCGGTTATGGCTCGATATGTATGTAGATATATCGATAATATTTGTTCTTTAATATAAAATCGATTTTTTTTTTAATTTTTTGTACAAAAAATCGAAATACTTTTAACTAGTACAAATTTATTTACATATGTATTGATTTTATTTGTTAAGTCTAGTAAAAAATTTATTGATAATTTTTAATTTTTTATACAAATTTATCGATTATTTTCGAACTTAAAAAAAGTTATCGATTATTTTTCATTTCTTATAAAAATTATCGATTATTTTTAGCTTTTTTTAACATCGATTATTTCTGCAACTTACAGCAAAATTAGCCATTACATTTGAACGTAAATAAATAATCGATTTTTTAGCTTTATCGATTATACATAGTTGGCGTTAAGAAAAAAAATAATTTATTATTTTTAAACTTAATATAGATAGATCGATAATATTTGTTCTTCAATATAAAATCAATTTCTTTTTCTGTTTGTTTGTAAAGAAAAATCGATATATTTTTAACTTAAGTACAAATTTGTCGATTACTTGTTAACTCTAGTAAAAATTTATCGATAATTTTTAATTTTCTATATAAATTTATCGACTACTTTCTAACTTTTATACAATATTTATCTATTATTTTCCAAATTTAAAAGAAAGATCGATTATTTTTAATTTTTTTGTAATTTATCGATTATTTGTTAACTCTAGTAAACATTTATCTGTATTTTTTTTATACAAATTTATCGATTATTTTCGAACTTTAAAAAAGTTATAGATTGATTATAATTTCTTATAAAAAAATATCGATTATTTTTCATTTTTTTAAATTTATCGATTATTTCTGCACCTTGCAGCAAAATTATCCATTACATTTGAAAATAATCGATTAAATAATAGAGTTTTAGCTTTATTGTAATATTGTAAAATTATCGATTATAGTTTAGCTGAAAAAATGAGAATCGATTATTTTTGAATGTAATATAAGTATGTCGATAATATCTAAATTTAAATATAAAAATATTGATTATATTTTTTTTTGCGAAAAAATCGATATTTTTCTGAACCAAAAAAAAAATCGATAATTTTCAAATATTTTTTACAAAAATATGGTAAATTTAGTAGAAAATTATCGATAACTTGTTAACCAAGTTTTATAAAAAGATCGATTATTTTTCATTTCTTATAAAATATCAATTATTTTTAATTTTTTATAAAAAACTATCGATAATTTTTAATTTTTTTTAATTTATCGATTATTTCTGCAACTTGCTGCAAAATTATTCATTACATTTGAACATAAATAAATAATTGAATTTTTAGCTTTATTGTAAAATTATCGGTTATAGTAGAGCTTAAAAAATGAGATTCAATTATTTAATATAGGTATATCGATAATATCTAAATTTAAATACAAAAATATCGATTATATTTTTTTTTCGAAAAATCGAAATTTTTCTGACCCAAAAAAAAATCGATAATTTTCAAATATTAAAAAAAAACCTAAAATCAGTATAATATTATCGATAATTTGTTAACTTTATTATTATCGAACATTTTCCATCTTTCATCCAAATGTATTGATTATCTTCAATTTTATGCAAATTTCTCGCATTATTTCACTTTGTTACAAATTTATTCATTTGAAACAAAATTATCTATTATCTATTTGAAATAAAATAAATAAAAATCGATATTTTTAACTTTACTAAGAATATGTATATCGATATTATTTGTCTTAATAATAAAAAATATCATTTATTTTTTTAATTTTGTACAGAAATATCGATTATTTTTAAGCTTTATCGGAAATTTATCTATTATTTTTTAACCTTGATCCGACGATTATAGTTTAACTTAAGTAGATAATAATCGATTATCGACTTTTTTAATCTTGCTACCAGCTATAAATTTTTGGGTTATTTTTTAAACTGAAATAAAATGTACATTTTACAATTTCAATTAAAATTACAATACTTCTAACTCCATTTTGCTGACCGCCACCTGTATCTACTACACGAACCCCACCCACTCATCATTTCGCAACAGTAAATTGACTGTTCACAATACCGAACAAATGAGTTAGTCATTTTACTGTGCTCTAATTGTAATCCCGTTACCCAAACCACATTCTACATACAACAACAAAGCATTGCCGCTCGAGTGCTTCTCGTCTCCACACTCCCATTCTCTCACACTTACTTTACATGCGACACCCTTTTTTCTCACTCTCTCATTTTCCTCACTTTTCATTTTACATGCTTTAAAGCGCATCTTAATTTTCTTGTTTGTCATTTAATTTTATTTTCATTTAATTTCTTTACTACCCTTATCGTCGTCTACTGCCTTTTTCCCGCTTCCTTTTTCCGTTTTCCTCTTTGTTATTGTTTTTTTGTGTTCATGATTTGTTGTTGAATTGAATTTATAAAATTATTTGTCGTAATTTTCTTCTCTTCTCTCCTTCTTCACTGCCAATTTATAACGCTTATGCATAAATCAAAAATGTAAATTTAAATTTACTCATTTTCAGCATGTCGAATTTCTGGATGGCAAATGGGCGCATGAATGTCATGAGTGGTGAATGCCGTATGCCGGCGAAAGTGAGGAGTGCGAGCACATTCACCCACTGTGCATATGTGCAAAATTCGTTCCGATTTGTTCCATCATTATAACGAGCATATTCGCATTGCCATTTGCCATCTCATTTTGATTCTTATTTAAACATATCCACTTTCCATTTCCATTTGTTTTTTTTTTTTTGTTTCTTTGGTGGATACTTTCCATTTCTAATATAATTTTCCATCATCGTCAACCATGGAAGTGCTTTTGCTTTTGCCGTTGTTTTGCCCCTTCTCCGTTGCTACTTCAACAAATTTGTTTTTGTCTGGCCGTCTGTCTCGCTGTGTGTCCTCTGCCGGTCTTCCGTTCGGCCCGCTACTTCTACTTCCGTTGTTATCTTTATTCAATCTTCTTGTTGTGCTGCTCATTGTCACTAAGCATTAAACAGTTTTTCATCTTTCCCAAACTCAAGCCGCCACCCACACCAACTTCGGTTTCTGCAGTCTTTTTGCCTTTTTGTTTTACCTCCACACCTCCGCGCTCATTCTTCCGTCCGCCCCATCCAACTATGTGTCTCATCTCTCTATCCTGTGCCCTGTGCTGGTGCGTTTCGAGGTGTCGTACATATGTAATGGGTGTTTTATGGCCCCATTGGGAGTCCAAAATATGTGTGCGTATTTTTTTTTTTTCTTGATTAAAACCAACGGCAACCCCGTACGTATAAATGGTTGCCCATGAGCGCACGAAGATGGCAGCAGTGATTTCTTCACGACCATGAACTGCAGAAAGAGGGACACTCGAGTAATTGAGGTCGGGTTTGGCTTTGACAAATTGCACTGGGTGTGTATAGCGCGCGCTCTGCTTGTTTTCAAGTTTTTCGTTTAATTTTTTTTCTTCCTTTTTTTGTAATTTGCCACTTTTACGCCTTCGCTTTGGTTTTTGTTGTTATTTTGTTTTTGTTTTTGCTGTTATTTTTGCCATCTAATTTTATGGAAATTTATGTGTATTTAATATTACAATTTTATAGATTGTTTTGCTCTAATGCCCTCCTTCTCCCGATTACTTACTTAAACTTAATAGCATTTGTTCGATAGCGCAATGACACTTTTGGCAGCTATAAATTATTTGTAATTAAAGCGAGTAAGAGCAAAACATTTGACATTTGGTTGGAATATAAATGGAATGGAACTTAATGTTAAGTAAAATGTTTTTCATATTTCACGGTATTGGCTCTTTTAGTTTGGGTGAGGGGGCGCTTTTCTTGTTGATGAAATTAGTTCTAGCTAATATCGAAATTACTAATAAGTTAATTGCTGTTTTGGCTGAAGCTGGAATCTTAAATAAGTTTGAGGGAATAAGCAATACAGTGAGTGGTTCAGAGATGGATGTACATACATGTGTACAATCCAGAGGCAAGATTAAGATAACATCAGATTAGGTGGACAGTGATGCTGACTTCTTAGGTATTCCCAAATGACGCCATACTGCATTAGACTCGGCCAAAATCGTCTAGACGGTTACGTGCCAATTAAGTAAGTAAGTAGATAGCGCTTGGAGTATCCGAGACGAAAGTTCTTCTAGACTCATGGAACATAGAAGCCTGTACATGTCGGCCTAAACAGGGTTAGAATGAAATAACAGCACTTGGTCCGTGGTCCGTGAAAAACCGAGTCATTGCGGTGCGTAGAACTGGCTATCGTGGTATTGGAACATAGAAGACTCTACTGTGTTGGATCAGGTATGAGAGAATAACTTAAACTCCCCCACGGTTGTTTACTCTTCTCGTGTGCAGAAGAGAGTGCTGTGTGGTTGCTAATAAGAAAGAGATCATGATTAACTTTTTTTCAGTTTCTTCTTTGAAAATTCTCAGTTCACTCTAGAACTGGTTTTTGCCAATATTATGTTTGCCTTACTCAATATCTACTCTAGGTCTGGTGTCGGAAGATTTCAGCTTGCGTTCACTCTTAACCGAAACTGGTTCTATGTATATCTAAGAATAATTCAAAACCCGTGATATTCACTGGTGCTTTTCTGGCTAAACTGCCAGTCTACCTGCTTTCATATCCCTCTATGCTAAGAACCAGACTATTTCATATTGCCTACTAACCATCCCAATGCCACTTTAACCTAGTTCAAATTAGCTAGACATACAAAAGTCCAGATAACTCTCCCTGAATACCAGATAACTCTCCCTGAATACTTGAATCAAAGTCCGCCAGTTAGAGAGATAGAGCTCCTTCGGCTATTTTTGTTGTCTTTGTAACGACAAAAAACGGACGGCAAAAATCCTCGGCTGAAACCACCAAGAGGTTGCTGCCTGGGCAATGGACCTCCGTCTCTCTTCCCCGATGCCTGTTTCTGGTGCTTGCGCCAGAGAGGACTGTGGGGGAGACCGCGGAGGGCTAGAAAAGGCTGTTGTCCGGGCGAGTAAGTCCTCTCAAGGCGCGAGCCAGGAGGAAGGGTGCCTGACGTAAGGCATAAAACGCATTTATCTTGTCGTGGTGGTGGATAAACAGGATAAGGAATCACAACAACAACAACAACAACAACAACAACAACAACAACAACAACAAAAACAAATCGAAAAGGCCCTTCACTACAGCGAGTGCGATAGGTGTCTTTCTTGATATTTCGGGTGCCTTTAGCAACGTCTCTGCTGAGGCGCTGTTTGGAGGGGCTCGAATGGATCGGAATACCGCCAATCATTCAGCGCTGGATTGATAACCTTTTGAGTTGGCGGACGCTGACGGCTGGCTGGGGACTTTCGACGACGTCAAGTAGGGCACATAGGTGCACCCCACAAGGGGGAGCGCTCTCACCCCTGTTGTGGAATCTATAGAGTGGTCAACAAAATACTCTTCAGAAATACACAAAATTCTCTGAAGAAAATACACAAAATACTAAAACTTGCTAAGCTTTGCGTTCCAAGTTTAGTATAACGCCTCCAATACGATGTTGGCAACTTTAAGGAACATATGTGGTCCATGTGAAGGATCACTGCAAACTGACCAACCTAACCTAACTTAACGGCAAAACTCTGCCCAGATTTGTTTGTACGAAGCCGTAGTGGCAGTCCTTAACCGGTTATAAACCTTTGTCGTTCCGGAGTCTTTGAATCTTACTATTTTTTCGATTAATTTTAGTTAGTTTTCCATTCATTTCAGTCATCTTTGAATGTATGCATTTCACTGATCTAAGATCTAGCTCGTCGTGTCACAGAAGCGCAAAGTCAATCTTAAGCAAATTGTGAGCACAAGAACCAAAAAAAACCCCTTAACATGATTTGCAAATCGATTTTTCTTTCTTTTTTTTTGCACTTCCAATACTTCTTTTTATCATTATCCTTTGATCTCAAATACGTACTACATGACAAGGTCATGACATGCTGTCATACCTTTTTTTCTGTCATTACTTTCTTTTTTTTTTGGTGTGTGTTGTTTGCTCAACCACCGAAACACTTGACGCTTCCTTTGATTTGCGACATGCCACACATTCCAAAGAGTTTTTGGCTGTCTGTTTCTGTACTTGGTAGGTGAGTAATTTTATCATTTCTAACACATGTAAGAATGTAATACAAGTACTACACGCATTAACCCCAAACAAAATCCCCCCACCCACAGCTATCAGTAAAAGCTTGCGCCAACCAGCAAGCATAACGGGTGCTCGACATACATATCTACATACTTAAATACTTTTGTAAATTCAACCGACTTCGCTTAAAGCCCGTCTCCACATAACTTGTTTCACCAGAGAAACATGTAGCAAAACATCTCGCTAAATAACCCGTCTCCACGTGGCTGATCGTGATTCAGTTTAGCATTTCTCTTTCTTGCTCTTCTTAAATGTTTGTATGTTTGCTTATTTTTGCGTTTTTGTTTTGGTCTGTGTGAGATTTCGATAGATTTTCGATACGAAATTAGAGAAGACATCGATATCATCGAGGTTGGCAAGATGATTCAGAATGAAAGAGTGTTTCAATCTTCACTCGCTCTCAGAAATTTTGTATGGAAATTGGCGAGTTTCGGCACTGGTTTCCGTGTCGAAACAAGATTGAGAGAGAAAATGCAGAAAAAAAGAGCGAAACACGTTATGTGGAGACATGGTATTACTTGAATCGTGACGGTTTTGGCACTTTGGCTGCTGAGTTTTAAGTATCAAATGGGATGTATTTAAATAAATGAATGGGATGGCTGAACCACTCGTTGTATACGAGGAAATATGGCTGGATGGTTTGATAGCTCATCACTCTTTAATCTCAGTGTTTGCGAGGATTGCGTTTAGCGGCAAGCCATTGAGCTAACGAACCATTGACACCTTACCGAAATCCAAGTGCAAAGCTATCAATAGCTTGTGAGTTTTATTTAAATCCGTGTCACAGCTGATTTATTTATCCAGCTGTTTTGTGTCACTGTTTTCGCCTGTGGAATTTCACACACGCACAACTGCGCCGATTAAGCTCAATTTCTATTGACATTCACAATTAACACATTTACTAGTTGAGTGCTGTGCGATTGTTCTACATTCCTCTGCACTAAGCTCACTATTTGGACTATTTGGAATATGTAAATAGATACGTCTTCTTTTACTTCTTACCTCTTTCGCCCTTTTTCCCCAGCCTTCACCTTTCCTCTCCAATTTCCTGCGCCGCCGTCTTTCTTCTGCCACCGTCTTCCTTCGCCATCCAATTCACGACATTTATTTCCCCTGTCACACAAAATTTACTTTCACTTGATCCATGTCGCATTTTCTCAAGTGTTATTGCGTTTTCTGTGCACCATCAATGAATGCTTGTTCTTGTAGTTAGTAATAGCTTTATAGCCAAATGTGAGCACTTGTAGACACTATTATGGTTTCATTTAGTTAATGCTCGGGTTTATTGGTATTTAAGAGTGTTGAAGTTTGGAAAGGGGTGTTCTTATTTACTGAAATATTTCACACTCCGCCTTTTTTGGGACTGAGTTTTCATTTTAATTTCATGAAATTGTCTGCATTTATTCACCTTTTGTTTACCAGAAAGACAAACCGATTTGTCTTGGTCATTTTCCAATACATCTCGGTGAGCTTTTCCTTTGTTTCGGCAATATTTTCCGTTCGTTTGTATCGCCGCTCTTGGTAAGCTTTCCATCTGTCTTGTACGTCTTTTAGTTTTCCATGCATTTCGATCATTTTTTCTGGCAATCTCGTTCATCTTTCCTTCCGGTTTGGTAATCTCTTCGTCTCTCTCAGTCATTCTCTGGTTTCGCTCGATCTTCTTTATATTTGATTTGGATAACGAATTCTTCATGCGTTTTTTGTTTTAAAAAGAAGGGCTCTTTGAGTTTAAAAGTATTTTTCGAAGCTTTTCCAAATAAATTAGTCTAGCTGATGAAGTTGTCTTTTCCTGAGGTATTGTCATACACATTTCGGTTAGCTATGTATGTCTTTTTCGCTTCTTCTTCTTTAATTGAAAATTGGCAACAGTGTACATATAAGATGCTTGTGTATCGTTTGCCAAAGCCTTTTGCAGAAACTATATTGCTGAAGAGGTTTTTGTTTTGAGAGTTTCAGAAAGTTAAAAACAGACTTTGGTTCTCCATCGCTCTTTTTTTCTTCTTGCGCTGAAAACTGGCAACAGAGTACATACACGACGCTTTTGTATCGATTTCCGAAACCTTTCGCAGTAACTGTTTTACTGCAGAGGTTTTTGTTTTGAGAGTTTTAGAAAATTACAAACAAATTTGGTTCTCCATCGCTCTCTCTTTATTCTTGCGCTGAAAAGTGGCAACAGAGAATATAAAAGACGCTTGTGTATCGATTTCCGAGGCTTTTCGCAGAAACTATCTTGCTGAAGAGGTTTTTGTTTTGAGAGTTTCAGAACGGTAAAAACAAACTTTGGTTCTCGATCGCTCTGTTTTTATTCTTGCGCTGAAAAGTGGCAACAGAGGACATAAAAGCCGCTTGTTTATCGATTTCCGAGGCTTTTCGCAGAAACTCTTGCTGAATAGGTTTGTGTTTTGAGATTTTTAGAAAATTAAGAACACCGTTTGTTCTCCATCGCTCTCTCTTTGCTTCTTGCGCAGAAAATTGGCAACAGCGTACATATATATAAAACTCCCCTTTAGCGCTCACTTCTTTTCAAAAACTTTCTTTCGATTACGCTCGCTGCTATTAACCCTATTTCACACCTTATACTTTGCTTTACTCTATAATAAACTTGATATTTTTTTTGTTTGCTTTTGCATTTAGCTTCTTGTTACTTTTGGCTGCGCTAATTATAGGTTATGTTCTCTGGTTGCGTATCAATTTACTCGTTGAACGCTGGAGTGTTTGTTTGTCTGGCCTCTACTTGCGGCTGCCGCTGCTTTGGTAGGTACTCTCGAGCGCATTTGTGTACACAAATTGGTTATGCTTTTATTAAGTACATGTGTACTTATGTATATATATGTAGATGTATTTGTCATTTATGCTTATATAAATATGCATGTTTTAGCATCATTTTATCCCTTTCAGCGCCGCAAACCACTCTTTAGCACCTTTGGTTATTTTTCACCTCATCCTAAAGCAGCGCACACCTTATTTCTCGTTGATACCTGCTGTGGCTGCTGTCGGTTGAAGTGTCGGCACTTGCAGCCAGACCTTAAGAGTTTTTGCGGCTTTTTTTTTACTTTTCGGCTTGTTTATGTTTTTTTTTTTTATAAATGTGTGAGTCTTTAAAACGAGCCCAGCAGGCAGGCAGTCTTAAGACGATTTACCTTTTTGCTGTTTCTTTCTCTTTTTTGTCCTCATTTTGTGTTGGATGATATTTCGGCAGCCAAGAGTTTTTTGAACGAAATTTAAACACCTTATATTTGCTTGCATATCGATTTTACTGCACATACATTAATATATGCACACTTTTTTATTAGATATCATTTGTAATTTGTTGGCGGTGCGTGTTAATTACCGTTATTAACAACGCCACTGTTGCCAATTTGCATCACTGTTGCCAATTTTCATCACAGTAGGTACTGCTGCTGCTGCTACTGCAGGTGTGTCGGCGCTGCAGGCTACAACGTACAAGTATGTTGCTGATGTTTTACGTGTTTGCTGCTGCCGTTTAGAGATTTTAATCAGCTTTTCTTGCAGCAGAAACATACATATGTAAATATTAGCTGCCTTCACTCACTTTGCTTTTACGGTTGTTATCTACTTTTATTAGCATTTAATAAACGGTAATTAGTTAGAAGCATCAACAGAGCTACATAAATTGGTATTGATATTTCATCAAACTATCTTTGTAAGTACCTAATGTTATTAGTTATCTGTTTGCAGCTGGTTGATAAAGCTTTCTTTCTTTTTTTTTTTTAATTAAGTGAAGTTGTGTAGGCGAAGTGATTAACTGTAATAAAGATGGAAAATAGTTACACAGTAAAAAATTATAATAAAAATTTCTATGTATGCATATATAGCTTTTTGAGTAAAAACTTGATTTCCATCAATTTTGTGCGTGTTTATTTCAATATAGAGAAAATACGTCGTAGGGAAATTTGTAGGGAAAAATTTCGTTAGCGTAGGGAAAAATAGGGAATTTTTTGGTATGCCGTAGGGATTTTTGGTCCAAGAATATTGGCATCACTGCGAGGAATTCAAACAACAAAGACTATGTGATAATTCCTGTCGTAATATTACATATATGAAATAAAATGAGCATTTCTACACATTTTTGGTTTTGATTTAATACTAAAAAAGTATAGTATTTATTCCAATTTTCGGATAGATCTTATACCATTTCAACTATTTTTAATACCAAAAATATTCTAAAAATAATTAAAATTTGGGTTTGATTTAATTCCAAAGAAGTATTAATGTGACACCAAGAATAATTTCTGTCTCTCATATTCTCTTCTTTTTTTAAACCAGAATGGTTTTAATTGTATACTTTTTGGCATTGTTATATATAAATACCAAAATGGTATTAAAATTAAACTAAAATTTTTACTGTGTAGAAATTTTTGTTATAGGAAATATTTTTAATAATTTTTTTTTTTTTTTTTTATACTTTGGTTCCTTGTGCATGTCGAAACATTTCCTGAAATCACAGGCTCACTGTATTTCTTGTGTAGACTAGTTCGTTAAGTTAGAATGCTAGGACTTGCTAATTAAAGGGTTTAATACTTAGGATGCTGGTACGGGAAGCTCTTGGAATCTTAGACTAGGCAGTGGCTCCAGGTTATGTAAAATATTTTTTCTTTAGGCAAACCAAAAGGCGACGTAGGCGGTAGAGCATGTTCTTTGCTCCTGTCCTGCATTTTCCAGACTAAATATTCGGCTATTAGGGCAAGTCGTATGCAATGAACTCGAATCGGTATCCAAAATAAGGGCCAAAAGGGCGGGGTTGTTCTACAGTCTGAGTGCGGGATTTTAATGTAGAGGTCGAGAGAACTTTTCTGGTAACACTACGGAATTACTCAGTCTATGTAAGGCAGGGTTTGAATTTGCTTGCTGCAAAACAGCAATAGCCGATGTTTTTTGCTTATTGCTGAATTCAGCCGAGCCAAAAACGAAAACACGAATCATTCGCTTCAGTTTTCAGCTGAGTCGTGTTTGCTTGTATAGTTAAGCCAAGCAACTCAATTTGAGAGGGTTGCTTTTACTTCCAGCAATTAGTTGAGTAGTAAATTTTTGCTTACAGTTGCTTATTTCGCTGAAACTAGTTTTTAAGCAAAATTCAACATGAAAAGATGTTTACAAATGGACATACATACATATTATGTGTACATACATATGTACATACACATAAGTAAATATGTATAAAAAATCGAAATATGCGTAAACAAATCGTTTCAGCAAAATAAGCAAAAGCAGAAAAAATGCAGACACAACTAATTGCTGGAAGTAAAATGAAATCCCCCAAATCGCGTTGCTTTGCTTAACTATACAAGCAAACACGGCTCAGCTGAATACTTGGCTGGCCGAGTTTGCTAATTTACTTTTCGTTAGCAAAAGCAAATGCAGCAAAAGTAGCTAAGCAATTTCAAACCCTGATGTAAGGCCATTAACGGCCAGCCAGTCTAACCTAACCTAACCAAATCCAAAAGGCTATGGATAGGCTGACCATCCGTTCTGTTTTTTGAGGGACCGTTCTGTTTTTCAGAAGTCTGTCCCTCGTATTTTTGTTTTTTCGGAACACCTCAAAATGTTCTGTTTTTTTCCTAGTGTCCCTCATTTGTCCCTCATTTATTTATTTTAGGGCATATTCATAGTCTTGATAAAAGCTGATTTTAAGTTAGTTAAAATCAATATTTTATTTTGACTATGAATATTCCCCTTTTTATACTCAGCTGTACTAGTACACAGAGTATTATAATTTTGATTTCATAACGGTGGATTGTAACATAATGAAATAATCGAGATAGATATGGACTTATATATATCAAAATGATCAGGGTGAAAAGAGAAATCGATTGAGCCATGTCCGTCCGTCCGTCCGTCCGTCCGTCCGTCCGTCCGTCCGTCCGTCCGTCCGTCCGTCCGTCCGTCCGTACGCAGGATAACTCGCGTAAAAATTGAGATATTTTGATGAAATTTGAAATGCAAGTTGGTATCGAGACTGGGACGGTTGGTATTGAAAATGGGCGAAATCGGACCATGACCACGCCCACTTTTCCTATATAGAAAAAATCGGAAATTTGGTATCTCAGCCACTAATATAGCTAGAGTGATAAAATTTTACCCACGTATTGAGCTCAGGCCCTTATGAAGAAATTTGTTGAAGTTTTGGAAAATGGGCGGTGCCACGCCCACTTATTAAGGGTCAAACATTGAAAGTTTTATATGTCATAACTCAGAAACCGTTGAAGATATATCGATGAAATTTGGTATGCGTAATTTGCTTACCTAGACAAATGTTTTGGCGAAAAATTATCAAAATCGGTTGACGGCCACGCCCACTTTTATATATGGGAACTATAAAGGGGCCTAATAAAAACATTTTAAGCGATATCTCTGTCAAATATAAAGATCTATCACTGAAATTTTGTGGCAGGAGACCAACTAGGGAAATAAAACAAAAATTATAAAAATTTTGGAAAATGGGCGGTGCCACGCCCACTTATTAAGGGGCAAATATTGAAAGTTTTATAAGCCATAACTCAGAAACCGTTAAAGATATATCGATGAAATTTGGTACGCGTGATATATTTACTTAGCCAAATGTGTGGACGAAAGATTACCAAAATCGGTTGACGACCACGCCCACTTTTATATATGGGTATTATAAAGTGACCTAATAAAAACATTTTAAGCGATATCTCTGTCAAATATAAAGATCTATCACTGAAATTTTGTGACATGAGTTCTACAATAGACCGGAAACAAAAAATAAAAAAGTTTGGAAAATGGGCGTGGCACCGCCTCTTTTTATACAAAGGAATCTACGTGCCTATTACTCGACAAATAACTGAGATATTATGACGAAACTTGGTTTATACACTTTTATAACATGTGTTAGTTGGCCGCTGTGGTGCAGTGGGTAGAGTGCTCGCCTGCTATGCCAGAGGTCTCGGGTTCAAACCACGGTCCGAGCCAAACAAATTTTTCTAATTAGTAAAAATCCAATTATTGGGTTTTTTAAGAGCAGCGGTCACCTCTCGGCAGTGGGCGGCATACCCTCCGAGAGTATTTCTGCCATGAAAAAGCTTCTCACAAAAAATGCATTCGCCGTTCGGAGCCGGCATAAAACTGTAGGTCCACCCAATTAGTAGGAAAAAACAAAAAGGAGCACACCTCGAATTGGGAGAGAAGCTCGGGTAACTAAAAGTCATAGAGGGATGCAATTTTGCACTAACAATAATATTTATATGCTTATTTGGATGATTGATACAAATTTTGAAAATGGGCGTGGCTGCGCCCTGTTTATGCAGCACTCGTGTCATATAAAATACACCCTATATCGAACAAACGCAAACAAACAATGAAAGCATACAGCTGAGTATCTAATGTTCGATTCTACTCGAACTTAGGCTTCCTTACTTGTTTTGTTTAAAATCTGTTTTATATTAAAAAGGTTGAGGTGGCAGCCCTTTTTCTCATCAGAATTTAAGTAGTTATCGATAATAACTACCATCCTCATTATACTCAGCTGTACTAGTACACAGAGTATTATAATTTTGATTTCATAACGGTGGATTGTAACATAATGAAATAATCGAGATAGATATGGACTTATATATATCAAAATGATCAGGGTGAAAAGAGAAATCGATTGAGCCATGTCCGTCCGTCCGTCCGTCCGTCCGTCCGTCCGTCCGTCCGTCCGTCCGTCCGTCCGTCCGTACGCACGATAACTCGCGTAAAAATTGAGATATTTTGATGAAATTTGAAATGCAAGTTGGTATCGAGACTGGGACGGTTGGTATTGAAAATGGGCGAAATCGGACCATGACCACGCCCACTTTTCCTATATAGAAAAAATCGGATATTTGGTATCTCAGCCACTAATATAGCTAGAGTGATAAAATTTTACCCACGTATTGAGCTCAGGCCCTTATGAAGAAATTTGATGAAGTTCTGGAAAATGGGCGGTGCCACGCCCACTTATTAAGGGTCAAACATTGAAAGTTTTATATGTCATAACTCAGAAACCGTTGAAGATATATCGATGAAATTTGGTATGCGTAATATGCTTACTTAGGCAAATGTTTTGACGAAAAATTATCAAAATCGGTTGACGGCCACGCCCACTTTTATATATGGGAACTATAAAGGGGCCTAATAAAAACATTTTAAGCGATATCTCTGTCAAATATAAAGATCTATCACTGAAATTTTGTGGCAGGAGTCCAACTACGGACATAAAACAAAAAATACAAAAATTTTTGAAAATGGGCGGTGCCACGCCCACTTATTAAGGGTCAAACATTGAAAGTTTTATATGTCATAACTCAGAAACCGTTAAAGATATATCGATGAAATTTGGTACGCGTAATATATTTACTTAGCCAAATGTGTGGACGAAAAATTACCAAAATCTGTTGACGACCACGCCCACTTTTATATATGGGTATTATAAAGTGACCTAATGAAATCATTTTTAGCGATATCTCTGTGAAATATAAAGATAATTCATTGAAATTTTGTGATATGAGTTCTACAATAGACCGGAAACAAAAAATAAAAAAAGTTTATAAAATGGGCGTGGCACCGCCTCTTTTTATGCAAAGAAATCTACGAGCCTATTACTCGACAAATAACTGAGATATTATGACGAAACTTGGTTTATTCACTTTTATAACTTGTGTTAATAGACACGCAAAAATGTATTGAAATCGGTTTATGACCACGCCTACTTTTTAACAAAGATATTTCTGGAACACCCTTTTGGAATTTGTAACGTGAAGTCTTTGTAACTAAAAGTCATAGAGGGATGCAATTTTGCACTAACAATAATATTTATATGCTTATTTGGATGATTGATACAAATTTTGAAAATGGGCGTGGCTGCGCCCTGTATATGCAGCACTCGTTTCATATAAAATACACCCTATATCGAACAAACGCAAACAAACAATGAAAGCATACAGCTGAGTATCTAATGTTCGATTCCACTCGAACTTAGGCTTCCTTACTTGTTGACTATATGTTTGTTGGAATGAAATTTTTGTGGCTGCTGTGTGGCAAATTAATTTGAAAGAAATTGGTAAATCGTATTAAAATTGATTTGTGGACATTAAACTAAGTTACCAAATTCTTTTTTATGGCAGCATTATGCTTGCTTTATTGTAGATACCTATATTTAAACTTGCAAATTTGTTTATTTTTGTTAAAACAAAAAGTCTGAAGAGAATGTGAATTACATATGTTTGTAAGCCTATTATTTGATGAAAAAATATTTTTTACGGTTTCAAGTTTCATAAATATATGTTCGTATTTATATCATTTGAAATTTTGTCCCTCATTTTCGATTCATATTTATGGTCAGCCTAGCTATGGATAATCTTCACAAGTATTTAGGTGCTTCCCTTTTCTACTTCAGCGCCTGAAACGCGCAATTGCGAATTATTACAAGGCTCTTCTGTGAGTCGGTTCGTTTGCCCGAGACTACAGCTTACGCCTTACGTCTAATAACTCCCTTAACAACGACCACGCGAGCTACTATTTATCGTGATGAAAGAGATACAGTTAAGCCGTTTATACAAATTTGAATGTCATAACAAGTTCGAAGGCTTTTTCTTCCTCTTCCTATCGCTTGCCATTTTAAAGCCTCTTATTCCTTCAGGCCTTTTCAGCAATATCGTATCGTACCTCATATTCCATCATCATCATCCATAATCCTTAGCAATCGTTACTCGTCATCATTTTAAGTATCTCTTTTTGTTGCTGTTTAACCCTTCAAATTCCGAGTTGTTTGTTTTGTTGTTGTTTGCTACCCATCATCCATTCATAATCAAATTCACATCTCTCCCCCTTTCCAGCTGCATGTTTCGCCCGTTTTAATGCGGCACAGTTTCTTTGTATCAGAGAAACCGGCTGCGTGGCTGTGGCTGTGGCACTTTTACCTCTTGCCACTAGTAATTATTCAAACCACGCTACAATGGTTGCACATACTTACAAACAAGCAGTTGTACATAATGCATAATGTTACTTTTGCTGTTGTTATTGTGAATATGAAAGCCCATAAATCGTTGAAATCAAAATTTTTTTCAACCGCAAAGCTAAAAAGCAAAGCGAGTCGGCGCGGCGCGGCGCGGCAACAAAGAGACGCTTCAGCTGAAAATTTTGTACAGACGAGTTTACGTACATACTACATATGGATGTTTGTATGTATGTAAGTACATTTGGCTGTCTACCTACCCACTGCTGTGATAAAACAATTATACAAAAATAGTTTACAAGTGAAAGAACAGCGATACAAAACAAGCTACAAGTTACATTTTCAATTAATGATAAATTATGTCGAATGACACTCCGTATGCGTGTTAAATTTGGTCGGTTCGCTTTTTTATTGCTGCTGCTATTTTTGTTTGTAGAGAATGGTTTTTGTTTGTGGTATTTTTTAACCCGCTTATGCGCCAATGAATTTCAATTTGCTGTCACTTTAACATTTTATTTAGTTTGGCTAAAATTAGTTAAATTGGTCACTGGAGGGTTAAAATATATATAAGATAGTCCTTGTAAGTCTTCTCAGAAAAATCTGTATACAAGTGCAAGGAAAAGTTAAGTTCCCGACAAAAAAAAATAAAAAATGCACAAAAAAATCAGCTGTTTTGGTGTGCTAAATGTTTTTTCGTGCGGCTGCAACACTTAAAATTAACACCTTTTGCACTTTTCAGTCACGAAAACTCAATTTTGATTGCAATCTTTAATTTTTTTTTTATTAAAGACTGAAAAATTTCGAGCCAATTTTGATTGCAATCTTTTGAAATTTTAATTTATTATTTTTATTAAAGACTGCAAAACTGCAAGTCAATATTGATTGCAATCATTTAAAATTTTAATTTTTGTTATTCAAGACTGCAAAAGTCCAATTCAAGTTTGATTGCAATCACTTAAAATTTTTATTTGTTTGATTAAATATTGTATATTTGCAAGTCAATTGTGATTCGAATCTTTGAAAATTGAAATTTACTTTTTATTAAAGACTGCAAAATTGCAAGTCAGTTTTGATTGAAATTTTTTAAAATTTTAATTTATTATTATGTTAAAGACTGAAAATTTGCAAGTCAATTTTGATTGCCATCTTTTAAAATTTTAATTTATTTTTTTTATTTAAGACTGCAAAAGTGCAATTGAATTTTGATTGCAATATTTTAAAATTTATCTTGATTAAAGACTGCAAAATGGCAAGTCAACTTTGATTGCAATCACTGAAAATTTTTATTTATTTGATTAAATACTGTATGTTTGCAAGCCAATTGTGATTCGAATCTTTTGAAAATTAATTTTGATTGCAATCTTTTAAAATTTTAATTTATTATTTTATTAATGACTGTAAAATTGCAAGTCAATATTGATGGCAATCTTTTAAAATTGTAATTTATTTTTTGATTAAAGACTGCAAAATTGCAAGTCAATATTGATTGCACTCTTTTAAAATTTGAATTTATTGTTTTATTTAAGACTGCAAAAATGCAGTTCAATTTTGATTGTAATCTTTTAAAATTAAAATTTACTCTTTATTAAAGACTTCAAAATTGCAAATTAATTGCAATCTTTTAAAATTGTAATTTTTTCATCAAAAACTGCAAAATTGCAATCACCATTCTTTTTTGTTAACAGCAGTACCAGTCGAAAATAGCAAAAAAAAATTGCAGTCATTAAGTCGCAATTAAAAGTGTAGCGCTAAATGAAAATGTAGGTACTTCCTTTTTAGCACCAATTGTTCACAAAAAATCGCTCATACTTCTCTTCATGTGCTCACATAAAGGTTAAACCACTAACTCAAATTTACACATGCTTAACAAACAAACAGCAGCAGTAAAATGATTATTATTAAATAAACATTTAGCCTTTCAATTTTGTATTGCTTTTGTGTAATCGTTTTTCTATTTAAGGATTATTGCTTTTGCATTAATTGATGTGGTTTTAAATATCTGTTATTTAATTTTCATAATTAATTTACTTTCTGTGCGTTTTTTTGGGTGGTGGTTTCTCGAAATAAAATTGATGAAGTATCTGTTGGGAGTTCATAAGTTTTTAATGCCTTCAAAAGTACAAAAAAAGCAAAGATAAGAGAAGTATGGTTAATAATCATGTGAATGTGTGTTGAATGCTATTCCTAGAAGCATGTTTTATAAATTAACCTTTATAGGTACATACGTCCATACATACCTACCGGAATGCCGCCGAAGCTGGTATGTAAGGAAGTCAAATTTAGTGCTGATTTCCGAACTTTGAATTTTCTTTGAAAATGTAAAATCCTTCTGAAGTGGCTGTTTCATCTTTCATTCGGTTCATTAAATAATTCACAGAAGGCAAATTTGATACGTTTCTGTTAAAGGTGCTAAGTTTGGAAATTAAATTAAATGGTTCATCTCTCAGAGATGGATTGTTGGATAAAAATTTCATCAAAAAGCAAAAAAAAATTTATATATACATTATCATTAATATTATCTAACTTGAAAATTGCCTCTTTACACTTTTTCTAATAAAAATTTCTCTTATCTTTTCCATTTTTAGGTAAGTCTTTCAACAATTGGTTCTCTTATTTGGTTGGTCTCTCACACACATACAAAATAATTTGCGGATTTTATACTTGCTCACGCCGAAGGTGCTTGAAAACAACGCTTCATCTCGTATCTACTCGTATGTATGTATGTTTATAGGGTAAGTCCCCCTACGCCATGGGAATAAGGCTTAGATAATAACTTTTAATAAGGCCTTATGTGGTGTTTATATATAGGTAATTAGGCCTGAATCTTTTCTTAAAATAAGGCATTATATGGAGTCTTAATACCTTATACTAAGCGATAATTAAAAGGCGTTTTTGTTTAGCTGCATAATTCACATTTTTTGCACAACTTAAGCGTTGCGGCTTATTTAATAATAATAAAAATTATATTCTCCTAGGCGTTAATATTCATACGTTTATAACGCAATAATTTACGCTCAACAAATCTTGTGCTGTCTTTACCCATGTTTGCTCATAAAACTCAGTTCCCACTCTCTCTCTGTTTGAGATATGAACGCATAACAGAAAATTAAGTATTAAAATGTTTTAGAGCACAACGAATGAGCGCATAACAGCAAGCAGCGCTGCCAGCGAATTCTATTTTGACAGCTTAGGCTTCAGCTTAGGCTTATGAAACTTTTTGCAGGCTCTCAGCGTAAACAATCTTTGTATTGGTGTCAAAGCTGTGTTGGTTTGTAGGTATGCATTCGTTAACCTTCTCAAAAAAAAAGTAGCAGCTCCATTATGCTAAATACTATGCAAGTGATCAAGCTTGACATTTGCCAATCATTTTGCACAAATTAATTGTAATTAGCTAACATTTATAAACTCTGATTGCGATAGCATTTTTTTATTAATATTTATTTTTTGTAAATTCTTTTGTTATTATTATCTACACTTTCAATGTCTGTCAATTCGCTTTCATACACTTTTTCTGTTTTGCATGCCTTAGCTTTGCGTGTGTGATTTTATTAGCAAAAATCTAAAGGTCACATAACAATTTTTGAAATAAAACATAATTTAATCATTTAATGACATCTTTATTTCATAATTTGCGTTAATCAAAAATGTGCTAAGCGTTTGTTGACACATTTGTTGTCATATTTGTTGGCTTTTTGCAAGGTGACGGACAAATTGACAACTAATGACACACACAAATACGACGTTATGTTATTCATTTCAATCAACTAAAGCGATAATTGAATAAGCAAACATTATTAGTTTGACTGCATAAGTGACTGTGTAAACAGTTATTAATAATGCATCAAAAAAAGCAAAAAGAAAAAGGGATAAGTAAGGAATAATTATAAACCCTGACTGACGAGCAGTTCAAGAGAAATTGGCTACGATGAACAAAGAAGGCGTTAAGCAGTAAATATTCGTATGTATGTAAGTGAACCAAGAAAAAAAAAACAACAAATTAACTTAAATCAAATTAAATAACCGTCCTTAAAGGCGGATTCATCGTTCGAGTTCTGAACTAAAGTTGAATTTGACTTAACTAATAAAAATAGTTCAGAACTTTTCGGAATTCCTCTCACACTCCGAAACCACAACAACAACCACATGGCAAAAAAGTTCTGAACTCGAACGATGAATCCGCCTTAAACCGTCACCGGCGCGTCGTGGCGCCTCCCACTTTGACGCCTTCGCCTAAAATTCAAGTTTTTTAGAGCGTGTATATTGTTCTTGTGCGGAAGAGGGCGGCGCTGCTTTTGTAAAGAAGAACATACTACATATGTGTCTTAATTTTCTCTTGCGTCTCCAACAAACGCGAACAACAATGAATAAACGCAACATGACATAATATTTACGGTTGACTAAGAAGAAGCAGAAGAAATACCAAGCATGAACAAGACGAAGCTGGTAATATAAAAGCACTAAACCAAGCACTATTAAGCACACTTTATGTCGCAAATTTTTCATACACACTTATGTCATATGTGCTTATAAGTTTGTACGAACAGTGTGCGCCAAGAGAAAGTTATACTGAAGTTTTTTTAGTTCATTTGAAAAAAAAAATTTTTTTTTCTGCAAACATTTTGTTTTTCAAAAAAATTAAAAAAAAATTATAGTTTAAAAAATTATAATTTAAAAATTCTTTTTAAACATTTAATTTTCAAAAAATTAAAAAAATTTATTAAAAAAAAATTTCCAAAATAAAATATATTACCATTTCATAAAATTCTCAAAAATTAAAAAAAACAGTTATTCTGAAGTTATATTTTGAAAATACTCAAAGAAATTCAACAAATTTAAGATTTAACAACAAACTGAAAATTTTTTTTTAGAAAATTTCGAAAACAATTTTAATTTTTTTTTAGAAATGAAAAGCATTTTTTAGTTTTTATTTTACCTGACAGTTTATCTCTAATATTACTTATGTAATTGTGCATTTTTAGAGCTATTGGCCACTTTTATTTGAAAAAAATTGAAAATAAAGAAAAACAAAAATTTTAAGAAAAAATTGCGCAAAAATACTTAGGTTTTACACAAATTTAGAAAAAATCTTTTTTCAAATATTTATATTAAAAAAAAAAAACATCAAATATTTTTATAAATTAGTTTTTTTATTTTATTTTGAACATTAATTTTATAACGAATTTAAATTTTTTTTGAAGTTTTAATTTGAAAATATTTAAAGGAATTCAACAAATGTAAAATTTAAAAACAAGGTATTTTAAAATTTTTATAGAAAATTTCAGAACCAATTCTAAAAATTTTTCAGAAATAAAATTTTTCAAATTTTTATGTGAATAAAAAATTGCATAAAAAAGTTTTACACAAGTTTAGAATAAATGTTTATTTTAAAACTAAAATTTTAAGAAAAAATTCCATAAAAAAATTTTACACAAATCTAGAAAGAGAAAATTTATTTTCAAAATAGTTACATACATATACTTATATTCAAAAAAAAAATAACAATTTTGTTCTTTTATTTTATTTTAAACATCAACTATAACGAATTTAAAATTCTCTCTTGAAGTTTTCATTTGAAAATATTTAAGGCAATTCAACAAATGTAAAATTTAAAAACAAGGTATTTTAAAATTTTTATTGAAAATTTCGAAAACAATTAACATTTTCCAGTAATGGAAATTTTTTTATAATTTTATGTCAAGAAAACTGCATAAAAAAAGTTTTACACAAATTTAGAAAAAATGTTTATTTTCAAAATCTAAAAAAAAAATATCGAAAATATTTAACAAATTAGTTTTTTTATTCTATTTTAAACAATGAGATTTAAAACATATTTAGATTTTGAAACTTTACTTTGAAAATCTTAAAGAACTTCAACAAATTTATAATTTAACAAGAACTGTTAAAATTTTGTTTATACATAATTTCGCAAATGATTCCAAAAATTATAAAAAAATTTAAAAAAAATTTGAAATTTTATCTGAAAAAAAAATTTGAAATTTTAGCTGAAAAAAAAATTGCAAAAAAGATTTTAAAGATTTACACACATTTAGAAAAAAAAATTATTTTTAAAATTTAAAAAAATATCAAAATTTTTTAAAAATTATTTTTTTTTAATTTTATTTTAAACGTCTTCAAATTAAAAAATAAAAAAAATTGTACAATCATAAAAAAAAAAATTTTTTTTTAAACTAAAATTTATAGATACAAGTGTTTTCTGAAACTTAAAAAAAGTAAATCTTTATGAGACTTAAAAAATGTCTACTACAAAAAAATTTATTTTACATATATTTGTATGTACCCCTTTTTTTTAGCGCACACTGTCTAACCATCCAAGCGCTCATTTCATTTAGCAAAACGCAACTACAACTTTTTGCTTAATAGTTTTTTTTCTTTTGCTTTTTGACGGCAAAAATTTCATCATTCAATTGTTTGAAGATTACTGGCAATTTTCGTTTGCTGAATGAATGCGAATATTCAAGTGGAGTGCTTAACAAGATACTTAAAAGCGACACGCAAACATAGAGCAGACCTAATACACACAAACATAGTTTATGTTATGTTCAGACACAACCTTAATTGAACATTAAGAGCCTTCATTCAATTTTCAAGCCCAATGATTCTCAATTTACCATACAAAAATTGACCAAGTTAATGCTTCATTAGAAATTAATGAGTTGTTAATGAAGAACAATTCTGCATGCAACCCTGTTAAAAGGCTTGTTTCATAAGTAAAATGAAATGTCATGAAAAGAGAAATTTGATTAGCGTCAGTGTCCACTAAACAGGTTGGTTCGTCAGATCAGCTGCATTCTTGTTCTTCTTCATCACCTATCAAATTTGTTTTTATTTCTGCTTATTTTATACATGCATTCGTGTTTACGATTGGTAAAAATTGTGAGATGAATGTCAAATTATTTCGTCCTCCTTGCAATTTTGACATTTAGGTCACGAGAATTTGATATTCAGCTCACGGCGTGTATGTGTGTATGTATCTTGAGCCGACCTGTTAAATGGGCCAAGTAAATTAAATATGTCTGAACACCAAATCTAGAGATGTTCAATCAAGCCCAATTGACTTAATTAATTTTTATGTCTGAACATGATATTACGTATGTATATAGGGTAAATATCGGCACGTCACGTCACGCATGTGCAGTCGTAGGACGTGGAGTAGGAGCAAGTCAAAAGTGATAGTCACTTGACGAACAAACAATGAACATACCAAACAAACTATAAAACTAAATTTGCTTTTTTTTTTGTTTCTTTGCATTTTGCTTTGTTTAACGCTTTGATGTGCTGTGTGCTATAATATCTACACGTAGACATGTGTAAATACCCTGCAGGGAACTCAATAACTAGTGAGCAAAATTTCTAGTTCCGAACTAGCGAAAAGGTGTCAAAAGGGAACTAGATCAATTGTAGTTAGACCCTCGCCAGTTCAGGAGGAGTGAATTGAGTGACCATTATAAGACACACTTTGATTTGTATGCAATTTCGAAGTGACAAAAATTCTACGAAAATTTTTCTTTCGTTCAATTTCCGTCGGCTTTGTATATTTCTGCAATTCTCAGATGTTTAGTGAAGCGTTTCATATAAAGAGTTTTCTATTTGTATCTTAACTTGTATGAAATGAAATGTTCCCCTAATCAGGGTTTGAAATTACTTTCAACTTTTTTTTTCATTTACTTTGAATTTCATTTTCATTTCAAAATTAAAAAATGAACAGCGCAACAAAAGTAAAAAAATAAAAAATTCTACTGTACTGTAATTATGCAGCCTTCAATTTCCAAAAATTACTGTCGACTGTTGCTGTACTGTGGAAATTTTTACGGCACAATAAAACAACAACAAAATACAAACATAATTTTTTTTTTACAGGACTTTTGTTGTTTTTTTTTTTTATTTATGTGAACACAATCAAAATTATAATGTAAAAACAAAAACAAATTTCAAAAAGTCGTACTGAAAATTGAAATTTTTGTTTATCTGTGCTTTGCTGTTAACTGAACTGTTTGAAATTACACAGCAAAGCAACAGCACAGAGAAACAAAAAAAAATTATTCGAATGCTCTCTGCTTCGAATGTAGATATTTTCAAAGGAAATTAAAATTCAAAAGTTCTAAAAAAATAATGACAACTTTCGCAGAACAGGAGCAGCTTATTTTTTGAGACTGTTGCTGTTTTGCTGGCAGTTTTTCAAACCCTGCCCCTAATTATGCTTTTCCCGATCCCTCAGGCTTATTTTTAATTTTTTTATTTTATTACTTTTTAAATATTACAGTAAATTTTATTAAATAAATAAATAAAAAAATATTAGTCAAAAAAAAAATAAAAAAAAAAAATTATCATCCACCTTGACACCGGCAGGATTCGAACCAGCGCCACTCAGATTGAAAGGCACATGCGTTAGTCAGTCGGCCATCGCGCCACTTGCTTGAAGCATGTCAAATGCTGCACTTAAGCGGCAGATGTAAAACTGTAGAATTTGTAGGTACTTGTAGCTAGTTCAGAACTATCGAAAATGTGCCAATAAACGAACTAGCGTAAACTGTAGAATTTAGTACTAGTTCGGAACTATCGAAAATGTAGTGCAGAGGGTGACAATTGACACCGCCTAGGACATCGCCGTGTTAAATTCGCCAGTTAGTAACATGCAAAAGAGATTTAGCTCGCACTAGTAGTGTCGAAAAATGCACTAGAAGCGACCTAGTTCGGAACTAGAGATTTTCCCTACAGGGTATGTTCGTATAATTTCTATAAGAAAAAAAAAAGGAATTTGTATTGTGTCGATAAAATCTTTGTCGGTTGTTTGGAGGATGTAGGATGGAGTTGTAGGCGTGCATTTTTTGCCACCTTTTCTTTTAACTTTTCAAACTGTGA
This sequence comes from Urophora cardui, assembly GCA_960531455.1. Classification (NCBI taxonomy): domain Eukaryota; kingdom Metazoa; phylum Arthropoda; class Insecta; order Diptera; family Tephritidae; genus Urophora; species Urophora cardui. The sequence continues at coordinate 129,657,629 of OY482672.1, forward strand.
AGTTGAAATTGAGACTGAAATGAAGACGATCGAACGACAGCTGCTAAAATTGAAAAGAAGCGGAGCAGGCGAGTGATTTATAATATTTGGTTTGGTTGAGTTGTGTTAATTTTAAATGGAAGATCATTAAAGTTGTATTTACAAGGTGTTTGTAATTAAATGGAATTAAAATAAGGGAGAGCGTAGAAAAAATTTTGGTGAACGAAAGACCCACGTAATTCCATAATATTTATTGCTAATCAATGTTCGTTGAAAGACAGAGAAGACAAACATCCAGCAAAAGTTCTCAAACTTCCTTCTGGAACAGACCACGACAAAATCAAGAGAGTGTTTCTGTTGGTGAGCGCAGACCCACTAGCGCTACATGGGTTAAAATATGTGTGATGTGTTTCTCATGCGGCTAAATTTTGCCGGTGCCTGAATTAAAGCTAAAAGCAATGCAGCAATTGATTTACAATTCATCATTACCCCCCAACTAGCTACCACCAACGGCGAACTCAGCCATACACATTAAGTGTTTCACAAATCAAAAAAAAATAATAATAAATAAATAAATTCCAAACACGTACCTAGTACTACATACTACAATTCACTTGAAATATGACAAGAAGATTTTTTGATATACTCGAAAAAAATTATGCTATTTTCTACAGCATTTTCGAGCAGCTTTTAGGGAGAGCGCCGAACAAAGGCAATGGAAACAAAAAAGTCAAGTGAGACTTTTGCATTATTTAATATTTTATTGAGCTACTTTACGCATACATATGTATTTTACTGAGTGAGGAAAAAAACGTTAACATTTTTACTAAAAAAAAAAATGACGCATAACAAACAAATGCGAAAGAAAATAATGTAAATTAACACAATAATGACACTTCAAAGGAAGAAAAAAAAACAAAAGAAAACAAACAAAATAAAACAAAAAAGTATAAAAAAATAAGGAAAGCAGACAATCAAGAGCAATAAAAATAATAATAACAAAATAAAAGGCAAGAGAAATACACATGCATAAATAAAATCGTCAAGAGCAACAGCAAATCAGCAAAATGCGAATCAAGAAAAAAAATTATTATTATTGCGTTGCCAGGAAAATATTTCGCATAACTTAATTATTGTTGACATGCCATGCAGCAATGTATAAAAAAAACTGAGAAACTGAGGCAATGTAAAAAAACTAAAAAAAAAAACACAAAACAGAAACAAAATAGAGAGCAGCTAAAGATAACAGCAAAATAGGTATAGTACGTGCGAATTGCGTGACGCTGCCTGACAAAGTACAAGCACGATAATTACCTATGTACGCAAAACCAACAAATACAACAAAGCGAGCAGGTTTAAAAAAAAACAAAAAACAAAAAATAAATTATAACGTAAAGCACAACGTAGAAAAAAAATAATGAAACATCTAAAAATATAACCAAAAAAAAAAAATAAATAAATTATAATTGTGCATAATATGTGCTGTTATTACGCCACCATCTATGGCCAAGCAGCGAGTCAGAGGTAGCAAAATAATGAAAAAGAAACGGCAGCAAAAACGGCAAAAAAATTGTAAAAAATAAAAACAAATTTAACAAATAAGTACAAGCGCATAAGTGCATACTTAAAGTGTGTATTTTTTTAACACAAAAAAAAAATATGTACAAGAGAAACAAATAAATAATATACATAAAGAAACAAACGAAATTCAACAAAAGTAACACGCAGCAAACACGCAAAGTTGAATTGAAGGCTACTTGTCTTGAACGGTAGATTTACCGTTATAATAACCAAAATAATAACCATAATAATGAATTGCTAAACAGTAGCACAACATATGTATGTATGTACTCAATGATATTACATATGTATACTTACTATGCGCATACTTATGAGTGACTTTGAAAAGTTTCAGTGACCCAACTGCTAGCGCATTTCATTGTTATTTTTATCGCAATTGTAGAGAGAATTTTAATAATGTTTGGAACACGTCAAGAACGGTGATAAACACACGAGAGAAGTCGATTCGAATGGTCTCTAAGAGATCGTAATTATAATATAAGCACTGAGAAAAGAATCAACCAAATCAAATTGGCTAATGGTAGTTGCTATTTTTATATTTAAAATGAAATCAACCAGAGTTTTGTTTGAAATAAAATTTTTGATTTTATGCAGTATTTCGTTTTAGAAACAAAAAAATAACCCAAAATTGGTTCATATGGAATAAGTGTGAGTTCAGTTAAATATTACATAGCTTATTTCTTCAAGATTTTGATTTTAATATAAAAAAAATCGGCATTGTAATATTTACCAAAAATCTGGTTGATTCTTTTTACATGTGAAGATAGTACTTTTTTTCTCAGTGTAATGACCTCGCCTAATTTCTTTTTTGTTTTTTTGCTTTTCCGACAGGGTAGGATTGCGATGTATTGTGGAACGAATTTTCGTCATCCCTTGTCAAGTTTAATTTGGTTATAAACCGATTTCGGCTATGTGTCGTACGAAACAAGATACTGAAGATAGCACATAGCCGAAACCGGTTTATAAGCAAATTAAACTTGACAAGGGATGACGGAAATTCGTTTCACAATACATCTAGGATCGGAAAAGCAAAAAACAAAAAAAAAGTAATTAAGCGAGGTACTTCCACCAAACCTCGTCTAAGGCAGAACTTCTTTATTAGAAATCAAACGCGTTCTATCGTGTCGATTTGCAAAATATTGAGTGTTCTGAATCGAATCCGAAAGTCAATAAGCAAAACAAAGGACAAATAGGTGCCGTGATTTAATCCCAAGTGGCATAACCCCAATTTTAAGATTTGGGATTATGTCACTCACCATGGTGTGACATAATCCCAATTTTCTTACTTGGGATTATGTCACCTATGTGGGTGTGACATAATCCCAAATAAAAGGGAGCCAGAATACCAAATCACTCGAGTAGGTACTAGTGCGAAGCAAAATCGCGATTTTTGCTTCCAAATTTTTATTTTTTATAGACATATGTACATATTTATATACCTATCGATCTATTAAAAAAAAGCGCCGCAGGCGAAAATTTGGAATCAAAAATCGCGCGATTTTTTCTTCCAAATTTTCATCTTTTTATAGACATATGTACATACATACATATTTATATACCTATCGATCTATTAAAAAAAAAGCGCCGCAGTCGAAAATTTGGAATCAAAATCGCGCGATTTTTTCTTCCAAATTTTCATCTTTTTATAGACATATGTACATACATATGTATACACCTATCGATCTATTAAAAAAATTAAAGCGTGAATAACGGGTATTCATGAACATTGATGTGTAAACTGTTTCGAAATCGTATATTTATTCCCTTTTCCTTATTCCTTTTTTCCTGGTTTTCTATGGATTAAAAGGCGACTATCGTTTTTGTAATTTTTTGTTGTCATTGTGACTGCTACTATTTTGTTGTTTTTGTTTGTTTTGGTTTTTGGTTTTTGACTTTTGATTTTTTATGTTGTTTTGTTTTGTATTGCTCAGAAACATACAAGGTCATCCGAGTCCACGTTTGGCCCATATCTGGAGACCCGGCCTAGGAATCATAAAGAGTAGAGCTCCGTGTAGAAGGGCTGCTCAACACCTTTCATTTGATACCAATATTGCTCAGAAACATGCAAGATCATCCGGGTCCTCCTATTGACCGATATCTCCGGACCTGACCTAGGAACCATGAAGAATAGAGCTCCCTGAAGAAGGCCTGCTCAAGATCTTTCATTTGATACCAATTTTGCTCAGAAACATTCAAGGATCATCCGGGTCCTCGTTTTGACCCATATCGAAATCCTGCTCAAACCCTTTCATTTGATACCAATAGTGCTCAGAAATATTCAAGGATCATCCGGGTCCTCCTTTTGACCCATATCTGGAGACCTGGCCTAGGGGTCACAATGAAAAGAGCTTCATATCGAAGTCCTGCTCAAAACCTTTCATTTGATACCAATATTGCATAGAAAATTAGATAGGTAGATGTAGGTGTGCATATCCATACATTTGCATACATGTTCAAACAGGTTGGTCCTTTTTATTTTGCCTATTTGTCGAATTGTTGCAGAAAACAACAACAAGAACAACAACACCAACTTCACTTCGCTTCGTTGCTGTTGTTGTTGATATTTGCATTTGCACGGCTATGCATGCAAGCATTTGTAAGTACATGTCTATCTACCTACCTACCACTGACAATGCCAAGCGATTCACACGGACGCAGCAGTGCACTAACACAAAGGTCATTTACGGTTTACGCGTAAACTTTATCTATTTTTCGAAATCACTCGTAGCTACAGCAAAGATGTTTACACATAAAAAAAAAAAAGCGCCGCAGGCGAAAATTTGGAATAAAAAATCGCGCGATTTTTTCTTCCAAATTTTTATAGACATATATACAATGTACACAAATATTTATATATGTACCTATCGTTTTATTGAAAAAAGTCTGTGTAATGTAATTTTTTAGTCTTAAAGTAATTTTTTGAGAACATGTGTTTTTAAGTACATACATAGTATTTCATATTATACATATACTCAATGTATTATTATATAACAACATTAACTTTATTGTCAGCTTTAATTTTTTGCTTAATGTAATAAAATCTAAGAAAGACTACTGAAATGTTTTTTTGGGCTTGAAAATGACATTATCCCAATTGGGATTATGTCACTACGCCTAGGGTGACATAAGCCCAAGTAAAAAAGTTGGGATTATGTCACCCTAGGGGGAGTGACATAATCCCAAATAAAAAATTTGGGATTATGCCCCTTGGGATTATGTCAGGGTACCGGACAAATATTTCTCTAGATGAAGAAAAAATTTTGGAGAAAAATTTCGTACTAGGTACTTCTCGTAGTTATGTAGGTTGGTGAGTTGAAAATATTCTTAAATACTTCATTACTGAGCTCTCAAGGCCATTTTTTTTTTTTTTTTTTTTTTGTTGGAAAAATTGGTGTGAAAAATTAATACTTTTTTGGTAGAAGTTATAGATCCATTTCAGACTTCTGATGAAGAGTTGTGGTGGTCTCCGAAATGAATCTATAATTTCTACAATTTCTATAATTTTAAGACTTAAACCCAGCAGGGCTTTCTCTTACATGTAATGGGTAAAATCATCGAGAAATCTTGATTCATCGCTTACACTTTCGAATACGGATTGCATTACTTTAACATAGGCATGTCATTGGCGGTATTGCCTTACAATATGGTAGACAGTAATGCATTATAAAGTCGCTACTAATATTGGGAAAAGTAAGCTCTTACAAGTGATAAGTTCTTTCACTGGTATAAGTAATTGCATATATCACACAATCCAGTATAATAATCTATAATGCATTATAATGAAAACTGGCAAAATAAACGAGAATGAGGGTAAATTGCTTTACAAAATTGCTATTTACAAAAATTTAAATCAATTAAGGTTTTGCAAAATATATCGGCAGTGTTCCAAATCTTTTCGCTTATTTTATGCAATACCGGTAAGCGAAAAAATAATTTTAAAACTATGAGCGAGCAATTTATGCCGAAAACAAATAGCAAATAGAATGAATAAAGAATCAAAACATTATTTGCAAAATGTATTTAAAAAAAAAACACTATTTGAATAATAATTATTACACTATGTATTTGCACAGCTATTGGCTTATTTAAAAAATTTTCAACGATGGAATAACGCGACTAACCACGACAGTTTTATAATGAAAACTGGCAAAATAAACGAGAATGAGGGTAAATTGCTTTGCAAAACTGCTATTTACTCGCAGAAAAATTAAAATCAAGCAAATCGTTTGCAAAAAAATAACGGCAGTACTCCAGACTTTTCGATTATTTTCTGCATTACCAGTAAGCGAAAAAATAATAATTTTAAAACTGTCGCATTACAAGTAATGAGCAAAGTAAGCGAAGGAGTGTTTCTTAGCTATTTGTAATGCGTTATTTCATTGAATACAAGTTCAAGCCATTACCAAAATATGGAAAAACCCTGCTGGGAAATTGCACAGTGAGGCAAAATTCAAAAATTTTTCGTAACTTCGTGTGTTGATGAAAATTTAATTATATCAGATTTTATAGCATGAAAATAGAGGTTATATTAAAAATAGGTATGTTTGTAGATACAAATTTAATAAAAAATAAATGTTGATTGATTTCGATTCACATTCGAATTAATTGCAATTTCAATATAAAAGCATACAAAATTAACCCATTTTCAATTTTAAAGAGTTAAAAATGGCATAAAAAATTATACTTCATTTGATTTCAAATGGCTACATTTAACACTATTGACAATATTTAAAATAAAAAAATAATAAATTTCCCACCCAATCTTAAACATTTTAAAAAAATTTCCTACATCAGTCGCCCACTGTTGTTACGGACAAAAAAAGGCATCAACCTGCTTCTATCACTGTTGAAGGCGAACTGAATCATTTCTCGCTGAAATAATTATGCTCTGAATTTGTGTACGTATACATTTTTTTACGCTCGCAGCACAAAGAGCTCTCTTTGCCCATGTCCGAGTATAAATAATAAGAAAAGAGAAGATTAGAAGTTAAAGAGCGCAAGCAAAAACAGTAGAATGCAAATAAGCATTATTTTGAATGTTTGAAAATTATCGCTCTTTTTTATTCAGCATAAATAAGGAACTGCGAATGAACTTCTAACCAAACCTAGCATTAGTATAGCCATTAGAGATGAGCGAAACTGCGATTTTTCGATATCTGTGATTTCAGTGATTGCTATTTTAAAATCACTGCGATTTTAAACTGCTATTGCGATTGCATGGACTGTTATAAAATCCTCAGTTACCGGTAGAGATTCATTTTGCGTTTTCTGAGCGACATAACCTGTCAACATTTTATGTGGCAAAAATGATAGCAACAACAACGTATTCCGCAGTAATTTCGCTGTTGTCAACATTTTTCAAAGATAATTTTAAATTAAATAATTTTTTTTTTTTTATATTTCTATATATGTATGTACGTATGTGGTCTGCTCAGAAGTGTAAACAAAAGGAAATTTATATTGCTTTTGCGATTCAAATAGGTGAACTGCTTACTTGCTACATCGATAGCAGTTCCAATAAGTAGTGAACAGCGATTTTGAAAAAGTGATCGCAGTTGCGATTTGCGATTTTTTATTCACAGTGAAAAAATCACCGGTTGCGATATATCGCTCATCACTAATAGCCATAGTATATTGAAAATACACCCGATATATGTATGTTCAAAAAAATTAACACCAAGTGTTACTATAGAAAGAAGTGAAAAAGTTACATGTATTTTAAGAACACCACTCTCTCTCTCTTTGTCTTTGTCTCTCTCCATAAAATTTCACTGCGAGAGTGAGCTGGTTTTCGAATTTATGATGAACTGCAAACTCAAAATATAACGAAAGTTACATGCCAACAAACACTGAGTTTAGATATCGATTTGTGAATGACTCGAAAACTAGCCCTTTTCTCAAATCTCTAATGTTAGATGACGACTTGTGAAAACTCTCGAGATTCATAGCGTTCTTAAACAAAATTAGACATAATTGGTTCTCGAATTGAGAAAATTTTAATTCTCGTATAGCAATCTGATGTATTTCTGTAATGGGAATGAGAATGAGAATTTGCATTTATTCCATAGACATTGAGATTGTGCTCTTTCTCAATCGGTTTCCAAATTCCTGATTCTAGTCTAGTTTCCTATCCTCACTCCCGATTAGAGAGAATAGTTAGAGAATTACACTAGTTATCTAATGTAGTCTCCACAAATTCTTTAACTTTAGAGCAGACCTCGGAAAATTATGAGAAAGATTTGTGCGAGAGCACAGATAGATTTGCGCTTCGCTGCTTTGGTTAAAATCTGTGTGATCTTTCTTATTTAGAGCCCGTGCACAATTGACTTCTACCTCGCTTTGCTTCAGAGAATTATTATTATTATTAAACATCTCCCCTTGTGTGTGTGTGTGTATGTTTGTATAGCTACACTTATTTTGGCGATTTCGCGCAATTTCGTGAGAAGTGAACAGAGAAAAGTAAAAAATTACATTCGAATAAGCAGAAAAAAGCAAATTCCCCAAATATTTTAGCAAAAATCAGGTTTACAAATTAAAGTGAAGTGGAAATTGTCAAAGTGTCAACTGTAGCAAGCATCTGGAATTACGCTTTGCTTTAAGGTTTTTCTATCAAAGTTGGAGCAGACAAAGCCAATTGTGCACGGGCTCTCACTCACTTTAGTCAAAATGCCGGGGTCTGCTTTAAGGCGGATTCATCGTTCGAGTTCTGAACTAAAGTTGAATTTGACTTAACTAATAAAAATAGTTCAGAACTTTTCGGAATTCCTCTCACACTCCGAAACCACAACAACAACCACATGGCAAAAAAGTTCTGAACTCGAACGATGAATCCGCCTTTAGAGATTGTGTTTTTTTTGGGGTTTTGCTGGTGCTCAAATTGAGTAATGGAATCTCTTGGAACTTTAAGAAGCGACTCATTCGTTGCATTCCCATATTTCTTCATTACCCCATTAACCAAATCAAAATTTTAATCATGAGCACACTCGTTTCAGCACACAGGCAACCAAAATCTTAAAAAAAAATATATGTATGTAATGTTAAGCATGATCTATGCAAGTAGTAGATATTCGCCCTCTTCTGTCGTGTTCTCATGTGATGTGTTAATCAGCTTATTTAAGGTAGTGCTGCGGAATGAATCATTGCTTATTAACATTCTAAATTAATTTTCACCATTCCAACTTATTTATTACGTGCTTTTACAATCAGTAACTTTTATTGCTTATTTACTGAATGTCATGCGATATTAATTTCACAGTCACCTACACACGGTTATAAATAAGTATACTCGTATCTAAGTATGACAAACGATAGCGAAATTATGATTTATCGCCTTTGTAAAGAAAAGTTACTTTGCTTAAAGGGAGTAAGTATGTGTGTGTGTGTATGGTGAATGAGATTTCCAACAAAGACTACTTGCTGTCTATTCTCAACACCCTCAAAAAAGGCAATTGAATCGTTTCTACGCAATCAATTTCCGCAAGCAAACAGACAAACTCAAATTATTAAAGCATTATGCCACCATTTACGCATTGAAGCGTCAACCTCTTCGCCCTTTTATAAGCTTATGTGTAGGTATGTGTGTATGTTTGCCTGCAAGTTAAATTTTCTTTAGTTCATAGCATTTGCCCTTTTAAATGCTTTTCATGGCTATTTATTTATCAATTACACCTTCTTGCCAAAAGTTATGCATACCTATCTGCATGATTTCATATTCCTTTGGCAAGATTAAATTTCACTTTTCATTTGGTAATGAATATTCCTTGTCGACGCGTGACTTGTGCACCAACGAACATTATTTTAGTTACACATGCACTCACACACGCCTGCCTTCCTTTGGCCGTTTTCGTTTGTAGGTACAGAGTGACGTACAGGCATAAAGATTACTACAGAGGACCTTGTACCATGTGCCCAGCCAAGCAAGACCAATAACAACAATAACAAACTTCATTATAAATAATATTTTCGTAACTGCTGATGCTCACTTAGAAACTTTTATATGTATGTTTGTATGCATGTACATATGTATGTATACTTACAAGTCAGTGTTGCGTAAGATGCACTTGATTATCATGCCGACCGACACTTTAGTGCGCTTTTATAGCTGTTAAGTTACCGGCAGGAAATATGTACTTATGTATGTACTTAAAAGCTGCGCTCAAGTAAGGGATAGAGCGGAAAATGCAGAGGATAAACAAGCAAACAAATTAAAGTATTACAGCAGCTTAGGTTAGCTTGCAGTTGCTGCTAGTTTCCACTTAGCACACTTTGGCCCCGAATGTCCCATTGTGATACCAAGCGCATCCGAAAACCACCCCCCCACTCGAACCATCGTGTGGACTCCACAAATCTTAGAATATTCCTGAATTCCAATGTAGATAGACCTCCTGGATATCTGAATTGGTAAGCTCCAAAATGCTTTCGGTCGCCTCTTTTCTAGTGCCGAGCAATCGTTCAGCAACTGTTTTACTGTTTCAGGCGCATCTTCGCCCTCACAAGCCCTACGGTAATTGTAATATGCAGCATTTGTCTTTTCTGAATGCTTTCCAAGCATTATATGGCCTATCAATAGTCCCATAATTAGTGCAAGCTCGGACCTTCTGAGTGCGAGTGCACACTCTTTGTCTGTCTGGCTGGTCCACTTAGGCGAAAAAAGCTTAGTATGGCTGCAAGTAATCAGAAAATTGCTTCTTTGAAGTAGAACTGCTTCAGCGTGAGCGGTATACCCAAACCCTTCCACGACGACAATGAAAGTATAACGGATGTGCCTCCTCTAGCAAGTTCGTCTGCCAACTCATTTCCAGGTATGTTTTACAGTATACCTACAGAGTTAACAGTAAAACTGTATAATGGTAATACCGTAGTATATCTGCAAAACAGTAACAGTAATAATAACAGTAACATTAATAGTAACTATAACAGTAACAATAACGGTAACAGTAACAGTAACAGTAACAGTTTAAAGTCTATCACTGGTAATAGTAACGGCAACAGCAACAGTTTAAAAGTGGATCACTGGTAACAGTAACAGTAACAGTATAAAAGTATATCACTGGAAAAAGTAACGGCAACAGCAATAGTCAAAGAGTATATCACTGGTAACAGTAACAGTTTAAAGTCTATCACTGGTAATAGTAACAGTAACAGTAATATTAGCAGTAATATTAACAGCAACAGTAACAATATCAATAACCGTAAAAGTTTGAAGTATATCACTGGTAATAGTATCGGCAACAGTAACAATTTAAAAGTCTATCATTGGTAACAGTAACAATAACATTAGCAGTAACATTAACAGCAACAGTCACAGTAGATAACAATATCATTAACAGAAAAAGTTTGAAGTCTATCACTGGTAATAGTATCAGTAACAGTAACAGTTTAAAAGGCTATCATTGGTAACAGCAACAGAAACAGTAACAATAACATTAACAGTAACAGAAACAGTAACAGTTTAAAGTCTATCACTGGTAATAGTAACGGCAACAGTAACAGTTTAAAAGTCGATAACTGGTAACAGTAACAGCAACAGCAACAGTTTAAAAGTCGATAACTGGTAACAGTAACAGCAACAGTAACAGTTTAAAAGTCTATCACTGGTAAAAGTAACAGTAACAACAACAGTAACATTAACAGTAAAGTAACAGTAACAGTAACATTAACAGTAACAGTAACATCAACAATAACAGTTTAAAAGTCTATCAGTGTAACAGTTAACTTTATTGCACTGCATCCGAACACACTTTAAGTCAAGGCTGTCAGCATCATAAGCAAAAGTATTGTGCAATATTCACGCTACCACAACATAGCATCATCTTCAACATCCCTTCTTATACATATGTATGTAGCTAATTGTTTGCAATATTCCACGCTATAAAGTGTTGAGTATATTGCTGCAATAAATCAGCAATTACATTACAAATATACTCAGCTACAGCTACCATACACATAAAAATATACATAAAATCAAATTATACTTATAGGGTAACTGCTCCTAAAGTCGGCATGTCCCAGTAGTCGGCACTTTTTGAATAAATATGTAAATAAATAAGAAGTACGATTGCTATGAGTTTAAAAAAGATCTAGTTTTCATTGGAATTATCGTTTGCTAACTGCATGAAATGAGTAAATTTGAGTAGAATGAATAACTTCTTGAGCAATTCTCTTTATTCAGAGACAGTTTTTCAATACGTGCGCTTGTGCCAGTTTTCTAAGTAATTTTATAGTTTTAGTGTCACCTTAAACAAGTAAGTATATGTGTTAAATTTAATTGGTTTTTGACAGTAAGTATTTTAAACGATGGAAAACTAGTGAAATATTAAATTTAAAGTGAAGAATTAAATAAAATATTTTTTTTTTGGTAGTTTAAATTGTTGCCGACATTAGGAATAAAATTTTCTATGATTTCCAATAGTCGGCAGGGGGGAGCCGACTACTGGAAATTGAGTTTTTTGTCAGATTTAGCTCAAACTTCAGATAATTATTGGTAATTCATCTCTCTTGCTACTGGTTATGAAAAACAAGAGTATTAAGCGAGTTTACCCAGTAGTCGGCATAGATTACTTTGACTTTAGTAAGACCTGCCGAGCATAGGGAATTGGTGATCTGAAGTCGGCAGCAGCTGGTTTTACGTTAATATTTCTCACTAAGGATTCCAAAACAGGATGAAATTTAGAGGAACAGAAGAGATAACGCATCAGTACTTTTTGGTATTTCAGAAAAAAATTAAATTTGTTTTTATTTATTACAAAGTGGAACAATTATAAATAATTGTTACACCTATATCTAAACAAGCACTGGCGTTCCGCGTTCTACTATACAAGATAGAGGCCGTATTGCTGATAAAGCTAGAAAAATGGGTCTATATAGGTACTATTTTGTCAGAGGTAGAAGAGCAACGACTTGTGAAATGGTGCAAAGATCTTGCGCGATGTGTGTTCCCATTTAAAGTTGATGATTTGCTTAATACCGTGCAGCTAATTTTCAAAGTTCAACGATCCACACTTTTTTTAAATGCTCGTCCTGGTAGAAAGTGGTATTTAGGCTTTTTGAAAAGGAATCCCAGAATATATTGCTAATGGGGTCAATAGTTGGCTTAATGACCATAACGTTAAACGACCAATTTTATTGTTTGTTGATAGTCATAAATCCCACATGACGTTGGAACTAAGCAAACTTTGCGAAGAAAACGACATTATTTTGTATGCGCTTCCACCAAACACCACTGACATAATTCAACCTGCGGATGTGAGTGTATTTAAATCACTGAAAACGGTGAGAAAGTGGCAGTTAAAGCCGGAATATCATAACAAAGTTATTTCAAACTCATCATTTTGTCCATTACTCAGTATGGTTCTATCTAATCTTGTTTTGGAAGACTCAATCAAAAATGGATTTAGAAAGTGTGGCCTATACCCATTTAATCCAGAAAACGTTGATTACACCAAGAGCGTTACAAATAATTCAGAATTGTTGGATAGGGAGAGCAAACCGAAACCGATTCAACACATACGACAACTGATTTGGGTGTAGCTAGCGACGTTATTAATAAAATAGCTCCGAAATTGCAAGAACGTGGCATAAATACAGACGTTATTACTTAACAAATTTCTTTTTTTTAAAGGAAAAGGAAAATAACCAAACGGTTGAAATTTTAGAATTCACAATTCAGTCCGGAAGGTATAAAGTTAGTGAAGAAGGAATTTTAGAACTACAAACACGAAATATGATAGAAAAAACTACAGCGTCTGATCCTCCTAAAAATCTATCTCCATAATAGCTCCAGCCCAACTCCAGTTATTTACTCTTCCCAACCATGTCCAAATGTGTGAACCAGCTATAGACTGCCTTTCTTCTACTTCATCAATTACAAGCTTACAAAATAACATATTGGATTCTTTTAGCAATTCCCCAATTACAAGAAAAGGAACTATTTCCAATGCTCCCATCATTTGAAAAACATTTGTACTTCCCAAAAATTTCAAAATCGTCAAGTAAAAGTACCTTGAATTCTTAAATTATAAATTTTTCTTCTAATAAATTTAGATGCCGACAATAGGACCGGTTAAGGCCGAACTTAGGAACACACATGCCGACTATAGGGACAATTGATGATTTTTAAACAATACTCAAATTACTAATAAACTACTATTTTATTTTCCAAAAAGTTGACTGGGTCTAAAAAAGAACCAATTACACAATTATAATAACTCAATATCATATCCCCAGCATTTATTCATTTTTAAATGGACTTGTTTGAAAAACAAAAATAAGTTAAAGTGCCGACTACTGGAACAATTACCCTACATATACACATTTTTTGTACGTTTCAAAGGTACAAATAACACCCAAGCAAAATGATTAAAGTGCAAAAGTAAAAAAAAAATGTTTGCTGCTGAGGGTTGAGCCTCAGGCGTCATGCTATGGCACCACAGTCACATACAAACACAATTTTTCAATCGTCCATTTGTAGGTACGTATCTACTCGCCGCGTACGTGCGGTCTGTCGCAGCACTAATGTAGACATTAATCGTCTTCTTTGACTTTAATCTAAGTAATCGCTATAAAAGCTGAACAACAACAAGAAAAAGAAAATAAGAAGAAAGAATAAAAAAAAATTTAATATCGAAAAATCAAATATTTAGGTCTAGGGAAGCAGTAAAAGTAGTTAAAATGTTTGATTGTTTCCGCTCGCTGCCGCTGGCTTCGGTGCGACTGCAAACGTTTTTACGATTTTTTTCACAAGTAGGTGTTTTTGCCGCAACTGAACATTATGAAGCCAATAGATACGTTGTACGCATTTTACGATCAACGCCCTAAACTTCGATAGTTACATAAATACACTGAGCAAGAAAAGTCAGTGGACGTGGTGTTTGAAGTCGCGTGAGTGTTTTGGCACTTAATCAAGAGAATGTAATAATGCAAAATACTATTATGTAGCTATCGTTAAATATCAGATAGAATCTTCTTCTCGTTGATTGGCGCGTAACCGGCAAGACGATTTTGGCCGACTGCAATAAAGCGCGCCAGTCATTTCTGCTTTGTACCGCCTGGCGCCAATTGGAAATACCAAGAAAGGACGACTCAGTCTTCACCTGATCTTCCCAACGCAGTGGAGGTCTTCCTTTTCTGCTGCTTTTAGCGGCTTTCGATAGAAATGAGTACTTTCTGCGCCGGAGCACCTTCGCCCATTCTCACGACATGAACTGCCCAACTCAGCCGCTGGATCTTTATTCGCTTGACAATCACGATGTCTGCGTAATCTCGTACAGCTCATCATTAAATCTCCGTCGATACTCGCCATCGCTAACGCGCAAAGATCCATAAATCTTCCAAAGAACTTTTCTCTCGAATACTACAAGCGTCATCTCATCTGATTTTGATATCGTCCGTGCTTCTGCGCCATACATGAGGACTGGAGTGCTGTAGAGCGTTATTTTTGTTCGCCGAAAGAGGAGTTTACTTTTCAATTCCCTACTTAGTTCAAAGTAGCACTTATAGGCAAGCGTGATTCTTCGTTGGATTTGCGTGCTGACATTAATTTTGGTATTAATGCTGGTTCCCAAATAGACGAAGACTGTAACGGTTTCGAATTTTTAGCTGTCAACAGTGACGTGACTGCCAAGATAAGCTGTCTCTTTTTGTCCTCGTTAATCGCCAAACCCATTTTCTTAGCCTCTTTATCCAGCTTGAGAAGGCAGAACGTACAGCGCGAGTGTCGAAACCCCAGCGGGTTAGGGTGCTTAGAATATAACCGTGGTAAGCAATGCCTGACGTAAGAGGCGTCCAAAAACCAACGGTTTAGAAGGTTGATTATGGCCAAAAAAATAAAAATCGTTCGCACGACATTCGGCCTACTCTGAAAAAAATACCCGTAGTTAAACCAACAACTTTCGGCTGTTGAATCTCCGTCTTTGATTCAACAGCAAAAGTATTTGTTTTTACAGCAAAGTTTTTGATCCAACAATTTATTCAAAAACGGGCGTTGTTGATTCAAAAACTTGCTTGCCTTTAAAAATTTTTTTCTGAGAAAATATTTTTTGTGAGAAAACCAACAAAAAAAATAATGATGGAGAGAAGATGAAGAGAAAAATCCAAAAAAAAGTTTATTTTTAGCAACAATTTTCTCCCCGTTGTTGATTTAAAGGCAAAAGTATTTGACCCAACAGTTTCCGTTGTAAACAAAATTTTTTTTTAATTTTGTTTTTACAATGATTCAAATAATTCATGGATTCCTTTTTAGGAAATGGAAGTATAAATAGGTTAATACAATTCAATATAATGTTGAATGTTCCACTATGTGATGATTGGATAGAATTTCAGGTTGATGTCATGGTTCGAATCCGGAGGAGAATATAAAATAAAGAAGAAAAATCAGAATAAGAAATAAAGATAACAACCAATGAATGATAAGAAGGAGAGAAGAATAGGAGAAAAAGCGGAGGCTACATATTCGCAGTTGGGACCCGGGCGGAGAGAAGATGAAGAGTAAAATGTAAACAAAAATTTATTTTTAGGTGAAAATTTTTTCCAACAATCTCCGTTATTGACTTAAATCAACAACGCTCGCACCTTTGAAACAACAACGGAGCGTTGTTGGGCACATTTCAACTGCGGAAAGTAGTTGATTTAACAGCGAAAGTCTTTAGATTTACAACTTTTTTTTTTCAGAGTAGTGTCAGAAGGTACTGGTACCCGAGCATACCGAATTTATCCGCCAAGGGACTGTCACATCAGGGATGCCACTTTTGGGCTTTTCCTACCAAAACTGGTAGGTTTTATACCTTTTGGTAGGTTGGTAGGACGATTTGAATTTTGGTAGGTTTTTGCCTTCGTTCAACTAACATCATTGATTTGCCACAACACTGTTGAGAAAACGTGTCTTCTCAGTAGAGCTTTGTCACAAAACTCTGCTAAATAGAAACGTTTTCTTAGAGCTTCTATACTTTCCGGATACTCATTGACTTTGTCCGAATATACATACATATCTCTTCTCAGCCGTCCTCACATTGGCCTCTAGCTGGCATAACAACAGACCACTGCCTCATGAGCATCCATGGAACGCGTATGGTTCTCCTTACAAACAATTTCTGTCGCATCTGCAGGGATGATGAAGTATAATGCGTAGGGCACTACCTATACTCTTGTCCCGCGCTGTCCAACTCCAGACACGCTTGCCTCCACAAATACAGCTGGAGGAGATTGAAAACAGAAAGGCATCTGATATTTTACGCTATGCGAAGCAAACCAGGTTGTTCGTATACATGGTGTGTAATGAATAGCTCCACGTGGTATCACAACAGGTCATCAGACCTACGTAGGTAGTAAATGTGTTTTCTGTACCAAGTGGAAGTAATGCCCGATATTTCCTTCGATAAATCTTCTAACATTTCCTTGAGGATCAGTTGCTTGCCCTCATTATTTCTCAAATGTTATTCCACAAAATGTAAATCCTGATTTCCTCCAACCTGTCCGAGTATGGCTTTGTTCAGAAACTCAGTTTGAAGCGCAACCTGCATTTGTTGTACAAGCATAAAATTAAATTTTTCAAAAAAAAAATATAATAAACTTTTTTTTATTTTAAGCGGTAAAAAAACAAGTGTCCGGTTACTGCGGGGTGGTCGGTTACTGGCACAGTTTCCCTAGATGAATTTGTTGAATATGGTTAAATCTCGCATTAAAAAAAAAAAAAAATTGGTAGGCTCGACGTAATTTTGGTAGGTTTTTGGTAGGAAAAAAAATTTCTTAGTGGCATCCCTGTGTCACATCCCTTACACTCCCCAAAACCTTCGATGAGTGTCTTGGTGGCTACAACAACAACAACAACAACAACTAAGTCATCGGAGAACGCCTTACTTTTGATGTAAAATGCTTCCTATGCGGTCTGCCGCTCGAATTATGTATTTTTTCCAGCATCAAGTTGAAGAAATCAAATTGATTGAAACCTCGTTTGGTGTCAAACGGCTCGGAGTGCATCGAATAGCGTGCCTTAAAGAAAGTGTATTTGATTCTCGATAGCAGAGATTGAATTTAACTGTTAATATTTAAAATATTTTTATTTCTCACAGACAAAAAACAAAAAAAAACAGAAAAATAAAAATTTCGGTCTCAACAAAAAAATTTAAATTCAGATTTTTTTGTCTTTCGGTAACAAAAATATTTTATTTTTCAAAATAAATCTCACATGTTGAGAAATAAAAAAACAATTAATTGAAAAATCTTCATTGAATGTATGTAGATATGTATATATTTTTTTTATTTCTTGCTCAAATTTTTTCTGTTGAAAATAAATATCAGTGAATAACAGAAAAATTCAAGAAATAAGGTTTTCTCTCAGACAAAAATAATTATTTTTTTTTGTCTTTGGATTTTTGTTTTTCAAAGATTGTTAGAGTTTTTGTCTAAGATTTTTTGTAATTTTCAAAACCTTTGAAATTGTTAACAATTATTTTCAACGTCTGCTCGATAGTCGTAAGACAAGCCAACCCATTGACTTTGTGCGTAAGTTTGTCACGCCAAAATCAATATTTGCAAAACTACTGTGCAGCGACTTTTCGCATCTACTTTTCGCATCGACTTTAACTGCCTAAAAGTTGTTTGCTTGTGGCGCCCACAAATTCGCTTGGCCGTTCGCTTTCAGCTACACTTGTTTGTTTGTTTGTTTGTTTGCTTATTTCTTATTTAACTTGTGTGACATTGAGTTATCTTCGCCGCAGCCCAAGACATGATTAAGTAATTTGTTATCGTTTTTTTTTTTCTTCTTTTTTCTCCTTTATTTTCTTCATTTGACTCACTCCCTTTTCGCTTTTACTGTTTCCTTCCTTCCTTCTTATCTCTACAAATTTGGCTTGAATTTTCTTTTTTATATATTGCTTGGCCTTTGATTTTGTTTTTACTTCCTTTATTGCTTTATTTTTAAAAGGGGATAGCCTGCAAAAAGATTTGCCATCAGAACTTACGCACCGTTGCTTTACTCACTTCCTGCTCACAGGCTCTCTGAGACGCTGCTGTCCAACCAACCAATAAACCAACACCTTCCTCTACGGCATACAAACAACAAACAAACCAGCAGTGTGTAGTACTTACTTGCCAATTTCTTAAATATTTATTTAATTTTATTTGATTTCGTATTGCGCGTGATTTTGCTGCATGTTGTTGTTTTTGTTTTATCGCATTTTTCTGTGCGATTATGTGCTTTACACTCACTTGACTTTTACGCACAGTGGGGTTTTAAGTACATATGTTTGTATGTATATGTGAGCACGACCCCCCTCCCCCCCAGCCGTCTGTTAGTTAAATGGTGTGCAGTGAAGTGAAGTGGAGTCACGCCGGGTCGTCGCCTCGCCACCTCGTCTCTCAGATGTTGGTTGCTCTGCTCTTCAACCAGCCAACTGTCCACAAATTCTACAACACTTAGGTATCCGCTTATATAGTTTACTTGCCAACTTAGCCTGACAATTTCTGAATGAATGAGTGAATGAATGAATGAATGAGTGAATATTTGCACGCACAAACCAGCAACCACAACCAGCAACACCCTTTTTCTCCTCCCTCCGCAACAAGTTGTGCTCATGCGTTCGCTTAGTGTTTGTGTCTGTGTCGCCGCGATATTCTCTGAGGCGCGCCTCTGTCGTTTTGGGCTCATTTTACTTTCCGTTGGCAACACTTCAAGGTTCACTGCCTCTGGTACGCCTCTTCGCCCATTTACCCATTCAGCCAACACAGCTAACCAGCCACTTCAGTGCGTTTGTGTGCTAAGCCCTCTTGAGCCTGATGATGATGAGTATTTGTGTCTCATCATCGTCATCGTCATCATCCTTTTTTCTGCTGCTTAGTTGTTATTTTTGTTTGTTGTTAAAATGTCGTTGAACTACATAAACCATATCAAATTTATAACATCTGTTTTGTTTGTCAAATTTGTAGCTAAATATGTATGTCTGTATGTCTGCATGTATTTTGATTTGGCCCGTGCTGCCTGCCTGCCTGCCTGGTTTGTCGTTCCGTGACACCCTCCTCATCTCATCATCATTTGATCGTTCATCGTTTTATCATTGTTATTTTACAAATCGTTCAATCATCAGACATTCCGCGCCATTTAATTTTGGTAATGTAACACCTCAGCAACAAAAAAAAAAGTCCTGCTTTTCCAATCAACGACTGCCTGAATGACTCACTGCTTAGCTGTTTGATTGACTCACTGTATTCGTAATTCGGTAGCTGTTATTTGAGCCGTGGCACGAGCGTCGTCTTGTCATAGGGGTAGCGCCATCAAGCTGATGGTGGATTGCATGCCAATGCGTTTTTTTTTGTCTTGTTTATTGAAGTGACGTTTTATTAGTTTTGTTATCTTCAATCAAGTTTTTATTTATTGCTTGGTTTGTTATTCTTTTGTCTTCTTTGTTTTTTTGTTAATAAGTTTGGAGGAGTTTTATGGTTTCTAAGTTTATCTCTAGGCTTCAATCTTTTGTCTTTATTTCAGCATTTCTTAACACCAAGCTCTTGATTAATATATTATAATACACTGAAACCCTGGACCTCTTGCATAGCAGGCATGCATTTTGGTTTAATTGAATGTCTACACGAACCACCTTCGTTTATATTTCTTCATCTATTAATTTGTTTTTATTTTTTTTTTTATTTTTTTTTTATTTTATTTTATTTAGTTTTATTTTATTTTGTTTTATTTTATTTTATTTTATTTTTTTTTAATTTTATTTTATTTTATTTTTTTTTATTTTATTTTAACACATTTTATTTTGGTTGTTTATTTAATTTTTTTATTTTTTTTATTCTTTTATTATTTTTTTTCTAATTTTTTTTCTTTATTTTATTTTATTTTATTTTACTTTATTTTACTTTATTTTATTTTATTTTATTTTATTTTATTTTCTTTTATTTTACTTTATTTTATTTTATTTTATTTTATTTTATTTTATTTTATTTTTTTTATTTTATTTTATTTTAGTTGTTTACTTTATTTATTTTAATTTTTCTTATTCTTTTATTATTTTTTTTACATTTTTTTCTTTATTTTATTTTATTTTATTTTCTTTTATTTTACTTTATTTTATTTTATTTTATTTTATTTAAATTTTTTTATTATTTTATTTTATTTTATTTTATTTGCTTTTATTTATGATTTTATTTTATTTTATTATATTATATTTTATTTTATTTTATTTTATTTTATTTTATTTTATTTTAATACATTTTATTTTAGTTGTTTTTTTATTTTTTATTTTATTTTTTATTCTTTTATTATTTCGTTATTTGTTTTTATTTAATTTTATGTTTTAAATTTTTTTTCATTTTATTTTATTTCATTTAAATTTTTTTTTATTATTTTATTTTGTTTTATTTTATTTTATTTTTTATTCTTTTACTATTTTATTATTTGTTTTTAATTTAATTTTATCTTTTTACGTTTGTTTTTGCATGGCCGTTTTAATTCTAATAATTATTTTATGTGAATTTTATATGAGCTATTGGCCATATTTTTTTTATTTCATTTCATTTTATTTAATTTTATTTCATTTTATTTTATTTTATTTTATTTTATTTTATTTTATTTTATTTGATTTTAATACATTTTATTTTAGTTGTTTACTTTATTTATTTTTATTTTTTTTATTCTTTTATTTTTTTTTTAATTTTTTTTATTTTATGTGAATTTTATATGAGCTATTGGCCAGTTCATAATTAAGAAAAATTTAAAAAATTTTTTGTAGAAGTTATGGATCCATTTCGAAGACCACCACATCCCCTCATCAGACTTCTTCAAGCGGTCTCAACCGAGAATCGAACTTAGGTCGTTTCGATTGGTAGTCCAATGTCTATCCCATTGAGCTACCACCGCCGTCAGCGATTATTTTATTTTATTTTATTTCATTTTAATTTTTTTATTATTTTATTTTATTTGATTTAATTTGATTTGATTTTATTTTATTATATTATATTTTATTTTATTTTATTTTATTTTATTTTATTTTATTTTAATATATTTTATTTTAGTTCCTTTTTTTATTTTATTTTTTATTCTTTTATTATTTCATTATTTGTTTTTATTTAATTTTATCTTTTAAATTTTTTATTTCATTTTATTTTATTTCATTTAAATTTTTTTATTATTTTATTTTATTTTATTTTATTTTATATTATTTTATTTTATTTTTTATTCTTTTACTATTTTATTATTTGTTTTTAATTTAATTTTATCTTTTTTATTTTTTTTATTTCATTTCATTTTATTTAATTTTATTTTATTTTATTTTATTTAATTTAATTTTATTTTATTTTATTTTATTTTATTTTATTTTATTTTATTTCATTTTATGTCATTTTATTTTACTTTATATTATTTTATTTTATTCTATTTTATTTTTTAATTTTACTTAATTTATTATATGTATTTTGCTTTTCTACTTTTTTATATTATATTTTTTTATACATATTTTGTTCGAGGTGAGTTTACCTTATTTCATCTCTTAATTTATTTCCCAAATTTCTGTCGCTCACATCTTACCTTCTCACTTTTTTCGGCTTTCCTTGCTTCTGCTGCTGCTGTTGCATTCATTCGCCCTAACCTCATTCCACTTCTTCTTGCCTTCCGCCTTCCGCCTTCTCATTACATTCTCTTCTTTAACACATTTTTAATCTAATTTAATTACTCTCTATTACTCTCTATACGCGGCATACATACATACATAGCTAGTCCCAAAGCTGATTTTTAAATATTCATTAAATTAATTGAATTGCTTGCTTAGTAGCGGTAGTTTAGCGTTACATCGCTGTTCGCTCGTGTTAGCCGATGTGCTTGATTGCGCGAGCATGAGTAATGCTGTGACATTTGCGTAAAGCTTAGTCGCTGGCATGTAATGGAATTTTAAATTAGGCATATCTAACGTTAAGTTTATTTTAGCTGCAAAAGGGATTAACAGTTTGGAAAATTAAGGCAAACTTTTAAGTGTAATGGGTGGTAAATGGGCTTCAGATACATATACCGGCGCTACACGCGATACTCTCGAAAGCAGCAGCAAGCTGTCGGCGGCAAAGAAAATAAATGTTTGTTTGTTAGCTTTTGCTGCGGCCAATCATAAACATGCTGAGAATTATAAGCTTAAGCTTAAGCTTAATTTAATAAAAAAAATTTAAACAGCTTAAGGTTCACTTGCAAAGCATTTAAACTTATGCAAACATACGAACTTAAGCATTTAACTTGCGCATTTCGTTAATTGACACATTTCTGAACAAACTTTTTTATGCCACTTTTCCACTTGAGTGCCTCTGCATTGCTTACTCATTTCTCATTCTGGTTTTTTTCTCTTATTTCCCACTTCTGATTTCCGGTTTTTATTTTATTTTCTCGTTTTGCGTTTAACATGCGATTAATTCGTATGATTGCGGTAAATGATTTTCGTCGCACACAAGCAGCGCAGAGATATATGTATCGTTTTACTACTTAAATATATCTTACTCACTTTACTTATGAACTTGTCAACTGCTTCTTCGTTTGCTCCTGCTTCTTCTTTTCTTCCTTTTTTCTGTTTCTTATTCTTGTGGGTTTTCTACTTCTTTTTTTGCTCCTTCTACTTGTACGTAGTTCTTTCGAGTGCTTTAATGCTCCTTTGCGGCACAACGACGCATCTTTGCATCTCCAAAGTCAAATTAAATACACTCAATTGATTCCGTATGGCGATAAAAGTTTATACTTAAACTTAAATACATACGTTCAGAAGTAGTTGGCATCTCTTTGACTACTTCATTTTCATTACGAATGCCATTGGCAATGCCGTTGCCCATTTCGGTCGTTGTGCGCTGCTTGCTTCTCTGTTAATCAGGCAAATTCATTCAGTCAAAAACACTCGTACCGAATCAATGAATTTCAATTGGAAGACAATTTACTTTTTAAAGTTGCAAAGTTGCTCATGAATAAGTTTTGTATGTATTGATTATTTATTGGGTATGCCAAGTACGAGGGTTACTGCAAAAGTTCGCGGTAGATGCTAAGAAAACCGCAAACTACGTTATGCGAATCGCTTTATTGCTTCTCAAAATATTCTTCTTTCAAATCTACAACTTTGCATCTGCTGAAAACAGTCTTCAAAGCAATTTTGCCACTCTGAGCGAAGTACCTCCAATACGAGTGATTTAAGTGCTTTAGCGGCCACTTCAGGCGATGAAAAATGCTCGCCATGCATTCTATTTTTGATGTGTGACAATAAGAAGTAGGCACTGGGTGATAAATCAGGCAAATATGGTCAATGAGTCATTAATTTGATGTTGTTACTGATAAAAAATTCTACAGTTCCTTGTACTGTGTGAGCGCTTGCATTGCCATGCCATGATGAACAATGATTCGCCAGTTTATGTTGTTTCTTCTGATTTCAGCGACTATTTCCGGCAAATAAATTGAAGTATACCAATCAAAATTAACGGTCCTTCGATTCTCTATTGCAAAATTGCAGCATGATCCGTTTTTTCCGAAGAAACAAGCAATCATTCTTTTCGAAACGCTTTTTGAACGCACCACTTTTCTGGGTTTAGCTTAAATTTTGAACACCCATACAATCGATTGCTGTTTAATTTCAGGCTCATATGAATATATCCAAGATTCGTCAGCTCTTGTGATGTTATATACTGGATGTGAACCATCTCATTCGAATTTCTCTAGCATTTCCTTCCACCAATTGGCACGTGCCTTTTTTTGTTCTTCTTTCAAATTGTGTGTGACCCAACGACTGCACACTGTGTGTTACATGCCGAACTGACAGAGCAATTTCACGTACAGCATCAATATTTTTAGCGACAACAGAGGTGCACGCACGACCCTCCCGAGGATCGTCATCAAACCTTGGTCTTCCACGTTTGAATTCTGCAAACCATTTACAAACCACAGTTTTGAATGGTGCTTCATTGCCAAATAACGAATTAAGTTTTTCCAAACACTGATGCATTGTAAAACCGTATCGAAAATCATAAAACCAAATCACTCGGAAGTCAAGATTCGAAATTTCCATTTTTCGCACAAATACTACTCTCGTTTTACATACATATGTTTTTGAAACGAAACCGAGCAGTTTGAAATCGAACTGTCAACTGAATTATAGGTAAAATACGTCAAATTTTACGAATATGACAATCGCAGAACTCAGCCAATAGAGGAAGTGCTTGATTCTGCGAACTTTTGCAGTGACCCTCGTATTAACGCTTCCCTTCGATTTATTATCCATTCATAGTTTGTCTCTCTCCTTCTATGTCAATATTGACTTTTAGTAATTTTCATTAAAGGTTTGTTTCTTGTAGGAAATTTTTTTCTGTAGAATAATTAAAGCAAAAAGTTTACCTAACTATGCGACACTATAGCTTTCGTGTTCCAATTCTTCGTTTTTTTTTTTGACTTGTTCTTTTGTTTTGGTTTTTTTTTTCTTTTGAATTTATGAAATCTCCCATTTGTGTTCTCCACATTTTTACTCTTTTTCTTCGTATTTATCATCTTTTGTTCCATAATCTGTGTTTTACTAATCCGCTTGTTTATTTTATCGTTTGTCAGTTTTATTTTTTATATCTTCTGAGTTCAATGCATTCCTCTCTCCTTCTTCTTAATTCTATAGCCATTTAATAAATTGATTTCCGTAAAGTATTCTTTAGCAGGTAAATGACACTTTTATGTTGACTTTCTTACTATTTTATACTTTGAACCTTTATCTATCTATCGCTTTGAAGTATAAGAAGTAAAAAGTTTCAATTGTTTCCAGCGTTCATTGATTTTATTTTCCTTCAACGCTTTTTCGTTTAATAGCTTCTGTTGTTTTGTTGCCGTGATTTTTCCACATTTTTGTTTCAATGCAGACATGTTGCTGAGATTATATGTATGTATGTATGTAAAACGCACATGTATGTATTTAACTCTTGAATTTATGCGTTGATTGATTGACGATCATGTTAGTTTTTTTTTTTTTTGTGTCTTGTTTTTATTTTGGCTGTTGGCATTTTTTATGTTCCTTATATGTATGTATGTAATTTACGCTCGCATGATTTGTGTCATTTCGTTAAGTTTGTTGTTTTCTTATAGTTGTTTGTTATGTTTTTGGTTTTAGTTTTAGTTTTCGTTTTGGTTTTGGTTTTGTTTTTAGTTTTCGTTTTCGTTTTGGTTTTGTGGGTTTCTCGTTGTCCATATAATCCGTCGTTCATTGCCTTGAGTTGGCGTAAAATATGTGCCTTATTCGCTTAAATTTTTTTCCCATTTTGGGATGTCTATCATTATTTTTCGTCTGTTATTTGTATAGTTTTAGCATTCGCTAAGTTTGTGTTTTGCTTTTTGGTTAGATTGGTTTTGGTGGCTACACAAATTCCAGTAGCAAAATGTTCTCATGCTTCATGGCATCTCTGTGGGTGCTCGTGAGATATTTTAATTACTTTTAGTTCAAGGTTGACTGTGTTTTAGAATTTTGGGTGTCCGTTCTCAAAACAAAAGTTTGTACCAAATTTAGAGCTTCCGGAATTACGTAACAGGCATCTCATTGCTTGTATTCAAGTTTATCTTTTGCTGTCTGGAACTATCCAATGTTGTGACTCACATCACTTTGTCGTTACCCTTAATGGTGCTGAAGAAGAAAAAAATACATTGAAATAGCTCATGGTTTCAGTTGAAAAATAAAAATAAAAAAATATATATTATTTTTATCCACTTCTCACGCTTTTTCGTTTTTTTCCTTCCTTTATCAGCATGTGACAAATAAATAGTCTATGTTCTATGTTCTCTTGGTTTCATTGAACTCTGCCTTCGCCACGAAACTTAAATGATTTTTGAGTCTTATCGGCTTAACGGACAATGGTGATTCATTTTTTGTGTACTTGTTTTTTTAGCGCACTTTATATATTTTATTGAACCAGCAAACATTTTAGACAATAACAGATCATACATGACTCATGTGTGTTATATGAGTCTCTTATGAAACAGCCAAATTGGTATAAGAAAAAAGTCATTATATTATTTTAAAAGTAAAATAGGAATCCAAATTCCGTGTATGAATAAGTCATAATAAGCTGTTAGCATGCCTGTTGACGAGTCAAATTAGAGTCACAATGTCATGTTTGAACCATATAATTTTTCGTAAAAAGCCTTATAAATTATTTTAGGCGTCGAATTAATGTCATAGCGTCATAAACGAGTCATCATAAGATGATTAGAAGAGTAATAATAGTACCTAATGCGTAAAAAGAGTCAAGTGAATTTGTGAGTCGTTATAAGAATAGGATAGGCGTCATAATATCTCCTGCCGAGCCAAATATGAGTCAAAATGTCATTTACGGGTCACGTAAGAGTCATATATGCGTCAAAAAGGACTTATTTGGCTCATATATGAAATATAAAGGCTTAGCAAGCAAAACAAGAAATTATATAAGCGTCATAAAATTTCATTCTGAGCCAAATATGTATCAAAATGTCATGCATGAGTCAAGTGTGAGTCATATATTAGTCAAACAAAGACTTATTTGGCTCATATATGAAATATAAAGGCTTAGCAAGCAAAACAAGAAATTATATAAGCGTCATAAAATTTCATTCTGAGCCAAATATGAATCAAAATGTCATGCATGAGTCAAGTGTGAGTCATATATTAGTCAAACAAAGACTTCTTTGGCTCATATATGAAATATAAAGGCTTAGCAAGCAAAACAAGAAATTATATAAGCATCATAAAATTTCATTCTGAGCCAAATATGAATCAAAATGTCATGTATGAGTCATGTGTGAGTCATATATGAGTCAAACAAAAACTTCTCTGGCTCATATATGACATAAACGCTTAGCAAGCAGCACAATCGATTTGCTACAGCCATACCACGTACTTTTTTATGACTCATGCGAGTGTGAGCGCTGTTGCTTGCTGGGTTATCATATAAATTGTAGTACACATAAATTTCCACTGTACAACGAATGTAAAATCTTATCCCGTGGTGCGCTGACATATTTATTTCATAAGCTGACAGCTTTTCATATACCAATTTTTTTGGAGATTTTTGAGTGCTTTTTATGACTTTTTGTGTGCCGCTTTGGGTGCTTTTGGTGCATTTTATGTTTTTCTTTTAATTGTTGTCATATTTTTTTCGCTTTTGTTATTGTTTTTATATTTGTTATATTGTTTTCCCCTTCACAGGCAATTATTTGTTTTTAGACTTAAGCAAATAACCTTCTAACTTTAAAATAAATACGCTGAAATAAGCCCAAAAGCGTTTTGTATAGGTGTCTGTCTTAGTTGTTGAGGAAATATGCCCAAAAATACACACACAAAAAATTAAAACAAGACATACAAAATTTTTGGTAATTAAAAAAGGACCAACAAATTGATTAAATGCGCCTCGCCAAAAAAGCACGCCAAGCCATGGCAGTTAAGTAATCGCACAAAAAAGGAGTAAAAAAACACCACTCGTATATCAAAAGACAAACACAGTAACTCCCAAAGGTGAAAAAATGGTAGTGGCATGTTTGCTTTACGGATTAATGAAACCCTCACTCAAGCAAATTAAAAAACAGAAAAGCAAAAAAAAAAGAAAAAAACTGTTGCCGAAATATAACTTTGAAACTCTATCAAACCATGATCTTCCGCAGACTACGTACTCTCTTGCATTTTATGACTCTTTTTCTTTCATTTTTTGCCTTTTGGCGGCGCGGCACGGCACGTCGGCGGCCAGAAATTTGATTTAGGTCGAGCCGACAGTAATTTCTCCTCCATCTCCATAACAAATATGAAACATTTTAGTTTTTTATGCTAAGCTACTCTTAAGTAAATAGCCTTCCACTTTATTGTTGAAAAAAATTAAAAAAAAAAATGCTTAAAAAATTAGTTAGCAGTAGATGAGCACATTTGAACCGTAGCACATGATTTTTTTCACTGGAATTCAACGCCCCCAAAAATCTGAGCTACGGCAACATACCACAGAAATGTAGCATCAAAGTATGTGGCTGACTGCTGTGTACAGTTGTGTGCATAGAAAAATAACGGGTGCATAGTAAGGATCATATTAAGATGAAGAAAGAGAAATTAGAGTCATAAAGGAGTCATAATTAGAGGCAAGAAGGCGCAAAAAAAGGTTCCATAGGTGTTAAGTTAAAGGGAAAACATCAATCATGAGCCATACTTTTATGCGTAAATGGGCCATAAGACTTCATTAGGAGGCATACATCTAGGATCCAAAATTTTATTTGATTCATAGAAGAGTCATACTCATATGAATATTGGATAGGCTCATTGGAGTTATAAACAGTAGTAAAATAGTTATATATGAATCATGGATAGTCTCCTTGGAGTTAAGTAATTGATCGCGTATTCTCTAGGAGTCAAATAATATTTAAAACGCCATATATGAGCCATTAAAGAGTCTTCTGTGAGTCATTAAATATCTAGTCAATTGGAACTTAAACATTAAATGACAGTTCGGACCACTTTTGCTGGTCTATGCATTAAAGTAACTGGCCACGGATTGCCTTTGGAGCCAAGCAGGATTTAAAATCTCACTTAAGAGTCCTTTTTGAGCCATGTACAAACTCATTGGAGCTAAACGACAAACTGTTCTCAATGAATCATAGAAGAGTCATATGTTAATCATGGTTAGTCTCATTAGAGCTAAGAAACGGGTCAAGCAATGCCTTAGGAGTCAAAAAGGATGTAAAAATACCGGAGTTGTAATCATTATAAGAGAAAAAATAAAAATCAAAAAATAATTATTATTGAAAGAAACATATTTTAAAAGTCATTCCATAATAGTTATTTCTGAGATATTTTTTTTTAAGTCTTTTTGTAATTATTGTGAATGAGAAATTTTGTTTTATATCTTCAAAGACTTTTATATTGAGACAAATTTGAAAAAAGTCTTTGAGTAATTATTATCCGTAACAAATTGTTTTTTGAGTCTTCAAAGACTTTTTCATTGAGACGAATTTCAAAACTTTCTAAGTAATTATTTTGAGTAACAAATTTATTTTTTATATCTTCGATAAAAATCTTTCATACAATTTCAAATTGGAAATTTGCTTGAATTTTGAAGTACTTATATGAAAATTATTCTTATCTTATATGAAAATTATTGAAAATTTTCTGAGACGTTTTTGAACTTTGTCTCAATGAAAAAGTCTTTGAAGATATAAAAAACAATTTGTTACTGATAATAATTACGCAAAGACTTTTTTCAAATTTGGCTCAAAAAGTCTTTGAAGACTTAAAAAAAATATATTTGAAATAACTATTATGGAAAGATTTTTAAAATATAAGTTTCTGAATAATAATTATAGAAGATTTTTATCATTTTCATCAGGAAAAAATTATTATCAAAAGACTTTTATGATTCTGAAGAAAATTTGTAAGACCTTTTTATGATTTCAAAATGAAATAATAATTATTCTACATCTCTGAAAAATACATGTAAGGGCGATGAAAGACTCACGTATGACTCAAACATATAATCTTGAGTCATACATGAATCATGTATTCATTTATGAGAGCTAAGTAAGGGCTCAAGGATTGCCTTAGGAGTCAAGTAAGATTTAAAACATTCTATATGCGTCATTAAAGCGTCATGTGTGACTCAGATATAGATTCTTTTGCTGCCTATAGCCTGTATAAAAGTGTTAAATTTTAATAAATGAGTAAAAAAATTGAGTAATTTTCAGACTGGTTTGAGCTAAGCTCCTGGAGCATCATCTCTAGCTTTTAAGCCCAACTTTTAATTACGATTTTATGTTTTATGCCTTTCTATGCCCGCCACTGTAGCTGCACATAATTGAAAGTGCTACATGCACACCGCTAATGTTAACCCTTGTGCACGAATAAGAAATTAGCTTAAGTAAATATTGTTCGCACGCAATGTGAATGCGTTTTTAATGGGATTTTTTTTTTGCTCACATAAAAAATTGATTTTTATTGCCTCCTTTATTGTTGTTGTTGTTATGTTGGCAGGTAATTTAATAAGCCGTTGCGCGCATGACTTTGAAAGCTTTTATGGCGAGCATGTTGTTATATGTTTTTTTTTTTTTGAAGAGCAGCAAAATAAAAAGAAATGCAAGCAAATGATCATTAAAGTGAAAGAAAAACAATTTCGAATAAAAAAAAATTTAGAATAACAAAAAGCGGCCAAAATTGAAATTTATGAAATCATTATTCCACACATTTGTTATTTGTTTAAATATAACTCTTTTGTTTGATAGCTTGTCTACATAGTTTTTTTTTTTTGGCTATTGGTACCTATATAACTCCTGCTGATTGGCGCTGTTGTTGTTTGGCTGTGTTGTGTTGTTGTGTTTTTTTTCGGTTAATTAACGTTTTGAGCTTGATTGCTTGTGAAAATTTGTTGAGGTTATTAAGCGTATTTTGTTTATGATTTATAAAAAAGTATACAGTATTACTAAGTAATAGCTACTTCATTTAGCTCAGCATTAGAACGTTATTCAAATATTAAATCTGCATTAAAAGTCACTCAATGCATACAAAATTTGCAGACAAACAATCGAAAGTTACAACTATTGTTAACCATTAAGAGGGGAAAAACAAAAAAAAAAGTTTTCTTGCGCAATTCGCCAAAATATACCCAATTGAAGGCTAAAACTAATTTAAATCAGAACATATCGTCGTACCATACCAAAACTAGCACTTTTAAACTTTTTTCATAGAATGTCTTTGTAAAAAATTTTGAAAGTCCTATTTTCCGTATGGTACAACGATATGAGAAATATGTGGTTTGCCTTTTCGGTTGAAGGGCTTCTGGCTTTATCGAATTTTGATTTTCAGAAGTTAGCCGAAGTCATTGGAAAGTGGCGTTACCACGGTTGATTATAATCTACTTCTCTCATATTAGTTTTGATCCACTTGTCTCCTTGCTTCCTGCCCAATAATTAATGAGTTTAGCTATCGATTAGAGAGTGATTCGAGAATTAGCGCTTTTCTCATAACTCGAAACGTTAAAGATCGACCGATAGATCGAGCAAATGTGGAGAATCATGGCGTTCTCAATAAGAGAAATTGAATTGAAATTTGTCTGCTTCTCTAATCAAATTCTAGCGTGGGTCTATAGTCTCACTCTTAATTAGTGAGCACACAGCTAGAGAAATACATTAGTTATAGAGAATTTGTGGAGATCTTTTCTAACCTTAGTTCACCTGCTGCACTTCTTGCCAACAACCATTATTTCTGTGGTCACAAGCAATAATCGCTTAAGTCGACTTAGGAAGATTTCGAGTTATATATACCACGTTATTCTCCTTTTAAAACACTATAGCCGCTTTCGATTCACAATTTCTCTGCTGGCTATAAATTTTCCTCTGCCAAATTTATATGTGAATGATAGCGAGCAGAGGGAAATTTTTATCGACCAATTAGCGAGTATGGCTACTACTCATTATGGGTTCAAACATTTTTGTTCGATCCGACCTCGCTTGTGTGATGGCGAATCGAAAACGACATATATTTCTGTAAAACCCCCACGCTTATAACTTAATTCAATAAAAAGATATAAATAAAAACATTTAGGCTTAACTTGCAATAGAGGTATATTAAACTTGCTATAACAGCCAAGGTAGACGTATCTACTTAATCAAATTTCTTCATGACATTTTGTTTTATTTACAAAATTTGATCGTAACATTGTGGATGGCTCACTGATTTTGCGTCAATAGTTTTTAATCGGCTTTTATGATTTGTTAAGAAACGCCTTCGAATATAAAAATCAATTTATCTCGAAATCATTTTTTTTCGACTTAAGCGATTATTGCAAATTGCCACAGATTTGCACTAAGAAAATCTCACATTTGAGTATAAAAAAACAAACTCATTCATTTACATGCACAATTCTTGTTATGACCGAACAACCGATCATCATCATCATCATCATCGATCAATTAAGTTGCGAGTTACAAGTGGCACGAAAGCAAACACGCATTTATTTGTCTCTCACTGTGTTACAGCGTGAGATCTGCAGTTAAAGATTACAATTTAACTCAGCTTGTGACTATTGAATAAGCTTAAAAGCGTTAACTTTCTAAAATACAGACATAAACAATCTTAAATTTGCCTTGTCTGGCTCTAAAGACTGCACATAGAGACGGACGGACTGTGTCTATGTGCGAAGCTCGTAATGACTTGGCGTCTCCACTAGCTTGTCTGCATGTGATGCTGGGCTGCACTAAGCTGCTGACTGTTAGCTGGTTGACTTTGGCTTGATTTGCTTTGATTCGACTGTCTTAATCTCTAGCTTTAGCATTGGTCTGACACTGTTGCTTTTCATCTGTCTCAAAGTCTCAAAGAACTTTTTAACTGCTAATGCCACAAGTTGCAACTTTAATTACTTTAGGTAATCGCTTATTAATCCTTCGATTGTTGATTGACTTTTTCTAATGTTTAGCTAAGTACATACATATTTCTCAAGTCAAGTTTGTAAAAAAATCAACTTAATGGGAATATAATTGCAGAGCTGAGATTTTTTTTCGAAAGAAAAAAGAAATAGCAAAACAGTCAAATGAAGTAAAGAAAAAAAAGAAATGAATCACTTGAAATGCGTGTTATGAAACTAATTATGAATTCCGTCAGTGAAAATAAGAAATTGAAAATAAAATTTTAATGCCTTGTCGTGGTAGTAAACTTTTATTTTTATTGTTTGCTGTCAAAAATGTTGAAGTGTGTTTTATAGAAGAATGTCTTAATTGTAGTTGAGAATAGCGAATTTTGTAAGGGGAATAGATCATGAAATATCTGTTTGCAATGGGAAAGCGTCGACTGAAAGTAAGCATACTCAGTTGTGGAAGGAAAAGCGTCAATTGAACATGAGAATAGCTTTTTGAAAGTGAGAAGATAAGAATTGAGAGAGTGAGAGTAATGAACTGTCAATGGAAAGGGGCTATGGGAGATAATAAATCATTAGTTTAAAAAGGGAATGGTTTTCTGAATGTGAGGACAGTTTATTGAAAGTGAAAAAAATTTATTGAAAGTGAGAACAACTTATTGAAAATGAGAATAACTATTTTAAAATGAGAAAGCATTTACTGAAAATGAGAACAGTCGGTTGTGGATTGGAAAGTGTCATATGATAATGAGAATAGTATATTAAAAATTAAAAGAGTCAATTGAAAGTGAGAAGGTGTGAATTGAAAGTAAGAGTAATGAATTGTCAATGGAAAGGGGCGATGGAAGAATGGGAATAGGATATTAAAAATGCAAATAGTCAATTGAAATTGAGAACACAATTTTAAATGAGAATGCGTCAACTGAAAATAATATTTGGTTGTGGAAATAGTTAATTGAAAATGAGTACAGTTGATTGAAAATGTTGAATGTTTGTTGAAAATGATAAAAGTTTTTTAAAAACGAGAAAGTTTCAATTGAAAGTGAGAGTAGATAATGAATTGTCAATGGAAAGGGATGATGTGAAATAATAAATTAGTAAATACTTTTTGGTTGCTTGTTTTTCCGACAGGGTAGGAATATGATGTATTGTGGAACGATCTTCCGTCATCCATTCTCAAGTTTGGTTTGGAGACAAACCGGTTTCGGCTAATATGCGCCATCTTCAGTGTCTGACAAGGGATGACCGAAGATCGTTCCACAATACATCAATAAATTAGTAGTTTAACATGGGAATTGTTTTTTAATATGAGAACAGTTTTTTGAAAATCTTAACAATTTATTGAAAATGAGAAAAATGTATTGAAAATTAGAACATTTTATTGAAAATGAGGATAACTATTTTAAAATAAGAAAGCATCTGCTGAAAATGATAACCGTCGATTATGCATTGGAAAGTGTCATATGAGAATGAAAATAGTATATTAAAAATGAAAAGAGTCAATTGAAAGTGAGAATAAACAATTTCAGATAACAAGGCGTCAACTGAAATAGAGGCTGTGGAAATAGTTTATTGAAAATGAGATTGAGTATAATAGTGAGAATGAGAATGATTTATTAAATATATGTATGCGAAAACTTCGATTAAGCATGAGAATAGTCAAGCACTCTTAGCGCTTCATTTGCTTTAAAGAGAAAAACCACTAAATTTTTATTGAACCAGCAGAAATTTACCTACTTTGGCGTGGGCATTTCAATCATTCAAAGCATTTTCAATAAGCCGCCAAGGGCTACTACAGCTTAACCTGTATACATATAAATGGAACAAGTGATTATTATTATGCGCCAACTTTTGATTAGTTTTTACTTCTTTTTTATTATGAAATTTATATACATCAAAGAGTTGGAAGCCGAAACTGTGAGAAAAGAAAGGTATTATTAACCTTGTACTGAATCGGCATGCAGACGAGTTTATTTGCATATAAAACAGTGTGTGTAAATGAAAATCGTACAATGAAAATATTTTCGATAATAAGCGTTATTCGAGAACTACGTTATTCACAGCAAAAAGGGAGCTTTTATTATGCGATTCAAAATCTTTGGGCTATTCGCGGAAGAAAATTTTTAGTGAAAGAGAAGACAGACGAAGTTTTAAGATTGTCTTAAAAAGCGTAAATTTTTCTAATGTTGATAAAATAACATTTATGTATATAACATAACACACATATCATTATTTTATTAGAATACATTTCGGTTGTATTTCCGATCTATCTTCCATATATATATAACACGTTTTATTCAATAGGGATTTAACTCAAAAAAAATTTTTTTTTTGGAAAACGCAAACAAACTTTTATAATTTCAAATAGTTTCCTTCTACGGCTACAAAATCGGTTTTATTTCCGCTATTTTTATCTTTTTGATACTCAAAGGCATGACCCAGTTATTGAAATATATGGCAAAATCCCAGAAATCGAAAATTTCGAGTTAAATCCCTATTGCATAAAACGTGCGATATATATATAAAATTGTAGGGGATTTTTGTGTGAGGAAATTGCTCGAAAACTATTCAACGGACTTTTCCCAAATTTTGACGTTTCTTCTTTGGATAAGTCCACTACATAGACTATATTTTTCCGCTAGATGGCGCTGGCATAATTTTATTCGTAAAATCCGTATTTATTATCCAATTCTGTTCGTTTTTTTCACGTATGTTTGGTATGTAATCAATTCGGTTTCAAAACACGAACCTGTTAGAGAATTTAGATTGTATTTAATGCCTGTATCTCAACCCCTTCCGGAGATATATGCCAATATATAGACCCAGATGGCCCGAAGTGTTTTTGTTATCAAATTAAATGTTTAAATCAGAGCTTCAATAAAAAGTTCACTTTATTCGAACTTTTACCTCGGTTCTCCAAATAGAAGTCAAAACGTGGACGCGGATGGCGCCAAAGTATTTTTGAGCAATGTTTTCATATATGTATACGTACATAGTTTATGCTATGTGGGTATCTCAATCGTTTCCCGAGATATCTGAACCAATTGTATGAACCGATTGTAATGATATAGAGATATTATAGACCGATATGTGGACGCGGATGGCCATGGAATGTTGATAGGGCGCGGGAGAGGAGAGGAGAGAAAGAGAGTAATGTAGGAGAAGAAGAGATGAGGGGGGACTGGAGATGGAGAGCTGTACAGAGATTGTTAGGCAGTGGCACAGAGTGATTTGTCTCAGCGAATCGGGACCGGTATTTGCTAGTTTACTATGAACGTTGGTTAACTAAGTTCTCAGTTCGATATACTCATATTGAAGATCATTTTCGAAAGTTTGCCACCATATCTACTGAGTTTACTGGCTCTCTTCCTTCAACGGTATTCCTCTTTGAGTGCAACAATAGTCTTTTATAAGCGACCACATGTTTTTTTTTTTTTTTTTTTTTTGAGAAATATATGACACTAGTAAACCCTGCCACGCGATGCTGTGGCTTTCTATTACACTGTGAGACAATTTGAGGCTGGAAGACCACATATTGCCACATTTGACAATTTTTTTGATTGCCATTTTAAATTTGACTTCCCCTTAAAATTGGCAGAATATGAATCTTATTATTATTTTCTGTGGACCTTGATTTTTTATACAAAGATTTTGTGTGAGGAGCCCCATAATAGTGAAGTTTTATGCCGAATAATTTTCTAGAATATGTTAACCTTAAAGCGACCTCCAAAAGGCCATTTGTCGCAGTCCTCTTTCTCTTTATAGTTTTCTTTAATATGAAAAGATGGCAACCCTTTTTGTAAAAATAATAATAAATTACTAATTTTCAAGCAAAGTATATGAAAGCATATGACACACCAAATTTAAAAATCAAACAAACTATAGCGTAAAACTGAATTTTTGAATAGGTGGCAACCCTTTTTGTAAAACTTTTAATAAATTACGCATTTTCAGCTCAATTCCTTTCATATGGTACCAGAAATTTCAAAATCAAACAAACTATATCGTAAAAATTAAATTTTGAACAGGTGGCAACTCTTTTTGTAAAAACTATTATAAATTACTTATGTATTTTCACACAAAGCCCTTTCATATGACACCTCAAATTTAAAAATCAAACAAACTTAGCGTAAAACTTAATTTTTGAATAGGTGGCAACCCTTTTTGTGCAAATTTTAGTAAATTACCCATTTTCAGCTCAGGCCGTTTCATATGGTACCTGAAATTTAAAAATCAAACAAACTATATCGTAAAAATTAAATTTTGAACAGGTGGCAACCCTTTTTACAAATATTAAACCTTCCTGCACATCTACAGGTAAAGCCCTTTTCGAAGATCGGTATAAAGGTGTAAAAGTTATGGTGCGTAAAAAAAATCGCTTAGCGTAATATATATAAAGATACTGTAATTAAAAACAGCACTGTACGATTTTAACTGACACTCACTGTATGTTTGCATAACAAGTTAATAAAAGCTGAACAGTAAATCTAATTTTTACTTTTTTCTTTTATTGATTTACAATTTTATCGACTTTACTTTAGCTCTGTGCATTTGCCTCTTGGCAACTTTTTTGCGTCATTTTTTTTCAACTCCTTTATTGCTCGCTTTTTTTCTTGTCCATTTCCCGCTTCATCCCATAAAAAAAAGTTGTTAAAATTTGCATATTGAGGTGTCTCAATTTAAATTCAGCATACGTACTTCAACAGGTTGTTCAACTTCGCATAACTTGGCTGGCTTGACTTTGCGAATTGTTTGAGTGGAAACTTAATGCAACCCCTAAACTTTGCTTTTTACTTTTCATTGCGCGCTCTGCTTTCATTTCGTATGTAAGCATCCTGAAAGTATGTCAATAAATCGTATTTGATTTGCTTACTTACTTTAGTCCCTTTAGTTGTTTTTTTTTTTTTTTTGTTTTACGCTTCTTTCTGTCCAAAAAGTTTTAGATTTCTTTATTTAGCTTTTGATTTTATTGTATCTAATTATATGTTTGTATGTTCTTTGGCATGTTTGTTGTACGTTTCTATTTGTTCACATGGCACTTGGCCAAAAGCGCACTTGTCTGGCACTTTTAGTTACGCCGCTGCCGCTCGTATTTCAAACTTGTTTTTTTTTTTAGGTTTTTGCTTTTCTTTGTTTTCCAGCGTTGCATTTAAACAAAGGACGGAAGCTGAGAAAAGTTTCTTTTGAAAACTCTCTCTATCTTAAGTTGCGTGACCAACAGCGAAGGAAACAAAGTTGAAAGTTTACAATTTATTTATATCATTTAGTTTTGTATTATTTACTTTTGTCAGCGGGCCGGATTTCAAACGTCCTTTGGTGTTTGTTATTTATCGTGTTTGGTTTTTTGTTTTGTGTTTTGTGTGTAAAGGTAAATGTTTGTTTTACAGTTTGAATGTGGGGGGTTGGGAAATGGAAAATTAGTTTTTCAAGAAAATGCATGCCTTGCGTGTTAAACTATGCAGACATTATTTAATCGATATCGGCGTTTAATAGGCGCCAATAATCTAATCACTTATGTATCTACACGGAAAGAAATTTGCATACTTGAATCAAGAAAAATGCTTTCTTGAACTCAATTTAGAAAATGTGTAGGGAAATAAGAAAAAATTACTTAATTATTACTGGAATTAAGATATTGAGTTTTCCAAAAATGAGACAATTATTTTCTTATTCAAGAACACTAACAAAATCTATAGCTAATATCAAGAAGAATTCAAGAAAATTGTGTTTCAATGAATTGGAACAACTACAGCATAAAAAAAATGAAAATAAATAAGAAAACGTTTTATTGAGCGAAGTAAAATATTTCTTGCTGAATTTGCATATCCAAAATAACACGTATTTTTTTTCATTTGCCATCCGCTTTGCATATTTTTGAATATTTCTACAATTCTCAGATTGTTAGTGAAGCATTTGGTATAAGGAGTTCACTATTTGCATCTTCATTTATATTAATTGAAATGTTGTCATTTCAGTGAACAAGTCCTAGGAAAATAAGTACTAGTTGACTAATTATGGTTTTCTAATCCCTCATGATTAGTTTTCATTTTCCTTATTTTTTACGTTTTTAATATTTTTAGAAAATTTTTACTTGATTTAATATTTAATATTTTCTTATTTACTTAAGTTCGTATAAGAAAAGTTTTACTTGCAACAAAAAAATTATTTCTTAATTATTTATTTCTAAAAATAAGAAAAAAACACTTACCGTAAGTAAATTATTCTTATTATACTCAGCTGTACTAGTACACAGAGTATTATAGTTTTGATTTCCTAACGGTGGATTGTAACAGAATGAAATAATCGAGATAGATATAGACTTATATATATCAAAATGATCAGGGTGAAAAGAGAAATCGATTGAGCCATGTCCGTCCGTCTGTCCGTCTGTCCGTCTGTCCGTCTGTCCGTCTGTCCGTCTGTCCGTCTGTCCGTCTGTCCGTCTGTGAGCACGATAACTCGCGCAAAAATTGAGATATTTTGATGAAATTTGAAATGTAAGTTGGTATCAAGGCAGGAACGGATGGTATTGAAAATGGGCGAAATCGGACCATGACCACGCCCACCTCCCCTATATAGTAAAAATCGGAAATTTTGTATCTCAGTCACTAATAGAGCTGGAGTGATAAAATTTTACCCACGTATTGAGCTCAGGCCCTTATGAAGAAATATGGTGAAATTTTGGAAAATGGGCGGTGCCACGCCCACTTATTAAGGGTCAAACATTGAAAGTTTTATATGTCATAACTCAGAAACCGTTGAAGATATATCGATGAAATTTGGTATGCGTAATTTGCTTACCTGTACAAATGTTTTGGCGAAAAATTATCAAAATCGGTTGACGGCCACGCCCACTTTTATATATGGGAACTATAAAGGGGCCTAATAAAAACATTTTAAGCGATATCTCTGTCAAATATAAAGATCTATCACTGAAATTTTGTGGCAGGAGTCCAACGACGGACATAAACAAAAAGTACAAAAATTTTGGAAAATGGGCGGTGCCACGCCCACTTATTAAGGGGCAAGCATTGAAAGTTTTATATGTCATAACTCAGAAACCGTTGAAGATATATCGATGAAATTTGATATGCGTAATTTTCTTACTTAGACAAATGTTTTGGCGAAAAATTATCAAAATCGGTTGACGGCCACGCCCACTTTTATATATGGGTATTATAAAGTGACCTAATAAAAACATTTTAAGCGATATCTCTGTCAAATATAAAGATCTATCACTGAAATTTTGTGACATGAGTTCTACAATAGACCGGAAACAAAAAATAAAAAAGTTTGGAAAATGGGCGTGGCACCGCCTCTTTTTAGACAAAAGAATATACGAGCCTATTACTCGACAAATAACTGAGATATTATGACGAAACTTGGTTTATACACTTTTATAACATGTGTTAATAGACACGCAAAAATGTATTGAAATCGGTTTATGACCACGCCTACTTTTTAACAAAGATATTTCTGGAACACCCTTTTGGAATTTGTAACGTGAAGTCTTTGTAACTAAAAGTCATAGAGGGATGCAATTTTGCACTAACAATAATATTTATATGCTTATTTGGATGATTGATACAAATTTTGAGAATGGGCGTGGCTGCGCCCTGTTTATGCAGCACTCGTGTCATATAAAATACACCCTATATCGAACAAACGCAAACAAACAATGAAAGCATACAGCTGAGTATCTAATGTTCGATTCCACTCGAACTTAGGCTTCCTTACTTGTTTTTTTACTTGAAACAGGAAAATGTTTTCTTATTTATTTAAAATCCAATCTCACTTGAAGCAAGAAAATGTTTACTTATTCATTTAAAATCCAATTTTCTTGGATTTTCTTGATATTAAGAAATTATTTTCTAAGTTCAAAATCAAGTCTAATTTTTCTTGTCTCGGCATTGATTCTAGTAAAAAATTCTTTCCGTGTATTGCTTGTGTGTCTCATTGACATCAAATATGGACAAGTGCTAGTCTCGGCAGGCTTTACTCATACATATTAAGAGTGTTTTTTTTTTTTGGGCACTTCGCTGATCGCTTATACTGGATTCTGCTCGCTTGGCTGACAGTTTCCATACAAAATATTAGAGACTTTAAGGGACTTTTAGAGAGTATGCCAGCTACTTATGAAACTGATCTTTACTGATTTTGCCAATTTTTTCTATTGTGAATAAGTGAAATGTTTTTAAATTTTTTGTCGTTAGATATCTCCGCAATTTCGAAACTATCTTCGAATACCGTACGTTAGAAAATTTGTTCAAATTCCGTACTTTAACGAACGGTGTTGGGTTGAGTCTTGGCTAGATGCGATCAAAAACTATCCAAATCGGGCAGACATCTATGGACAAAAATTTGAAGCTATTTCATCAAATAAACAAACCTTTTCTCCAATTCCTTTACCTTAACGAATGGTCGTATAATTTTCACTTGTTTTTTTATACCAGTGGTTGTTTTTTTCGCAAGTCTCTAACTCTTGCCCAAACGAATGCGGCTACTCTTTCTTTACGTTTACGCCAAAATAGCGTTGTTAATTATTTAGCATTTAGTGATTGGGAAAACGTCCCCCGAACGTGATCTGATTCCAACTGGAAGCGCGTTCAAGCTGTCATGCCTTTCCATTTGAAAGGGGGTTTCAGACCTTCACTTGGCTTCCACTTCTAGTACTAGCTAGTGGTTGGATGGGTAGTAGCTTCAAAAAAGAACTCGCTGTATAGTATATAGTATGTATGTATATCAGCATAGCAGAGAAAATGCTCTGTGCCGTCGTCCTCCTACTCCAGACAAGATATGCATAATGAGCTATCGATGATGCCTATGGTGGTCATGTGTTGCTATTCCCATAGATTATGTCCAATAATCGCCACCCGCTCACAAGAGCCCGAAGCTCCCTCCTTCCCTGCTTGAGGAGGAGCAAGTTTGCTACCTCGCTGTTAAGCTTTTTCATAGAGCACTTTGTAATTTTACAGGCATCTGTAGAGTTCCAGTGTATCCCATTGTTGTTATTGTTGTTGTTGTAGCCACCAAGCCGCTCCCGGAGGACATTGGGGAGTGTATAGGGGAAGTGACAGTCCTGTGCCGGATAAATCCGTTACGCTAGGGTACTAGTCCCTTCTGACACTAGCCCGACTGTCGTGCGAACGATTTTTTTTGGCCATTATCAACTTTATAGGATGGTGGATTTTAGTTGCCTCTTACGGCAGACATTCCTTACCACGGGTATATTCTAAGCCCCCTAACCCACTGGGTCTCCCATGATTTTCTCTCATGGAGTCCCTGATGTACTTCACAGCGCTCGCTCTGCTTGGTCCTATTATTGGCTGCTATCCAGTTGGTTGTTCTGCTAATCCGCAATTTGCTGATTCATCGGCCAGCTCGTTAAATCGAAAATCGCAGTGCGCGTACCCACATAAGTTGAAGTTTATTCCATTTCGCTACGTAGCCAAGCTTCCACTTAACATTCGTGCACAATTTTTGAAGAGGTTCGCGCAGTTTCTTGTGCGCTCAGTGCAAGTTGGCAGTCACTGAAGATACAAATTTGATACCTACGCTACCTTTGCCCAATTATCAATTCTGCTGCTTTTAGTGTGGCATAAATCTTGGGTTGAAAAACCATCGCCATTGTACTTAAAGTATAATAACACCTGAAGTCGACCGCCAGCTGCCAGCTGGATCCAATGCCATATTCTGTTTTTCATCCGTCTGCGTAAATGATTTTCTTCGATCCTACCAGTAGACTTTCTGGAGCTCGCCATTGATCTCTTGCGGCAAAATCGACAGTGTATCGTCTACCAAATGATACTTCGGGTACCAGCTTGTCATTTGAGGTCAGAGACAAAGTGTATTGCTCTGACAGCCTGCAAAGCAACTCCCTATGCCCCGAGCTCCAATTGTCGTGCCACAACCCGAAGAAGTGTAGTCGACATATCGTTTTCATAGCCTCCTCTTGGCTTACCAAGCGGAGTACGTGATAATCGGTCTGACTAAAGCTGTTTAAATCCACATCACCATTGCTGGTTTCACACCCAGGTCTTGCTGAAGCTTATTATACACTGTCCGAAAACTTTCAGTAAGTAATGTAAAAAACTATAACAATTCAACAGTATTACACTAGTATAACGGTATGATTATTTGCTTTTTGCACTTTCCCTACTTTCGCTTTTCACAGAAAAAACCGGAAATCTACATACCAAATAAATGTCATTTCAATTTCTTCAATTGACGAAAAACAGCAAAAAAAAAATTAACACGCCCACTTACACACATAAAAGTGAAAAAATAAATTGTTATATTAAGGTTAATTGCTGTCATAAATGTTGTTAACTGACAATAACATAAAACTCTAGGGGGCTTGTTGTTGGCAAAAGTTATCATTTAATTTTTTTGTTTTTTTTTTGCTTTGAATATTTTCTCCTTTTTTCCGCTTTGCCACATGATGTTGTCAGCGCTCGGTTTCGGTCCAGTTACACGCTATTCACTTTATATACACACTTTTTCCACTTTTTCCCATGCAGTTGATCTATTTGAGTGCATTTGTGTGTGTGTGTATCATCTGCTTAACCCTCCATGTGATTTATTATAGAGCAATCAAAAAATCACCTAATTTGTGTTACACATTCAAACAAGTCAGACAGATAGACAGTTAGACAGAGGGACGCACAAAAGAGAACAGTGGGTAGTTGTATGTAGTAGATACATATATGTATATGTACGTATGTACCAGTGGCGGACCTAGCATAAATTGTCTGGGCAAGCCCATGTATGTGTGAAGCATAAACATTAGCCATTTACGTAATTTTCTTTGCTGTATTATCTAAAAGTCTGATTGCATTCCGTCATTGACTTTGATCTAGAGCTCTCGATTTTTGTTTTTAACATTTTCGAGTAGCCCGAATAAATGCTTTTCAAATGCTCAAACACTCGTTTGTTTGCTTATTACCCGTATGTTTGTACGGGCATTTGAACAATTCGCGTATTTGAAGTTTGTTTTTTCTCGTTTATTTTTTTTTTTTGTCTTCATATGTATTTTTTATTTTTGTTTTCTTGATGCACATTTTTTTGTTTGTACACTCAGAGAAAATGAATCAAAAATAAAATTTTTATTTTTATGATGAACGTTTTAAACCAGGTCATTTTTATTTTAAAAATGGAAATTTAGGTATAAATTAAAAATAAAAATTAAAATGTATTTAGGATTGAAAAAGGAGCATGTTTAAATTAAAAATGAAAATTAATGGAATAAAACGAAATTTTTTGGTTCAAATTTTCATAGTGCTTAAAATAAAAATTAACATTTTTAAATTTGAAATGTTTTTCTTGATTTTGCCATTTTACAATGAACATCTTTAAAATAAAAATGTTCGTATTTACATTATTTTTAAATACGTCTTGGCCCATATCTGGGGGCCCGGCCTAGCCCTTACAATTAAAATAGTTCTATCTCGAAGTCTTCATCATTTGATGCCAATATCTCACAGAAACATTCGAGGGCCATCTGGGTCTACGTTATGACCCATATCTGGAGACCCGGCAAGGGCATCACAGTTAAAAGAGTTCTATGTATGTTGGAGTCCTCATCAAGACCAATTGCTACCAATATCGCTCAGAAACATTCGAGGGTCATCCGGGTCCACGTTTTGATTGATGCCGCTAAAC
The DNA here is from genome assembly GCA_960531455.1 of Urophora cardui. NCBI lineage: Eukaryota > Metazoa > Arthropoda > Insecta > Diptera > Tephritidae > Urophora > Urophora cardui. The sequence continues at coordinate 129,702,176 of OY482672.1, forward strand.
TTATAGGGAAATCTCACACAAAAGCGCAGAGGTATTTTTAATTTCCTTATACTGACGGAAATTTCAGCAGTAGCAAGTGTATTTGCTTATTATCTAATATCTAAAAAATGGGTGCTTTAGTGTTTGAAGAACTGAGGTCCAATTACCAAAAGTCGTGAAATGTTTGATTTTATTTGATTTTGATTTCCGTCGCTTTTTAAAATTATCTTGATATTGTGCCAATAGTCGCCAAAAATCACAATCAACGCTTTTATAATCTGGTATTTGATATTTATGTTTGCATGTACATGTACATGTAAGAAATTATGTACATAAGTATGTACATGCAAACGAAAATATCAAATATGCATATGACTGTGAATACTGTTGAATGCCGAAGCCAGCTTCTCAACCCCATACAAATTTCATGTGAAAAATAAAAAAGTATTTGCTAGTTTTTTTTTTCAATTTAAGTATGAAAATAAGCAATTGATTTCTCCTTAGAGAAAGCGAGAAAACAAGCTATGTTATTCTGTTTTGAAAGCCACGTAAAAGCTAATGTGTGGAAACGTTAAAGCATGCTCACTGTGTTGTGATTGGCTGTACAAACAAAATACACATTGTGAGGTGGATTGGTGGTGTATTTGCGCTATTTCCTTAGCATGCTTTTAGGCACCGGATGTACAGTGGGGGCTATATTATTGAGAACTTAAATAGTAAACGCATTTAAAACGTAAAATAACCAGATTTTAAAGAAATTTATAAAATGAAATGAACGAAAATATGTACGCAAGCCCTGCTTCTCAGCTTGTATGAAGCGCCCGCCTCTGGTATGTACATATGTATATAGAGTCCGTACAAATCTGAGTCATAGCCGTAGCAGGGCATCACACAATGAGCCAGCAGTCTCGGTCGAGTGTAGATAATATTGGTATTAAAAAAAAATGTGGATGTATCATTTATGTCTCTATGTATGTATGTTCTTCATTTCATATATAAGTATTTCTATGTATGTACTATGTATGTATGTTTGTAATGCAGCTTTGATACTTTCCTGGTCGGAAGTCAATATCGTGTTGCTACCAGTGGCGGATTAAAGGTCCAGAGCGCCCTAGGCAGCCACTTTCTCGGCGCCCCTGTACCGACCATAAATGGCCATCATAATACTATAAATTTTAACTACCTAGTTGTTTTACACCCTAACAATCAAAATCTTTCCTCTTTATAATATTAGTGTAGATGTAGATATAGATGATGTAAAAGCTTAGATAATTTGTTAATCTCTACATATAATAAAATTGTAACAGGTCGATGTCTGTACATTGCAGATATCGAGAAAAAAATGATTGGGGGAAGCATTATTAAGCCAGTAGAATCCAAATCAACCATTTTTAGAATTTTTGTCTGTCTGTCTGTCTGTCCGTATGTTTGTGGCCGTATCACTGAATGGAATTGAACGAAACTTTTTTTTATTTGATTGCTAGACGCTCAGCTTAAAGTTTAAGGTATTATTTGTTTCGATATCTCGACCGGTTTCGGAGTTATCGGCCAATATGTGCACCAAAATGTGTTAGTACAATATGGGTATCAAACGAAAGGTGTTTATGAATGCTGCCATAAACCATTTGATTAATTTAAATACCTAAACTGGCTTCGGAGATATGTATCTCATATAATGTGAACCTTCTTAATCTCAAAATGCTTAATATGGCTATTTTGTTATAAGAAATAAAATAATGGCTACCTGGTAACCGACGTACAGAGTGTACTTATGTTATGGAGCGATAAATTCTCCTCACTGATAAAGGAGGGAGTCGTCGAACCCGATACCACAATCCCTGACGATGGAAAAAACATTCCACCACCCGACTATGATGAAGTGAGGACAGCTATACCCCGGGTCTAAAACAATAAAGCTCCTGGAAAAGACGGACTACCTGCCGAGCTGTTCAAACACGGACGCGAAGAGCTGGTTGAAAGCAGGCATCATCTTAGAGTTGAAATCCAGTCTTTTTTGTTGGTACTTATTATTTACCAACAGAGTTGAAAAATAGAAGAGAAATTATACGCATACGAAGTCGCGGGCAACAGCTAGTATTTAATAAATTAACAAAATAAGTTTTGAATTATTTATTGAAAAAATATAAGTAAGTAGTAACAGAGCAAACAAAATTTAAAAAATTAAAAATCTCTGCGTCTACATTTTTGTTTCGCGAAATTGTCGATAACATCGTCGTAGTTTAATGACAGCAATAAGACAGATTCAATATTTAGTATTGCTAACGAATTTAATCTCTTATCTGTCATGGTTGGGCGAAGATAGTTTTTCACTCTTTTTAGGCAGGAAAAACTCCGCTCCCCACTGCAATTACTGACTGCCGTCGATACGCACATTCTTAAGGCTATGTCAATGTTGGGGTAAATTGTGTCAAGCTCTTTATTTCTCAGAACCTGTTACCATGGAAATTGTTGTTGCAAAAAGTGACAGGCACATTATGTGTCAATGGGAGAATGGGAAACTAAATAAACCAAATATGAAGAAGAATCGACCACAGTGTTTTATTCAAACGTAGCAAAATCTTCACAAGAAAATTGCCAAAATTCCTAATAAAATCAATTAAAACTCAAAAATATATTAATTTTTTGTTATTATTGCAAATATAGCATTACAAATTCAATTCACCCAATAATTTTAAAGATTTAACGATTTCAAAATTCATTTCAATTTTTTTTTGTAACTTTTGCACAGCACTACATGGTGACAGGCACAACATGCCAAACGATCAGCTGAGAGTGTCGCAACTTAACTTATAGATATAAACTATGCTGCTAACTAGAGTGCTATTGTTTTTGATCACTTGTGATTGGAGTAAAAGAAACAAACCTATTTTGAATAGATAGCCAAAGCCAGGCATCACTTTTCTCACAAGGCCCTTAAGAAAGTGCTGTCGACGATGCACAAAACATGTCAGCGATGAACAGCACTTGCGGTGTCAGCTGAAGCTCACTGTCCCGTAGGGTGTCAAAGTTGTACAGACCGTCGTATCGTGGATAGGCGAGTGTGCAGACCAAAATTTTGGTTTGCACTCAAGTGTGCAGAAAATGGTTGCCAGAGTATGTAGTATACATATATTTATTTTCTCAATAGATCTCTACATATCGTAAGATTTATTGGCAAAGTGGAGATAATGGGTCGTATTAATAAAAAAAAAAAAGCAATTGCTATTTCTCAAATTTTTTGTAATTTGACAAAAATTTGTATGAAGAAACTTTCAAAATTTGAGAAAAAGGCTTGAAAAAGTAATTGCTTTTTTATTAATATAATCTAATATTTTGATAATCGCCAAAAAAGTCGCCATCGCCAATTTTCATAAATTGGTCGCCATAGTTTGTAAAAAATCGCCAATTTGGCGACAAATCGCCAGTACTGGCAAGCCTGACGACGCAACAAACGCGCAATATTGCACAGTATATCGATGCTTGTGCAATATAATCGATTTATCTATTATCGATCTATTATAGATCAGCTTTAATTCTTAATCGTCGATATGTTATTTTCTTTATTTGTTTAAAAATTCTGAGTTCGCGCGCCCCTTGTAACTACGCGCCCCTAGGCAAGTGCCTAGTTTGCCTTAGGGATAATCCGCCTCTGGTCGCTACATGCCACATGCCTCATACCTCTTACTTGGGAGGTTAAATATGTATGTATGTATGTATGTATTTACATATGTTTGTGCTTACTTACGCTCGTATTAATATATGAATATGCACAGTGAGAACCACATGTTTTCGTATCGCGATTTTTTGCTCAAAAAAATAAACTTAAAAATATTCAAAAAAAAATTAAAAATTTTGATATCTAGTTTCGAAAAAAATTAAAAAAATGGATTCTAAAATTTAAAACAAATCTTAAAATTTGTTTAAAAATTTTTTTTTTTATTTTTCGTCAAGGCTGTTTTTCGTTAATGCTGTGATACTTTGGAATTCTATTCCTGAGTCCATTAAGGTAACTCTCAGTAGGAGCAACTACAGAAAGGTGATTCACAATTATTTCAAGTCACTTGATTAAATTAAATAACTTATTGCAATTTAACTCCTCTCTCTTCTTGATGTTTTTTTTTCTATTCTATTCTTTTATCCTCTGTCTACCCAATGTATTTATTTATCTAAAGTTCCTATCTTTGTATATTCACTCTTTGATTTATATACGTAATTTATATTAAATGTATCTAGTTTTTAAGAAATGAATGTTAAATATCAGAATTTGTTACCACCTATCAGATGTACTATAAAAGCCCTAAATGCTTATATGTACAAATAGTTTGAATAAATAAATAAATAAATAAATAAATAAATAAATAAATAAATAAATTAATAAGAAAAGTTTCTTCAAAAAAATTTTTAATTATTGTTTTAGCGAAACATTCTCTGTAGCAACTAAAACTTCTATATAAACACTTTTCAATTAAATTTTTAATTTAAAAAAGTTCCAATTTGTTTGTAAAATTAATTTTTTTTTGATTTTAGAACTGTTATATCTAAAAACTTTATATTTTTTTGTTGGGGGTAAGTGTAAAAAAATTTCAACTATTTACAGCGAAGGTTGAGTATATATATTTTTTTTATAAATCTTCATATTTATATTTATGAACAATTATATTTTTTATAAAGTTAATTTATTTTTTATAAAAATTTGTTTTTTATACATCTATTACAAAAATAATTTTTTTTTAAATTTGTTTTTATGTATCTATTACAAAAACGTTGATTCTTTCTAACCTTTAATATTTTCTATACTTTTTTAAGTTTTGTAGTTTGTTTTATAAAAAAATTAATTTTTAATTTTTTTTTGCATTTTCTAACTTTGTTACAGAAACTATGTATATTTTTTTATAAATATTCATAGTTTATCAAATCATATTTTTTTTACAAAATTTATTTTCTTCCAACGTTCTTTATCTTAGTTTTTTTTTCATACATAGGAAATTTTTCTTTACAAAAATTTAGAATATTTGATTAATAATAATTTTGTTTTTTTTTTTTTGTATAAATAAATTTAATTTTTTCTATAAAAATTTATTTTTTTTTTCAAAAATTTGTTTTTGTTTTATACATAAAACTTTCTTTACAAATAGCTAGAATTTTTTATTAATAAAAATTTTACTTTTTTATACTTTGTAAACAAATGTATTTTTTATAAAAATTATTTTCTTCCAGTTTTTGTTCCTTTATTGTTTTTTCATACATAAGAAAAATTCTAAATGTTTTTTTTGCATTTTCAAACATTGCTATGGAAACTATAATTTTTTATAAATTTCATATTTGAATATATTTGTGAACAATCGCATTTTTTTACAAAAATTATTTTCATCCATTTTTTATCTTTGTTTTTTTATATACATATAAAAAAACTTTTTTTTACAAAAATTTTGAATTTTCGAAATAAAAATTTTGTTTTTTATAAATAAATTTAATTTTTTCTATAAAAATAGATTTTTTTTCAAAAATTTGTTTTTATTTTATACGTAAGAAAACTTTCTTTACAAATAGTTAGAATTTTTTATTAATAGAAATCTTGCTTTTTTATACTTTCTGAACCATTGCTTTTTTTTATAAAAATTATTTTCTTCCAGCAATTTTTTTATCTTTGTTGGTTTTTTATACATAAGAAAATATTCTTTACAAAAATTTAGAATTCTTGATTAATAAAAATTTTGTGTTTCTATAAATAAATTTTATTTTTTTTATAAAAATTGATTTTTTTTTTCAAAAATTTGTTTTTATTTTATACATATGAAAACTTTCTTTACAAACCGCTAGAAAACTTTGATTTTTTTATACTTTGTGAACAATTGTACATATTTTTTTTTTGTAAAAACTATTATCTTCCAACAGTTTTTTAACTTTGTTGTTTTTTCTTACATAAGAAAACTTTCTTTATAAAAATTTTGAGATTTTGAAATAAAATTTTTTTTTATAAATAGATTTTAATTTTCTATAAATATAAATTTTTTTCAAAAATTTGTTTTTATTTTATATGTACATAAGAAAACTTTCTTTACAAATATTTAGAATTTTTTATTAATAAAAATTTTGCATTTTTTATACTTACTTTTTAATAAATTTTCTTTGGATTTTTTAAGTTTTGTAGTTTTTACATCTATGTGTTTAAATTTTCATTTTGTGAAACAAATTTTTTTTCATCAAAATTTTGAATTTTTTAGTGAAAATTTTGAATTTTTTAATAACATTTTTTTAAATCTTAAATTTTTTATTTCTGAAATGTTTAATTATTAAATTTTTGTAATTCTTAAATTTTTTAATTATTAGTTTTTTTAATAGTTAAATTTTTTAATTAAATTTTTTAATTCTTAAATTTTTTAATTGTTAAATTTTTTAATTATTAGATTTTTTTAATTCTTAAATTTTTTAATTATTAAATTTTTTTAAACCTTAAATTTTTTGTTGAAAATTTTTAGATATTTAAAAAAAATATATTTTTCTAAGCAATTAAAATGAAGCTTAGAATTAAAGAAAAGATTAATTACCAGTAAATTCATTGTTTCCAAACTTTTGCCACTCACTGTAAGTGTGCGAAATTTCATATTCAATAGAAAAAAAAAGTTGTGTGAAGTAAATAAAACTTTTACTTTCCATTTGGCACATTGGCATTTATGTTGGCTCAATTTGTAGGTACATGTGTTTGTAGGCATGTGGGTAAGTAACTTTTGAGTGCTACTTACATATACATACATATGCTTATGTATGCACTAAAGTATGTATATGGGGTAATCCTGTCATTTATACGAGTGATTTGACGATGACGACACGTTGCTACTCTGAAGTAATCTTACATTCTTCATATGGCTTGTTGTTATTGTTGGTTCGGTTTGATTGCTGGTCATTTGTGTGTGAGTGGACTGACACCCACCTGTTGTTGGTATATACATAGATACATATATAATTTTTTGCTGTTATTTTTTCCGTATGTTATATTTAGTATAACGATTTCTTTTCAATTCTTTTTTTATTCTTTTTTCTACTTTTTGTTTTTTTTAGCCTTTTTTCTTCTTGCCGTTTCTTTGCTGCTGCTGTGGCCAATTTTATAGCCAGCTTTTGTGGCCAGCTTATGTGTTCTACTTTGCTGCTAAATACCTTCATACATATATGTATATAATGTACATCATTTTATTTTATTTTCATTACATTTTCATTTTCAATTTTTTCTTTATTAAATTTTTGTCGTTCTGCTCTACTTGTGTGCTGTTTGGCATATGATATTGGTAATGAATGGTACTATGTATGATATCAGAAAAGCCACAACGTCTGTCTGCTGCCGGTCGTCTGTTCTGGTCTTTACCATGTCAATGTGTGAGAAAAATAAAATAAAATAAAATTTAGCGCAAATGGAATTTCCATGAAACTTTTAGACACACACACACACAGCTCATGCATAAGTAAAATGTATCATAGCTTATTCATGGTCAAAGTTATAATTTAATTTAGATTGTGTATACCACATGTGGTTGCTTGAAGAGCACGTAAGGCAAATATTCATAAAATTTTATGTAAATTCGTTTGTTTTTTGTATGATTTTGAAAGGCTTTCTTTTTCAATTATCGGATTAATTTTATATTCATAGCAGATAAAAGTTTATTTATGAGATGTGTGCTTGTCATTTGTTTGGGCGGTTTAAAATAACTTTCATATATGACAATTTTTAAACGATGAAAAGGGAAGAATGTAAAATAGTATAGAACAGTATATAACAGTTGAAGATTATAACACTAACATCTTACACTCAGGGAAAAACAGCATTTTAAAATCAATTGTTTTAATAATGCACGTTTTAAACCAAAGCATTTTTATTTTAACAATGAAAATTTTTAAATTAAAAATTAAATTTTTGAATTAAGAATGAAATTTTTGAAGTAAAAATGCATTTTGGATTTAAAAAGAAACATACTTAAATTAAAAATGAATGTTGATTCAAAAACTCGCTCTTTGTTCAAAATTTTTTTTGTGAGAAAATATTTTTTGTGAGAAATCCTACAAAAACAATAATGAGAATCAATTTTTTTTTTTAAATTTTGTTTTTACAATGATTCATATAATTCATGGATTCTTTTTTAGGAAAAGGGAAGTATAAATAGGTTACTACAATTCAATATAATGTTTAATGTTCCACAATGTGATGGCGTTGGATTGAATTTCAGGTTGATGTAATAGTTCGAATACGGAGGAGAATATAAAACAAAGAAGAAAAAGAAGAATAAGGAGAATAAGAAATAAAGATAGCAAACAATTAAGGCGAAGTAGAAAAGAAGAGGAGAACAAGCGGAGGCTATATTTTTGTAGTTGGAACTGAGATTTAGAGAAGATAAAGAGAATGCCGTTGAATACAATTTCGAATCCGGAGAGAAAATGAAATAGAGAACACTGCAGCGTTTTTTTTTTTCACATAGTGCTTAGAATAAAAATAAACATTTTTAAATTTAAAATGTTTTTTCTTGATTTAAAAATTTTATAATGAACATTTTTAAAATAAAAATGTTGCTATTTGTATCACTTGTAAATACGTTTTTGTCCATTTTAAGCACGTTTTCATATGTTTTTATAATTTGTTTTCTCTGAGTGTAGGGCCGGTTTTACCATCTCCGGTTAATTTAAACGCTGGTTAGTTTGACGTAAATTTTATGGCGAGCTGTGAAATAAATTGCTTAACCGGGCAAAAATATCTGGTTAAGTGCTTAAGCGAAGATGGTGAAATCGGTCCTTAGTAGTTTAAGAATCTATAAGCGTAAGATAATAACAATATAACTCTCTATTTTCCCTCTCATGTTCTTTGCTTGTTTTCCTGCCTTTTCTTTTTCCAATAATTTCACTTTAGCAATGTCTTTAAAAATACCACGCTTCCTTTTTGTTTTCTTTTTAATAACCTTTTTTCTTATTATTCTACCACTTTTCCGCTTTCTTTTGTTTGCTGTGGGATTCTCAATTTCATCATCTATCATCTTTGACTTTCTACATATGTTTGTGCATCCATAAATCATTCGATCGCCCAAAACCGCTTGGCAAACCTACACAAAACACCTTAGAGCATATAAGTACATACCTACATAAATCAAGTGTCATATTTCTGCTGTTAAGAGTGTTGCCAAAGCACATACTAAAAAGAAATACCATATGCATACCTACTATAATGTGCATAAGTTCTCTTGGAACACATTCGTCATAAAAAGGCTTAAGTGGTAATGGGCGAGTCCGAGATGTTTAGACAATCGAGAGAATCGCCATCGTTGCAAAATCACAATCGAGTTAAAAGTTGACTCGCTCCTCGACTACACAATCGAGATGTTTTTGCGATTGTTCCGAGTCGGCGAGTCGGAGGTTGTTTCGATGACATCTCGACTACACCAGCGAGATGTTTTTGCGATTGTTCCGAGTCGGCGGACCGGCTGTTGTTTTGATGATATGTTTTAGTTGATAAAATAAATCGAATGAGGTTTGTTGATAAAGAAAGTAGGATTTTTAATGGAAGTGAGGCAAATACATAAATAAATTAACCAAATTGAAAAATATGCTATACATAGACGCTGCATTATTGCAATCACAACTAAACAGTGTCGTGCATAATAATAATAATTAATTATTTAAACATTAATAAATTTTCTGAAGTGAGACGCTTATGAAACAAATGAATTTTACGAGTAGCAACAACGGCAATAGATTTGTACCACTCTGTGTGTTTTGTAAAGCAATTTTAATATTCAAGCGGCAACAACAATTATTATGTATTTTTTGCAGCGAGTCCGAGATGTTGTAGAGTTGCTTTGAAAACGAGAGGAATCGTTGGCGAGTCCGAGATGTTTTAGCGATTGTTTCGACTGACGGCCATTTACGACTTAACTCGAATACGAATGAAAACCATCGAGAGCATTCGAGATGTTTCAACAATCGAGAGAATCGAATAAAACATTTCGGTCTCGCCCATCACTAGGCTTAAGCAGCTGTTTTTATGTTTGCATTTACTCACATTTGTATGCACATACATACATATATTTGGCGAAATAAAGGTTACTACTGTTGTTTGTGTTGGTCCATAAACTATTTTATGGTCACGTGGTAACACTAAACAGTAAATTGGTTGAAAAATAATGTAATGTAATTCAATGAACGGAAGCTATTGCATGCAAGTTTTTATTCATGTACCTTGAACATTTACATATTAGCATCTCGAAGTTGTTAAAGTTTTGCTGCTCGGCATTGGCTAAAGAGCAACTTGTTTACCTTGAAGCGATGACTTAATTTTTGTTGGTCACACATTTTGGGTTGTTGTCATAGCCTCTTAAGACCCCGCGTACACATATGTGCACCTCAATTATATTTGAATTTAAACTAGTTGTGATATCTTAATGCAAACGGAAGCACTAAAAATACTTTTTTTATATGCCACTAAGTGGATTCAATTTCATAATGGCTTCATAGGATAAATTTGGCAGTTATTTTTTTTAAACTGAATTTGGCATTTCGAAATTTTTGCTAACAAAGTGTGCTTGAAAACTTTGAAATTGAATAAAAAGTGCAATTGTTTAACCTTTTTCAATATTTAAATGGATTTATAAAGCTCAAGAATTGAATTAACGTATAATAAGGTAACTTCTAACATTTGTTTTAATTTTTAGCGTGTAATTCTATGTTGTTTTCTTGGTACACATATGTGCACCTCAGGATCCAATATTAGTTTTGTGTAATGTATGATCGTTTTCCAGCTGGAACTGGAAGGGCAGGAAATCTAAAATTTTTTGAATTACAGCGAATCTTACCACTCTGGGGATAATGATGATGAGGAGTATTTGGCTCCGGAATTTATATGAGCTTTTAAGTTCAATAAATGGAAGGAGAAGATGAAGAAGATTCGGGCTAGGAAATAAGTCAGAACGGTAAATGCAAAAGTGAAACTGCAAAGTACATCAAGATCGTTATGGCGTGCTACAAAAATAGCTTCCTGCGGGCCAGATATCGCAGAGGATGGTTTGACTTCGGAGGTTAGCTCAGATATAAGTACATTGTATGGTTTGTTAGAATATTCGGGCTTAGACTTCTGGGAATCAGTAGCGGAGCAGAGTAATTTATATTTCGCACAAAGAGGCAGTTAAAATCATTAACTACAAATGCTATTGAGATGACCAATTTCTCCGGCGTACACTTGATGAAGGGCAACCTCAAATATCCTCGAGGGAAGCTCTCCTGGAATAGAAATTTTTGTAACTCTATTTGTAGGGGTGCAATGAATCGCGACAGACTCTGATACCATCTGTACTTTGTAGATATAAATCAGCCCAATTCTATAAACTGTGAAAAATAAGATACTATTTTGAAGATATGTCATAGTTGGTGAGGATCTGAGCATATATCCATAGATAAACACATGATCCCATTTGCAGGACGATGTGAGTACCGCCAATATTTGCCGGCTAAGCGAAATCCACTTGCCCTAAAAACTTTGTGCTGGCTGCTCGAAATGGGTTGGTATTAGATTTTGAGATATATGTTGACAGGCTACTCTATCTCTACAGGTAATGAAAAGTATGGGAGTGGGAGCAGGTATCGTCGAAAAGATTGATAGCAACAATTTTCAACAGCTGCGTTTTGTACACAGGTCTTGTTCCAGCACCAGTTCCTCGGCATAATCTACCCTGAACCATGAAGATGGCATACCACAATTTTGCAGTGGGTCACCTGCAAAGGAAGCCACAAGGTGGTGCCACAACCACAACCGGAAACTAGACTGAACAATGTAGGTCATCTGTCTGACTTCGAGGATAGCAAGTTCGCCTCAAAATATCGCCATCCAACGTGCTCCTCACGCTGCTGTATCAAGTGTTTGGAATGTAAATTTTATTAAAAATTACTTGTTTCTAAACTACCATACTTTCAAGGATATCTTCCCAAAATATATCGATTAAGACCTGAGGTGCACATATGTGCACTTCCTTTTTTATCACTTCCAAAAAAGTAAAAAAAAATAATAATAAATAATGTGTTTTGTATAAGCCCATATAGCTGCAAAAAGCTTTAAGAAACTTTAAAATTACATTTATTTTGTGCTCAGGTCTTAAGAGGTTAAATGAACTGCCATCTATGTATGTATGTATGTGGCATGCTGAGTTCTTCGACCTAAGTATTGAATTAATTTTGGGTACGCATATTCTTTCTGAGCCAAAAAAGAGTTTCTTGAACTCCACTCGGCTTTAAAGCAGCTCTATTATACGATTATATAGGTTAAGTTAGGTTAGCTTACTTTGGCTAAGTTACAGTGATTCCTCACACAGATCACATATCGTTCTTAGTGTTGCCATTGGCGCATTGGAGGCGTTGGAAGTCTTCGCAAGTTTTAATACATAATTACGGAACAACTACAGTATTTTATGGCCTTCGCATGTACATTCATATATGGGCCTGAATCAAAACATTCTGCTATTGAAGTCGACTAAATTTCCTTTTGTTTTGAGCACACCTAAGAGAGTTTTTTCCCTGTTTTGCCAGAGCCTGTAATTCTGCGGTAATTTCAGCCCTTGGATTCACATTCCTCTTGTTGAACAAGGCAACTTTTTGAGCTTTAGTACATACTTTTTGAACTCTGTGGCCAATACTCCATAATTGTTTACAGGTAAAGGACGAAAACAAAAAGTTTTTTGTCACTTATCTTATTTAATTCTTTCAGCATGATTTTTCTTATTTAAGGAAGATCAGTGTTGCATATTCAGCATTTCATATTTTTCGCATAGGTTTGCCCAACATTAAATTTTTCTTATGGTTTTCTCTTAGACTTTCAAAAAGTATGTATATCGTCGCTCCGGAAGAAGAAAGACGCATGTCAGTAATTTGTCGACGAAAAAAGGCGCATTAAAAATATGTCGGGGAAGAAAGACGCTTTACAAAACATGTCGACGAAGATAGACGCATTAGTATTATTAACTGCGAAGAAAGACGCATTAGCATTAATATTGACAAAGAAAAATAAAAAATCGAATACGTCTTTCTTTTCTAAAAAATATTTCAATGCGTCTTTTTTTATAGTAAAAAAAAAAATAAAGCGTATTTTTTCGTTATCAAAAAAAATAAAGAGTATTTCTTTCGAAAAATATTTTTAATGCGTCTTTCTTGCTCAACAAAACAGTTTGCGTCTTTTTTCTTCTATAGCGACGATATTTTTTATTTCTTATTACTTTTATTCAAAAAATTCAAAACCAGAAATTGCGCATTGTTTGTTGCAATTTGTATGTGGATGACAGTGCTTCAATATTTTTGCTTGGAAAAAATGCTACAATAGATATGAATGAATGAAAAATGCATTCAAATAGGTAAAGAAGAAGATATAGTATGTATACATAAATATTTATATGCAATCAATTTTATATACTACATAGTACATATTTATGTACATATGTAAGACTAAGATAGATTGTAAGTCTATCTGTCAACCAAAGCTAACTCAATTACTATCTGTTACCGCGCTTGAAAGCATTCATAAGTATTTACTCAGGCAAGCTGACATACAAAAGTTTTACCATCTCGAGCACATCAAAAGCATTACATTTATAATATTTTTTCTGGATTTCTTTTCAAGGCAAAAGAAGAATAAATCAAAGAGAAAAGGAAACCAAAAATAAAGGAATAAAAAGTAAAATATTAAATATACAATAAAGCATGACTACCAAAGCGCCATTGTAAACAAAGTAAAATATAAATAAATGCTGAAAAACTGGAAAGCGTTCTTTGTTTAACCAACTGCGGTAACTCTGGCTGTGAAAGTAGGGACTGGCTCTCTGGAGGATCAACATGCGGCGAATGGGCGTTGCGGGAATAAATAAAGTTTAATACACAGTAGCAAATATTCGTTTAAACACACGCTTTCATTTTAACTTTACTATATTCTCTTACTTTTCACAAAGCGCATTAATCTCGTATTTCTTTTATTTGCTAAACTAAAAGTATTAAATGGTGTATATCAAAATTGGTAACATAGGTGCCAAATTCTTCCTCGATGACTCACCAGAGCTTGAGGTGAGCCTTGTCCATCAAACTTGTGTCGAAAAGGTTTTTTTCACTGAAGCAAAAAGCTGAGAGCATTTTCCAGCAGTTTTGTATGTTTTATAGTTCGGTTTGTGGATGAAAAATAATTCAATTCTCAGTTGAGATAGAAGTCTATATAGGTTAGGTTATGTTAGGTTAGGTTGTCCGGCTACAGTGGTTCTTCACATAGACCAATATGGTCCTTATAGGCGAATTCTATAACTCCGTCTCATCTCAAGTCACTAAATTTGAGATTTGAGACATGAGACATTTTTAGTGACTTGAGCCAATTTTGGTATTCAGCAACCGGCAGTCACTAAAAATTTCACCAAAGACTGTGGTGAAAATGTACTGAGACTGTTTGAGACAACAAAATAATTTAACGAATACTCACTAATCGATTACATACGGAAATAGATTTTGAAAATGAATTTATGAGCAATATATTGCATTAAAAAAATAAAGCGTATCATTTCTACTTATCACTTATAAAAATAGTTATGAATATAATATTTTATGAGTGTTTTACCTGAACCGATTCGCAAAAAAAATCATGTAGCGTAAAACATTGAAATATCGATAAATGTCGTATCTCATCACCATTTACACTTGCTGGAAATGGCGGAAAAAAGTAAGTTAGCAAAACCCGCAAAATTTTATTATTTTGCTAATTTCATACAAATAAGCTTATTTTATTACAGAAAATAGCAAGCGAACAAGCAAAGAGCAAAAAAATTCAAGTTTTTATAAATTTTGACGCTTTATTTAGTTCACCTCATTGTTTTATTTATTCTGTAACCTCCTCGCCACCAGGTCACTAATTAGTGACATATTTTTTGAGACTTGAGACGTGAGCTCGCTTACAGAATACCAAATTGTCTCAAAATCAATCTCACCACGAAAAAGTCTCCAAAAGTCTTATTAGTGACTAGAGATTGCTTACAGAATTCCGGTATTAGTGTTACCAACATCGTATTGGAGGCGTTATACTAAACTTGGAATGCAAAGTTTCGCAAGTTTTAGTATTTTGTGTATTTTCTTCAGAGAATTTTGTGTATTTCTGAAGAGTACTTTTTTGATGACCACTACCCAGCGGCGAACATTGCCTACCTGACTACTTCTCCCCAATGATGTATACTACACATTATGAACAATGCCAACTAACATACAATGTATATGAAAAAGTAAGTTGGGTTCACAAAAATGAATTTTGTTCATTTTTCTGTTTTTCTTCAAATTTCATTATTGTTGTGTTGCTATGTACAAATAAATTCGGAAATTCCATAGAAACGAAATAACAATCACATTGAAGAATTATTTTCTTACAAATTCGGTTCTGAATCAAGCGCTGATAGAATAAAATTGTATAAAACAGATCTGAGTGCTAAAAAAATGCTCCACTTCTTCATGGACGTTCTCCCTATGCAGATATATTGGATTATTGGCGGATTTCGGTGTTTTCTTTTGGTGTTTTATGTGGTTTTTTCTTGAGTTTCACTAATTATGCACGTTTCCTTAAATACATACCAGTAGCAGTCCCAACATAAATTGGCTGGGCAAGCCTATGTGGGAAGCAGTCATTCGCCCTTTATGTATATTTCTTTGCTGTATTATCTGAAAGTCATTGCATATGTACATACATATGGTTAGTGGGGGTAGTGTTGGTTTTTGAATTCGAAATGTCTACTTACAGCTTACAATGTAAACGGAATTGTGTACAATCCGCCTACATTCACCTTACAAGGTACGCTAAGGAAGATTCGAGGTGCCTACCTACAACTTACAATGTAAGCGGAATTGTATTCAGTCCGACTACATCCACCTTACAAGGTAAGCGAAGGTAGATTCGGTCTGCCTACCTACAGCTTACAATGTAAGTGGAATTGTATTCAGTCCGCCTACGTTCACCTTACAAGGTATGCGAAAGTAGATTCGAGGTGCCTACCAACAACTTACCCTGTAAACGGAGTTGTATTCAGTCCGCCTACATCCACCTTACAATGTTGGCGAAGTAGGATTCGAACTGACTACCTGTAGCTTACAATGTATGCTAGTTAGTGATATGGTCAATGGATGAACACTTCACTACCCTGATTCCTTTGTATGTAACGTGTAGGCGTTCACTCTACATTTGCGGCCATGTATATGAAAATGTATAACAGATCTGTATATGAGGTGGTGTGCATTACAGCCTTACATGTGTGCATGACTTAATCGATTCTGTAAGCAAAATTTTCGCCGCTGGGTACATTCCAAAACAAGGGTGAGAGTACTTGCCCTTGTGGGGTGCACCTATATGCCTTACTTGACATCGTCGAAAGTCCCCAGCCAGCCGTCTTCGTCCGACAACTGAAAAGGTTATCGACCCAGCGCTGAATGATTGTCGGTATTCCGATCCATTCGAGCCCCTCCAAACAGCACCTCAGCAGAGACGTTGCTAAAGGCACCCGAAATATCAAGAAAGACAACTATCGTACTCGCTGCAGTGAAGGGCCTTTTCGATATGTTGTTGTTGTTGTTGTTGTTGTTGTGATTTTTAATCCTGTTTATTCTCCACCGCAACAAGATAAATGCGTTTTATGTCTTCAGCCAGGCACCTCGAACCATGACTGAGGCCGTCTCGAACTTGCTCCTGGCTCGCGCCTTGAAGGGACCTACTCGATCGGACAACAGCCTTTGCCAACCTTTCGCGGTCTCCCCTCCGCAGTCTAACCTGGCGCAAGTACCAGGAACAGGCATCGGGGAGGGGAGACGGAGCTGCATTGCTCAGGCAGCAATATATTGGAGGTTTCAGCCGAGGATTTTTGCCACCCTAGTCTATATATCGAGCCATAACCGCCGGATTGACGTAACCAGCATGTACAAATTTTTAGAGGAGAACGTTTTCTTTTGTAAATATCTACACAAATAGGCCACACATTTAAACGAAGTTTTGCTGCATTATATACCAAAAGTGGATTAAATCATCATACAAAATTTCACTGGAATGCGTTGCTGACTTACGTAGAAAACGTTCTCCTCTAAAAAATTTTATATGCTGGTTACGTCAATTCGGCGGTTATGGCTCGATATGTAGGTACCTAATAATTTTCATTAGCAATCACAAACCAAAGTTAAAGAATTTTATACTTTTAATTTATCGCTAATTATATATATCATTTTATACTTTTTCTATTTCTTTATTATTTAATGTAATATTTTTTTTTTTTTTTAATTTTTGTTGTAAATTCCTTTTAAATACTTTTTTGCGTCAATCAATGCGCTCAAAATCCAGATGACAGCGCCAGCATTAAAGCACCAACATGGCCGTATTTATATTTATTTTGTTCATTACTTTTTATGCTTTTTTATTTCTTTTTATACTCAGCTGTACTAGTACACAGAGTATTATAGTTTTAATCACATAACGGTGGATTGTAACAGAATGAAATAATCGAGATAGATATAGACTTATATATATCAAAATGATCAGGGTGAAAAGAGAAATCGATTGAGCCATGTCCGTCCGTCCGTCCGTCCGTCCGTCCGTCCGTCCGTCCGTCCGTCTGTCCGTCCGTCCGTCCGTCCGTCCGTCTGTAAACACTCTAACTCGCGCAAAAATTGAGATATTTTGATGAAATTTGGAACGCAAGTTGGTATCGAGACTGGGACGGTTGGTATTGAAAATGGGCGAAATCGGACCATGACCACGCCCACTTTTCCTATATAGAAAAAATCGGAAATTTGGTATCTCAGCCACTAATATAGCTAGAGTTTTAAAATTTTACCCACGTATTGAGCTCGGGCCCTTATGAAGAAATTTGATGAAGTTTTGGAAAATGGGCGGTGCCACGCCCACTTATTAAGGGTCAAACATTGAAAGTTTTATATGTCATAACTCAGAAACCGTTGAAGATATATCGATGAAATTTGGTACGCGTAATTTGCTTACATAGACAAATGTTTTGACGAAAAATTATCAAAATCGGTTTACGGCCACGCCCACTTTTATATATGTGTATTAT
This sequence comes from Urophora cardui, assembly GCA_960531455.1. Lineage (NCBI taxonomy): Eukaryota > Metazoa > Arthropoda > Insecta > Diptera > Tephritidae > Urophora > Urophora cardui. Next base: position 129,720,238 of record OY482672.1, read on the forward strand.
AAAGTGACCTAATAAAACCATTTTAAGCGATATCTCTGTCAAATATAAAGATCTATCATTGAAATTTTGTCGCATGAGTCCAACTATGGACATAAAACAAAAAACACAAAAATTTTGGAATATGGGCGGTGCCACGCCCACTTATTAAGGGGCAGACATTGAAAGTTTTATGAGTCATAACTCAGAAACCGTTGAAGATATATCGATGAAATTCGGTACGCGTAATATAATTACTTAGTCAAATGTTTTGGCGAAAAATTATCAAAATCGGTTGACGGCCACGCCCACTTTTATATATAGGAAATATAAGGGGGCCTAATAAAAACATTTTAAGCGATATCTCTGTCAAATATAAAGATCAATCACTGAGATTTTGTGGCAGGAGTCCAACTATGGACATAAAACAAAAACTACAAAAATTTTGGAAAATGGGCGGTGCCACGCCCACTTATTAAGGAGCGAATATTGAAAGTTTAATAAGCCATAACTCAGAAACCGTTAAAGATATATCGATGAAATCTGGTACGCGTGATATATTTACTTAGCCAAATGTGTGGACGAAAAATTACCAAAATCGGTTGACGACCGCGCCCACTTTTATATATGTGTATTATAAAGTGACCTAATAAAACCATTTTAAGCGATATCTATGTGAAATATAAAGATAATTCATTGAAATTTTGTGACATGAGTTTTACAATAGACCGGAAACAAAAAATAAAAAAGTTTGGAAAATGGGCGTGGCACCGCCTCTTTTTAGACAAAGGGATATATGAGATTTCTTAGCCTTTAACTCGACAAATAATTGAGATATTATGACGAAACTTGGTTTATACACTTTTATAACATGTGTTAATAGACACGCAAAAATGTATTGAAATCGGTTTATGACCACGCCTACTTTTTAACAAAGATATTTCTGGAACACCCTTTTGGAATTTGTAACGTGAAGTCTTTGTAACTAAAAGTCATAGAGGGATGAAATTTTGCACTAACAATAATATTTGTATGCTTATTTGGATGATTGATATAAATTTTGAAAATGGGCGTGGCTGCGCCCTGTTTATGCAGCACTCGTTTCATATAAAATACACCCTATATCGAACAAACGCAAACAAACAATGAAAGCATACAGCTGAGTATCTAATGTTCGATTGCACTCGAACTTAGGCTTCCTTACTTGTTTTATTTCTTTTTTTTTATTTATAAATATTTTTTGCTTTATTTTCTTTCGCTTGCCATTTTCATTCTTGTCATTTATGTGCAATGATATAATAATACAATGGCGCTATTATAACTCTGACGAGTTTTATGGCCGAGCTTCTCTCCCAATTCGAGGTGTGCTCCTTTTTTGTTTTTCCTACTAATTGGGTGGACCTACAGTTTTATGCCGGCTCCGAACGGCGAATGCATTTTTTGTGAGAAGCTTTTTCATGGCAGAAATACTCTCGGAGGGTATGCCGCCCACTGCCGAGAGGTGACCGCTGCTCTTAAAAAACCCAATAATTGGATTTTTACTAATTAGAAAAATTTGTTTAGCTCGGACCGTGGTTTGAACCCGAGACCTCTGGCATAGCAGGCGAGCACTCTACCCACTGCACCACAGCGGCCAGCAATGCAATGCAGAAAGCGAAAATGGCAGAAAGCGAACATGCCAAATGCTCATGCCAAGAACAAATATTAAATACAAAAGCGCTACGCCAAATGGAGAACAAACAAACCAACAACAACAACAACTAAAATCCAAAAACTATTTGCCGCTGACAATAACAGCAACAACAAGAACAAAAGCAACAATAACAACAATAGCAACAACAACAACAAATACATTACACTATTTGTCAGCAACATTTTTCCATTTTTCATTGCAATCGCCAAATTAAGAAATGACAAAATGTTGAAGTTTAGTTGAGTGAGTGTAGTTAGTTTTTAGTGGCTGGATGGCATGGTTTGCAGCTAAAAAGCAGCAGTTTTTTTGTCTGCTTTAGAGATTTATATCTCTTTTGTTTTCATTAAAAAAAATTTCGTTTCTGGAAATTTTAATGCACTTTTTTATTACTCTTGCTCGCTTGCTTGTTTTTTTTTTGTTCGCTTGTCCCAAAAGCTGGTTCAGCCAAACTTGTATGCGCCACATTTCCTTTGCTATCAAATCAACATGCCACAATGTTTTAAGTACTGAGTGCTCAATTTCATTTGCCGCAATCAGAGTTGGTTGAAAGTTTTTGTAATTTTTTTTATTCATTTGGTCCACGTTGTCCATTAGTTTGGTCTTTTATTTTTGATTTTTTGTTTTTAGTCTGAATCTACAATTGAATTTTATGACTTTTTAAAGTGGAAAACGGGTTCCGTGATTGTTTATGCGCTGCTGCCATCACGCTGTGTGCTTGAGCCTATAATTAAAAATAACCTCAGTTAAAAATCAACAAAAAACAAGAAGAAATTTAAAAACATGGGAAAAAATGTAAAATTAACGAAAAGAGAAATTAAGATATTATATCTAAAATGTTGTGTGGCAGCTCGCAATTCTTATACATATGTATGTGGCTTGATTGTTCTGGCAAAGCAAATGCACATAAGTACTAAGTACCTAAATGGGTTGTGTGAAGGGACTGAGGAAAGTTCGTTTCCGTTAAAGCAAATATTGCTTAAGAAAATTCTTATAAATGGCGTAATTATCAAAGGAAGAAATCACCTTATTCATGATCATCATTAAACTTCATCATAAGTTTTCGAATAATCACTATCAACATCATAAGTATATAATAATAATAATACAATGGCGCTATTATAACTCTGACGAGTTTTATGGCCGACCTTCTCTCCCAATTCGAGGTGTGTTGCTTTTGTTTTTCCTACTAATTGGGTGGACCTACAGTTTTATGCCGGCTCCGAACGGCGAATGCATTTTTTGTGAGCAGATTTTTCATGGCAGAAATACTCTTGGAGGGCGCTGCTCTTAAGAAACCTAATAATTGGATTTTTACTAATTAGAAAAATTTTTTTGGTGTTTTCTCGGACTGGGGTTTGAACCCGAGACCTCTGACAAACAGGCGAGCACTCTACCCACTGCACAACAGCGGCCACAATATATACATACCAGGGCCGTGCGAACGGGGGGGGGTTTGGGGGTTAAACCCCCCCATGGCCAAATCTAAGTTGCAATGATTTTGCAAAAATTTTCAAAATACAGTTTATAGATTTTGCATTGAATTTTGACTCATAATTTTTGACAAAATTAGTTACAATAATTTTTCGGAAGAAGAAATTGGTGAAAGTTGCAAAAAATAAGGTTGGCCAATACATAAGTTCGGCACTTTGAATTACACTTGGAGCTTTCCGAAATTACAAAGTTGTGTACCATATCGCACCCTAAACATAAAGTGAAACAACTCAAAATTCAAAAATTTTCAGGAGAGCCAAAAAAACATTTTCTTTTTTATAGGCAATGATATGGGAAAAGGCCACGTATAATAGTTATTTTTCAGTTACAAAAGGCTCTGATGGAAAAGATTTTTTATCAGTCGCTAGAAATATTTTCTGTGTACCGATTTATGAAAGAAACCCGATTTCGAAAAATTGTGAGTTGTAACGCTTTTTGATTTAGTGTGCGATATGTTCGTTTGGCATTTTTCAAAAAATTGTACTGATAACAAAAAATGTTCATTTTTTGAAAACAGTAAGCAGTTTCAATTAACAAGTACTGTAAACATTACTATTCAGGATCTGTTTAACTAGTGCGAATAATATTCCACCATATCAAAAATTCTCTATCAAATACAGAAAAATTTGTACAACTAAAAAAAATTTCTTGGGTATAATTTTAAGCATCAGAGTATGCAGTTTCAGAAAAGTTAGAGAACATTTAAATTTATGATGTATGGGTCTGGATATCTGTTTCAGCAAATATGTTTATCTTAGTGAAAAATGTATGCGAATGCAAACCAAAATTAAAAACCCCCCCCAAGGTTAATTCCTGCGCACGGCCCTGATACATACATATTTCTTATCATCGTCATAACCATCATTATCATTATCATTATTATCGAGATCAGCATCATCATTAGCTATCACTATCATTATCATAATCATCATCATCATCATCATCATCATCATCATCATCATCATCATCATCATCATCATCATCATCATCATCATCATCATCATCATCATCATCATCACTATCACTATCACTATCACTATCACTATCATTATCACTATCACTATCACTATCACTATCACTATCACTATCACTATCACTATCACTATCTCTATCACTATCACCATCACTATCACTATCACTACCACTATTACTATAATTATCACTACCACTATCACTATAATTATCACTATCAGTATCACTATCACTATCACTATCACCATCATCATCATCATTACCATCACTATCATCATAATCGTTGTCATCATCATCATCATCATCATAATCATCATCATCATCATCATCATCATCATAATCATCATCATCATAATAATCATCATTTTAACAGTCTTCCTCAAATCAACCATAATCTCCTCCTTCTAAACGAAACAATTTAAAAACTCATCGAATTTTCATCAGTCTCTCCCTCTATCAGCTCCATATTTCATTCCTTCATTGCAATCATATTATAACCAACCGGTAATGTCTATAAAAACCAACAAACAAACAAACGACTCACAATATTAACTTAGTTAATATGCCGATACCTGTTTGACTGTTGTACGTCGAGACATTAATTGAAGTGTACAAAAAGGGAAACAACCAAAAATAAAAAAAAAAACACAGAAAAACAGAAGACTGCATGAGAAACGCATTGCCTTTTTTCTGCTGCTCCAATGGATGTGTCAAAACCAGAACGGTTATTTTGGTATACAAACCAAAGGAGTTGAACAAGTTTTGAGTAGGAATAAGTAAATGTACATGAGAGTTGATTATGAGTGCACACAAAAAGAGCTAAAGAAATGAATTAACTTCTCCGCTGCCCACGACATTCAAAAAAGTTGATTAACTGGGGAACGCTATATTAAAGCCCCACCGGGGTAGACATTTAAATAACTGCAATGTAGTGCGAACATATTTTATTTTAATCACAAAAAGCAAAAACCCACTTTTACAACTCTTTTGCCACATTAAGCCAATAATGAAAAAGGGTATACAACACACACAAACATTTGTAGGTACAATGGCCATGCTCGGCCAAGTTGAGTCCCAGTTTATACATACATACTCGTACTACAAAGTCATCATGATTGCCTTTGGGCAACTTTTAAGTCATTTATGCAAATGGATTGCGTTTACTTTATGAACTTAGCTTACCAACCGAGCGAACAACACACATAAATACTTACATGGGACCATGAGCTGATGATGAAGCAGCAAAAAAAGGGCATAATATTAAGCGAGCTCTTGCGTTGGTCTTCGTTGGCCCTCCGGTCCCCTAATTCCTTTTGTTGCAGTAGACAGCGCGGTCTCTTCTGTGCTCACGTTCGAAACAAGGGCGACAAAAGGTATGACCACACCATTCATTTCCGTTCGTTTTGTGTGTGTTTTTATTTGTGTATTATTTAATTGACAGTCACAATTGGCCAAGTTAATGTCAGAGTATATATAACCATAAGAAGCAGAAGAAAACAAAAAAATGCAAGGAAATGAGAACAAAACGCTCAGAATGCATAAAATAAATGGTACCGCATAAGTATTTAGGCACCACCATCAAGGTAGTGGTCGAAACATCAATGGTTTATATGCGGACACACGCACACTTATGTAAATATGGCAATTTGGCCTCATTTGTGCGTTTGGCGAATTCTGAAAGGTTGAATGGATGAGCATAAAAAGATGGCATGCAATAAAATGAGCCAGAAGAATTGGCGGTGGAGGCAGGAGGGATGCCCACGCACAAATTATTTGCACGCAAACAACAAAATGAGAGTATAAAAGCCCGTCTCCACATAACTTGATTCGCCAGGGAAACATCTCGGGAAACATCTCGCTAAATAACCCGTCTCCACGTGGATGATCGTTATTCAGTTTAACGTTTCTCTTTCTTGTTCTTCTTAAATGTTTGTATGTTTGCTTATTTTTGCGTTTTTGTTTTGGTCTGTGTGAGATTTCCGATACAAAATTAGAGAAGGCATCGATATCATCGTGTTTGCCAAGATGATTGAGAACGAAACAAGTGTTTCAATCTTCACTCGCTCTCAGAAATTTGTATGGAAATTGGAGTTTCGGTCCTCGTTTTGAGGTCGAAACAAGATTGAGAGAGTGAGTGCAGAAAAAAAGGCAGTATGGTAGCATGACAGTGTAGCGGCATGACAGTCTGACAGTATAAGAGTATAACAGCACTCCAAAAAATCTGCGCCTTATTAGAGTTTTATTCCAGAAGATTTAAAGACTTACGAAATAATGGCTGAAAATTCTAAGCGACCAAAAGTTGTATGGACAAAGGCTTATAAACTACGGCTATAAGGACTACTATCTCTCTCTGACGGGAAACCTTATTCCCAAGGCTTACTCGCTATGGCAATAAAGCTTAGATAATTCCTTATAATAAGCCCTTATGTATTCTTTTTATAACTTATAATAAGGCTTATTCTACATAGAAAATAAGGCCTGGATCATTTCTTATAATAAGGAATTATATTTAATTTTAATACCTTATAATAAGGCATAATAAAAAGCAGTTTTTCTGAATAACTATGTATTTTTTCTTAGCGGCAATATTTTCTACAACAATACGCAATTTTCGGTGGGGTGCTATAAGGCAAACGGCAATAAAACAAATTTGTGTTATTGCGCCCCCAATTGAGAAATTAACACCAATTTGCTTTATAGCGCAGGGCCTCGAGAAATAATGCCAAATTATTCAGTGGGCAATTGGGCAATGCAGTAAAATTGCACATTTGACCTTATTTACTCATTTCTCCTTTTGATGTGCATTCTTCGCTGCAGAGCGCACATATAGGCGCGGGATTTATAATTGCAAATTTTCATTTATTTAAAATATTTTTTATTATAACAATTTTTCATTCCAAGTTTTTGACTGCGGCGCCTTTGTTTTATATTAAAAAAAAAATGCAGCGAAGGAGCGAATGCACACCAAAGGAGATATCAGTAAATAAGGTGGTCAACCGCTTTAGCTCGCGTCGTCGATCCTCATGAAATGTTACAAGAATACAAAAGTGAAATAAGACAAATTTTGCGTTATTAGCTAGCTCTGCTGGAAATAAGGCA